>CM017798.1:37480326-38680326 GCA_008086715.1 Sitobion miscanthi
CACGTAAATAAATGCCATTGTACAGCTAACAAAATATGTTATACTAATTTATATGTTTATTTCAGCACAAATTTATGATGATTTATTAACAATCTTGGGTGAAAAGGGATTACTTATAAAACAGCATAAACGTCCACCTTTGGTACGTCAGGATAGCATTTGTTTGTCACCAAGAAAAGGATTACCAAGAGATCCCCACACAGGAAAAGGTATTTTAATTTTAAACAATTTAGTTGGGTTGATAGTTGATAAATATCTAAACAATGTTTTACTAGCGGTTCAAAAATCCATTACACCACCATCCATTACACCACTTGTAATCTACTGTACAGCAGAGCGACACCCTCTTGCCCAACTTTTTTATGTTGCTTTTCTCAATGCTTTCAAAAACAACAGGAAATTTTCAATTTTAGGCTCTGGAATACACCAAATAGGGATAACATTGAATTGAGTTCCAAATTATCGCGAAATGCTCAAAACATCTACGGCATGTATAACGTTAAAAAATCTTTAGAAATCATCAACGTCCAAACTTGAGCGTCGACATCACTCGTCATGTTATAGGTACGCGTTACCGAGCAGTGCTGGGATGACGTGGCACGGATGGCGGCTAATACCTATAACATTTTATTTAGTGACTTAGACTTTGAATTATTTAGTGACTCTTGCAGTCATAATGTTGTACCTACAATCTACACGAACACACAATGAATAGTAGCAGTATCTAAAAGACTTCACACCTAAAAATGTATAAAACGTGTATAACAGTACATAATGCAGATCGATAAATAAATCATCGTTACGATATTATAAGGAATATAATTATAGTATACCTATTGCGTTATAACGCATAGGTAAGTATACAGTATTGGTATATCAATATAATCAGTGCCGCAACTAGAGATAAAAGGGCCCAGGTGCGAGTCAAGTTTTAGGACCCCCTATTCCAAACTTGTTTTACAAAATTGCATAGCACCAAAAGCGCAATTAAGGGTGGTATTGGCAATTTCTATGAATTATAATATTTCCAAAATATTTCGAATTATTTTGAGCTGTTTTCGTACATTTTCATTTTCCAATTTTTTTGGTTTTTTATTCTATTAATATCAATAAAATGTATTTGTGAGTAAAAAAGCTTCAAATTTTTTTTTTTTTATAAACAGCTGTATATATTGTTTCAAAGACGGATGAAAAATATTAAAAATCTATAGTCATAATTTTTTTTTATAAGCATTTAAAGTTCAAATATTGACAAAATATGTGTTGGGCAATTAGGTAAAAAGTAAAAACGCATTATAGTAATGTAGAAAACGTGCTTTTGCTCTTTGCGGCATCAGCGGACTGTATTGAATAATGTATAAAAAGTATTACGAAAACGTACAGGGCACAATACATGACTAAAAGATAATAACATAACCTCACATATCTCGTTGTAACCGCACTAGGTCAATCGAACAAATTGAGAGTGATAAAGTATAATGATAAAACAACAATAGGAATAAATAATATTGATAACAGAATTAACGTTTAAACAACAAGGATTAACATTTAATTAACACCGCCCACCTTGAGCGTCAGTCTCAAAAAAAAAGAGAGAAAATGTTCAGGTAACTAGGATTAACTAAGATTCTAGAGGTAACTTGAGAAGTTTGGTAATGGGCCTCTTGTAAGTGGAAGCTGCAGTGCGGATGGTGACAACTCTCACCAGGTTGTCATGTGTGCTTGGATGTGTGGCGATGACTCTAGCCAGTGTCCATTGAAGAGGTGAGGTGTTGTCGTCCTTGACAACGACAAGATCGTCCACTTGCAGGTTAGACTGTGGTGTACGCCATTTGAGGCGTTGTTGTAGAGTGTTGAGGTATTCGGAAGACCACTGTCGCCAGAATTGCTGTTGCTGCTGTTGGAGTAACTTCCAGCGGTTCAGACGGTTACAGGGTGTGGTGAGATAATCAAGACTGGGCACAGCAAGCAAAGGTTCTCCAATCAAGAAGTGTCCAGGTGTAAGTGCAGAGTAATCACTAGAGTCCATCGACATAGCACACAGTGGTCTGGAATTCAGGATCGCCTCAATCTGGCAGAACAGTGTCTCAAGTTCTTCGTGCGTGTAGACCTGATGGCCAGTGATGCGCTTCAGGATAGACTTGCAGGACTTGATATTGGCCTCCCATATGCCACCAATATGTGGGGCAGCTGGTGGTAGGAACTGCCAGGTCATCTCACGCTGTAAACAGTAACCGCTTACCTTGTCTTGTACATTTGTAGACCGAAGGAATGTGTACAGTTCACGCAGTGTGTTGTTGGCACCAACAAAGTTTGTCCCATTGTCACTCATTATGATGGAAGGGTACCCACGTCGGGATACAAATCGGCGCAATGTGGCAAGAAATGCCTCTGTACTTAAATCACTTACCACCTCGAGATGAACAGCCTTTGTAACAAGGCAGATGAAGAGTGCTAGGTAGCTCTTGGTGTAAACACGCGTGCGGCCTCGCGGCAAGCGCGTAGTAAACGGCCCAGCATAGTCAACTCCACATTGTCTGAAGGGTTTTGATACGGTGATGCGTGAGGGTGGTAGATCAGCCATCATCTGTTCGCTTTTGAGTGGCCGAAAGCGATAGCAGCGTACACATTGATGGATGATCCGTTTGATGGTACTACGTCCATGTATGATCCAATAACGTCCACGTAGAACAGCCATGGTTACGTTCAGACCAGAGTGTAGGTTGAGGATGTGCTCGCGCCTGACAATCAACAGTGTTAGATGATGCCTCTTGGGTAGGATGATGGGGTGTTTATGGTCATATGGTAGATCAGACTGACTCAAGCGACCACCAACTCGAAGAAGACCGGCTGAATCTAGAAACGGATTTAGACTTTTTAATGTACTGGTGGATTTCAACACGGTGTTCTGGCGTAGATCATTCAGCTCAGCAGAGAATTCTAGTTCCTGCGCAGATCTGAGCCAATATTGCAATGCCTGTTTCATCTCAGGCACACTGATGAATCCGTGGACCCGGTTCTCAGCGCTCGTTCGGCAGTTTTTCATGAACCGTAAGAGATAAGAGGTGATGCGTAATAAACGATCATAGTCGGAGTACCTGGTTATAATATCAGAGGTCACGACAGTTGGTGCGGCAGTAGTAGACACTGAACGTTCCTCTGGCACAGTTGATGTAGTCAGCAGAGGAGTACTGTTGGGCCAACTATCTTGATCAGGCAGCCAGGTCGGTCCGTGCCACCACAGGTCACATTGGATTAGTTGGTCACCTGTCAAGCCTCTTGACGCGACGTCTGCAGGGTTGTCACCAGATCGAACGTGTTTCCAAGTGGCATCTGGTACGAGCTGCTGTATCTGAGTGACGCGATTTGCTACAAATGTGGTCCATCTATACGGTTCGCTGGCGATCCAATGGAGCGCAATGGTGGAGTCACTCCACAAGTACACACGGGTGAATTGAACGTGCAGCGTTGGCACTAGCTCGTGGACAAGTTGAGCGAGTAGGAGAGCACCACACAGTTCGAGTCGAGGAACTGATTTTTTTTAGTGGAGCCACTCGTGTTTTGGACGCCAACAGCGTAGTAGTGCAGATGTCAGCTGTGGCACTGACATAGACAACGGCGGCATACGCAAGTTCAGAGCTATCACAAAACCCGTGCAAGGTGTACGAGATGACCGGCAGTGATGAGAGGTTGATGTAGCGTGGTATGTCGAATGTGTCCAAGTGGGTGTATGACAGACGGTGTGCATTCCACATGGAGGTCAAGTCCCGAAACCTTTTCATCCCACGCAACTTTTTCTTTCCACAACATTTGTAATATGAGTTTTGACACGACCACCAAGGGGGCCAACCACCCACAAGGATCGTAAACACGGGCTACCTCACCTAGGAGTTGTCTTTTGGTTAGCTGTTGTGCTGCCTTGGTCGCGTCTGTCTGAATGGAAAACGTATCCTTTGTCGCATTGTATGACACACCCAAGAGCTTAATGTCCATCTCCAGGTGGTCCTGCAATGGCAGTCGCATGACACAATGTTCGGCTGGAACGCCCTGTAACACGGAAGAACAATTACTAGCCCACTTTCGTAGCGATAGTCCACCTCGATTTAATAGACTTATGAGTTCCTGTTGTAGCTCGACTAACGCGTCTGCAGAATCACGTCCAGTCATGACCTCATCAACATAAAAGTCGTGACGTAGAACGTGTGATGCTGTGGGATGTGAAGCCGCCTCGTCATCAGCTAGCTGACGTAGTGTCCGGATGGCTTGATAGGGTGATGTCACGAGGCCATAGGTGATAGTATTGAGTCGATATTGTTGAATCGGATCAGATGGGTCAGCACGCCATAGTATACACTGATACTTCCTGTCGTCAGGGTGCACCAGAATTTGCCTGAACATTTGTTTGATATCGGCGCTGAAGACAAATCGTGAAAATCTAAAGTTTATGAGGACACTCACAATATTGCGTTGTAATTTTTGACCCTTATGTAGATGGTCGTTGAGTGACCGACCGTGGCTCATAACACTCGATCCGTCAAAAACTACCCGTAGCTTTGTTGTGGTGCTTGATGGTCGACATATGTGATGGTGTGGAATGAACACAAGTGGCTGCTGTTCATCCTGAGGTAGTACCTTCTCCATATGATGCGACTGTTCGTAGTCCAGCATAAAGTCACGATACTGTCCTGCGATATTTGGGTTTTTTGACAAAAAACATTCAACCTTCTTTAAGCGCTGAAGTGCAAGCCAGTATGAGTTGTTGGTTACGACTGGGTTTTTGAATGGCAAACGCAGTACGTAACGACCATCTGCGTTTCTGGCATGAGTACCGACATAATGGTCTTCGCATGCCTGTTCATCAGGTGACATAACAGTAAGTCGTGGAACTTCTTCAAGTTCCCAAAAGTTTTTGATTGTTGTTTCCAATGATGTAGATGAATGGCAGGACACAACATAACAAGGAGCACTGCTTGACTGCTTGACACTTAAATGGCAGTTGGGTCGTGAAAAGTGACCACCACACACGATCCAACCAAGGGTGGAGTTTTGTAACATAGGACTGCCGTCGATCGGTCCACGTATCTTACCATCTTGTACAATATCCATAAAGAACTCAGCACCAATGAGTAGATCAATTTCCAGGTGTATGGAATTGTGGATCAGCCAGCGCGACGTTTTGTATGTGTGACCATTGATCCACGTTCAACTTGGTGGTAGGTAAATCCACAGTGACACACGGGGCAATGAGTGCATCTAACGTATAGTCAATATCAGTGAGGCGAGATGATATGCGAAATGACGTTACTTCAGTTACCTGAGTCTTGGCATTGGAGATCCCTCCCACTACAATGGTAGAGCTACGTCGTTCTAGACCCAATCGGGCAGCTAACGAGTGGGTAATAAAGTGGGATTGTGAAGCAGAGTCCAACAGCGCACGACACAGCTCACTTAGTCCGTTAGCTCCATGGACACGCACCAATGCAGTGGACAAAAGTACTGATGACAGAGCCAATGAACGTGATGTTCCATGGGCTGCTATTGTTTCAACAGTAGATGATGGTACCGAAGGTGTGTTCACGTCACTATCGTCTACTGTGGATTCAAGTAAATGTAACAACGTATGGTGTTTGGCTTGACACACCTTACACACTTTATCCATAGTACATTGTTTTTTCTGATGACCAGGACGCAGACAGTTCCAACAAAGTGATAACTTTTGAGCTAATGATCGTCGTTCTTCGACACTAGCTTTCATAAACATAGAACATTTGTATATGCTATGTGGCGCTGAACATACTTGACAAGATTGCTTGTGATCCTGTTGTCTCACCACAGTAGCATGTGAAACAGTTTTTGATGTTGTCTTTGGCTTACCAGAACCATGCCTAAACTGCATGACCTCAAGAGCATGAACTCGATTCTCTATGAACTCACTCAAATTGTGCCACGTGGGAAAATTAGAATAGCTGGTTGACTCAATTTCCCATGTTTTCCTCATCTCAGGTGGCAGCTTTGTAGACACAAGATGAACGAGTACGTCATCCCAATACATGGTAGGGCGTCCCAATGCGTGTAACGCTCTTACATGTTTCTTGGTGCAGTCAATTAGGTTTTTTAATGCAATTGCAGACTCCTGCTGAGCAGCTGGTTGCGAGAACAAATGATGCATGTGTATTTGAAACACCAAATACTTGTTGTCATATCTACTTATTACAGACTTCCAAGCTTCTATGTAATTAGTTGCATCCGACGACAGTGATGATATCACTGTAGCAGCTTGTCCTACTAAACTTGTCTTCAGATAGTACATTTTCTCGGTGTTGTTTATGTGTTTGTTCTTATGTACCATCGTTTCAAATTGATCTTTGAATGAATACCATTCTTCAAAACTACCTCCAAATTGTGGTAAGTTGATTGGTGGTAGTCGAATGTTCTGTTGAATGTTTTGTTTGTTTTCATCGACCGTTCTATTAGACAATGATTCCAAAAAATCGGCTTTCAATGTAACATATGTATCAGACACTTCAATTAGCTCATCCATGTGCCCTTGTTGTTTATCATCTTCATCTAGAGCGCTCAACTCCTCATAAGTACTCGTGTATGATGTAAACGCCTCTTCAAGCAGAGCTAATTGTGTTTTTATGATGAATTCACTTAATGTTTCGATCAGATCTTTAGTATGTGTACTTCGTTTCTTTTCGATTAACTTCTCTTGTTGAGGAGCTGTCTTTGTAATTTATCCATTTTGCACTATGATGTTTCGGCAACGGATACGGACGCGACGAACGATGTAACGCAACGCACTATGACGATTTTACTGAGAATACGAACGCGACGCACAACGTACGCGACGCGTTATATCAATGAACTTATGATACTGTGATCCGAGCCCGTTAGGACCAAAAATGTTGGGCAATTAGGTAAAAAGTAAAAACGCATTATAGTAATGTAGAAAACGTGCTTTTGCTCTTTGCGGCATCAGCGGACTGTATTGAATAATGTATAAAAAGTATTACGAAAACGTACAGGGCACAATACATGACTAAAAGATAATAACATAACCTCACATATCTCGTTGTAACCGCACTAGGTCAATCGAACAAATTGAGAGTGATAAAGTATAATGATAAAACAACAAT
Organism: Sitobion miscanthi; assembly: GCA_008086715.1. NCBI lineage: Eukaryota > Metazoa > Arthropoda > Insecta > Hemiptera > Aphididae > Sitobion > Sitobion miscanthi. The sequence goes on from CM017798.1 coordinate 37,487,466, forward strand.
AGGAATAAATAATATTGATAACAGAATTAACGTTTAAACAACAAGGATTAACATTTAATTAACAATATGTAAAATTCACAAAAATTTAAATTGATTTGAGTTAGAAATTTATAAAAAATGTTTGTTTTAAATCTAAGATTTTTTTGTAATTCAAAGACCAATAACTGTAGATACATGAAAATTTCACAGAATTTTATCAATTCGAATACCTACTTGATAAAATTTTCATTATATTTTGACTCGTTTTGAACTTTTAACGAACAATTAAAATTAAAATTTTTTAGTTTTTTTTTTTCTATGAATATCAATAAAGTTTTATTTTTGGGGCCAAGTTATAATTAAAAATGTATAGTATAAAATATTATCTTCATAAGTATAATCAATAACATAATATTAGATGTTGGACTTAACATGTTTCAGATTTCAAAAAATTTCAATTTTCAACATGTGTTGTAAATTGATGAAAAAGTTCATATTAGTTTAAAATCTAAAATCCTTTATGTCTGAAAAGGCCCATCTAAATATGATAATGGGACCTTTTGGGGTTGCTGTGCACCCCCAGCACCCCCGTTAATTGCGGCACTGGTCTTAACACTGATACTGTTGTTTATTGAAAATCTTTTCTATTTATAGTTTTTCTTACGGCCCACTATATTAACACCTCAAGTACCTAATAAGAACCACAGATATATAAAAATTGAATTAAATTATAAATCTGTGATCTGAACTCCAGTTGAAATAGGGCTTCGTTAACCAGGTTTATAATAGTGATGAAGTTTTTCAAGGAAATGAGTCTGGAAAAAAATTTGCATAAAAATTTAACCGTCTAAAACTTATCAAACATACCTTCGCTCAACTACAACTGAAAAAAGGCTATCAACAGGTTAGGTTAGGTTTCTATTGAGCATAGAAAACAACATAGCTCAAACCATTGATTTTGATAATGTAATAAGTAAATTTGCACTAATGAAAAAACGCAGAAAATTATTGTAATGTTCTAGTTCTTTACTATTATTGTAAATGTATTATTTTTGACTTTTGGTTAAAGGCCAAAGCTTGTAGGTAAAATATCTTAAGCAATTTTGGCTGCATCATTTTCGCTCAGAATCAATTTTTATCATGTTATACAACGTTTTAACAATGAATTAAAATCTAACATATACCGGATTACAGTGAGTTTTTTAATTAGTGTTGATAAAAAGCTTTGTAATTTAATATAAGATCCGTCATTAGGTCTTGTATTCAGCTTTAATAGTGATTATATATTAATATTGAATAATATCTGTTTTTCCTTCTGTTTGTTGATCATTAAAATTATTTGTCCGTTTTAACACTTAGTTATTATACAAATTATAAGATAATAAATCTTAAATTAAATTTAATTATTTTAAAATCTTTGTACCAATAGATTCTAAATAAATACTTAATGTAAGAGTTTAAATATACTTATAGTAGGTAAATTCATACGTACAGTGCAGCACTGTATCTAGTTTAATAAGACACCATAAATCAAAATAGTAGCTTTTATTTCATCAGTATATTATTATAATGGGAGTAGTTATGGGCAACAATATCAATATCGTGACAAATTTTTGATAACGTTGTTATATCCTATATCGGGAATAAGTAACAAGTTTTTTTTTCTTATCTTCAATTTGCTATGTTAAGCAAATTTTGAATTGATAAATAATAGTAATTAATTCAAATTTTTATTTATTTATTTATATTAATTATTAATTTTTATGAGTAATAAGTAATAACTAATAAGTACTAAGTAGATAATATTTAAAATAATTAAAAAATATTTTTGATATTTTCGATACAATATTGATACACACAATTATATTGTTGCCCATCACTAATAAGGAGTGTAATAATAATATACTTCATCAATCATCAGTATAATTTTGTTACTGTAACAGTTGTTTGTAGTTTAATTTAATAACCAGTATGTTGTATTTTGTTGGTATCATTGTATATATTTCATTAGTTAGCGGTTGTAGTAAAATTCAATTCAATGTTAAAATATGTGTTTTGCTAATAAAAATGTATTACTTTCAATTCATTACCAAAAATCATATTATATTTTCAATATTACAAAATATTATACAACGATTGCGTGATTTTCATTTACAGATAACAACAAAATAAGCTTTTCTAAATAACAATCAACAATTTATTATAAATATACAATTTATTTATAAGTAACTAAATAATATTACAAAGAAGCCTGTCACTATGGTATTGCTGCATAGGTTCAGACTTTCAACTAAATTAATCAGAATAAATACCCTGTACGTTACAACAATAGCAATGTTCAAAATTAAATAATTTCCTAAAACATATAGAAAAAAAAATAACAATAAATATAAAGCATAAAGCTTCATTCGCCTCCCATTGCTACAATGATGTTAGACAGTGCTGTTCTCGCATCACTCTCTTCAAAAACTTCCAGCACTTCCATGGCTTTCCGAGAATGTTCTTTTTGCAATTGTTTGGTATAATCTATTCCAGGTCCTTTCATCACAATACTGTGTATCTAAAACAAAATATATTTATTTAAAAATACTTATTACAATAATTGACAATACATACAAAAATGATTTAAATTTAATAAAAATTAACAAATTAACATTTTGTGACTGTGTTTAATTTATAAAATATCATTGAAAAAGACTTTTGAGTCAGGTAAGTTACAAATATATATAAAATATTAACTACTGTCCTTAAAACAAGTGCAACTGTGATCCGCTAAATAACCATACAATTTCCTAGTTTTAAATTTATGCAATGTATATAAAATATTCAAAGTATTTACACAATAAATGTGCATAACATACAATTAAATTTGATATAGAATAATAAATTAAAATCATACTTTGGCATAATCAACATCTTGAACAGAATTTACACCTTTGTCGATTTCTTCAAATAATGATGGGTCGTGTTCAAGGTGAAACATAACAGGCGCTGAAGTTAAATTGAAAGAAATGCCCAGTGAATATGGTGAACCAGACATAAATGGCTCTAAATCTAGGTATGCCTGAAAATATAATAAATATAAATGTTATTATCACAGTACAAACAAATTAACAAAACATTATAATGATAGTTGATTGCTTCAAGTATTACATATAATTATAATAGATTGTAATTTTTTCAATTTATGGCAATCGGTTGGTTAAAGTTTATAGTAAAGTTAAGAAAATTCATATAAACTGCAAGAAATAATTTAGTATATTATTATTATTAGGTACTAAATCATAAAATTGAACATAAAAAATATTAAATTAACTGTAGTATAAAAATATAATACAAATATTACATTATCTATATTTTAAGTTGAACATTTAGAATAGAATATATTGATAGGTACCTAACCATTTGATTATTTATTAAATATATTAATTAATAAACTAATACTTGTAAGAAATAACTCATCATTTATTCAATATAAAATTGAGTGATAATTTCAGTGAACAAAATATATACTTCATCAAACATTAGGTAATGTAGTAATGTGTACAACTGTATTTTCAATTTTTTTTTTTTTCCAGAACCCTTAGATCAATGTTTGACTCCTATCTTTTTATATTTCTATGGAGATTAAAGAATACAAGGCAACTGTCTGCTCAATAAAATATTTAATTACATTGCAAGTTTGATTCCACCAACAGATAACATTATCATTGAAGAGTAATTTGTATATATATTTTTGCAACTTGTATTTTTTTAAATTTATATTATTTTATTAAAAGATAAAAACGATAAAACATTGAAAAATTATATTATCAATTTTTTTGGGGGGGAGAGATTATAACATATAAGTAGGTACTTTTTGCAATACTATAAAATTGGATATCTATAGAAAAAGTTATAGCCTTCAGCTACCTACGGAAGTTGAAAAAATAAGTTATAAACACCTTTTAAGTTTCAAGTAATCTATTGATATAACTTTTATTAAAACGGTCCTGTATTTTTTGTGCCATTAACTTTGGATGAATCGCCTTCCAATTTTAGTTGTATAACTCAACTTTACCCGTGAAAAAAATTAAAAAATACAAAATATAGGCTTCTTAGGTGTATTTTGGTTTTGGCGTACTTCAATACACAGGAAAATTTGTGTCAGAGTACATTACTAAGTAAACTAATTCAACCAAGATGGACGATTGGTTTGTGGTGGATTGGATATAGAGCTTGGTATAAATTGAATGTGGTGCAAACTACCTTCTAAGTTTTCTTGATATCTCTAAGAACAATTTCTAATTTCACAAAATATATGAGTAAAAAATATGCATTCAACTCTCATATTTATTTTCATTTCTTTATTCGAAACGATAAACGTGACAATTTTATGCATGCTTTTACCTCATTTAACTGAGTAACTAATAGCAACCATTTATATACAACAATTTCATATTTCAACAATCTCTATTTGAGCTACTCTCCGGGTTGGCAGACTGAGTCCAATCGTGAATCTAAGCTATCCAGAGATCCACTCCACCACTAACCTAACACACATAACAAATTTCATCAAAATTGGTCTAGCTGTTTAGAAGGAGCTCAAATAGGTACACACTAACAAAAGAATTGTATATATAAAGATAATTGTATATACTTTACCTGCCAAGCAAGTGAAAGATGTTTACCAAATAAGAATCCTTGTTTTTGTAACTCTACTCCATGTCCAGCTAAAGCTAATGTGCCTTGACATGATTTGCCCAATAAGCTGCCGGCTGATAGAACATTACGTTTAGTCCAGTCTTGAAGGGCAGGTGTTAATGGCATATTTCCTAAAGAATCTGATGGTTCCAGAGGGTTAAGAGGCAATTTCGAATTAAAATGTCGATTAAGTGGTTCAAATGGCGAAGGAAGAGGATTATTTTGAGAATCTCTTCTACCGACAAATTCAGCTTCAGAAAGATCACGCAAAGCACTACTGATTAACTCAACGAGCTTTAAAAAAAAAAAATTAAGCATTACAGTAATTACATTTAAATCTAAAGTTAGGTATTTAAATATTACTTACATCTTGATTCCTAAGAGAAGCAAGTTCTGCACACGAGTTACTCAGTAAATAATCACCACTGAGTAAAGCAATTTTATTTCCAAAAGCCATATCATTGAGTATAACGGGTTCTGGATATAATCCTGGGTAAATGTTAACTAGACCGTTGTGTACTAAATGACTGGTACGAATCATTTCGGTAACTTCGGCCAATGCCCTTTGACTATGTAAAACACCAGCAGCTTTGTCTTCCTCCATTTCATCAACATTTAAATGACCAGCTGCTTTGGAAATCAGCAACACAATCAAACCCCAAGCCTGCATGTTATTCCTGCCATTGTACAACAGGCCTCTGGTAAAGTGAAAATTGATTTAATTTATTATTATTATTATTATTATTTCAGTTTTTAGTCAAAATATTATCCACTCACTTGGCAGTTTTAAGCAGCGGATGATTGGAGCCGACCAACTTGCGCAGGTGTAACGCTACATTTGCTATCTCGTCGCTCAGCAGCCATCTGAGGCTGAGAAACGACGTGGGGTAGCCAACGATTTTCTCAGCTTCGGACACTGCGCGGTTCCAGTCGGGCTTTTGTTGGTTGCCATTGTGTACTGCCGTGACCGAAGAGGCGTACGGTCGCCGGTAACAGACGACCGCTGACGCCGAATTCTTCGATATCCTGGGCCATAGTAGCCGAAATGTTGCTGGTGTGCTGTTCATGACGAACGGTGTGGCATTGGACGCGGCGCGCTCACGGCGAGCGCGCAGTTATGAAAGAGAAAAGGAGAAAGTGAACCGATTACGAGTGTACACCATGACCAGGTACGATGTGGCCTCAAGGCCGTTGTTTGGAAGCATCAGACGAAATACGACAAACTACCATATTGTTAATTAATAATAACAATAATAAACTCTACGATATTGTTACGAAATCGTTCATTACAATAATAAATAATAATAATAATATAGGTAAAATATATATATTATAATAAAACTTTGAACTTAAAGAATAGATAGGTAATGAATATCCCTTATCAATTTATCGGTTATCAGTAAACTCGATGTTGGTACTTTTTTCACGCCATTGGTCCCGTATTTCCCGCCACTGATACTAGGTGTCTTGGTATATTATTATAATGACGATCACGGTCGACGTTAAAATCCGCGAATGGCGTCTCGCGAGAAGAGAGAGATATTATAATTATATACATTATATTACTGTTTATTACCAATATAGTTTCTACTATTTTATATTTTCTCGTTTTGCGTCTTCGCGATAATATTCGCGTAGGGTTATTGGTTTCTGTTGTGTTTTTTCGAAATGTACATTGTCCAAATACTAATACCTAACTTTGATTTCAAAAAAGTCCTATTGAACCGCGTAAGTATCTATACTACAATATTCACGGTTGGTCGTAAAATATTATATTCAGTATGGATGTCGTGTGTTTTGCTATATCGAAGAGAAATTTTTGCGATTTACGCAATCTCGCATACCTTAGGTAGCAGTGTAGCTTTTCGAATGCCTATCCTGGACCCAGGTGTCACTTATTAATCGAATTATTATTATAAATTTATAAATACCTAGTCAATTAACATGTGTAAACAATAAATATTATGACTATTTACCTATCTAAATGACTACACTAAACATAATATTATTTGTAATAATTATCATACTCCTGTCATTAAAATATCTTTGTTAGCTGGGTAGGTATACCAAACGTTTCAATCTATACCAACAATATGCGTACAATAATATACTTATTTATTTATTTTAATTCTGTGATTGCTAATACTTGTTTAAATATATATATATACGTAAATAATCATAAAAGTATACGAATTGATATTAAATCATGATCCACGTGGCATATTATATTGTATATTATAAATTATAGTCTGTTTTAAATATCCCCTGCTGGCTAGTAACAACATTTTCAAAAAATGTATTCTTATTAGGTACTATTTTATCTCGATTATTCTATAGTTAAAATAGCATCCCTTGTATGCTGTAATCTGTATACTGAAATATAATTCCTATCTAATACCTATACTATGAAAATCTATTACAGTAGGTAGGTAGTCAGTACTCAGTACCAGCTACCATAATAATTTATACTAATAAAATGTTAATGACTGCACGAGTCTCGTTATTTATACATTACAAGAATTTTATTTTATATAAAACAAGTAACATGTTAAGTGTATGTGGAAATACATTTTTACTAGTTATAATATCTGAAGGCTGCATAATATAGTTATAACCTATAGGCTATAGGTACCTACAATTTAGCACCTCTGGTTAGGATCACTGTCTAGTTGTGTCAATGGACGTCATGCCTACTAATAATTTTTTATTAATTTATAATATTATTATTATATAATGATGTTTTCCACATAAGTATCATTATAATATAACTGTATTCACAAAAATAATTTTATTTTAAATTTGAAAACCAACAGACAATATGGATTTGGCTACTTACTTAGTGTCCGATTAGAATTTTCAATGTATTGGGCGGGGTTAGGTTAGGATGTCATACCAAAATGTAATTTTATTATAATGCAATAATACACCTATACTACATAGTAATATATTATATATTATATTACTTACTTTATATATATTATATATATATGGATCGGTACTAGGGGAGTATTCATTATGTTAAATGTATACCAATGTTTAACTCGAGATCAGATATTAACAAATATGTGAAACTAAAGAGAGGACAGTGTTTAAATAAATAAATAAAATTGATTTAAGTGATTTAAAAAACATGTTTTTAAAAAAAAAAAGTAAAGATGGGTGGTACTTCTGTTCTGACCACTTTGTAAAATTCCCCTTTTCATGTCGTCTGCCTGTGGATAATTATATTACAAAATAAAAAGTGTTGGAATTTATTTACTATATGAGGTGACCTAACTATAAAGTATAAAGTATGTATATATTATATCTACGTTATGTGTCATACATACATACATATATCATGCTTAAGGCATACTTAATGCTCAAGTATACCAGTTATACATTTAAACCACTTTCTATCCGAATCTTCTTCCTGTATAGATCAAGTCTGACGTATTGTTAATAATTAATTACTGTACGTAATATTTATGTATTAGTTTTATGAACGGTAATAAATTAGAATACTCGGATTTCTGTGACCAAAAAGTATCTATTTATTGATTAATATAGTGTATTAATCTGATTTATTTGTATAATGTTCTAATTTATTTCACGAATTAAATTTTAAACTCTGTGGTTAAGAAAAATATTTATTTTTTAATCGTAGGTATACGTTTTTTTTAAATTGGTATAAATTGCTAAATTGTATGTAAAAATGTAAAATCGTTAATACGATGTGGTTACAACACTTTTTGTAGCGTAAACGTGCTTGGTAAATGTATAGTGATTTTTTTAGAAAACAATGTTCGGCAATCGGCATCATCTAAAACTTGCCTAGAGACTTTCCCTTTATACCTGTACATACCTATATTATTGGTGTAAATATTTCTCTATACTTTGATTCAATATTTTAATAGACATTCGTAACCTAACCTATAGTACCTGGTTATATGGTGTATACCTGCGCATATATATAGTCAACCGAGACGATGGTTAAAGTTATATATTTTATAATATATATATTTTTATTCCTATACTCTTCTCTTACTCGTGATTATATTGTTATGAAAGCGTAAAATAATAATTATTATGATTTGCATTGCACTCGTATCCAAATTCCTATAAGTAAATACATAGGTTAAAAAAAATAATAACTGCGTTTAAACATTTTACTTGTACATCAACTATTAATACCTACCTACATGATGTAAACGTGACTAAAGTGTGTATACACTTTCGCTTTTCAGTTTTATTTTTGTTAATTATTTTCATTTTTTTTTTTACCACTTTATTCTAACTACATACTTTCCCTCCGGTTGTAATACGATCGCGCGGCTGGCAGTCTGACTGACGACATTCGGATGGATTTAGATCTATATACAAAATAAAACACGTTATTATTTCTACACAGCATATACATGTAGACTATAGCTGTAAACACAGTTGGGACCAAAATGCATAACATATTTATAAGTCATAGGTACCTCACAGGAATTTATGAATGGAAGCTTTCATAATTTATAACGGAAAACACTATATGACAGTAAGACTCAGCACTCTCTTCTTAGGTAGGAGTATCATGACTATATTATTATACATAACTTGCACATTTTTTAAATTTTTTTAGAATTCTACTATTTATTTCCTTAACCTTTAGTGTTATTTACTGAAAATATACTGATAGAACAACATTCAGTATAGTTATACTATTTAATAATTATATGTCAGCTCCTATAAAATACACCATATAAAAATGTATCAGTGATTTCTATTTTTAAATTAATTTAAATGAGATTATTATAAAATATTCTCTTTATGAAAATAATGAATACCTAATGAAATTTCAGGATCAATGTTCAATTAGAAAACGAAAATAAGTATACTGGATAATTAAATAGGTAAGTACCTACTATTTCGAATATTTTTGTAAAGAATTATTTATGCATTCATTACGATATTTTAATATTATTTTTAATTACCTTAATTTTTTACTTATTGGGAATTACCCATTTACGTCAAAAAAATTAATTCGTTTTAGGTACCTACGGTCTATTTGCGTCAAAATAAAAAAAAATGTTTTTCCCAACAGCACATTTGTGCCAAATTTATCCGCTTAAACATTTTACAATAACGACCCAATCAAATATATATATATACCCCAATACCCAATACAAATTAAAATGATTTAATTATGTAATGAATTTAAGTTTATTTCTGATCAATATAATTAGTTAATGATCTTATTGTGTACTAATTCAATTTATATTTTAGAATATATATATTTTTTCACAACACATGTACCTAGTATTTTATTTTATTCAGATAATTTTTTCCACGATTCATCTTACAAAAAAAATCGAGTCAAGTAAAAGTGATAGGTACCTACCGCTACCAACTATATTTCTCATACCAACGAATATGAATGACAATCGTTCTAAATTAAGCGGGAGGGGGGGGGGCTGCATTCCTTGTTGTACTACGCCAGAAAAAGATTGTTCTCAACGGGGAGACAATGGCCTTGAATAAATGACGAAGACTGGTCTATAACCTACTTGATGAATCGAACTCGGCCTCTTTAATATAAAACCACAAACAACGTAAATGACGGTCAAACCGAATAGGAGTTTTCTCTATAAATTTAATAATAAAATAGTATTTTAATTTTTTTATTTTCATGGTATTTACATTTTTTGTAAATTTATCGAGATAATACTATATTAATTTTTTAAAAACACTTTTTTGTGTCAAAATATTCTCTTATTTTCATAATTTTTCCTCTTATATTTTACTATAGAAATGCATACCTATAGGCATACGGTATAGGCAATATGTAACTGTATAATTTAAGTCACTGAATAGTGGTGATAAAAGGTATAGTCACAATAATATGTATAGAAAGTAGGCGAATAGGTAGGTAGTGAACATTGTTGTAAGTCTACACATAGTACCTACCATAGTATGAGCTTCATATAAGTAATAACTGTACTCCTATTGTACTTGTGGTTCGTATATGCCACAAGAAAAAAATAAATCCAGGTCATGTAGATAAGTATACTAAAGAAACAGTTCACATAGGTAGAAATTATATTATTAATGGAGGTGTTATACAAAATAAATGAGAATTTCAGTATTTATTTAGGTACCTATATTATGTAGATACTTGTACATTCATACTTTTATATATATAACATAATATACGTATGTGCTTTTTATTTTTCTATATTTTCAAAATGTTAAATGCCTACAATGTAACTAAATAGTAAATAGTTTTTACTATAGTATTATGTATCTACTTATTGTACTGTAATTTTATGATTAATTGTATCGTCTATACGGCTACCTTTACCTATCCATTATTTTAACTTTGAACAATAACTGTCGATTGATAATCATTAAATCACATCAAGAGTCAAGTCTAATTATTATAGTCTACGTCTACCCTAGATACCCATATAACATTATGAATCTTTTATATTATTCCTAGACGATTTACGCCAAATGAAAACGAATATCATACAGATACTCATTACTTATACAGTTATACCTATAATTATATACCTACATGTTTATAATGTGTCCGCAGTGACAGTGACATACCTATAACAACACACATAACGAGTTCCAAACAACATTAAGCAGTTTTCATCAAATATTATTTAATTTTAAGTTGCAAAACGATTACATCATTCCTGCGTCATAGATCATCTTGCCTGTCTATAAATCATTGGTGCAAAAGCCGGAAGAATAGATTAAACACTCAGCCAGTCAGCAGCATCATTATTAGTGAAACCATTATAACCTGTCCATTAGTATAGTGTAGACTGTAGGTATATCGTATAATACACACTATGCCGAATACTTATAGGTACCTATTTTAAACGTCTATATATAGAATGTCTGTTGAATTGTTGTTAGACATAAATTATTTCGAAATTATTAAACTATTATCTAACGTATGGATATTCTTATGTAATTATACATATTGTATACTTATATTATTTATAATTTATATTAGATAGTAGAAAAAATTTAAATCGTGTTTTCTTTTAAATATTTTTAAAATGATCTCTTATAATATTATTATACACTTCATAAATCTAATTCTAAGTTATGATTTTCGCGTTTAAACCAATACCTACTTAATTTATGTTTTATTTAGACTTTATAGTTTGTATTGATAGTTTATAAATTATAGGCAGGTACATGGTTTATTGTATAGCTGTTACAGTTGTTATTATAGACATTATAGACGATGCTCTATCTCGGAAGTCGGAAACATAGTTTACCAGGCGGTTTTAATCATTTTAATTTTAGGGAAAATTATATCACATATTTTAATTGCGATGTATAACTATATAGGTATAGGTATAAATGTATGATGTATATTTGTATATTGAACAATTGTACATGGACTATTAATTATTTTATTGTGTATAATTACTCAGGTATTCACTTTTACTTTAACACTTACTATGAAATATAGGTTTATCATATTCGTAAATCCGACATAATAATGTGTGAATATGTTATAGTTTTTAAAAATAATCACGAATCAATCGATTTAACGTAGGTACCAATAATTAAAAAACAAAATAGATTAAATAGATTTTTTTTTATTAATACCATAGTTAATGTATACTTGTACAAATATAAAACAACCAACAGCCATTAAAATTCAGATTTCAAACAAATAGGTAAGTTAGAAAAAAATTATTGTGATACCTGCAATGACGGGACAAACACAGCTCCACAGTGGTGTACCTATATAATACTGTAATCGTAGATCGGGGATAGTTGGAATAAGTCATATAAATATTAGACATCTAAACAATTAAGACGCTAACTTACTAGTTTAAACTAGAAAAGTGCATATTACTAAATAGTGTGAGATTTTAAAACAATATAATGGTTGGATGCCTTAGACGTAATTATAATAATTAATAATTGTACACATTTAACATTCAATACATTGTCTAATTCCAATTTATATTTGTTCTGCTCATGTTCATACATGAAGTTCCCTATATAAAACTATAGTTTTATTTTATGATATTGTTTAACCGATTTTGAGTCGGTTAGGATTTCTTATTCGCGGTCCATAGCGATAATGATGTTGTATAATGCCGTCTTGGCATCACTTTCTTCGAAAACGTTCAATACTTCCATTGCTTTTTCTGAGTGCTCCTTTTGTAATTGTTTCGTGTAATTAATTCCTGGACCTTTAATAACGACATCGTGCACCTAAAAGTTCAATAAAGTACATTTCAAATTTTGTTTGAAATAAATAAATCAAAATAATCAAATTATTGAGAATTATGAATTCTTATAGATTTATAAATATATATTTGACTGTATGAGTTAATGATAACTACATTTTATTCGGGCGAAACCAGAGTCTAAATCTATAGGTACATGGATATGAATTTTAATGTTATGGTATATTTCTAAGGTCTAACACGATTTAATCTTTATACGTTTAATTATATTCTCAATCAATAAAGTAACCTTTAAAAATATATGTATGTATTTTCATAAATAGTAATAGGGGGTAAAAATAATAAATTTAAACAATAGGTACAGGGAACATTATAAAACACAATATGTTTTTAAATGTTAATATTTTAATATTTTTAATCTGTTTATGTTTAAAATAAAATAATATAAGTTAAACAAAATAAAACGTTGTTAAGCATCCAAAATTATGATGACGAATGACAACGATATTTTGAATAAATAATATTATATTATATTATAGGTACTATATAGGCAACATAACTTACACATGCGCACCATTTCAATTTATATATAGTATTATATTATTATTATTTATTACCTACTACATATTAGCGCCGTTAGTGCCAATGGAATCTATCGAAGTATAATCGAAGTAATTTTAAAATAATTTTGTTTTATAGGTATGCTGACTATGGATGTTTATTGATACAAATATAATATAATGTTGAATATTATATTTAATGTGTTTGTGATAATATAGGAAATACCATTAATTATAAATATATTTTAATAAGTATTCATAATCAATAGTAATAGAAACCTACCTATGTTGTTTTTCTATTATGCAAAAATTATAATTTCATTTTCATCTTCACCAACTAAATAATAAATTCATCAAGCCATTAATTGTATTTTATTAGTTTAACGGACGGAAAGTCTAATTAAATTATAATATAGTGAATTTGGTATTTACGTTTTGCATTTATATTGTTTTTAAATTATTTTTGAATGCGCCCATCTAAATTTTTCATTAACCAAATATTATAACTTTTATATTAGATAATAAAGGTCGTAAGAATTTCGGAAATGGTAACAAATTCATACGAATTGCTTACTAAATGATGGGACAGAAAAAAATAACCCAACACCATTGAATTTCAGGGGAAAAGAAACGTTTCTCCAGCATCGCCTCAGTTATTTTTGTTTGTGGGGTGAAAACTAAATGATTGAAAGAACTAATTTTGGAAAATGATAATTTAAATGCATAAAAATCTTATACTGAATATTTACAAAAAAATGTGGGGTGGGGTGCTAGGGTAACATTTGTATTTATTCGTTTTTGAGTGCTATACAATTATGTTCATTGAGATTAATAATTAAATATTATGTTAATATAGTTCAAAATTGCAATATTTATGTTAGATAAATGATAATATTTTTAATCTTGGGTTTTATTTTTACTAAGTTTTAGAAATAGATTAACTATACATAATACATAATCAATGATAGATATTAAATCAAATTATTGTATTAGGTGGGTAGTATATTATCCTGATTCCTGGTTGAATATACATTGTACTTGATGAGTACTTGATGACATAAGCTAATTTATAGAATATTTGGTTAGATTAATAGACTTAAAATAGTAAATAGTATAATTTGTTTATTAGCACCTGCCACCTAGCATATATTATTATATTATAAAAATGTTTCTTCTTGATCAAAATCCAAAATCAATCTTTTGATGTAATATAATATATTTATATAAGTTTATATTTAATGAAATTAGAAAATACTTGGGAGAAAATTTACTTTGACATAGTCGACGTCTTCAACAGAATTAATGCCCTTGTCGATTTCTTTAAACAATGACGAATCATGCTCAAGGTGGAACATAACTGGTGCTGAAGTGAGGTTGAAAGAGACTCCCAACGAGTATGGTGAACCAGACAAAAATGGTTCCAAATCTAAATACGCCTATAAATCAAGCACAAACTTAATGAATCATTTGTGAAGCAAATTACTGGTTGGTTTTGTATAATATATGTATATATAATGTCTTGTTGTTTTTTTAAATAATTTTTATAATCATTGTTCATTAATATTGAGAGTTAACATTTTTAAGAGAGACTTATTTGAACCGGAAATTTAATTTAGATGTCAATATACCTATAGGTATATAAGTTGTATGTTCTGCTCTATGTTATATAGGTATAGTTCATACGTAATATTAATTTTGTTCTTTATACTGTTATTATAATTATAGTCTATTTAATCTCATTGATTTCATAACAGCATATCCCAACTATAATTATAAAATCATTGCAACGATATCACTTAATTCCATTGCCATTAGATTACAATTTGATATACAATTTTTCCAAAGATCTGCATTGGCTAGGGTTTTCTGAAATTTCTCGGTCTGTTGCAGTAAGTCTCACCTATATTTATAAAGTGTCCACAACATGCGAATAAAAAATTAAAGGGAAAACTCCTGACTCAATGAGCGCATTTTGTAAATAATATAATATCATCGCGGACTTATAAGAGGACGCCACACTCACATGTGTTATTCTTCGTTATACAAACGTACAACATTCATTTTTTAATTCGCAATAGTCCATTTTACTTATAGTTAGTTTATACAATTATAGTGAATTGGACAGTCATAAAAATCAAGACTGGGCAAATTAACGATTTTTTTTAACTCGTTAAAGTAAGTTATTTTAAAATAATAAAGTTAAGTTAAGTTAAAAGTTACTCATATTTTTTTAGTTAACTCGTTCAGTTAAGAGTTAACCTTGGAAAAAAGTAACTTAACTTAGTGTAAAGTTAAAATTTGCTAATTTGCAAAAATGAAAAAAAAAACAGACACATAATAATATGGTTTATTAGATAGTTTTTCATTACGCTCAAGAAAATTACTGGGGAAATTTAAAATGTTACATCAAAGCAAAAACCCATTCAAAAATTTGCATTATTCTTCGGACGAAAATTAACTTAATTTAGATGTTTTTGAAATAAAATTAACTTGAAGTTAACACGTTAATATTGAAAAAAAGTAACTTATTAAGTTAAAAGTTAATTTTAAAAAAAAGTAACGAGTTAATTAACTTAACGTTTTGACTTAATTTTAACTTTTAACTCGTTAATGCCCAGCCTTGATAAAAATAATGTTAAGGTTAAATTATTATTCAGGGCATCTCTCCACGATGCCTTAATGATATTTTAATTTTGTAGCAAGTTATAATAATAAAATTATACAATTATTAACAAAAAATGTACAGTTATAATTTATTCGTATTAACTTGCTTTGTAAGAGGACGCCACATAATTGATGTGGAAAAATCTTTGAAAAACACAGACATTATTTTAAATTATGTTTTTATCTTTGAACTTGTTGCAGTTATAGTGAACTTGAAAAATATTTCGTTAACGCAATATTGTTTGCCGTAGGAAAGCGTGCGGGGACAATACATTATACGATAGGTTGCGCATGCAGACGTGACGTCCTCTCTCGGCAGGACATAATATATTATTTTCGGGCGATGGTCGTGCTCAAGCCACAAGTGGTTTACCTGCCAGGCTAGCGACAGGTGTTTACCGAACAAAAAGCCCTGTTTCTGCAACTGTTCGCCGTGGCCGGCCAATAAGAGCGCGCCCTGACAGGACTTTCCCAGCAGGCTTCCGGCTGACAGTACGTTGCGCCTGGTCCAGTCGCGTAGGGCGGGCGTTAGCGGCATGTCACCTCGCACTTTTCCGGACGGTTGGAGAGGGTTGAACCGCAGCCGAGCCGAGCCGAGATTTCGGTCGAGCGGCTCGAACGGCGACGGCAGTGGATTGTTTTGCGAGTCTCTGCGGCCCACGAACTCGGCCTCGGACAGGTCGCGCAGGGCGCTGCTGATCAGTTCCATGAGCTAAAAGTGGAACAAAAAAACCTTATAATAATATTATAATTACGTAGCGGTATATTCAGGGCCGAAATTTTTTGGGGGGTGGGGGGGGGGTCCACGCAAGATTCAACTAATAAGAGGCCCCCACAAAATAAGTACATTTGGTAGTAAGTTTGTCAACCTTATAAGGGTCCTGGGGCCCCCACAACCCTAAATCTGGTCCTGGGTATATACTTACATAGCAATATTATTTTGTCGTTTTACGATGCTTGAAAATAAAAAATCTATATTTTACTGTGCGCATATACTATAATATAGGTACCTATATAAGTCCGCTTTATTTTCCAAAAAATACTTCCGAGGAACTTTTTTTTCTAAAATCTAAATTTTAAGTCCATTAGGCAATTAGGTAGGTAGGTAATACTAACAATGAATATTATTTGGATCGCGTTGAATTGGTTGTGAACAATATCGACCGCCGGAAAATTGGTCGCCAGGAATATTGACAGATGAACGAACATTTTTATTTTCTTAGTTATTTTATTATTATAGGTACCTACTATAGGAGTTAGGACACTAAGTATATCTCATAAATAATATTCATAAACTATTATTTCTTCATAAAAATTTGTACCTAAATATTTTATGAATTATAAACAATTAAATGTGCAATTTTTATTTGATTTAATTTTTAATTTTTAATTGACGATCAATTTTATTATTATTATTCTGACAATCAATTATTGTTATTTGTTCGCGACCAATTCACCGGATACCCAATGAAACGTATAGTAGGTATCTGTTAAAAAATTTTCCGATAATTTTATACTTGCATCACTTATAAATTAGAATAATATTATTGCTGAGCAGTAAAAATAATAATTAATGATATAATGTTGTAATTTGTAATCATGGCCGTAGCCAGAGAGTCAAAAATGGTGTTGGTGTTGGGGTCGGGTTTTTCATCTAGTATCTTGGTGTTGTAGTCTGAAAACGGTGTCCACGGTTTCAGACAGAACGTCATAGTAAACATTTTTTTATTCGCAGCATATATATCTATAGGTATACTGAGTATTGGTACTCACGTTTTGGTTTTTGAGCATCGACAGTTCGTAGAAAGAGTTGGCCAGCAGATAGTCGCCGCTGAGCAAGCCAATCTTGTTGCCGAAGCTCATGTCGTCGTGGTCGACGGATTCAGGGAACATTTCTGGGTATATATTTATGAGACCATTGTGCATCAGGTGGCTAGTGCGGATCATTTCTGCGATCTCGGCCAGCGCCCTCTGACTGCGTAAAACGCCTGACTTGTCTTCGTCCGCAGAGCTGTCCACGTTTATATGACCAGCCGCCTTGGACACGAGTAGGACGATCAACCCCCAAGCATGCATGTTACTCTGGCAGTTGCTAAGCAAATCTCTGCTCGTAAGTAAGACAATAAGAAAATATGATATAATAATATTATAACAAAACAGCATATATGTATACAAATATATAATAATTAATTAAAAGGAATCAGCAAAGCTGAAGCTATATTGCCTCCAATATTATCGACGTCCCGTCAAAATATATTGTAGACAGTCGTCAATATAATACTATTGAATATATATGTAACATAGGTGGGAATATCTTTAGAAACTAATTATTAAGATAGATCAAGTCAGCGCAGCAAGATGACGTGCCGAGCTACAATAATATATTTTTCTATATTATAACATCGCTGCACGGGCAGGCATGGGCAGTCCCGTTGTCGTCGAGAACATATATAGGTACGATTCTACGCGAAAAGCGACGGTTGTAGTACGTGCAAAGTCTAAATGTTTCCGACCAGAAACTTGTGTTTGAATATTATTTCAAGTCTTCGACGTTCTTCCCTTTTAAAGAGGGACTGTGCTATGATATACGTACCTACAGGTTACAGTCGACGAAGTTTTTTTTAACCGAATAGCGTTGCGGTATAGGTATAGGAAATCCTGATAAGTGATAGTTATTCTGATTTTGAAGAAACGGACGTAGTACCTCAACAAAGCTAACAGCGCTAATCTCAGTTTATTCTAGACAGAGTCATTATATAGTTATAAGGCCTTACGATGGTAATAGTAGGTTTTACCGTGTGTCACTCAGACTTACTCTACGGGGTGTAAGTGTGTAACAGCAGGACGACGACCTGACAAATAAAATAGGTTTTGTTCATCAATATTTTATAATTTTTTTTTTGTATAACTTATTGATTCGTGGATTACATATTTAATAAACATTTTTTAATATTGAAAATAAAATATTTAAATCTATTATACATTTTTTTTTTGAAAAATTCTAGGTAGTCAATTTGTAAATCTGATTCTTAGAAAAATTTCGATTGTATATATGTAGTATGATTTAGGCGGTTCAAGTCCACACTAGCCCCTGCTTCCTAGCCCACGCGAGTCAATGCCGTGCGCTGCCATTCCCCTCCATGCCATGCCATGCCGAGCCGTGTCGTGCTCCTCCCCTCCTCCTCCCATACATACCACTACAATCCTAAAAAAAATTGCAAACGTCAATATATAATAGGTACATAAGAAAAAAATATTGATTCGAACAAAAGTTATTTCATTTGTCAGGTCTTCCCGTTGCATCCTGTATATCATAAAATCAGAATAATGAACCGCCACGATAAATATATTATTTTGTTATAACAGCTTAATAATATTATTACAATAACAAAAATAATGTTATATAATACACTATATATGACGCATGTATATAAATAATATACAACTAATAAGTAATATATTTTATGAATATTGAATTCTCATTAGCTATCTGCTATACGCATTAATTTCTTACATAATTTAGTGTCTCATTAAGCTGTTTACAGTATATGAAGAATGGATAGGTACGTCATACGTGTGACAAACATGAAAACATGGTACTTTCAACTTTACAGTAATAACAGAGAATGAAAAATGTCACGAAGAAGACTGTTGAAAAATGTTTTATAGGTATCTACTTAAATTATATAATAATTATTAATAACATTATTACGTGGCATAGTAAAAATGTCCTTAAACATATAAAATCAAAAAGTCCGGTATCTATATAGTAAAACTAGAAATTATTTACGCATTTAAGAAATATTATAAATATAATAATTACTAGGTCTAGAATCTATATAGGTAATAAAAAGTTAAATTAATCATTCCTACAAAAAAATTTTTATTCGGCTATTCGGTATGTGAGTTAACTTCGACAAACCAGATAATTTAAAAAAAAGAGATGGTTCGATATAGCTTGCTTCCAGAAGTCGATTAGTGTTCAAAGTCCAAAGTAGTTCGACCTATCATTAACGGGTTGCCGATAACATTACCATTTTCCGGTATTGATAGATATAGGTGCCTACAAGTGTAGTTGTTCATTTCATCAGGTAAATCATCTACCTAATTAAAATTTATAAAAATGCTAATTGGAACGTTAATTATTATTCATCACGTCGAATTTTTCAGTGCACCTAATAATATATCGAACTATTTTACCGTTGGAAAATATCCTTGAATTTTTATGTTTCGGAATTTTAAGTATCTAGTCCAGTTCAGTAGTTTACCCAATATTACGTATAAAGATATATGATTATAATTTATAATAATACTATTTTGTTTAAATATTGTTTATTGGAGTGACCTCGCGAGTAAGTAGGTAATGAATAATGATTGTTTTTATTTAGATCCTATTTCGTCGTATGATTTTGAATCAAATAGAAGCCGAAAATATGGGCATGGCCCTTTTCCGCCCAAAACCCGGTAATCTACGCAAACCCTAACGAAAAATATAAGATTCCCATTTCACGAAAGTGTATTTTTGTGAAAAGACGTTTCCGCTAAATACTATTTGGCAACCATATGTAGGTTCACTAAAATAAGAAAATATTCTTATCATAATAATATTATGTAATTGCATACCACATAATATGAGATACCCATCATATTTTAATATTTTAAAATGTCATAAAAAAAAATAATACAAGTAATCATAATACTAAAATTGAATAATAGAATTAATTAATTATAGTTAAAAAAAATCACATGAATTTCATTAGTTGAATATTTACGGTTTGGACACGGTAGGTACTATTAAAGTTAGTACTTATCTATAATTTATAAATTATGTCTTTGACAAAATCTGTCGTAATGGCTGCGATGCAGTTTTTATTTTCATTATCGAAGATTATAGATGGATACATAATTATATAGTGTTTATACGATTGTAAAGTCTCCCCGATTACTAACTTACAAATCTCACAGCACTATTTCATGTAGCATTACTAATAATTACAATATATAGGTACCTACATTGCTTAAAAATTAAAATCATTGCAGGTAACCAATCTTATTCTTTAGCGGAAATGTCCTTTGCAGGTGGAAACGGGAATCGTACCGTTTTCGTTTTTGGCGGAAAAGATCTTCGGTGGAAACGGGCGACATCGGAAAAAATATATCTAAATTTAATATTGATCGTATTTTAAATTTTTAGGGCTTTCTCGTGAACCGCGGAACCAGGAGGGGTCACTGCTGCAGCCTGCATGGTATGATAACATTATATTAATATGTCTGCAGGTGGAATATACGACGAAGCCGCAGGGTTTATAATATATACACACGACTCACTTGATCGTTTTCAGTAACGGGTGGTTGGAGCTGACCATGCGGCGTAGGTGCAGGGCGACGTTGGCTATCTCGTCGCTCAGCAGCCACCTGAGGCTCAGGAACGACGACGGGTAACCGACGACCTTCTCGGCCTCGGACACCGCGCGGTTCCAGTCTGGTTTCTGCAGCCGACCGCGGTTGCCTTCACACTGCGTCGCGATGTCCACTGGTGTCGGAGCGTAGAGTCGACGACGAACGACGCGGCTGGCCGGCCCGTTTCGCAGCATCCGGACGGCCGTCGGCGACCGTGCGACGTTCATGATGGCGTACAGTTGGTTAGCTATTGCTGCGATTGACGCGTCGTCGGGCGCACTCGCGCGCCGATTCGTCTGATGTGTATGTAATAATACAACTGTCTGAACAGTATTATACTTCGTAGACCAAAAAGTACTAAAAGTTGTTGGATTTTGAAAAAAAAATGCTCATCAGACGGTCGATTGATCGATATTAGATATAATATTATAGATGGGTAATAATATAATACGGTCACACCGGTACATTTCGATTTAAATTTTTTACGTGAGATGTTAAACGGATATTCATACAATTTCGGTTTGTTGAAATGATAGTTTATACCTATGTCTGGTTGTTATTAATTTATTATGTTTTTGATTTATGTAGTTATTTTTACTCTACAGCACTGCCGCTATGACCGGTCTTCAGATTTTCTGTGCTCGTTGATTTTGTTTTCAATAAATACTTTCCTAATCTCCATATCAATTAAAATATATGATTATAATTTTCGTCAACAATACTTCGTTTCGTTACGTTATATTCTAATCATCTAAATATGACTAATCATTCGAAAGATTATAGCTTTGACCTAAAGACTTATAAGTAAATTTATCTTTAGATTTAATGGTTTTTATTTTATCTATGATTTTCCTCGTTTAATTTAAACCGTTTTTGTTGTATTGTTATTTGATAATAATTATTGATATTTCCCTAGTCTATAATATACTATAGTCAAAATGAATCATAAAAACGAAATAAGTTATAGGTACTAAAAATGTGTTTCACGATATATGATAAAATTCATATTTATATAAATCTATATATTATAATTTATAGGTATTACATTTTTCTTAATCACTTGATTACTTTGTATAAGTAATTATAAATTAATATTAGACTTAGTAGGTGGGTAATTAAAATTAGTAGGCAGTAGGAGTAGGTAATACTAGGTATGTGTATATACCTATCTATGTGTATCATTGGTATATTTAGGTTTTTGTTTGGGGGGGGGGATATGATTATATCCAGTAACCCCGCCTTTAAAGTGATTTTAAGTTTGCACTACAAAAACTTTTGCATTTTATAATATACAACACATGGGGGGGGGGAGAAGATTGATTTACTCGTTCCTCCGTAAATACGCCACTTATGAGTATGTGTTATACAGGTGTCAGGTAATCTTACATAGGTAGGTAGGTACTACGAAATACTTGTTTTTAATTTTCAAAAAATTGAAAAAATAGCAAAGAATCAATTTTTAATACAATA
Source organism: Sitobion miscanthi (assembly GCA_008086715.1). Lineage (NCBI taxonomy): Eukaryota > Metazoa > Arthropoda > Insecta > Hemiptera > Aphididae > Sitobion > Sitobion miscanthi. Next base: position 37,510,417 of record CM017798.1, read on the forward strand.
ATTTAAAACAGTACTTTGAAATTAAGACATCCATTTCAGTACCAAATACCAATAGCTGAGTAGCGCATCAAACCAGTTGTGTTATAAATGTTATAATTATTTTATAAATTATCAGTGATAAATTTAATATTGTAAGTTGTTATTATTACGCCACCCAAACATTTTTTGATGATAGCTTTATCGTATAATTGTTTTATAGTCTTATTATACGGTTAGTTGTTAGACATTTTAAATTAATCATCAGTATTGACGTTGATTTAGCATAATAGTAGCGTAAATGCGTAATTTGAATCATAAATTATTACATACCTAGTTATATGCGTGTTTCATGAAATTTTTAAAAAAAATGTGTTTTGTGATATTACAGCTCAACTACACTGCAGTGCATTTTTTAGGAATTCACTGGGTGACAAAAATATATTCTCAAAATAAACATTAAATTATATTATGATAGAATTATATCATGCTCACCCCTTATAATTATTAAAAATAAATATTAATGCTAGAAATAATAAGTAAATAGTAAAAGTTAATAAAGATGAGTTATAATTTACTTAAAATAAGAGATAATTTCATGGAAGATATAGGTAATGTGTATTCATTACTTAGCTATTTGTTTTACATAGTTGGGTAGTAAAAAAATTATACTTTTAAAAATTGTGTCGACCAGTCTCTAAAAATACTGTCAATTAGGAGACAAAATATTTTCGCTGGGCGACATTTGTTATCTAGTTCACTAGTTTAAAAAATATACTCCACCACAGTGGAGGTGTATGAAACAAATAACACGATAAAACTTGGTGGTCTACCTTAATGAATAATAAGTAATAACCTAATATATTTGAGTACAGTTGAGTCCCACGGACCCAAATTTACATCTAATAACGTAATGAAGTCGAAAAAATAATACCCAATGAGTAAAAAGAATTAAATATTTTTTTAGGTTCCATATTACAGACTTGGGACTGTCAGTACCTGTACATTAAGTAAAAAAAAATTGTTATTAAAATTATCGTAGTATCAAATGCTAAAAAAATAACCACAAATTAAATATACATGTAGGTACCTATTTTATTACAATTTAACTTTTCAGTTGCTTATTCATTAAAATTTATTGTCATTGTCAAATAGTGCTACAGAGTAGGTACTGAGGATCGAAAATAAATATAATAATACCACTGATTTATATTTGTATGAAAATAATAATCTCATCCTACGTTGTACTGCTGGTCACTGGGCAAATGTAAACTCGGCCTAAAATAACCTTATATGTTGGATATAGTTAAAATCACATACCTATCTATCAATTGATTAGACAAATAATACATTTGTTGAGTAACTGGCTATTCAAACGATTAAGAATATATAATCACAGTATACAGCTTGTAAATTATCTACATTTATATTTATATTTGTTAAATATTAACGTAAAATGTCATAATATTATCTCGGTAAAAGACTGCGACAAGTTCAAATATCTAACGTAGTTAGATTTATATCTATTTTATTATTATTTTAATTAGGAATAAAGGTTTCAACTACTAGTTCATTAGCTTATATTTACATTAAAGATATTTTTTTTACTTACTTTATCTTGCTTAAATTATAGATGACTGTACCATTTGCTAACTAACACAAAAGAATCAAATCGATTCCATGATTATATTGCATGTATAAGTAGTGTATACTTAATACAATATTTGGTAATAGCATCAATAGAATACTTAGTTTCTTATCGTTCTTACAAAGATACAAATATTATTTCATAGAAGTTAGAACATGGTTGACATTTTGTTTAGGGTATTTTATATATAAGCAGTACCTATGCTTAATAAAGCAAAAGTTATAACTATGTATAACAAAAAATATAAAATGTTATTAGGACAGGCCAATTAATGATAAATATGAAAAAAATTCTAATTACAAAATAAGTTTTTAATTTTAATCTTAAATGCGGTGCCAGTTTTTAAAATTTTCCTCAATTCTATATAATTTTAAAATTATACTTTATATTTTAGTTGCCTCCTTAATTATAATACTTTTTCACTAATCCATTGCCCAATACCTATTAAGGTGGGGTTGATACAGTGTGTTATATCGATTTAATAATATCATGTATGCAATGTTTTTGGCCAAAATAAAATCAAATGTAAAAGTGTACTATTCTAATAGAATAAAAAATGTTTAATAGTGCCTTCTTAATAAAAATTAGTTATAAAATATTCTTGGAAATAGAAGGTAAACCATTTTCACTCAGAATAATTTTTGTATGCAAGATTAATCAATTTATCATTGAATTCAAATTTAAAACATCTATTACTGTGACCTATTTAGTGACGAGGTAAGCTGAACATCTACTATATAGTAGTCTGACTTCCCTAGTTTTTTTAAACTTTAAATGCAAGAGTAAATACTTATTTTGTCTTTTGAGCATCTAGTTCCCTTATTAGGTTTCTATTGGTTTGAATGCAGCTTCCTTCTAGGGTAAATTTATGATATCAGGTATGCAGGAATACCTAAGCTGGTTGTAATAAAACTAAGCATTTTTATTATACAAGATTATACTTGTGATTTGCAACATCAAATTGTAGTAATCAACTGAAAACAAGAATATAATAATGACATGAAAAAATATATGTAAAATATGAAAAAAAAAAACATTAATACAATGTCATACGTGTAATACAAACAATTTGTTTAAAATAATACATAAAATACTGTCATAGTTTTAACAAAGTAATATTGATCAATAAATGTTTATATAATCACAATAATAGAAAGTAGAATCAATAATACTATAGTCAAATATTTTTTTGACACAAAATATAATAATATAAATAATTGTATCAGAGAAATAATTTGTTCGAGAATGATAAATTAAGAGATCAGACGTATACAAATTTAAATATTCATAAACTACAGTTTTAGTATGATCAGAAAATACAATGTTAAATTAATTTATCACATAATGCGATTTATGTTCATGGATTGACATTTTAATTATTAAATGGGCAGAAGATAACTTGAAGAAAATAAAGATGTATAAATTACTGTAATTTTTTAAGCAAATAATTATCAACCACCCATTTCAGTTATAAGTTATAGCTAAAAATATATAAATTACACAAATAAAAAACAACTATATATAAATTACATTTTAAAATATTCTAGGATCTTTAAAAAGATAAATTATTATTGACAAGACAATTAATATGGTCATACAGTGAATTTTATCAATGAGAAGATTTTTTAAATTTTAAACACAATTTCCTATATTAGATTGCATTTTCAAAAACAAATAAATAAACTAAACTGAAACCATGAACTTCAGCAAATTTAATATAAAAATCTAAGAAAAAAAAGACAACATGTTCTCTAAACAGAGCTTGTATGTTTGTGGCCTAAAATATGATGAAATAAGCCAAACAAATTGTTGGTGTCTAAAAGCTGTTAGAATAACAAGTGAAATAACTAGTGAAGCAATAATGTAACTCAGAGTGATCCAACCTATCCTATTTTAGTCTGTGAAACAATCATATATATTTTAAATAAATATTGTGATTATTTGAGAACATTTCCGCACACCATGGATTATTATTATTCCTAATAGTATAAGATTATGACACGTATAGTTTATAATATATATTATAATTAAAGACCGGATTTATATTCTCTTAAAATACCTAAAATATGATGCTAATATTCTCTAAAAACCTTCAAATATTCTCATTATATTCTCTTAAAAATTAAAAAATATGCAAAAATAATCAATAAACATCATTATTTGCCTTAATATGCATTTTTAAATATTATTTTCATATTGAGGTATTAATTAGGTATTAAAAGTTGCGTATTCTAATGGAATACTATTGCATTTAGTAAGAGTTGGAAATGATAAAAAAAAAAAATTGTAAATGTTCAAAAATTTTTTTCTGGGTAACATAATATTAAAAATTCAAAATAAATACATATCTTTCCTCACAATTTACGAAATATTCCAAAATATGCTAAATAGGTTAAATATTCTCTAACCCATGAAATATTCTGAAATATACAAAAAAAACTTTTTTCTATGCATTCCAAATCCAACGAATCGTCCACATTTTTAACTCTCATAAGACTGCATAGACCCAGTAACGATATATTAAATCATATAAATCCGGTCCTTAATTATAATCAATCTGGTGTTACCGAATGGCATGCCTTTTAAATCATGAAATACTGTTTCAACTTGCGGGTTGGATCACACTGATGTAACTGATATTGTTAACTATCAGGTGGACCGTGGATATACTATGAATAGTAGTTAATTTAATTAAAAAATAATATGTGTTGAACAATATACATAATACAATAACACAACTGAACTGTAAAATTATTATATTAAGATTTTTGTTTAACTACAGTTAGTTATGAATTCAAAATATAATCAGGTGCTCATAAACAAATCAAAAATTGTTTAATTATTTAATTTAAATATCAAAACACCATTGTAACATAATAAACTAAATAAATAAAGTTTATTGAAATGAAATAAGACAATTTGGCAACAATGAATTATGCATTTTTTATGTACTTGAACAAACATACAAACCCTGTTAAGACATTGACATTTGGCAAATATTGTTTTAATAATTGAAACATATTATATTACATAAAAATTGTATAATAAAATATACAAATACAAAATAACGTATAAATTGTTTATCTAAAATAATACTTTGTTAAGAAACTAAAGGTAAAATAAAACAAAGAAACTGCCAATATTTTGTTTTTAACTTAAAAATAAATGTTGCTTCAAAAGTATATAACATACATAAAATAAATCAAACAAATCAAAAAAATTAACAACAAGAGAAAAGACAAAACTATTAAGTTGTTTCAAAGTATTGGTCATGGTAAATTATATAGGTACTTGAGTGTATGCTATTTTACCATCAATTTAGTATGATATGTTATCTATAAGAGCTGACGAGTCACTAAAAATGATATATTATGTCAAAATAGATATTGTTTGAATTGGTAACCAGTAGTGGGGTATTTTTGGTGTAGAAACAACCCCCTTTATCATATCAATCATATTTATGCAAAAAATAAATTTTTTATATGCCTCAGATTTTTACAAAATAAATTTTATATTAATATGAAGATTAATGACTACAATAATGTGTAAAACCCCTACAAGTTATATTAAAATATAAAATTAAAAGACCCACCAAAAAAATTCTGGCTGTACGCGCCTGTTGGTAATCATCTAGATATTATAGTAAAATATTAAGCAGCCCTATCCTTTGATACAATTCTACTATTGAGACCAGTAGCTTCATCTATTAAGATATCCATTTTACTCATAAATTTCCAATAAACCTCTAAACATTGTTTACTCCAGAATTTTTTTAATAATCATAGAAATTAGAACTCAAATATGAATGGTCCATAGAAAAATAGAGTAGTTAATTAATGGATTACATCAAATAATATTGAATATTTTCTAAATCTATATAAAATAAATAGTGAAAAAAAAAAAATTTGTTCGATAGTTTCTTATGGATTACTTTACTTTAAATACAGACTACTGAAATAAATAAATAAATCTATATTTATATTATATAAATTCCAAAAATATGTAACTATTTAAGAAATAAACATAAAGTATGTGATGTATTATATTTGTTAACAGTTTGTAAGGGATTAAATAGCATAATACGACAATAATAATTTGTTGGTAGATAGCATAACAATACAAGTGGTATTTTAAGTAGCATATAAGGACTAGTCGATACAGTAGAGAGCAAAAAATAATTAATATTTAATATTAAACCTAGAAGACGCGATCACAGTAAAATTGAAATTTATTTAACTGTAATACAGTTAAATAACAATTAGTTTAACTTAATTGTACTAAAATTATTTGTACCTAATTTAATAATTAAAAATGTTTTGACACTTTAAAATTATAATATGTATATGGTATTTATAAAGTAAAATATAATTGTACAAGCTTTAAGCTAAAACGAGCACAAAAATGTTGCTTATTTGTATAAGTCTATATAATATTGTCAGTATTGTAGTTACCTTTTTTGTTCTTGCAATTCATTAGTACTTAATGTTACATCTGGATAACTGGCAAAAGGCGCAGTTTCAATTTTGGGGGACACCTAAAATTGAAGTTTATATATATATTTTTCAATAACATTTTTTATGAGTCATTTTTATTGTCAAGTGCAAACCTTAAATGTAGGATATAAGCCACTTTCTTTTGTTCTTAAATTTGTTCCTTTTGAATAACCATCCCAATGGTTACCGGCAACAGCAATCTCATCACCGACCAGCAAATTCATTTCATGCGGTCCATTTGCCTTATGAGGTAATACGGCTACATGAAGTCTGCGTTTTTGACCACCGTAATAATAAATGTCGTCTAAAGATGTATATAGAGTTGACGCATCAGGATGAAGACTGTTCATTATCTCATAGGCTACTCGACATACCTGTAAACAATAGGGGCTTAATTTAAAATCAATTTAAAAATAATTTCTAGTCTGTTCATTACCTGTGATGAAAAAGTACATACTAAGTAGTCACTAAGAGACAAAAAATGTATGTCAGTTATGATACCACTTAGCGATTGATCAGAATAACGTTTACTGATTGATGCAGTTTTAGAAATGTCTTCATCACCAACTATTTCATACTCAGGATACCTAGAATGTATAAAAATTAATAATCCAGACAATTATCTACACATACATGTTAGTATTTACACACTTGCGTTTAGCTTCAGAAAATAATTTTGGTTCATCCGTAGCTAAATAAACTCGTTTTTTATCGACTTTATCAGTTAGTTCTTTATATTTGTAATACTGTTCAACGTGTACCATATATTCATCTAGTTTATGGAATGCAGCTTCAGTACCAACTTTGTCGGTTCTTCTAATGTGTACCCTATAAAAAAAAAATATACAAATAACTTTTAAATAATAAATAATAATTAACTTTAATAAAATCATGAAGTAAAAATAAATGATTAAATAAACAATTACCCGACAATTGGTTTTTGGAATTTAACTTTTTTGGCATATTCATCTAGTTTATTACTAGTAGTTGGTTGTGGTCGGAGCATATACTTGAGAAATTGGCCTATCCACCAAACCACAGGATCTCCATGTAATACATTTAATCGTGGAGCTAAGTCTTCAGGTAATGCAAGAGGAAGGAAAGGAGGTCTTGGGTTGATTGAGTCAATTATAGGTAGAGTAATAACTTGAGTATTTCGATGACCTAGAATGTATGATATTAATAGTTATCCTAAGTTAACTCAATTAACAGAAGATTCAATGACACGAATTTAAGAATTGTAATTATTAATTACCTGGCCACCGATTGGTTGTTTCTCCATTTGGTAAAAGACATGTATCACTCAATGGTAAGAATACATCTTGCCATCCTCCTTTGGAATACCTCCAACCTTTAGACCTCAAAATTAATGTTCTTTCTGTTGCATATGCAACAATAAAACAATAAACACATGATGTAGTTGACAACCATATCCGCAACCCTGAAACATATAAATTGTTTAGACTATCAAAAATCAACAAAAAATTTTAGATATTAAAATAGCAAACCTTATTTAAGTCACAAACTAGTTTTCTTGCTTTGGCACAATCTGATGGATTTTGTAAATGTTTCAATCTTTTTTGGACTAAATTACTTAAATTTTCAGATTCCTGTTGTCTCCATACGGCATGACCATCAACATCAGATAAACTTGATACATCTTTTAATAAAGATCTATAGTGTTCACCAATAATGTTTTTAATTTTTGAAATGTGTTCAACTCTAACACTATCATCTTCTTTGACTAAAGATTGTAATTCAGAGTTGACATAATACCAAAGTTCTTTAGTGTTTGAAAATATACGGCGACGTGAAAGTTCATATTCTTCAGATGGACCATTTAGTCCACTTCGTTTAGAATTTTGGAAATAAGACAAAAGAATTTTCTTATTGTCTATTCTTGGACTATAAAAAAAAACAAAATTTTTTAATGACTGCATATTAGATTTCAAATAAAATAGTTGAACTATTAATAAGTATATTTATATAGGTACTGTAAAATATTTCAATAACTATTGGCAACAGTTCAAATGAAATTTAAATATACTTACTAAAATAAAGAAAACAAAAATAAAATATTGTCAATATCTCTTATTAAATTTTAGTTTTAAAACTTTTCAACAAATTATGTATGCCAACATTCTTTTATATCTTTGTTAGGTATATATTATGAAAATAGTTAATACTTGTAATTCAAATCCAACACTAAGGCATTAAGCTCAGCATTGCTTCTATGTAATTTATCAAGTTCTCGTAGAGCCCTGGCCAGTCTTTGAGACGAATCCCCATCGTTGGTATCTTGTTGCCTAACAAGCTTAACAGTCACCAAAAGGAACGCTACCCATGAAAACGCTAAAAACGCCAAAATGCGCAGCCATCCCTGTTGTCTCATGTTTTAATGATTACTGATTCTGTAAAATATTTAATAAAAAAAAAAATAAGAGTTAAAATAAATTATTGTTATATAGTACCTAGTTAACATAAGGATATTTTTAGTAAATAAATTTAATATTATTGTATCCATGACATATATATTTTTATATTCAACAAGGTGGCTGTAATATACAGTTCTTTAGGTAGTTAAATATCTGGTGGCGCTATCAACGTAATGCGCAAACCAGTAGCGTATTTAGGATTTATTTGAGGGAGAAGATATGACTAAAATAGTTTTACTCCTTCCACTCGAAATATATGAAGATATACTATCAATTTATTATAACTACATACCTAATATATATTATATCTGTATATAGTACATAAACCTTATAATTGTAGCATATAACTTATTAAATAATAAGAATTAAACAATGAATCATTAAAAATAAGCTAAGAGAAAAAAGGCTGAAGCGGGAGATATATCTCCCTAATCTCACCCAGTAAATACGTTACAGCATCGTCGATAACATATACAAGAAAAAAGGTAGTTATCATCATAGCCCATAGGTATAATATTGTTTTTAACATATTAACTTATATTAAGCTTATTGTGGGCAATTTTATTACACAAATAATACATACCTAGTTTTGATATGATAAAAATATTTTAGGTAGGTATATTCATTCATAGATGTTAACTAGTACCTGATAGTTTAAGTTTTTTAAAAATTTTGTTCAAATAGGTATCTAAGTGTTTATGATTAGGACTAGAGTTTAGAACTTACAAATATTCAAAACTAGGTATGTGAAATAGTAGGTATTACCTACAGAAACATATATGAAAGTAGGTAGTACCTTCACATTTTATTTAAATCAGTCATACTATGTACTTCTGATGAACAATATCAATAGTTTACACCTTACAGTTGAATAGTGGGATGATATAATTTATTTAATTATTAACTAAAGACATGCCTATAATATAAATGTGAAACGTATACTTAATTATAATTTTAAATATTCAAAATATTAATGATTTAAAAATATTATTAATTAATGCATAGAACTTCTACTACCATTGTCTATACGCTTTGAATGCAATAGATACAAATTGTGACCTCTTACCTACTGCAGTCAAGCGTTCGCTCAATAGTGCAGAACACAGCCGTCGTACCGATGACAGGGCGATGACCATGTAGGATGTGTAGCGTCCACCCGTTGTCTACGACGGACGAGTGAATAGAGATATCCGTTCTTTTTACCTCGATAGTCATCACCATGTCGGCGAACGGGAGGTGTCTTGCGACCGTCGTCCACGGAATTGTCGACAGGTCGTCATCGGGAGATTCGAGTGAAGGATTCGAGGGGACAGAGACTGGGACCGGACCCTCGAGAGTCTAAGAATTAGAAATCGTTCTTCACCAGCGGACGACGTTCGAGCGGCCGCCGGTCTAGTCGCTGTGTAGTAAGTAGTTCCAACTAGCCAACTACTAACTTTAGTCTTTACTATAGGTATTATCTTGGGGGGCGCGCGTGCGTTATCAGTCTCTCGCGTTATCACCTTCGCGGAGTGTCGTCGCCATAGATAATAAAGGACTAAACGGCTGGTGCCTGGCGAGTGGCGGTAGAAAAAGCAATAATATTGTCGGCACTGACCGTCCCGCTACTGCCGCTATTTTAATATTTTATACCTCGAAGGACGACCGGCATTAATACAATTAAAAATTAATAACTATTATACGACTTGTCAGTTGTCACTTGGACGAAAAACATAATACCTATTAAATCGACTACCATTAATAAAATATATTAATTATAAGGTAGGTACCTAAACCTATATGCTATATGTACGAGATTTCTCGTTGTCGTTTACGTCACATCGTCGCGAAACAAAATACATTAATTGTTCGATACGTATTAATGTATTATAAGTCGTATAATCTGCGCAGTCCTGCGAGTCTCCAAACGATAATATTAATAATAATAGTAATGCTATAATAATAATATTAATACATAATCATAATAGTAATAACACAGGTAATAATAACAATATATTATTTCAGTGCATTATTGAATTGAAGTGTACTACTCGTTTATTAATTGACTTACTAAGGCCATCATCGTCGTCGTCGGTCTTCTCCGTGTCGGTTCGTCCATTTAATAGTGCATAATATGATATTATTCATATTATATTCGTTCGCGTTACCACCACGATAGACCACGACCGTAGTTGCCGTGTTCGTCGTGCGCGGAGGTACGTAATTATATTATAATATAATAATAATAACAACGCACCGTAGTTGAAATCAAACGAAATGAAAACCCTACAATAGTACAATGGCACCGGATGCGTACGTAAAAAATCGTATCGCGATCGTCTAATAAATTATAATTTATAATATCAAAATATGTTTGTTGTATACCAGCAACTATAGTCTCACGCGTTAAACCGACACTGTTAAAATAGTTCAGTGTCGTAATTATGGAGCTTGTGGGTAACAGCGGTGGTCAGGGGGGGGGGAGGAGTGAGGATGTTGTGAGTTAGTAAATGTATTCGTTTTTCAAATCGGGTACGAATTTGGTATGCATTAATTATTTCGCTCGTATTAACAATTAACTGTGCGTTTTATTATTATCCAGTCGTGCTCAAATTTTCAATAATTTTGACGTCATTATTGTCCCTAATATTATTATGATTTTGATTGTCGACATAGGTAATATCTCAATCCTTTTTTTATATTTCTTAAACCTAAGTATTACCTACACGGTATTAGGTTAATCGTTCAACTAGATAGGTAATTATAAATATTTTTACATAGTATAGAATGGTGTTATAACTTATAATAATCAGCATAATTAAATGTATGGTAAGTAATTATTAAGTTTGCAGCTTTGCGTAGTTCCAGTGCCAAACATAGGCACAACTAGACCTAGCTCTAAAACGTGGGGTGCCATAATTGTAAATGCCTCACAGAGCCTTGGCGCTTCGTTATTAATTATAACGAGTTAATATTAAATATTATGACTTAAATCATAGTTATGACCAAAATTGTTTTAATTCGTATGTAAATAAATATTTTATAATTTAAAAACATAAAATTGATGGTATTTTACCATAAGAACTGTGGGATATTTAGACATAGACCTAAAAATACAAGGAGTGTTTAATTTAAACTTGGGATTCTAAAGACCTTTTTGCAACCCCCTAGTTGTGCAGGTATTGCGCCAATGGTGCTAAAATGTCGATTTGATATTATACCTAGGTACTCAAATACGCATCGAGATAGATAAACAATACTGTTTAAACAATATTCAATATTGTTTATCAGTTATCTCAGGGTTTGCGAGGCCCAGGACAAAAACCGATTTTTTAACAAATTTTTCCATTTTTTTCAAATGCGAGGCCACCAAATGTAAGCAAAAAGCGTTAGGCCTAGGCCCTGCTCGTCCCCCTAAGGATGGCACTGAGTTATCTATCTCGATGGAAATACATAGCATAATTGATAATATACCTACCACATATACACCGCATACTAAAAACCGATCAATGGGAGGGAGGTTCTATACCTATACCACCTCCCACCCATCGTGGTTACACCACTGGTTAATACTGGTATATCGCGGTAACCCATCTATGGACGTTGCCGTTGTCCTCGAACCAGTCGCGCGTGTGTACCTATATATATACGAGAACAGTACCAATCGGCAATCATCTATTATATAAGTGTATCTATTATATAGGTATATTATTAGGTAGATGATACGATTATTTATTTTTCTGTTTGTATTGTCCCGTGTCCGAAAAACGGACGTGCGAAATGTAGTATTAATAATTAATGTATTATTATTTATTATATTATCGCACATGCGGTCACAACCCGTCACGAATCGCGTCGAAACGAGTGAGGAGGAAATCCGTTTTCAAAATAACGATTTCGTTAATCGATATATTCATATATTATTATAGGTATATGTAAATCGGCGTGAGTGGTATTTTCCGGTCTGTAAAAGTATTTGAATGGGTCCAATGTCGAGACCATCTCAAGGTTATATAATATAATATGAATAATAATTATATATAGGTATGGTTATCTATCGACTATCGTCATAACATATTATATTAATATGATATATAAACTTTACTATACCCACAGGCTATAGTTTATAGTATAAACATATTTTTGTTAGAATATGAGTATAAAGTTGTATCCTTCTCTAAATCACGGAATCTCGTTGATTACAATCATATTAGGTACCTACCTTAATGACTCACCTATTTAAATCGAGTTTTCGAAAATTTGAGATATAGGATTTATAAATCATATTATATTTTACTCTAATACTCATCAATATTTCCTTATCTTGATCCTCACTATATTTTTATTATTTATAGAATTTATTAAAAACATTGAAATATGCAGAAAATTAATAATTTATTAACTTAATTAATAATATATTCCTTATGTAAAATATAAGTTTAATCCTAGAGTTGCTATAGAGTTAGTTTTGTAGCTTAGTCGTTTAATTAATACCAATCTATAATATTATTTACAAACACTTCAAATTTAATACATATAGTTTAATTTTTCGCAAACTTAAGATAGGGAAAAAAATATAATGTTGTAATATCAATGACAACTGAGGAGCACTTTTTTTTATAATGGAAACAAAAAAAAACTTAGAAAATTATTCTGTACTTGAGAGAGATTTTGATTTTGAACTATAGTCAGTGTATACTATATTAGATTTGCATATTCTAATTAAAAGCATACTAAGGAAAAATACAATAAATCAAGTGCATGGTAATTGTAGAATTTTTAAACATGCGCTTAATTAATATTAGATTAGATATTAGCTGAGATCTTGCCAAAAATGTCATTGGTGTCTGGTGATTGGTAAGAAGTTTAAAGTTGATTATTGATTCAAAGTAACACTCAGATATTAATTTAATGTATTCAGGGTAATTACATGTTTTTTTTTAAATTATAATAAATAAAAATTTTTGTAACTTTCTTTAACAGAGAAAGAAATAGTACTTGATACATTTGTATTATAATTTATATTTAACATAATTATTAGGAACATACTATTTTCATTATACCATTTTTTCAATTTTTTTTTTTTTTGATTGCATTTAAATCATTTTGAAAAAGTAAAATAATATTTTGGAAAATTGCATTTTAATAATATCGTGTTATATTTATTTTAACAAATAAAAATTGTCTTGTACATAATCTAATATATAAAATTCTTGTGTCACAATGTTAGTCACCATACTCCTCCGAAACGGATTGACCGATTTTTATGAAATTTTATATGCATATTCAGTAGGTCTGAGAATCGGCTACTAGCTATTTTTCATACCCCTAAGTGATAAGGGTTGTCCAGAAAAAAAAAAAATAATAATAGTGTATTATATATTGGTTGCTATTAGTTAATCGGGCATGTTTGTTGATTTATATTATTATTTTTTGTCAATATATATATATATGTATAAAAATGAATTTTTGGGTGTAGATTAGACCTCTGGGAAGAAGATAGGCTAATTTAAAAAGGATTAAATTTGGTTTTTTTTATATTCATCGGATTTTGTACGGTTAGGTTAGGTTAGGATTTTGTATTAATTGATTATATTAATCCACCGTAGGTGGAATTAAGTAAAAACGACAAATTTGGTATAACTTGATACTTTAGAGTTAAATCATTAATTTATGTACAAACAGCACGGGGTCCACGATCCACCGGGTAGATTGCGTATGGCCTACCTGATAATATACTGCTGCGAATCAGAATTTTTATTCCGGGCAACAGAAAAGTTAAGATAAATCTAGAACATTATATATTCATACACCGAATATTAAATAACGCATTGAACAAAGTTTGAGTCATATACAGTTTGTACATTTAAGGGATAACGAAGTGCACGGGATCAGCTAGTATTATAGACATAATAGAAAAAAAAGTATGAATAAAAATAATATCTTATATTGATATATTTAATGCATAATTCATATTATCTATTTATCTTTAGGTCAATTATTTATTAATTATGTTTTTTTTTCTGTTTATATAAATTATTAGCTTTCTAGAAATATATAAGTTATATTTAGCTTATAAATATACCGAAATATTTTATCTAATGGAACTTTTAAGATACTTGTATCATAATTAATTACATGCGTATATCTATCAATATTGTGAAATTATAGTTCAATAATATTTTTGTTGACCTAGTAAATTTAAATTTTAAATTTTAAAACCTAACAAATTTTTTACATTTTTTTGTTGTTTTTGTAACGTATTTCTCATTTCAATATGCTACTATCAGTTCAATCGATTGTTAAATTGTTGGTGTGTAAGCAAATTGCTGTGATTACACATTTATAAATATTATATTATATATCTTTTACGCCTTTCTTTTGCATCTTTAACAACATTTTATTTGTATACAAGAAATGTCAAGAATACTATAAAATTTAACTTCAATTGAAAAATATTGTTTTTTTTATCATTTGTAATCATGTTGTCATATATTTACCCTTTACCCTATGGTTTACGTACTTCGGTTTTACAGTTTTATTTATCAACTATGTGTAGAATCGAATATAATTAGGTATTATTTTTTTTTTTTATTCTTGGCATTGATCATTATGTAGTAATGCATGTGACGAAATAATAGATCGGGTGATTTAAAATATCTGCACCGTCCATCACGGTCCATCACCGATATGCTTAAAAATGTTCGACCAACCTAAGGACTAGTCATAGCCACCCATATAATCATTGGATTACAGCATTTTTTTTTTTGAATGAAGACTATTGAATTTATATTCAACGACCACTTATTTGGAAGAAGATCAATAAACATAAAACATTTTTTTTGTTGACCTCGTAACACCATCAACTTCCATTTAATTTTATATACAAAATCCATATGACCATATCATTTAAATGTCATTCTTGACTGAAATAATTGTTTTAAAATATGAGGAAATATTTTATGTTACATCGGGGTTGTGTTGTATCATGCATAATATATAAAATATATTAAAATTAAAAATATTAACTAGGTTAAGAAAACAATCATATGTGACGGGTAAAATTCCAAAACAAATAATACAATATTCAATAAGCTATAGTAACAACGTAGAAACATGCATTCTACAAAATTAGGTTAAGATAACAATTATATAATAAAATAACAATTAGTTTAATTTTAAGCATATTCAATAAGTACAATGTAGGAAACTAGGTTAAACATAATATTGATATTACCGATAGTTCTTCGATTGTAAAATGTATAATATATAAAGAATATGTGAAGACAGAAAGAGGGTCAGTGGGTGGTGATCGTATGAACTATGAATAGATTACCACTGACAACCATTGTTAGAGTTAGTGTGGTGATCGTGTGACTCCATTACCACTGAACGTCCATGTTTAATATTATAATATTATTGATTTGTTTATTTGTTTACGACAATCTATGATAGTTTATCAAACAATTCTTTTTACTAAAAAAATTGAAATTGTAAGTAAACAGCTCAAAATAAGTCAAAATATTTTGAATATTTCATGGTGTATTGCAAATGCTAATATTATAATACAAATGTTTAGTTAAAAATATCATGTATCTATGGTCATTTATTTAAGAGTGTTACACCAAAAATCAAATTTTGTCGAAAACCAATTTTGCGTAAAAATTCCCGTTTTTCCTTCATTTTTCTTTTGTTTTTCACGGTGCTTTCGAAAATTACTAGGACATTTTTACTTTTGACTTCTCAAAGTACCAACTAGATTCACTTTCCTACTTTTACTATTTAAAAGGTGATGACTGATGACCGACACAAAAAAAACATACATCATTGTAAAATCAATATATTCATCGCTCAGCTCAGAATCTAAAATATAGGCTAAATGTATAAAGACAAAAAAAAATAATTTTTATGAAAACAGAAACCCATTAACGATACTTCCCTTTTACATTTATCTGGTACATCTAAAGTTTATCTTGTAAAACATCACGATTGCACTTCTATTTCAGACGTATTTGAGGACTATCATTTATTAGGCATTGTATTTGTGTAGAGATAGATTTTGGATCAGAAATCACTTTTATTCTATCCTCATCTGAGCTATACTATTAATAACTATAATATTTGTGTAATTCAGAAAATATTAAATAATAATGTATTAATATTCATCTTTTGTTTTGGCCGATTTTTGCATTTCTAATAAAATGCGATAGGAATAAAGGATCTTTGAAAAACATTTATCACTTTTAGTGATTATAGGTATATTATATACGGATGGATTCATATTTATTAAAAAAAAATGTTACACCATGAGATAAAATAGCACATACAGTATTAATTAAAATTACCTTTAGGTACCGGTGCAGTTGAGAGCATTTAATTATTTTAATTTTCACCATCTTGTGATATTATTGTTTCAGTATTTGTAATTGTTGCTGTTTCGATTTTCGGAATGACCTGAAGTATAGAGTTTTATTATATTTTGTTTGGTATAATTATTACTATATGTAAAAATGGGTTGATAAATAACTATGATTTATGCGTGTATTTTATAGTTACTTTAAATGTAGGATAAAGGCCTAGTAATCCCGTTCTTAAATTTTTGCCTTTAGAATAACCATTCCAATGATTTCCATCTACGAAAATCTGATCTCCTACTTGCAGATCTATTTCGTTCGGTCCATCGGCCTTATGTGGTAACACGACTTCGTTTATTCTATGTGCTTGACCACCAAAATAATATATGTCGTCTAATGATGTGAACCGACTTGATGCATCGGGATAGAGACTGTTCATTATCTCATAAGCTACGCGACACAACTGTAAATGATAAAAGGGTTTTATTTAAACAACTTAAATATGAATATTATATTAAAGTAACTTGAGTTCTTTTAAATTAATTTGTTGATAGGTACCTGTGACGAAAAAGTACAAACTAAGTGGTCACTAAGGGATAAAAAATGTATGTCAACAATTATACCAATTAAAGCTTCTTTAGAATTTCGATTATTCACGGACGCTGTTTTAGATATGTCATCAGAACCGATTATTTCGTACTCAGGATAACTAAAACATTTAACGAACAACTTCAGTGCAGGCGGACAAGTTGCTCGCATACCATAGATTTATTTCACATACTTGCGTTTGGCTTCACCAAATAAAGTTTGCTCGTCTGTAGCTAAATAAATTCTTTTCCGGCTAACATTACCACTTAGCTCTTTTTGTTTATAATATTCTTCGACGTGAACCATATATTCATCTAGCGTATGTAAACTAGCTTCAGTATTGATTTTGTCTGTTCTTCTAATGTGTACTCTAAATACATACAGATAATTACATATAAGCATTTGTAATGCATATATATATTTATAATATATTGTATTAAGTTTAAATATTTGTTTAAGTTAAAAAGGGTTTGTCTACTGTGTGCATTTTAAAATAAAGTTATATTTGTATTTAAATTAGTCCAATTGTTTCGTGTTAACTTGACCTTTTGTACATACTACCGTCTACTTACCTATATAATATTATTAGGTATACAGGGTAGTGAGTTGGGCCAAAATTCTATATTAGTTTAAAATTTAAATTAAGATCAAACAGTTTAATTTTAATACCTATTTAAGTATCATAAATAGGATCACAAGTAAATATTTTTTGTACCCAGTGTTGATATTTTGGTTGGGTATGGTAGGTAGGTAGATATCTATTTTTTTTTATTAATACCTAATATATAATTGTAAATAAGAAGCAAATAATATAATATTTTGTGTAACACTTTAATATTTATTCAGTTTGGTTATGCACCAAATAAAAACAATTACCTATGATAATTAGCATATTATACTCAGATTTAATAAGAGTTCATATAATAATGAATACAATTTGTTAACAATCTTTCAACTGCATAAATGTCTTAAAATATTAAGATGACTTGTATGTAAGTATTTCAAACACATAATATTTTAATTTATTTTCATTTTTACTAATGACTTATCTTTTGTTAGGGCTTATTTTGTAGGATTATAGGTACCTTTCAAATAGATATGGGTAAGGCCGTAATGGTGATTTTTTATATATATACCTATTAATTAGTAGGTATATTACAATAAAATTTAAAATAAATAAAAAAAAGGTGGGCAAGTGGGTGTCGCTCCGCTGTACAGAAGTTTACAAATGGGTCACTGTAATGGATGGTGTTAAATTTGAATTCAATGATATAATATAATTGTATAAGAAAAACGATTCTGAGCGAAAACGGTCAGTCAGCCTATGATATTACGAAGTGTATTTGATGATATTACTGTGAATAAAGTAATTTATATATTTACTTATTTACGTGAAACCTTATTTTAAATTTTCAATCTTTAACTAGAAAAGTTGAACATTTTATAAATATTTAACTACAAAATAATTATTAAATTTAAAATTTGATAAATTTTGTCAAAATACTAACTTAAATGCTTATAAAAAAAAATTGTACCTATGTATTTTTAATGTTTTTCAACTACTATTAGAACGATATATCAGGAGCCTTATATTAAATTTTCACGCTATTTTACCCAACAAATACAATTTTATTGATATTTATAGAAAAAAAAACTAAAAAAATTGAAAACTGACATTGTCCATAAACAGCTCAAAAAGAGTCAAATTATTTTCAAAATTTTATCGTGTATAGAATATACCAATATAAACATTCAGTGCAATTTTCAAGTATCTACAGTCATACGTTTTTTATTACAACAAAATAAGAAAATCGTTACACGAGAAATCGAGTGAATATCAAATGGTGTAAAAATATGAATTTCAAACGCTCATAAAAATTTAATTTGACTTTCTTGTAGACATTTTTTTTTGATAAAGTTATATAAACTTATGGATAATCTTGTATTACATTTTTCAATCTTAGATTGAAAAAGAAAAATTTTTAGGAATTCTCAACTCAAAATAATTTGCTAATTTTCGTGATTTTTTCGTATTTTGTCAATATTTGAACTTAAAATGCTTATAAATAAAAACTGTGACTAAGGATTTTTGATATTTTTCAAATATCATTGTGACAATATAGTAGGAGCCTTGTATTAAATTTTCAAGATTTTTTACCCAACAAATACAATTTTATTGATATTTGTAGAAAAAAAACTAAAAATAATGGAAACTGAAAATGTCCGTAAACAGCTCAAAATAAGTCATAATATTTGGAAAATGTTATGGTGTATAGAAAATTCTAATATATACATTCAGTAAAAACTTCATGTACCTACGCTCATTTGTTTTAGAGTTACACCAAAAACCAAAATCGATTTTCTCGAAAACAGATTTTGCATAAAAATTCCCGTTTTTCCTTAATTTTTCTTTTGTTTTTCACGTCGCTTTTGAAAACCACTGGGAAATTTTTATTTTTGACCCCCCAAAGTACCAACTAGATTCACTTTCCTATCAGAAAAGTTACTATTGAAGAAAATCCAAGCACTTTTACTGTCCTAAAAGGTGATGACAGATACACAAAAAAAAAAAAAATAAATAAATAAAAAATAAATAAAAAAAAAAAAAAAAAAACACATTATTGTAAAATCGCTTCGTTCAGAATCTAAAATACTTGTTTTTAATATTAGAAGCATTGGTAATTAAAATTTACCCGACGATAGGTTTTTGGAATTTGAGTTTATTTGCGTAATCATCTAAAATATCAATAGTTGATAATTGAGGTCGGAGCATGTATTTGAGAATCTGACCTATCCACCAGACAATAGGATCTCCATGTAAGACAGTTAACCGAGGAGCCAAGTCAGCGGGTATCATTTGTGGTAGAAAATAAGGTTTTGGGTTAACTGAGTCAATTGGAGGTAAATAAACTATTTGAGAGTTTTGATTCCCTGTATAATAAATAATACATGTATTATTATATAATATAGTTTAAAATAATATTTTACATAAATAGGAAATTACTCATTGAAGAAATAATTTATGTTACCTGGCCATTTAACAACTGATAAGTTTTTTAATAAAGTAGACGTGTCTCCTAATGGAAGGAAAATATTTGGCCATACATCACCATACCTCCAATATTTATAATAGTCCAAAATTAACATTCTCTCAGTACTGTACGCGACGATAAAACAATAAACAATGTGGTGTAATTGACAACCGAACCCACAATTCTGTAACATTATAATTTATAATATTAGTATATACGATGCCATTACTGTTATTACTGGAAGCTCTGTAAAAATCTATTATTATTAATAATGCTATATAATAATTACATAGTTTAGATATGAGATACACTACATTGTAATGGTCTTTATCGTAGTTGTATGTGGCCCTCGAGTAAAATTTATAATTTGTATAAAAAAGTAACTGGAAACTGCAGATTAAAACGTTGTTTGTTAATAGATACCTAGTTAAATTAATATACCTAATATTTATGAACTTAAATAAACTAAATTTGATATAACTATACTTTTATGTTTAAAATAAAATAAAGTATATTAAAATTGTAGCCTATGTAAAATTTTATATTTATTTTTTGGCCCTTGACATTAAAAAGGTTGCCGATCTCTGCAATACAACATCCCAATATTTTTAAATTGTCGTTTTCGAAATACCTACTAAAAATATCCAAATACAGGTAACTATTAAGTATTTTATGCTTAATATTTATTATTATTTGTAGATTTGTTATTATGACATAATACTAAATAGAACCATATTTTTAGGCATAAACTATAGTACAACTTCCTCGGTACTATATGAAACCAAAAAAAAAATTTTTTATTTTGTTTTTTTAACTACCTTCAATAATAAAATGCTGATATTACCATTGTATGCATTTGTTTGGTTTGTTTTTGATACTCAGCAAAATTATATGATTAACACATTAAATTAATTATTTCCTGGAATTTATTATAGCATACAACTATGAAAAATATTTAAACGAATCATTGGGTAGTAAAATGCATTTTGTATTTAATTTATTCTGTAAAGTTTATTAAATACCTATAGTTTAAAGGTAGACATTAGCTGTTTTGGCAGTTTTTATTTCAGATATGTATTAAATTGTTTTTTCCAGACTGAATAATATATGGTCAGTGTACAAACCTTTTCTATTTTGCACACTAGCTGTCTTGCTGTGAACCAATTGGGTGGATTTTGTATTTCTTCTAATCGGCTTTGAACTAAAATACTTAAACTTTCTGATTCCTGTTGTCTCCACTTCGAATAATTGTCGACTTCAGCCAGTCCAGAAATGTCTTTCAACAAAGATCTAAAGTGTTCGCCGACAATATTTTTAATTTTATGAACACGTTTTACGCCAATCATCGATTTATTCAATGATTCTAATCCAGAATTGACGTAGTACCAATATTCTTTAGTGTTTGAATATATGCGGCGTCGTAGAACCTCATATTCCTTAGACGGGGCGATTGGTTCATTGTCCTTTAATTCCTATAGGTTTAAAGGTTAATTTATATAATATGATTTTATTTGCGACCCTCGCTACTTTGAAATACTCTATTAATATATTTAAAAATTGATTTTGTTTGAATATCTACTACGAGTGTGACAAAAATACAAAATATATTATAAGTAGGTAGCATTTGTTGCTTCTAGCTTGCATGTTACAAGTCTTGAGTAAATATGTAGTTAGTAAGTTATCTATTCAAACAGTGAATAAAAATGGGTTATAATATTTAAAATGAACGAATTATTGACATTTATAAAAAGTAACAAAAGTTTTTTTACACAGTATATACAACATTATATCATACTTTCAAGACAACAAGTATTTCTTTTTGTTCAAAAATCATCCCATGTATTTATTGTAAGTACCTTTATTCTCTGCTGGTTTCTTGTTCTAAAACACAAAACACACAATTATTATTACAATTCTTACTAGGTATACATAATCAGTGTTCGGATTAGATAAGTAGTTTTTTATCTAGATAAAAAAAGATAAAATTTTTTTTTAAACGTGTTTTAAATTTAGGTATATTTTAGTTGGGCACTAGGAACATAATAATAATAATGATATAAATAAAAATAATTACTTTATTTATAAACCATAAACTTGGTTTGAGAATCTGTATAAATATTTAAAATGCGTTTGTACAATTTCGCGATTTTTATCAATAAAAAATGTATCTAGATGAACTTATTTTGGTTAGTAAAAAAATTATCTAAGATTAACGTTTAGATACCTTGTAACTATTTATCTAGATAAGATAAAAGATGAACAAATAATTATCTAGATAAGTCCGAACACTATAAAATAATATACGTTATCTACGCAGGGTTTTGAAGAAGTTGTTTTGCGATCACTTATTAATGTTCGTTAAAACATACTGTTTGGTTTTCAAGTTATTTAAAATATGTTCAATCTTTATCAATTAGGCGTATAGCAATCAAGAATAAATATCTTTGAAATTAGAAACCACATACCTTACAAGTGCACAAGTGCCATTTAAATAGGTACTGCAATGTATTATAATCATAGGCGGAGCCAGAAGTATTGTTTAGCGTATGCAGAATCTAAATCAGCCCACCACAACTATGGGGAGGGGGTTTGGGGTGCTGATCCCTAAAATCCTTATTTTTGAATATTTTATAGGCCACCGTAATTAGTTGCCAATTGCCATTGGTTTTTTTTTGTTATTTATAAATTGTAAGCTTATTATTTTATTATTTTATTATTAGCTTATTTATTATTCAAGCTTTTAAATCAAAATTTCAAAATCTTATTAATTTTAAATATGCCGAATGTTAGCGCAGTTGAATTCCTCCGGTGGTTTGTCATAGTTGTGACCCATGGATGAAACATATGGGAAGAAATGACAAATGAAAATATTTTACTGGTATAAGTCATAAGAAATAATAGTAAATAGAGTAAAACTTTATCTGTGCTTAAGTGTTTTGATTTTTTCGATAACACATTTTGTTCTTTTTTATGGGTAGGTAAAAAACTCAATACTTTCAAAACGTATCAAAGACAAATATTTGATTAATCAAAAAAATCGAAACGCTTAAGCATTGATAATATTCTCCTCTATTTGTCATTACAAATTTGGAGAATTTATATTCTATTCAAGTTAAGAGTGCATCTATGGCACTCAAAGGGTTAAGTTGAATAGAGTATGCATTATAAGTACTTACATTAAGTACCTATTAATGTACTTATTATATCATAATAGATTACAATAACGCAACAACGAGTGGAACCGATAGTAAAAACCATGGTGAAAAATGTTTTAAACGGTGAGAAAAGTTATATTTAAGTATGACTTGAGTTATAATTTTAATGATAATTTTTTTATAATAGAATTGGAATACATAAAAAGAAGAGAGTTAGAGCACCAACAAATAGTTATTTCACTTATGAACACAAAAATTAAAATTGTACGGTTTATTGGTTTTATATTAGTTTTAATATTAATAATGGTTTTAATTTTAATATTAAAAATACCTGTATTAAAATAAAAACGGAGCGCCACCTTTTCCATGAAATTTTTATTTTTAGTAACGTTATCATCTGGACAGACAAAATTGAAAATTACATAGAAATGATATTTATTATTTGGAATTATATTATATAGAAAAAATACGGTTAGGAACTGTCTTTTTTTGGGAAATGTATACATGAAAAATATATTGTTAAGAACAAAATATATAATGATCATTAGACTTCAGCCAAATTAACCGTTCACAAATTTTACTTTTATTAATTTAATTAAACTTAAATTAATGCAGCTTTCAGGGCGATTAGGGCGTGCAGCTGCATACTCCTCACGCCCCGTGGCTCCATCTATGACTATAATATCCTACATAAATAGGTATGTAGCTGGTACAGTGGTACCTTCTATAGAAAATTCAAAATACAAACAATTAAAATGCTCGTCAGAATCTTGAAGACTTGAGTATTTAACATATTAGAAAGTTATTGACTATTGTAGATAGAGATAAAATGTAGCAATACTTTTTATTCAAGTCGTCCAATTCAGCGTTCAATTTGACATTGGCCAACCGCAGGTTTTGTAGGGTCTCTAAACATTTGGATAGTCTTTGGTTGTTAGATTCAATGACAGAGTTATCTTGGTTCCATTTAAATCTTCGAATCATAGATATCACTACCAATACGAATACAGAAAATGCGAAGCCGCGCATTAACCATTGCAACCTCATTATACCAAAGTCCAAAAGTACACTGCGGTTTCTGTTGAAGTGAAAAAACGCACGAGATTACCTGGTAATGCATAACAAAGTACCTTTTTTAAAATAAATAAATAAATAAATAAGGACATTTAAAACATGTATAAAGCAAAAAACAATTAGTAACTAAGTTTTGTGTGGGATTACAATAAAAATGTGATGGCTAGAATCTGACTTCAACCTAAGTACTGTGTATAATAATTGATTATAGTTAGCAAACAAGATATTTATAAAATATATTTATGTTTTTATGAGCTAGGTAAATTAAACATAGGTAAAACTCGACCTTTACTTGAACACAAAGCTTACACACATATAACCATTTAAATGTGTACAGGACATAGGTACATATTATTGCAAATCAATGGTTTAATTTTTTTTAAATATATTATTCATACGTAAATAATACGTGCAACACTGCTAATGACGTTTTTGTGTAGCGAAATATTCAAATATCGAATACTTGGACGTATGATATTAAACTTAATAAAATTAAATACTTACCAATTTTAAATTATCAAAATAATACGTGTACACAGTATATTATATATATGCCTATAAATATAATAGTACTTAAACTTATAAAAGAAATAAACTATCGTTAAGCAACTGCATTACAACATGTACCCGCCGCATATACATTTTGTGTAAATTACGCTCTATACGATTGTGCTGGCATGTTATTTAAAAAGCCTTTGGCTGTAATATTAATTTATCACCATTTGGACGAAGGCATACGTGGTTCAGTATATAATTACTAACAATGCCGGAGCTGGTATTACGTGATTCTACGTATTATCAGATATATCATCCGCAAACAGTGCTGTATAATTATGCCACCTACACGTGCTTGTTTATATATATAAATATTGAGGGGGAACAATGACAGTTCTGTACAATAAAAATTGCATTACACGCGTAAACATGATTTGACAAAATTATATTTTATTTAGGTACCTTGTACATAAAGACGTACTCACTTACATACCGTATGTATCTGCACGATGATCCGCACAGTCAATTAGTGTAATTTAAAGATACCGATGTCATATCTTCTTGATACACCTTGTATAATATGTATATATTTGTATACGGCTCATGTGAATTTAGTTGAGGGACCCTAGGTACAATGTGCCCACAATTTAATAATTTATATTTTAGATTGTGTATACAGTGTGATTTGTTTGTTTTGTTGGTGTACCAGCTACCAATATAATACAATTATAATGGATATTGTTATAATATTCGTGGTGCTGTTTATACACCATTAATTAATGCTGTGGTTAATAATAATAAACTGTAATATGTATACTGTGGTAGAATATGTTATAATCTAAAGAATTGAAGGTAATACATGCTCGTAACCTATATAATAATGGCGACTCGTGACTGCGAGTGAAACACATAATATGTACATTGTACACGCACTATCATACGATTTTGGCAACCAACTGGCGATTGCATAATAACGAGGCTCGCGTGCAAGCTAATCGAAATTCAACAACCCCTCAATTAACACCCCCTCCCCTCACCACACACACACACACACACACACTCACACAGCGGCGGATTCAGAATATTTTGACAGGGAGGGCACAATAATCACTCTTGTAAAATGTATTTAAAAATATAATAAAATAAAATAATCTAATATATATTTCTATCTATCTTACATAACTTATATTAACTTATATATTAGTATATTACAAACTTAATTCTTAAATATCTAATTGAACATTTCTACTATGTTTTGTAGAAAATTTATCCAATATTTCTTCTGGGGTTATTTTAATATCTTTATTAATATTACGCATTGCTAAGCCGTTGAGTCTACTCTGGTTCATTGTAGACCTTAAATATGTTTTTATGCGTTTCAACGAACTGAATGATCGTTCTGAAGTCGCTGTTGTAACGGCTATAATATACATAATATTTTTAACAGGCACTCAATATTAGGAAACATATATGCAGATTTATAAGCTTCCATAGGTGTATCTGCTTTCTCAGATTTTGTCTTCCATAACTCTTTCCATAAACACAGTTCTCCACGAAGTACTTCAATGCTAGATGGTAAATCAGCTTCATATTTTTGAGCCACATACAATATTTCTTCATCAGGTGTATGGTGAATCATATTCGAAATAATATTTTGAAATAATTTTTCTTAAGTTAGAAATTATAACATTATTATCTTTAGGAAATCGTAAATTCAATTCTGATATGAGGTAATCTAAATAAGGTAAAAAAATATTTATTCGATAATATTCCGCTAGATCATTATGTTTAGTATTTGCTCGATGTCGTTGTATGTTTGTTATTCTGGGAATCCGTATTTCAACATCCATTTTTTCAGCTTTAATTTTAGTTTGGTAAAAAATCATTTTAAATTCGGTTATTGAACTATTTCTTATTGTATTCAATACAGATTTAACAGCTTCTATCATGTCTATCGCTTTACTATAGTCAATATTAATACTTTGTAGTTCAATAGAAAGTGGAAGTGTTATGGCTAAACACCGGCAGTCCGATGCGTGGTACTATGCTGGGAGTTCCGGACTTCGACAATAGAAAAATATATTATATTATAACATATTCAAATAAAACATTTATGAAAGCTATAAAAATATAAACATTTACCCCGTCATTTTTTTTAGATTCCACTTGACAGGAGGGGTACGTGTCCCTGTGCCCCCCCCCCCCATGGATCCGCCCCTGCACACACATTAAAACACAGAAGTAGTCTTGATATGAATTTGATACTAGTCCATCAAACGTAAGAAAATGTGTTTTGGAACTACTGGTTTTAAACTCTAAAATGGAGTGAAAAAAATATGGTTTTATAATATTCCTTGTATTGGATTATATATAATTTTAGCCTCTATTTTGTATAGTAAATTACGACATAGTAAGTGTGCCTAGTCCAAAATTGAAAGTGCGTGGTACCTACAACAGATGTGAGAAGTGTGTAAATGCGTAATAACGATAATAAGTAAATACAAATATTAGATAAAATAAAGTTCATGCGTTTGACTTAAAAAAACAATGGTGGTAGATAAGGATGTGTTTTCCTAGAAGCAAGCCTAAGCAAGAAGAATAATGAGGAGTCGAGGCTTGGATCAATTTACTTGAACATCAAATATCCCACATAAAATCAAGTACATATGTGTGAATTGTTTTGTATTTCATAAGTTTGTTTTCTAAGTTTTTTTTATATAAAAATAAATAATAATTACTGTAATTTGATAAAAAATAAAACGTTTTTTTTTCATTGTTATAATACAACGAGGATGTTACTAAGGGAAGGGGGTATAATGACTAAGCCACCACGTTACTATATCATCACCTCTGTATGTATAAACTACAAAAATGTGCAAAAATAGGGGCTTCCCTCATTGATTATTAATTTATAAAAACGTAACACACTTACCACTACATATGTATTATTCTCAGCTGAGGAGAATGAAAACAAACAAGTGTAAAACATAATTTAATTCCGTACTAGGTGGAATTTTTTACCTATATCAAGAGCATAAAACTAATTAGTTGTTAGTACCTATATTGCAATAAACTGTTATAATTATGTTACATTTATGTGGTTTATACGTGATTTAACTTTTTGGTAAATCAGCTGAAAGAAAAACTTGAAAAACATATTAATATGTTAAACGCGTTAGATATAGTATAATAATATTTAATATTATACATTCATACATAATATAGTTTTTTGTATAAATACATTTCTTTGCTGAATCAAATTTGAATTATAAAGAAAACACGTGTATATAAGTATTATTTGCATAATAATATGTTGCATTTACGATACACTTTGTATGGGTGAAACTTGAACCAACTTAAACTACAAATTTTATATTTTAAAAACCATATTATTTTGTTTTATTTTAATAATAACAGTCATAACTCATAACATTTAAGTAGGTAATTGTACAA
The DNA here is from genome assembly GCA_008086715.1 of Sitobion miscanthi. Lineage (NCBI taxonomy): Eukaryota > Metazoa > Arthropoda > Insecta > Hemiptera > Aphididae > Sitobion > Sitobion miscanthi. The sequence continues at coordinate 37,539,099 of CM017798.1, forward strand.
ATACAGATTTTATAATAAATTTGTCTTCTTTCTATGTCTCAGTGTTCAAAGTGATATTTGGATAGCTGGCAAAAGGTAAAACTTCAATTTTTCTTGTTACCTAAAATCAAATAATAATGTAACCAAGCATAATTTATTTTTTGACCACTCCCTCTTGGTCACACATACTTCAAACTCGTGTCAACATTTTTCATGTGGGGGGAGGGAACTTCATGGACTTTTTATGAACAACAGGAATTTTATTGCTTTTAGGAAAATTAAAAAAAAAGTTCGACATTTTTTTCTTAATAAAATTAAAATTGAAGAACGTATCTAGGCATTTAAATTATAAAATATCAATAATACGTCTTATAGATTTAAATGGGGCGTGGAATAGTTTTTTCGACGAAAATAATTGTCGTAAGTTGTTTCTGGAGTTTTTACAAAATTGTTTTAAGAAATATAATAACATAAGACTTTAAGAATTTTAATTATTGTTTCCACAGATTTGAGTTGACACTAAATTTTCTGTGACATAGTTAGGTATCAATACTTGTGTACACATCTGAGCACATGGTAGTGCGCCGGTAAGTTCCAGCAATACCTGTGTATCTCTACACCACAATTTAAAATATACAGGTTACTCAACGCTGTATAGAAATTGGTCTACAGAGTGATGCTCACAGTTTAACCCCAAAATACAGATATTCACCATATAGAAAGAAAAACAGCTAGTGCTCTCAGTATACATAATTATATAAATCAAAATAAATAATTTTATCTATCATGAAAATTCAAAATATACATTATTTAATTACATTCCGGTAGGGTGCTGGTTGCGCTTCTCGCAAGTGGTTAACGAGGATTTACACTGGGCATCCAATAAATTCTAGTTATTAAAAATTCGACTTATAACCGTTCGAGTTATCGAGGTTTCACTGTATTAATTTTTTATTTAAATAGATAATAAATAAATAATATAAATAGTTTTAAGCTTAAAAAAATGAAGTTGTATCTTTAAAATTTAATAGTTCATAATAATTTCCAAATGAGTACTTTTACGTTATTTTTTTCCGTGTATGACTTAATAGTGTCATCAGCAGAATATCTACCTACGTATTTTTTCAGGACGAAATTCAGTGAGTTGAGGGCTAACACAATTAATAAATAAAAGTGCAGAGACAGTACTATAGGTAATTGAATGAAGATCTGAGGGGGTTTATATTTTCATTCATTGATAATAAAGTGATAAGACAAAAAAACGACACGTTTGATGTCAAGTGAAGTGTCTAGGACTTCTATAAAAATTGAACTTCTCTATATTATATAACATTTTGTAAAAAGGAAATTTTATAATTTTAATCTTCTTGATTGTGATACTATCAGAAACGTCTTACCAAATAGCAATTTTAAACGAATATTACGAACGCTGTTCCGGTACGCTTTGGTACATTTCGGGCAGTGCATATAGGTAGAAACGTGAAAGATTGCACAAAGATAGGTTGGTTAGGTTAGGTTTGGTATTATAGTGTAAGTAAAGAGAAAAATGTTTCTCTGGGCACAAGTTATCTGCCGACTACTGTTTTTATTTTGAATTAGGGAGGGTTAGGTTAGGTTAGGTTAGGTATTATAGTGTAAGTAAAGAAAAAAATGTTTCTCTGGGCATAAGTTGTCCGCCGACTACTGTTTTTATTTTGAATAGAGTATAGATATCACTACTTTGATAGGCAGACTTTTTTGGTCTGGTAATTGGCCCTTATTTCACTGTTGAGTTTTTGTTGGATTAACTTTACCTTAAATGTAGGATACAGAAGTGTTTCCTTTGTTCTCAAATTTCTTCCCTTTGAATAACCGTCCCAATGATTTCCAGCTACTTCAATATCGTCACCTACTTCTAGATCCATTTCTTCTGGTCCTTCTGATTTATGAGATATTAAGGCTACATTCAGTCTGTGAACTTGACCACTAAAATAAAATGTGTCGTCTAAAGAAGTGAACTTAGCTGATGCATCCGGTTCGAGACTGTTCATAATTTCATATGCTAACCGGCAAACCTGTAACAAAAAAAACCATTTATTGAAACAAATTACGTAAATAATACATTTATTCAAATAATATTTTCAAATATGAAAATTTATAATGATTTTGAGGAAATTAAATTTGACTTACATTTGACGAAATAGTACAAACTAAGTAGTCACAGTTTTTTTTTTTGAGATAAACAATCCGTACCTCAGGGGCACAATAAGTTTATATGGTTAGAAAAAATTACAGCAGGCTACACTTGAGGTGAGAAGTCATCAACTAATGATTTTCACTAAATATTATATATTTAATATTAAATAAGTAGGTATTATTCTTAATTCCTATAATCCATAGCAACCATTAATAAACAAAAATTTCTATTGTAAATCTCGAAATTCCTGTTTGAGCACCTCCCAGGGGTGATTAATTCCCTTTTTAAATAAGTCTATGATACTCATAATGAATGTGGCTTTCTATTGGTGAAAGAATTTTCGAAATCTGTTCAGTAGTTATAGAGATTATTTTCCACAATGGTAACTAACAACTCCTCTTTATACAATAGTATAGATAAGTATAGATTATTAATGATAAAGCATAATGATTTTGAGGAAACAAATTTTACATACATTTGACGAAAAAGTACAAACTACGTAGTCACAGTGAGCTAGAATATATATCTCGATGTTGATATTCATAATCGAGCTGTCTTGTTCACGCTTCTGACCCGACGCAGATTTGGATACCTCTGGATCGCCGATAAGATCGTATTCCGGATATCTAACAAAACACGATGTATTATTTACACTATGTACAAATAAATGTAATTATAATAACATGTTTGAAAATTTCAAACACACTTGAGTCTAGCTTCATCAAACAATGTTGGTTCATCCGTGGCCAAATAAATCCGTTTCGTGTCGTATACGCCGTCTAGTTCTTTGAGCTTGTAATATTCTTCAACGTGGTACATATACTCTTCGAGTTGGTGCAACGAAGCTTCATTGATGAGTTTGTCCGTTCGTCTGATATGCAATCTGCACACAAACACTCAATTTTATATATATCCGTATAACACCAGTTACTTATAGCTATAACACGGTGTGGCATACCCAGATATGGTTTGAAAGTACAGTACCTAATCGTCGTTTATTGAGCGCCTATAAATATATTTTCAAATTTATCCGATTTCATTTCATACATTTTGACCATTATTCAAAAAAAAAAATCATTGCGAATTTATATTGTACATAATACGACTTACGAGTAGGTATATTATTGACGCACTTCATAAATAGCTGTATACTCATACCACCTCTGGGCTCTAGTTAACTATACGTTCTAATTTATTTTTAATATGTTAACACTTAAACGCGATCGCTTTTTTCAAAATTAATAATGGTTGCAAATACAGTAAATATTGGTTTAATTTAATATTTTTATACTCCATGGGCGATGCGACGTAATAAAGTCTTTACCCGACAATTGGCTTTTGGAAATTTACACGCTTGGCAAACTCGTTAATTGCAATGGTAGTGGATGGTTGCGGCCGGAAGATGTATTTGAAGAACTGGCCTATCCACCATACAGCGGGATCGTCGTGCAAGACGTTTATTCGTTCAGCTAAGTCCTCGGGCAACACGACCGGAATGTAAGGAGGATGGAATTGTTTGGCAGTGTATTCGGGTGTAGGCACAATATATTTTATGACTTGAGTGGTTTCGTTTCCTATAATATTATGTAGGTAATCAATAAATTCTATGCAATAGTTCATAACGTTTGCATGATTTTTGTATACCTATACAAATATAAATTAATAGACTTAGGTACAAATCCTACCGTCCTTGGCGGACTGGACACTGACTCTTAGATAGCCACTCGAACAAAGACACATTTCCCAATGTTTTAATTAATCAAAATCATTACATAGTACGTGTCAGTAGTGTTCAAACGAGATATTTTGTGGAATGAGGTTTAATCATGAGGTTTAATGTATTTGTTTTAGTATCATGCATATGCATTTAAATAATAATATTGATGATATATATTAGTCTATTACTCATTATTTATACTAAGGTTGGTAAAATAAAAAAACATATTTTAATTTAAGTTTTCTTTCATCACATAGTACTCTGCAATAAAAACTTAGGAGGAGAGTTTAACATTGTAAAAAAATAAATAAATAAAATACCCATATAAAAGAAATTGAACAATTTTTGAGACACTTTTATAGTTGTAAATGTACGTAGGAAATATTTGTGTGTATTTGATTAACAATTATCAACGTTTCATCTACCTGGCCAATCAGAAAATGTTTCACCATCCTTCGACGTACACGTGTCGCTAAGGGGTAAAAACAACTTTTCAAAACCACCGCTAGTAAACTGCCACTTAACAGGATTGTCTATAATCATTGTCCTCTCGGTGGCGTAGGCGACAATCAAGCACTTGACGAAATGGTGTACGCGACATCCATATCCACACCAATTTTTCTAAAATTATATAATTGCTACTATAATATAATATTATTTTACTATACCACCTTCCCTTCATTATAAATATATTTTACTGCCATTCATTTAAAAATATATTCATAAATTATAATCAATAAAATATGCATTTTTCATGTGAATAATTACAACCTGTATACATTTAAATTAATGAGTTATAAAAGTACAAAAAAAAAGATATAAGGAAAGATCTGGTTCAATTAAACTAATTAAAATGTTCTTTATATTAGGATTTATATTTGATTATCTATAAAGGATGTGTTAATAATTCACACTTATGCAGAATAGTTGAATTGGACTAACTTACGTTAAAGAAATGGCACAAGAGCTTTTTAGCTTTGGAACAGTCGGGTGGATTTTGCGTATGTTGAAGTCTCTTTTCGACCAGTCTACTTAAAGAGCCAAACTCTTTCAACCTCCAATGTGAATAACCGTCGACATCGGCCAGCTTGGCGACATCTCTCAATAACGATCTATAATGTTCGTCGACCATTATTTTCATATCAGAAACTTTCGGTTTCATATCATCGAATTCGTTGTCCAATGATTGTAATGTAGAACTGACGTAATACCAAACTTCTTTCGTGTTTGAATAAATACGGCGACGCAACACTTCGTATTCTTCAGATGGTTCAAACATTTTTCTTTTCTTCTTCATCTGTAAGATTAGCAGTGTACTTATATATTGACAAACTTCTGATGAATGTCAGAATGTCTGATTCTGATTTAAAATATTTTATAATTTTATAATTTTAATATTTATTTTTAAAATGTTTATTTTCTCCACGATTTTTAATCTTCGATATGACGATAATATTAAGTTTATAAATAAACGGAAGGCGTTGAACGTTTATTATACCTACTATTTGGTACAAGTTACTGTTGAATAATTTTGTATAGATACTTGTATAGATAGCACTTGGCCCCAATTTTCGTTCAGTATAATAATATTAAAGAGAATTAACATTGTGAAAATATGAGGATAAAATTAAATAATATATACCCAGAAACTATGTTAGGTTAGGTTAGGTTCAAAAAATTGTATGGATGTATAATGGAAATCCCATAAACCAGACACTGAAATCTATAACATGGTCCTTACAAAACATAAACTTTTAGTTACATTCATATTATAACAGTGGCGTATTTAGGAATTTTTCATCGGGAGGGTCCAGACAATTTTCATAATACAGATCCGTGGGGGACTTTGCCTTAAATTAAATAAATTTACCATATTTTATATTTTTGTATAGAAATTCAATTTATTACAATGAATTAACATATATCCATTTTGATATTGATTATTTATTTTAAAACCTAAAAATGAATAACATAATATTATATTTGCCTACCCACAATATTAATTTAATAAGTAAGTCAAATTAAATCTATTTAAAGCATAAACAATTTGTAGATTAATAATAGGTTGTGTTAGGTCAGTGGTTCTCAATCTTTTTAGGACCGTGACCCAAATTTTCTTCCAAAAGTCTATCGCGACCCCCGTAGTTTTACATTTATAGAATCAAAAAAGTAATTTCAAAAAACAAATTTTTTTATTACTTATTTACTACTTTATAATAATAATAATTTTAATAATATACTTATAATAATAATATAATACTTAATTAATAATTAGGCGTATGAGATGAATGTGCTTGTTTCTTGCTATTGTTGATAACAGCACCAACATCGACGTCAATTTTAGATACTTTCAAACGCAAGGAGTGCGATAATTGGAGCTTATTTCTGTGTTTGTTTTTTATGCCCACCATTGCCGAAAATCCAACTTCGCACAAGTATGAAGATGAGAAAGGTAGTAATACCTTTAAAGCTTCAGTTGAAAGAGTTGAACATTTCTGTTGAGCTGACAGCCAAAACTTAATCAAATGATTTCGGCTAAATTTAAGTTTCAATGATGTATCTTCAGATATATCAATGAGTTCTTCGTCAGCTTTTGTTGATATCTCTGTTAATATAGCGTCCTGAAACGGATTCACAACCCTTATATTTTTTTGATATTTTTCCATTTCTTCAAGAAAGTAAAAGTTAAAGTTATCTTTCAATGAAATTAAATGCAAAGTGATTTGGCTAATAATGTCAATAGGAACTTTTATATTATTTTCGGTTATGAAAGTTTGAAATGTTTCAAAACAATTATGATTTTGCTTTTCAATGTTTTTTTGCCATAAAGTAAGTTTTTTCATAAAACCTCTAATTTTTTCATGGACCGCAAATATATCGGCTCCTTGTGTTCCTTGTAAATATAAATTTAGTTCATTCAGTTTCGAAAATATGTCGGCTAAATACGTGAGCTTCAAAATAAAATCTTCATTGTGCAACGATTTTGCCAAATCAGTTTTTTCTTTTAGAAACAGTGCAACTTCTTCGCGGAGTTCCTCAAGTCTTGTTAATACTTTTCCTCTTGATATCCAGCGTATTTCAGTGTGCAAAAGAAGAGATTTATGAGAATTTCCCATCTCTTCACACAACTTTTCAAATAATCATGATTGCAGTGGTCTTGTCTTAATGAAATTGACTATTTTCAGAGAAGTGTTCAACACAATTTTCAAGTTATCCGGCAGATTTTTCGATACTAAAACTTCCCTGTGAATGTTGCAGTGAGTCCATGTTGCATTCGGACTAACTTCAAGCATTCGAGTTATAACACTACTATTTTTACCACACATAGCTCTAGCACCATCTGTACATAATCCGACATATTTTACTCAATCAAGACCTTTTTTTATTGATATAAGTATTGAGGGTATTGAATATTTCCTCACTAGTACCTCGAATAATTGGTTCACAAAATAACATATCTTCATGAGGTCCGTTGTTCCATATATAACGTATGAATACAAGCAGCTGACATAAACCTTGAACATCAGTAGATTCATTTAGTTGTAGTGAGAAAAATCTACTTTTACTGGCTTTTTCAATTAGCCGATTTTCTGTCCATTGAGACATGTCATTAATTCTACGTGTAACTGTTGTTGCGTGCACCCGACTTACAAGAGAAGGTGACAGGATAGGTTGATGGTAGAGTTGATAATGAGCAACAAATTGTGGTTTGATGTATATTTTTATTGAAAATTGTTAAAGACAAGTAAGTTATACTGATTAGCTATTCGAATTAACGACAATCACTGGTGTCTCAGAAAATAAGCGATTGCTCGAATATTCTCTAAGTCCGAAATAAGCCGTTAATGAAAATAAACTAAGTCCAAAAAGTAAAAGTGGTGATTTACCAGAAGCGAAGAGGTACAGGAGTGCGTACGTACGGTGGCTAGATCACGTCTCTCTCATGGGCCGTTCCCAGGGCTCTTATATAGTCTCATCCCTTCCCTTACTAGATCCTGGCCGAGTGCGCCGTTTGGTTCACACAGTCCGTGGGGCCTTCCATAATTAGGTAGTTGACTATTTCGTGGCGTGGACATTGATCTATGGCTCAGGGTTGCAGATGTGCTTTTGGTCGATGCGGGGTATCGTTCTAATAGTGCGTTTACCCACGGTCGTGTTGTTGTCACCGTGCCAAGATCAAAGCAGTAAATGTGTTGCGTCGCGGAGGTCCTACAGATGTTCTCACTGGGCCGGGTTCGGTCATCTGGCCGTTGGTTGATGCAGAGCTTATTGCTACTAATTAACAATGCCGCTCTCCCAGGGTCCCGTGTACTATGGTATCGTCATCCCAACTATATATGTGTTGTCCTAGCACATTTGGTTATTCGTATATTCTACTATGTGTAGGGGCGGAGTAGAGGGGTCCCGTACGTAGCACTGTATCATTTGATAGTGGTATAATTTCGACGTCTTTTGAGAATTTGTCACCAAACATTACTCCAACTGTATCTTTTATTGCTGGCAATACTAAATTCTCTCCGATAGTATGTAGCCAGCTTTTACGATTCGTAAACTTATCAGGTACGAAGCGTGCATAGCTTTTTCATTGACCTTGGTGAACTGTGTAATTTTTGTTTTGGACGTGTTCAGTTCTTTCAACTTTGTTTCGAAATAAGAGAGTCGTTGATCTATCAGATCAGGATGCTTAGTCTCAATATGCCGACGTAATTTATTCAGACGCATACTCTCGTTTGCAAGTACTTCAAAACAAATTACACACTGTGGTTGTTGTTCATCATTATCTTCTTTCCAAGAAAAACCAATTTTTAGGTACTCTGAATCATACTTTCTTGTCTTTTTTTTCGTTTTTAAACCGAAGTTGAAGGTTCGTGTTCATCAGTTTCAATTTTTCGCTTATTTACCAACCATTTATCCATCATACAATTTTTATAAATAAATAATCTGTCTCAGAAATAGTACGTTTAATCACACCAAGCAATCGATCGAACTAAAATGAACGCACGCAGTACAACACACTCATACACGTGCACGACACATTAACTAAAATTACAAACCGGTGATGATATAGCGTAACGACTAACTGGAATTTTACAGACTACATTTGCCGAGTACCGACTTTATCGTCTTATTTTATCGAAATATTTTTGCGATAACGACATACCAAAAATACCCCTCGTAATAATTCTCGTAATAATTCTTATGTTAATTTATACTTCTATTATAGTCTATAGTCTATACTCTATACTCTATAGTTCTAGATAATTAAAAAAAACATAAATTTCTTACAATCTGTATAATTAAAAAAACTTGTCACGACCCCCCAAAAATTGACTCGTGACCCATAGTTTGAGAAACGCTAGGTTAGGTTATATTATTCTAAAAGAAAGTCAGAATGAAATATGATTTATTCATACCAGAATTTTCTCTTCGTCACTTAGGGAACGATTGATAAATAAACAAATGTCATTAGGCATAGTAATTAAGTTATCTATACTTATATATGTGTCAAGTAATGTAATTTGTGAGTGTTAATTTTTCATTATAACAGCACAGCAAAAATGTTGATCAGGCCAAGCACATTACATAAGCCAACATTATTTCCATCATTAATATAAACCACATGCGAATAAAGTAAAAAATACAGTCTCACTACTACCAGGCGTACACGATGACACAGTAGCGGTAGTAGACACTGTCTTCGTGAAAAATGTTGTTATTTTAGACATTTTGACATAACACAAAATTAACATACAAAACGCAAAATAGAGTAAAATGGGTCGTTTATTGTTCAGTACCAAAACCAATAACAAAAGTAATTATTAATTACGATCATTTTGACTCATATATTATCATATTCTGTAAATAGATCAACCATCAATATCCGCGGCAGGATTTTCTACAAAACAGAAGAGGTTAATTTTAACTACTCTGTAGTTGTTCCCCCAAGTGGCCTGGTAAACTGATAACAGCCGAAGATAATATACTCTTATCGATTTTCAACTGGCAAGTCTTAGACGACAAGACGACGTGTCAACCTTGCATAACAATTTATGATAAAATTTTTTTTCCCGATTACGTAAAAAAATAACATTTTTATTACAACTTATATTTGCACGGAATATAAAAATATATTAAATATATTAAACTTTAGATACGTATTTATGGAGCCAATTGGGGTGGGGGGTTCTGGAACCCATGGACCCCCCCCCCCCCCCCCGTAAATACGCCACTGTATTATAACCTCGATGGATGATGCTTAAATAAATAAAACCTAATCGTTTCTTTCATGAAATTGATTTCTTAGAATCGTCTGGTTGTTGCATAGACCTCGGCATCGCCTTTGCCGTGATCAATGAGCGCAGAGACGTGACAAAAATGTTTAATTGTGGCTCGTGTGGAAGGCAATTTCAGTCTTGGGCGAAATGCGGCCTGCAAATCGTACTAAACACGTCGTCCCTGACTGAAACTGCTCATATCCCGCCATTGCCACACAATATACTATTTAAAAACATCTAATATTGCGAACGTCTGTACATCATAATATTTTGTGCGTTATTTGTATAATTAAAATATAAGATAAAAGATTGTATTATGTGCTTGTGTACTTTTTTTTCGTTAAATCTCAGTCTAAAAGCATAAAATATAAACGTAAACGATTGTTTTATTATAAATTATAATATATCATTAAAATATATTATAATATCACACTTAATAATTAATAATTAATCATATTATAATATTTTATTACACTGGTGAGACGAGAGTGAAAGAAATTACAACCGTAACCGTAGATTGCATGGACGTATGGTGTACCTACTCGTTAACGTAACACGACGAATTCTCGTTAATCAGAAAAAAAATGTATTGTAAACGGTGTAAAATTATTCGGTGATTTTATGAGTATATACTATACATTAATGCTTCTGCATGGTATATACAAACTAAGTAATTAATATGTTCAAAACTCTGCATATTTTGTGTTATAATATTATATTATAGTATACTGATTACTAGCGTGATGTCAATAAGTATTTCCGATCACTATAATGGCCCAATTCCGCAGATAATTGAATGTAAAAAAATTTAAAATGTCATAAAAAGAAAGACAGCTGTGACTAACAATACACCAAGTTCTATACATCGAGATTCAATTTCACAAGTGGAAAATATTATAGCTTCTCAAATTTCAAAATGCTCAGCTAAATCAATTGTAAAAAGGCAAAGAAAAACAAATATCAAAGAGCCAAATCACATTTCTGATCTAATGATTTATCTGTTGATACATTGAATTGAAAGAATTTTTTAAAAATTGTTATTATTTAAAGAATTCACAATTTTGGATTTTATACGAAACTTTTAAATCGTGCTTATAAGCTTTTTAAAAAATGTTATGTTGTGCACGGTTCAATTTTGTGAGATGGAAATGAAATGGTATTTCCATTAATGACTGGCAAAGATGAAGATTTATATAATATGTTATTTTCTAATTTAAATAAATTTGTTGAAGAAAATGGAATCTTTTTTTCAAAGAAAATAATAATTTGGAAATAATAACCGATTTCGAACAGGCAGCGATTAATGCAATCAATAACGTATTTCCGTTTGTAATCCATTCGGCATGTTTTTCAATTTCCAACAGTCAGTAAGATTCAAGCGTTAGGTTTGGTTACAAAGTACAAAAATGTGCTCGAGTTCAATTTTCGAGCCCGTAAAATTGCAAGTTTAGCATTTTTGCCCCCAGAGAAAATTATTGTAATTTTAATTTAGATTAATTTATGAGAGCTGTTGGGTACACAATCGGCAATTGGAATTCGCGCGGTGTTTACGATACGCATACGTCGTGATGTTGTCACCCTGCCGTTCCCGCCACCGAAAACTGTGCGAGTGAACTTAGTACCCTAAGGGGAGGGGATGGTACCGTCGCGGTCGAGCCGACGGTCGCCAGCTTGTTGTCGTTTTCCGCATTCCGCGCCGTCTTGGCTTTTTGTCGTCTCATTACACGATCCGGTGTGTCGCCGCCGTCAATACACCATTTTTCATGCGTTTCGCTCATAGTGAACCGCTGCTCACATAACTCGTCGCGTTTCATCGTTTACGCGATTCGAGTTTCGGCCATCTGGGCCGACACCAAGGCTCATTGTTTTTTTTTGTTCGTCGCCTGTCCGAAATTTCGCTGTGCGATCCCGTGCCGTGATCACTCACGTGTTTGTTCCGAGCCGTTCGCGCCGTTCGTTGGGCACACAAAATTGTGTAGTTCGATCTCCCGTGGTCAGTGCTCTCAACGTCCTCTATCGCCCGCCTGTCTTACGCGAGTGCGAAACGTGGCGTTTTCAACCTTGTTGTCGTGTGTGCCGTATTCTGCGCCGCGATAACGAACGTCCACGCGTGACGGGTTTTGTGATTTACCTACAACCGTAAGCAATAAGTACACATTTCGTGCACGCGGTAGTCCAGTTTTGGATAAACCCCGCACCGTTGTCGACCACTGGCCGCACATACGTAGTGTCGTCGACCTGTTAGTCACAGCCGACGAAGGTGCAAGTGTCGCATCTCAAGTTCAACGTCCGCAGCCATCTCATCGTCGCACCGGGTCAACTGCTGCACTCTCACCAAACTCCATATCAGGTCGTACACACGATTATTCTGTTCATTATCATTGTTCTCCATTTACTTGGTATTTGTACGTGAACTATTTTGTTAACTTATTCATGAGCCGATCGTCTTGTGGTCACGCATTTATTATTTTTAATACTAACCTTAGACCGTTAGCTATCTGAACTGCAGAACATTCCAATCAACTGTTCTGAATTATTACCATATCAAACCATTGTTACTCTCATTTGTCTGATACCTTCACTCATCATTTTAAATACACAATTAGAAATACATCCTATATTTATACAGTCCATTCTCCCCCTCCTTACATGACTATCGACAGCTCACCGACGAGGTAAGTCACACATGACGCGCTACGTGTAGTTCGCCCATCGCGCACGCTAACGCGTACACGCGTCATCGGGCTTGATGTGCAGCCGTATGCACAAGAGCTATTGCTAATAATCTTAAGTATTAAAAATTATTATATTTATTTTTTATTATGAAAGAATTATTAGAAAATATACGAGTAAACAGTATTTCTAAAAATTGAAATTCTAAAAGATTTATTTACTAAAATATAGTGTTTCTAAAATTTATATTCTAAAACTCAGCATAAAATATGATTTTTTAAAACCAGCCTCAATACCTCTTGACTTAGGTCGTTCCTCATTTTTGTTAGTTCGACGTTGGTTCTATGCACCTCGTCGAGATATTGAAGTGCCATGGCAAGCGTTTGTTTTCTATCATCGTCGAAGGGATTTTCGCGTTCAAAATAAAAAGTCGCACAAAATATAATGACCCATACGAGCGCTGAGAACAAAAATATTCTCTTCCAGAACCGATGGTAACATTGGGTTATCTTCATAATATTCATGGTTGATTTCATGACCGTTCCTGAATTCTGTCAATGTTAGACGGTAAAAATGAAAATCATTTTATTATTTGATCATAGTAAGTTACAGTTGTACAATTGTACAGTATTGTATACATCTTATATTAAATACATGCGCTTACACGATATAATTATTGGATTGTGATCAAATTAATGAATGCATTTAATTTAAAGTGATATGTGTTTTTTTTGTCATCTCCTTTCGGGTCGAACATAAAATTAATGAAAAAACCAGTTTTTCGAAAATGGAATTTAATATACAGAACTAAAAACAACGATTTTGTTGTAATTTAAAAATCATAGCACTATAATTCGTATTATTTTAAATTTTTATCATTCTGGTGGAAACCCGAAATATGAAGATCCCGCAAAGAGCCGTCACACTGACACACTGCAGCACAAAAATGCAAACCATGTATCGAAAATAGAGAGAGAGGAGATATAACCCAATATCGAACCACTTACCGGCAGATTTATTTTAATCAAAACTTTATATGTAGGTACGGTGTCTTATTTCACGTAGAATTTCAATGAGCATACCTTTAAAATACTAATTTATTGTTACTTGCGATGCCTAAAGGCGTGTACATTGTACAACTAATCCCGTAAAAACGTTATTTGGATGATCGCAAACGGTCAGTAGAAATATATTGTAATATTGTTACTATGAATTATTACACTTTTATTCGTTTAATGTTTCAAATTTCAAATTAAATTACTCGTTCACAACCACATATAATTACATAGGCGACTTCGAGTGGTGTGAAATGTGTAAAAATTATCCTGTACCAGAAAATACCTACCAATAAATATTATATTTTAGTATTTGCACATTATAATTTATTATTTATAATGTTAAACGTGTTTAAATATTGTAGTTAGTAAATTAATCAAATGTAAAGACTGCAGGTTTTGTTTTTCAAAACGAGTCAACACAAATGTTTGTTGTATAAACAAAGTTGTATATTCTACATAACCACACTGTACCACAGTGTTTATCGAGAAAAGAATTAAAACACTCGAACCAGAACGATTATATTTAGCGGCCCGCCTAGTTTACGTGAAGTGTAAAGCATTGCAATTTTTTATCTACTCATATTACCAATCATTTATTGCGTATTTTACGCGATTATTGTTTGTAATAAAAATTATTAGATTTGCCTTCCCATTTTGTGTAGTTAAAATAAGGAACTTTGTTTTTAGGAACAACTATATAGCTATACTTTAGCTACCTAATACCTAGTCATTAAAAAATCTTAACATTGCTTCGTGTCGCTCTTGGAGCGATTGTGTGCTCATTGGTTGACCGCCCAATAGGAAAGGTCCCCCCACCCAAGTAGGCCAACTTCCATGTCTATTTAATTTCAAATATCTAAAGTTTTAACAATAATTTAGGTAATTTTATTTCTTAAGATTTTACTATCAGGCATCAGTTATTTTTGTTCTTAACAGTTATCTTGCATATATATCATAATTTATATTAGATTATGTTATTACTATTCTTGTGAATAGTAGGTAACGTAATATCATAATATTGTTCTATGGTTATATCGACATATCGTCATGTTGAGATCACTGGAAGATAATTTATAATTGCCAACGATACTCGATAATAAATTATCAATAGGACGTCATACTGTCATAGACGGTCGACAGCAATTGTAATAAGTGCTAACAGCTACCTGTCAACTTACTGATGACCTCGTGGCTCGTGTTTCGGAAATTGCAAATGTTTGTTTTAGCTTTTTAGCGCAGTTATTAAATTTGTTATTCGGTATTCAATATTCATTATGTTTAGTGTTTTTAGTAATAATAAAAAAATAAATACTTTTCAAAATAAGTCCCAACCATTTAGACAGTGAAACTATTGATGATCCTGGTCCAAGCGCGTCACGTAGTTTGTGTGAACGAGAACACCACAGTATTGCCTATCTTAACATTGACATTGAAAATGTATGTAACAGTAGCTCTCAAATTTTGAATTTAGGATTTGGGGATATATAAAGTGGACCATACTGCTCTATTTTTGCTGTAAGAACTGTCTTAGTTTTATTTTATAAAAATATATATTATTATTATTTTTGAGTGCTTCGAAAAATGTTATAGGTACCTACTATTTTGTCTATTTATGAAATATACAATTTAAATAAACTTATTTTTTAGTTTGCAATTAATAACACTTTTATAATCAACTGCTTTGCATATGCTTAAATGCTTTTAGGCTTATCCAAAAACAAAGTTTGGGAAGCAATATAGATCTTTTAATAAACAATGATTTGTTGAATGTGCATGGTTAGAATATAGCACTGCATGAGATGCTGATTTTTGTTATTTTTGCCCCATATTTGGTACTGGTGATGTTGAACCAGCA
Organism: Sitobion miscanthi; assembly: GCA_008086715.1. Taxonomy (NCBI): domain Eukaryota; kingdom Metazoa; phylum Arthropoda; class Insecta; order Hemiptera; family Aphididae; genus Sitobion; species Sitobion miscanthi. Next base: position 37,554,832 of record CM017798.1, read on the forward strand.
TGGACTTAGACTCGATTTAGTAATTGGCAAAAAGCAAGCTTATATTATTCTCTTATAATAATATTAATAATGACTTAGATATTTAAATTAATCATTAAACTTATACATTTTCAATATAATTAAATTTACTGATAAATCAAGTAAGTACAAAATTTCCAAATTTCATTTAACAAATGTATCAAAGATGGAAAAAAAACAAGGCGTTTTCTTTCGTGGTCACCGTAAAGATTCTGATTCATGTAACCACGGTACTAAATTTATACTACAAAATATAGACTATAAACAATAAATAACATAAGTTATAAAACTTTATTTCAAAATTTTGAAGGTAATTTTTTGGAACTTTACAATGTTTTTCTAAATGTATATTGGACTTTAAAGAGTATCATGATAAAAAAATTAACTTCACTAGTTAGAATATACAAGAAAGTATTCTGCAAATTAGTGCAGATAATATAAGATTAACTATTATTAAGAAAATAATAACTACTGGATTTTTTGCAATAATGATTGATGAAGCGAGGTAGGTACATATGATAATTAAATAAAAAAAGGTGGGTAAATGAATGCCGCTCTGCTGTACAGTAGGTTACAAGTGAGTCACTATAAATGATGGTGTTAAATTTGAATTCAATGATATAATATCATTGAATAAGTAAAACGGTTCTGAGCGAAAACGGTCAGCCAGCCTATGACATTACCAAGTATATTTGCTAATATTATTGTGAATAAAGTAAATTATATATAACCTATTTACGTGGAGCCTTATATTAAAATTTCAATCCTTAGCTATAAAAATTTAACATTTTATAAATTTTTTACTACAAAATAATTTAAATTTAAATTTGATAATTTTTGTCGAAATTTGAACTTTAAATGCTACGATTTTAATTTTCAGTGTGGCCTTAATGTTATCGTGTATAAATAAACGGAAGGTGTTGAACGTTTAATTAACCTTTTACCTTATATTTATTTAAAAATCTCGTGTCACGTGTTTGTCCGGGAAAAACTCTGAAACTACTGGACCGATTTTGATGAAATTTTTACACAGTGTAATTTGGTCCAAATTAAAATATAGGCTAATTTAAAAAGTGAGAGGACCAACACCGGGAGGTGCTCAAACAGGAATTTTGAGATTTTTGTTTATAAATGGTTGCCATGAGTGACGTCGTATAAAATGATTCGTTCTAGAAATTTCAATCCAGAATTTAAGTGAATCGTTTTAATTCGTTGCCACGATAACAAACAAACCATTTTTTATATACATCGACGATTTGTTATTGTACATATACATATTCTATCAGTATTATTATTATGCGTCTATAAGCAATGATGGGTTTTTAAGCTATATTATAATAATAATAATAAAAAAAAAACTATTTGCTTTACTTTTTAAATATAAATTATAATATTTTATCTAAGTATAAAAATGTGAAATGAAAATCTCTATATAGGCTAAACTCTGGATCTACTTATCAGATCATCTTGACTTTTTTTTTAAACGAAAGAGTATTTCACGGAGAGGGTTCATATGAAAGAAAATAGGATAATCCACCGATGTGTAATATATTGGTTGCTATTGTTTAATTATGTTTGTTAATATACATATATCTGATAAGTTGTTTCAGGATTTAGTCTATCGTTATAGTCTTGTGTATTTATATATTTAGATATATAATATACTAGCTGATCCCGAGCACTTCGTTGCCTGTTAAATTTATCAACTCTATATGACTCAAACTTTATTCAATTCGGTATTTAATATTCGGTGTATGGTGTTCAAAATGTATCTTAACTTTTCTGTTGCCCGGAATAAAAATTCTGATTCACAGCAGTACATTATCAGGTAGGCAATCTACCTGCGGTAGATCGCGGACCCCGTGCTGTTTGTGCGTAAGTGTATGATTATAGTGTATAACTCTAAAATATTAAAGTTATACCAAATTTGTCGTTTTTACTTAATTCCACCTACAATGGATTAATATAATCAATTTATACAAAATCCTATTCTAACCTAACCGTACTAAAATCTAATGAATAAAATAAAACTCTTTTTTTCTCATAGATAATGTAATCATAGCACTATAATTCGTATAATTTTAAATTTTTATCATACTGGTGGAAACCCGAAATATTAAGATCCCGCAAAGAGCCGTCACGCTGACACGCTGCAGCACGAATATGCGAACAATGTACTGAAAAAAGAGAGAGAGGAGATATAACCCAATATCGAACCACTTACCGACAGATTTATTTTAATCAAAACTTTATATGTAGGTACGGTGTCTTATTTCACGTAGAATTTCAATGAGCATACCTTTAAAATACTAATTTATTGTTACTTGCGATGCCTAAAGGCGTGTACATTGTACAACTAATCCCGTAAAAACGTTATTTGGATGATCGCAAACGGTCTTTGGAAATATATTGTAATATTATTACTGTGAATTATTATAGTAAATACAGAAATAATTAAATTAATTTTTAGTCAAACACTTGATCAATCTAAAAATGTAGTTTGGTCAGAGTATAGAAAATTACGCATTTCAGCAAGTATGAAAGCTCATAAAATTAAAACCTTAAAAAGTTTAACCCAAGAAAACCAAAACAAATTAGCATTAACATGAAACTGTGATAAAAGGTAAAGAGCTTCCAATATCCTGCACGGATTAGATACTGAAAATAAAGCATATAATACATTTTCTTCATTGTACAATGTTGAAGTTATTAAAAGTGGATTGATTATTCACATTTCTAAACCATGGATTTATGTTAGTCCTGATGGATTGATTTTAAATAATGGAGAAATCACTTTTGTGCTAGATATTAAATGTCCTAGTTTTTGCAAAAATAAACCAATAATTGACTCTATAACTGGAATGCCAAACCTTCGTTATTTAAAATTTCAAAATAATGAAATTGTATTAAAACCTAGTCATGTATACTATACTCAAATTCAAATTCTATTATATTGCACTGGATTAAATTATTGTAATCTGTATATATTTAATGATATTCGTCCTTTACTTCTCATTATAAAGAGAGATAAAAGTTTTTTAGATAGTTTAATTCCTTAGTTGGATTTATTTTTTTATATTTTATTTACCAAATATTTGCAATAGTGATATTGTAACATAAGATTACATTTTTGTCATAATACATATTAATAAAATTGTAATACATACATTGTACAAAAAGAATAGTAGTAAAGACAACTTCATATTTTACTGTTTAATAATTGGACTGCTCAAATTTACTAAAATACAACACATTAATAAAATATTATCAATGTATTGTAGCAAATCAGAGGTTATTTTGTTGAGTATGTTAAAAGTTACATTATAAGTATTTAGTACTTCTTCTGTAAGTCTTCCATTGTGAAGCATTGGCAGCATTACTAGTTTACTGTTTTGATTATTAACACCTGTTTTTATACCAGAAAATCCCTTATCCGTAAGTACTTGGTCACCATATTCAAGTTTTTCGAAAAATCCAGAATCTTTTGTAATAAAGCTGTCACTAGATCTACCACCATATAATTTAGATAAAAAGTTCACCATTCCATTCGGAGTTATAGCTACAAGAACTTTGACGGTATAACCCCTCTTATAATGAGAATACATGCACACTCTTTTTTCCACTGTTTTGGAATGTTCCCGTTCTCAGGTCATTGCAATCAATTATACACTTGCAGCAAGGGTAGTGTTTCTTGAAAACTCCAGGTAAAATTTCTTGTACTGTGTTTTTACTTGGACAAAAAATTACATTTCTACATCTCTGACTGAGGAGAAGTAAGCATTCAGAAAAAAATCCACTTAATGCTAAATATGTTAAACCAAGTTTGAGTTTCATTAAACAAATTAACAGAGTATTTTCTTTACTTATAAGTAATCGAATATTTTCAGGTAAAAAAAGATTAAAGAAAAGTAAACATCTTAAATGTAGTATCACTAAGTCTTTAAGGGTGTTCTCTGAGCTAATTGAATTAAACCCATGGAAAGAAATTTTAGAAAAATAAAAATTTGATTCCATTAAATCAGTTCCACAAGATTTATCAACTGTTGTTGGTTTATTGTGGTTTAAAAGTGTTGGAGGAATTGATGCTTGAGTTTGAACATTTTTGCCATAAAATGTAAAACTATCCTCAAGTATATTATTGAAAGATACTTGTGTACTAACATTTGATGTACAACTTATACGGTTTGGGTTAATAACGTTAGGTGATTCTATTAAAAATTCAAAATCAGAATTATTTAAATGACTTTCAATAGAATTGGAGTTTTCCCGAATTATTTCTAGCAATTCGTTGTGAAGGATTACTCAATTTCTTATTGTAAGATTTTGGAAAATTTGTCGGTATGTATGATGGGCTTCTTACATCCAGTGATCTTCTATTTCTAATGAAGTGTGCACTACATACAACACTATTCTTAGTTGGAATCCATGGTTTACTATCTGGTCTAAATTAAAAATACATTGATATATTTGTATCAAAAATATAGATCACATTTAAATATTTATGACAAATCATAAAATAGAAAAAGTATTCTGTTATTATGCGCTTCAGTATTTTAATTACTAAAATATTTTAAATTTGTTTTCTTAAATTACTATTTACAAAATATTTGAATTCTATTATTCTTCATTGTTATTATTAGGTATTAAATTTAGATGCCTTTGAATCCAACATTTTTAATTTTTTTTTATTTCCATCACATAAAAATTTTAGATGTAGATAGATTAAACCAAATAATAATTTACTTTTTTGACATAAAATATGTCTTTTAGGATTTAAAAAAAAAAAATTAAATTAGATTTGAATTAAATTATTATTAAGTATTTACTTAATTACTTAAATACTAACTTAATTCGATCAACTGCTCTAATCCTACGGTCTTTGGTTACTTTTTCATAAGAGCAATTGGGAAAGTTGTAGAACTTAATATTAGTTGTGCTGTTGTAATAATTGTTGCAATTTACAACACAGAAATTATTTTTAGACTTTTTATTGTTGTCCATAATTAATAGGTATTTAGTGATCAATCTGTGTTCACTATTAAAATAACTAGGTATCTCTGAAAATCAGTGGCGTGCGGTCAGGACAAGCTAGGTAAGCGGCGCATGCCCAGCCAAAAAGGAAAAAATAAAAAGATTAATATTTCTAATGTTAAATGACAATTTGTTTACATTAAAATTACAAATATTTATTAATTCTTATTTTTGTGTTCAATTTAAAAAAAATGTATAAAATTTTGAAAGAAATTAAATTTTTTTTCGTATAGGCAATTTCTCTACAGAAGCGCTAGTATTTTAGATTGCCTTTCCCATATCGTTATTATAGGAATGACTAGTTATGGTAGGAGGGGATATACGCGTTTTTACGTGATGGTTGAAGCGCTATGCCGAGCGCTTATCGATATTTTTAAAAACGGAATTCCAATATTCTTACGATGCATATCGGATTATTTTTGTTATCAATATACTTATTAAATCGTATCAAAGATCTACACGCAAGAAAGACTTAGTTCATTATCATTAATTTCAATCGAAAAGGAACTCCTGCACAAAGAAAAAAATCATCCAACATTTTATGATAAGTTATTAACGAATTTTTAAAACAAGAAAGACGAATGGATTTTATCTATAAATAAATTTTAGATTGTAATTTTTATTTTTTATCAATAAAATACCTTTTTTTGTTTTAACTTGAAATTTATTTTAGCGCTTACCCAACATAAAATATCACCGCACGCCACTGCTGAAAATGGATTAACAGGAGCATGCAGGAATTAACAGGAAAAATACTGATATTATACTGATATGCCTACAATATTAAATATAATAATATATTAATCTACAAAATGTAATTATGTAGATATAATAAAATAATATAATGATCATTTATGATTATACGAGATAATATTATCAAGGCACATTGACCGTTTTACATTTTTATTTTTGTGCTGGAAAATTTTTTTTGGAATTATAATTAAATGTGGACAATCCAATTTAAATTATAATTACACTATTTAAATTAGCTACAGTATATTAGTATGCCGTGTAATAATTCCCCAGACAAAGTTCATATATTGTCAGCTAGAGTTTGTGAGAGCATTAGTTGCATTGCTGCACGGTGTCGACGCGAAACAAACGTTTTTTCGCCATGCAAAACGTACACCCATTGTCTGCTAAAAGAAGTAGTCACTTCAAAAACATAACACATTTACCATTACCTAAGTTTTATTGTCAGCTGAGCAGAGTGAAAACAAACAAGTGTATAACATAATTTGGTTTCAGTACTAGGTGGTCTTTTTTATACCTATTGAGGGCCGTTCTTTCAATGTCTGGTAAAGTGCCAGTTAACGCTAATCGACTGATAACAGATTTTATTTCCGGTAGAATTCGGCCGGTTAAGTGTCGGTTAACTTTAACCGGACATTGTAAGAACGGCCCTGAGACTTGAGAGCATGCATCTAATTAGTTGTTAGTTTTCTGGAATTGTTATAATAGGTATGAGTATGTTACATTTATATGGTTTTTACGTGATTTAATTTTTCGGTAAATCAGCTGGAAGGAAAACTTGAAAAAAATATTATGTTAAACGCGTTGATAGGATAATAATATTTAATATTATACATTTATACATTTTTACATAATATATGGTTGTTTGTATGAAAAAATATTCTTTGCTGAAACAAATTCGAATGAAAAAGGAGACACGTGTATATAAGTATTATTCGCATAATATGTTGCATTTACGATACACTTTATATGGGTAAAGGAACCAACTTAAACTACAATTTTTATATTTTAAGAACCAAATTATTTTGTTTTATTTTAATAATAAGTCATAACATTTAAGTAGGTAATAGTACAAATACAGATTTTATAGTTTTTCTTCTTTCTATGTCTCAGTGTTCAAAGTGATATTTGGATAGCTGGCAAAAGGTAAAACTTTATTTTTTCTTGTTACCTAAAATCAAATAATAATGTAACCAAGCATAATTTATTTTTTGCCCCTTCGCACATGGTCCCACATACTTCAAACTCATATCAACATTTTTCATGTGGGGGAAGGGAACTTCATGGACTTTTTATGAACAACAAGAATTTTATTGCTTTTAGGAAAATTAAAAAAAAAGTTCGACATTTTTTTGCCTTAATAATATATTGAAATTAAAATTGAAGAACATTATAAGTATCTAGGCATTTAAATTATAAAATATCAATAATACGTCTTATAGATTTAAATGGGGTGTGGCATAGTTAAATATTTTTTTTTTGACGAAAATAATTGTCGTAAGTTGTTTCTGGAGTTTTTACAAAATTGTTTTAAGAAATATAATAACTTAAGAATTTAAGAGTTTTAATTATTGTTTTCACAGATTTGAGTTAACACTAAACGTAAGTAGGTATCAATATTTTTGAATTGTGATCATATCTGAGAGTTCGGTAGTGCGCCGGCAGGTACCAGCAATACCAGTGTAACTCTACACCACAGTTTGAGATATACAGGTTGCTCAACACTGTATAGAAATTAGTCTCCAGAGTGATACAGTTTATTACCAAAAATCAGATATTCACTATATATTGAAAGAAGTACAGCTAGCCCTCTCAGTGTATATCAAAATAAAAAAATATCTATCAAATAAATAAATAAATATTAATGTATACATTATTTAAATACATTAAATTCCGGTTGGGTGCTAATTGCACTTCTCACAGGTGCTATTCGAGGATGTACATTGGAAATCCAAATAATTCCACGCTGCCTGTATATCTTAAATAGTGCTTTACACCAACGTTTTAACCCGGTTTAACTAACCCTCATATATCTAGCCTTCTCTTAAGATGAACTTTGAAATTTAAAAAAAGGAATAATTTACTTTCCCATATAGGTAGAATTGTGAAATATTGCACAAAAATAGGTTTATTAAATTCTGAAAGAAGACGCCCACTATGCCGAAGCTAAAATTAATAATATCTAACAAAAGCCTAACCGTGAATAAACGAACCCAGACCCAAAAAAGTTCTTACAAAAAAGTCTGCATATCAAAGTAGTGATATGCCGATTGTGACCTTTCTTTAGGCAATAACTTAAATACACAAATATATTCATGTGCAACAAATCTCTTTTAATTTTGATGCTTTTACTTGAAAGTTGCAACAGAAAAATTACCAGAGGGTGATTGAAATTTATTTCAGTTGTTAAAAATAATAAAATTAATTAAGATTTGTTGCACATGAATCTATTTGTGTATTAAGGTAATTGACTAGTGAAAGATCAGACTTGGCTGCAATACATATTATACTCTATACAGAATGAGAACAGTAGTCGGCGGCGACGGGTTTTCGGCGGCGACGGTTAGACGTATTGTCTAACGATTCCCCCACCGAGTCGACGTGCGAGACCAGTGTTCACCATTTAGAAAGAAGTACAGCTAGCCCTCTCAGTGTATATAATTATATATATCAAAATAAAAAATTATATTCATCATGAAAATATACATTATTTAATTACATTCCGGTTGGGTGCTAGTTGCGCTTCTCGCAGGCGGTAAACGAGGATTTCCACTGGGCATCCAATAAATTCGGGTCATCAAAAATTCGACTTATAGACGTTCGAGTTATCGATGTTTCACTGTATTAATTTTTAATTTTAATTTTTAAATTTAAATAGATACTAAATAAATAATATAAATAATTTTAAGCATAAAAAAATAGTATTGTATTGTATAGTATTTGTATCTTTAAAATTTAATAGTTATCATAATAATTTCCCATAGACTTATAAAAAAATGGACTACGCTTAGAGAGAGAAATCATGAAACCGACATTAATGAGAGAGAAAAAAATAGTTAGGGGCAAGCATGGGGGAAATAATTGAATACTCAAATTATTCCATGATATTATTTATGACATTATCAAATATCAATGATGGTTATCACTACTTATCAGTTTTATAATCTATAAATTACAATAATTTCATGGCATGAATGAAATATAATTATTATTTCTTTCATGATTACCCCCAACAGTTTTTATCTCACTCACACAATTTACATTTCAGATTCGGATAGATGGCCAAGGGTGAGGAAAAGGCAGTCCATTTATTAATATGTCTATGTAATTTCCAAATGAGTACTTTTACGTCATTTTTTTCCATTTATGACTTGCAGTGTCATCAGCAGAATATCTACCTTTGACTAACCATGAGCGTACCTACGTATTTTTCAGGACGAAATTCAATGAGTTGAAGGCTAACACAATTAACAAATAAAAGTGCAGAGACAGTACTATAGGTAATTTAATGAACATCTGAGGGGGTTTATATTTTCATTCATTGATAATAAAGTGATAAGACAAAAAAACGACACGTTTGATGTCAAGTGAAGTGTCTCGGACTTCTATAAAAATTGAACTTCCCTATATTATATTATATTTTGTAAAAAGGAAATTTTATAATTTTAATCTTCTTGATTGTGATACAGTCAGAAACGTCTTACCAATTAGCAATCTTAAACGTATATCACGAACGCTGTTCCGGTACGTTTCGGTCCATTTCGAGCACTGCATATAGGTAGAAACGTGAAAGATTGCACAAAGATAAGTATTATAGTGTAAGTAAAGAGAAAAATGCTTCTCTGGGCACAAGTTGTCCGCCGACTACTGTTTTTATTTTGAATAGAGTATAATAGATATCACTTTTTTATAGGCAGACTTTTTTGGTCTGGTAATTGACCCTTATTTCACTGTTGAGTTTTTGTTGGATTAACTTTACCTTAAATGTAGGATACAAAAGTGTTTTCTTTGTTCTCAAATTTCTCCCCTTTGAATAACCGTCCCAATGATTTCCGTATACTTCGATCTCATCACCTACTTCTAGTTCCATCTCTTCCGGTCTTTCTGGTTTATGAGATATTAAAGCTACATTCAGTCCGTGCACTTCACGACGAAAAAAAAATATGTCGTCTAAAGAAGTGAACTTAGCTGATGCATCCGGTTCGAGACTGTTCATAATTTCATATGCTAACCGGCACACCTGCAACGAAAACACAATTTATTGAACAACATTACCTAAATAATACACTTATTCAAATAATTATTTGAAACACGGAAAGTAATAAGGCGTATTCGCGTTGTTAAATTAGTAATCAATAAGTATTGTTATTATTTGGGTACTTGATACCGGTTAATTTCATAGACCTATTAAGAAATGGATTACGCGTTCCCTATAGTACCCATAGGTTTGACGATCTGAATACTGAGTGAGAGAGACAGACTATAACTTATCCCGAACGTGGAAGAAACAATAAAATAGTTTATTTTTCTAAGGCTTGAATTAGATAAGAATTACTTTAACTGATAAGAGTGATAAACAAAAATTATAAATTGAGTTGGTACTTTTCAAGTTGTAAACATAAACTTCGAAGAAAAACAATCTCACTATTCGAGTACATCATTACACAAAACTTATAAGCCAACTAAAAGAATTAATTAGATCTTATTTAACAAAAACGATACATTTTATAAACCAATAAAATAGTATTAACATGACGATGACTACCTATATTTTAACTATTTATTAGTCTGAATAGATTGATGTAAAGACACGACCTAATTACTGATTTTTTTAAAATTTTTCGGTCTTATGTAAATGTAACTATATTTGAATACTGACACTAGTTATAGTACATAGCTAGTCATACTACATATCATATTGTTTATAATGAGGAACATGGAATTGTAAATTGTAATTTATTTTAATCATTGTATAATAATATCACGCATTGAATACATTTTTACCTACTTAATACACATATTTTATTAAAGTATGACTTTTATTTAATTTACTATAGACATTTTTTCGGTTTTTTTTTTTAATTATTTACTATCTTAAAACCTTGAATTAAGTGATTTTATGATCAAGTCATTTTGAAATAAATGGTAAAAAATTCAAAATTCAAAATTTGAGCAATTAGTGATTGCTACTTTTTTTCCATATTCGGGGTAAGTTATAGTCTATTTTTCTTACTCAACGGTCAAACTGGTTTTCTCTTTCAATGCACAGTCCATTTTTTTAATAGGACTGTGTTTAATTTTGATGCAAAATTCCCGATTATACTCAAGTTAATATTTTTTTATTACTGACCATGAATAATGAAATCTAAAAATCAAATTTTACATACATTTAAAAGGCAGACAACTATAGTTTGTTTGCAAAAAAAAAAAAACGATCATTTTGAAAAGCATAGGAGGTTATTTAGAAACTGGCACGAGAACACACATTCATACAGTATGCATGAAGTACAATTGTATTCATGACTATTGCAATGATATTTGTTTTTAATTTTTTAAATATGATGACGTAATGTTACATATGTTCCCGTTGTTGGGTTATTAATCATTACTCAATAAGTATTGTCATTATTTGGGGTACTAGAACGGTATCGGTTTATTGGGACGCAAAACCATGATGATATTCTTTTTTTTTATAAAAAATGTTCACTTTTATAATTAACTAGCTGATCTTGTGCACTCGTTGCCCGTTAAATGTACCAACTCTTTATGACTTAAACTTTGTTAAATTCGTTTGTACGTATGTGTATTATTTAACTCTAAAGTATAAAAGTTATACCAAGTTTATTTTGATATAATACGGTGGATTAATATAATAAATTAATACATATTCTTAACTTAATCTAACCGTATTAAACTCCGGTGATTAAAAAACCAAATTTAACCCTTTTTAAATTAGCCTATCTTCTTCCCAGAGATCTGCACACAAACATTCATTTAATTATAATATAGCTGGTCCTGCACATTTCGTGGCCCGTACAAAATTACAACTTTTAAAGAAATTTTGATTGTTCAACTACTCTTAGGTGTAACTCACTGCAGTAATTGCAATTCAGCGACCCTGGTAGGCAATGTGCGAAAATTCGATTTGTTGCATGCTTGTACCTGATCTGCCCGATTAACCAATAGCAACCAATAATAAATAAATACTATTTCTATTCATTATTTCTCCTATAGCCAAAAGCAACCATTTATAAACAAATATTTCCATCATAAATTTCAAAATTGATGTTTAAGCACTTCTATTCATTGGTCGTAGCGTTATGATATTTAACCTATAGCCTTAGGTATTATAATTATAATTTTAACACATACACAATCGTTTACTGTACACATACACCGTCGGCTTACTTAATAAGAGGACCTTATAAAGAAAGTTTTGATATTATTATTTTAATGAGTTTTTTAAGATCATAACTACAAAACAAAAACATACAGTTGGCCATGAGCAAAACATTCGTTTGTTGGTCGTCCCTATACTAATTCAAAGGTTTGACTTTGGGCTTTGTCTATAGTTAACGCGATTTTAAATTGGATTGGCAGATCAGTTGGGATCATTGGTATCCGCTAGATTATTTTCCACAATGGTAACTAACAACTCCTCTTTATACAATAGTATAGATAAGTATAGATTATTAATGATAAAGCATAATGATTTTGAGGAAACAAATTTTACATACATTTGACGAAAAAGTACAAACTACGTAGTCACAGTGAGCTAGAATATATATCTCGATGTTGATATTCATAATCGAGCTGTCTTGTTCACGCTTCTGACCCGACGCAGATTTGGATACCTCTGGATCGCCGATAAGATCGTATTCCGGATATCTAACAAAACACGATGTATTATTTACACTATCTACAAATAAATGTAATTATAATAACATGTTTGAAAATTTCAAACACACTTGAGTCTAGCTTCATCAAACAATGTTGGCTCGTCCGTGGCCAAATAAATCCGTTTCGTGTCGTATACGCCGTCTAATTCTTTGAGCTTGTAATATTCTTCAACGTGGTACATATACTCTTCGAGTTGGTGCAACGAAGCTTCATATTTGAGTTTGTCCGTTCGTCTGATATGCAATCTGCACACAAACACTCAATTTTATATATATCCGTATAACACCAGTTACTTATAGCTATAACACGGTGTGGCATACCCAGATATGGTTTGAAAGTACAGTACCTAATCGTCGTTTATTGAGCGCCTATAAACATATTTTCAAATTTATCCGATTTCATTGCATACATTTTGACCATTAATATTTATTAGTATTTCATTGACTCAACGAAAAAAAATATTTAAATATTTGAAAGTCATATGAAAGATCAACAAAAAATTTTCTTTTTTTATCGTTATCGTAATATTATTTTTTTGATTAACATACATTTGAAATACCTTAAGTACATAAATTTACATAAATACATAAAATTGAATATTTATTAGTATTTAGAAAAATAAATTTGTTGACTTTATTACATAGGTTTATGTAATTTTAGATTCTGAACGGAGCGAGGAAGCTAGTTGTTTATTTTATTTTTTATCCTGTATAAAACATTTCACCAGAAGGAGAGCTTTGATTTCAGCATAAAATACTTTATTGTTACGGTGAATAATGCACTGTATTGGATTGAACAAATTATCAGTAGGTGATTCTGGGTTAAAAATAGAAAACAACGTGATTTGGTATAATTTCAATAAACGGGTTGCGGACTACTATTTGAACAAAATTACAGTAAAAGGTAGAGGGCACAATAAGTTGCAGGCCAGCTAATGGGAAATACTGAAGATACACAATAAAAATAAGAAAATAATGTACATATATAAATATAAATATAAAAACCGTGACGGTCGGTGAGCGAGTGACAGGTGACGGTGAACGGTAAACGGTAGAGTGGGTGAACGATTTCTCACATTTTTCCCCGAGGGTACTTTCAAAGAAAAACAACGACGAAAAACTCACGCACCAAAATGATGACAGCGTCATATGTCAGCGGTTCGGTCACTAAAAACTGGTCTGTGTAGGTATGCGGTGGACACTGGACAGGTCAGCTTATCACCGATAAGTTACGTTGTGAAGGGGATATTAGTGCACTGATTCGGTGCAGTATAAACGGTGGAAAAATGACGGCAGTTTTTATAACACGATATCTCAAAATACAATAAGTAGGTGGAGACTTAACTATATTATATTTGATTTTTTTTTTGTAAGATATTTCGACATCCCTTCCTTGCCAACCTCATCGGAAGATAATTTTAGTTCATTATATAAGACTAATAAAAGGAACTGTTAATTCAATGAATTCCAAATACGGTTATCATTTTTGAGTGATTATGTCTCTTGATTGGGAATTGAAAATGTACGCAATACAACTTACAAGTATAATATAGGTATCACACTTCATAAACAGCTATATACTTATACCAATTTTGGGCTCTGGTTGACTAGGTTGTAATTTATGTATGAAATATGGACGTGACTTAATCGCTGATGTTCTTTTTAAAATTAATAATTGTTACAAATACGGTAAATGTTAGTTTAAATAATTCATTAAATATTTCTATATGCCGTGCGCGATGTATCAATATAACGATACGACGTTACGACAATACAATGAAATGTTTACCCAACAATTGGCTTTTGGAAATGAACACGCTTGGCAAATTCGTTAAAAGCAATGGTAGTGGATGGTTGCGGCCGGAAGATGTATTTGAAGAACTGGCCTATCCACCATGCATCTGGATCGCCGTGTAAGACGTTTATTCGTCCAGCTAAGTCTTCGGGCAACACGATCGGAATGTAAGGAGGATTGAGATGTTCAGCAGCATTATCGGGTGTTGGCAGATTATACTGTATGACTTGAGTAGTTTCATTGCCTATAATATTATGTAGTTAATGAATAAATTCAATGAGATAGTTCATTACGTTTAAATGATTGCGGTATACCTATACAAATATAAAATAATATACTCTACACTTAAGTACTAATACTGTACTGGGGTGAACGGGACACAGTTCCATAGTCACTCGCATAAAGACACACTTCCCAATGTTTCAATTAATTAATTCATTGCATAGTACGTGTCTGTTTGCTCAAACGTGAAATTTTTTGAGATGGGGTCCAATTAAGAAATGTATGTCTATTGAATTTGTTTTATTATCTTGCATTCAAATGATTATATTGATGATATATATTAGTCTATAACTCATTATTTATACTTACACTATAAGTCTTATAGGTTGTAACGTCGCGGAATTATCAGCCTTCTAAATTATAATAATAATCCCCGAACACACCTATTGTTAACGTTGTTGACAAGTCAACGCACCTTTATTCGTATAACCATTAGTAATAAAGCCAGATATCGCGCGCTAATGCACGAATGATCGCAGTGTTATGCAATAATTGTTCCCCGTTCCCCCCTTCATCATGCAGTGGTCGTCGTCGACGTGCCGCGATTGCCCACCGCCCGTCAACTCCAGCGCTTTTGTGGCGTCCGCCGGTACGGCCCGCAGGCAATACTGTTTTTCCAATCTAATGTAAATAAATCCCGCAACATTGACGACACTGATCTCACCCCACCTCAACGACCAAAAGCTCCGACACCAGCAACGGCCGGTTAGCGACCAAACACTCTTTTTGCTCACATTCACCTGGCAAGACGTCTTGTTTTTCGAACGGCCTACGAACCAGACGGACGACCACGACCAGCTGCCAACCAACATCGCCGTCGTTTCTCCACACAAACCTCGTGTCCAGTCACGATATTTTGTTTTTTACAAGGTCGTCACCTGCCAAAATGATGGGCTAAGCAAACCACCGCTGGCCCGAGGCGGGTAAAGCCACCAACACGTCATTCAACAAACAGCTTCATCAGTCTTGTCGTAATTATGTTTTCTCTCCGTTTCCCCCCTTGTAAAAGCACGATTTGTAGGCGTCGCAAGACGCGAGTCTCTTTAATATCCCCTCACTTCCTGGCTGTCGCAAGCTACTCACTTAAGTTATACCAAAGGACATTTTAACACGTGCAGATTTTCCCGGTAACCCTGTGAGGACACGCCATGAGCGTGTAGCCTCCCGTGGGCCGGGAAGATACGTCAAAAATATCCAGTATTCAGAAATGTACAAATTAAAATAACTGTCTTGCGACAGGCTCCAAAATATGTCACTCCTTTCCCCGTCAATCTTTTTTTCAATAATGTAAATAGTTCCCGACATTGCCATGGGCCACCTTATATTTTTATTGTATTTTCCGTGCGCCAAAATTTTTATTTTATTTAAATGCATTTATTATTAAACCTATGCGAAATACACCTACGTGATTACCTAAAAAATTATTACTCTTATTATTATTCATTTATTAATTAACTTTTCTTTCCCCAACATAAATCTTGAGCTTTCACTAGCTCATGCGTGTATCAAAGCCTGTGAGTTCCACCGACTTGACCCACGGGTCTCACGTGGTGCGGCTCACGGGTCACGAAGAGAGTGTTCCCCTTTCCTCGTGGGTAGTTTTTGTGACATGCAAAAATCACAAACTCTTACAAGGTTGATAAAATAACAAAAAATATTTTAATTTAAGTTTTCTTTCATCACATAGTTTCTCTGTTAATAGAGAGAGGGTTTAACATTGTAAAAAAATAAATATATAAAACACCCATGTAAAAGTAATTGAACAATTTTTGAGACACTTTTATAGTTGTAAATGTACATGGGAAATATCTGTGTGTGTTTAATTAATAATTATCAACGTTTTATATACCTGGCCAATAAGAAAATGTTTCACCATCTTTCGACATACACGTGTCGCTAAGGGGTACAAATAACTTTTCAAAACCACCGCTAGTAAACTGCCAATTTACAGGTTTGTCTATAATCATTGTCCTCTCGGTGGCGTAGGCGACAATCAAGCACTTGACGAAATGGTGTACGCGACATCCATATCCACACCAATTTCCCTAAAATTATATAATTTAATATTATAGTACTCTACACCCCCCTTACCATATGAAAATAATATTTCATTGCCACACATTAAAAATATATTTATAAATTATAATTAAATAAAATATGTAATTTGCATGTAAATATTTAAAATTTGTTTACACTAAAAACATTGTGTAATAATAATCTTAAACGGGGAGTGAGTGGCCAAGTGGAATAAGGGGTCGGTTGCAACACGCACCGACGCTGGTTTAAAACCTCGGCCGCAGACGGCATTTTTCTTCGGGCAAGTCACGGTGTCTGGAGAGAAGTGCAATACCGGCAATGCCAGATACCTACAGGTGCCCACTAAAAAATCTGCCATAATAACAAACACACGTGTTTAAACCTAGAGCATCATCCCCCACAGTTAAAAATCACCCATTGGCTTAAATTGCCATGGGTTGATTAATAATAATAAAAAAAAATAGTATAAAATATAAAGATACACGAAAAGAGCTTTTAAAATTAAACTAATTGAAATGTTCTTTATTTTAGTATTTATATTTGATGATCTATGAATAATGTGTTTAATAATTCATACTCATACAAAATAGTTGGATTGGATTAACTTACGTAGATAAAATGGCACAAGGGCTTTTTAGCTTTGGAGCAGTCGGGTGGATTCTGCGTATGTTGAAGTCTCTTTTCGACCAGTCTACTTAAGAGTCAAACTCTTTCAACCGCCAATGTGAATAACCGTCGACATCGGCCAGCTTGATGACATCTCTCAATGACGATCTATAGTGTTCGTCGACCATTGTTTTCATATCAGATATATTCGGTTTCAAACCATCGAATCCGTTGGCCAACGATCGTAGTGCAGAACTGACGTAATACCAAACTTCTTTCGTGTTTGAATAAATACGGCGACGCAACAACTCGTACTCTTCAGACGGGGTGTATAACATTTTACTTGTGTTCTTCATCTGTAAGATGAGTAATTTATATTGACATATATTATTATTTCACGACGTCCGACTGTCAGATTCTGCTTTAAAATATTTTATTCTTAAACAAACCAAAATTTATTTTCTAAATGTTTTTTTACGCTACTATTTTAAATTTCAATATAACGTTAATGTTGACGTTTGTAAATGAACGGAAGGTTTTGAACGTTTGATTAACCTATAATTTTCTATATGTTATTGGGAAAATATTGTATAGATGAGCCAGCACTTCCCAAAAAGTGCCGGGTGGTAAAATGGAAATCCCCAAAAGTGCTGGGCACGCATATTACTCGTATTCCCTTCACAACCAGAAACATAAAACTATACCACGGTCCTTACATAACATAAACTTTTGGTTCCATATTATATTAATACTAGCTGACCCCGTGAACTTCGTTGCCCTAATCGTCTACACATAATGATATTTTAAGCGTTTTGGTATAATTAAAAAATAAGACAAAAAATACGGTAATAGGATGGCTTGTGTACTTTTTTTTCGTCGAATTTTAGTCTAAAACATAAAATATAAACGTAAATGATTATTATATTATAATGTTCCATTATATATAATGCACAACTTCAGCATGACGTACTTTTGAATTAGATCGTTCCTTATTTCAGTCAGTTTGATGTTAGTTCTGTACTCCTCGTCGAGATGTTGAAGTGATATGACAAGCGTTCGTTCTAGATCATCGTTGAAGGGTTTTTTGTAATTAAAATAACAAGTCACATAAAATAAAACGACCAATACGAGGAATGAGAACATAAATATTCGCTTCCAGAGCTGAAGATAATATTTGATTATCTTCATAATATTCATGATTGATATCATGACCGTTCCTGAATTCTGTCAATGTTTGACAGTAAAAATGAAAATCATTTTATTATTTGATCATAGTAAGTTACAGTTGTAGAAATGTACAGTATTGTATACATAATGTATTATAACCATGCGATTACATGAAATAATATCGGAAAAGAATTTAATATACCTAGGCACTTTACAAAGAATTACGATTTTATTGTTTCGTTGAAATTAAAAAATATTATTTCTGGGAACATGAAACTTTTAAAATATATAATTATGTTTTATACACAAAATGAAATTTTTAATTGCAATTCTTTGTCAAAAATTATAACTATGCCATACTACTAATGTACAACAGCAAAATAAATAAATTAAATGTAAAAATATCATACATTTATACTTAAATATATTTAGCCTGACCGACAGTCTACTTTGTTTTCGTGTATAATGATTTTATATTATTTAATTCAAATTCGACACATCCGTTAGAGATGTTTCTAGGCACCTAATTACAGCAGAGCGTTAGCTACTTCCCCCTTTTTTTCTTATTCCAAATATCTCGTAAAATATTTTCAGTAATCAGTATAATATCGTTTTCAGATATATTATGGATGAATGGATTATCTTAATTTGATATTGAAATGAAGAATAACTATACGTGCCTTGACAAGAGCATTGATACTCGGTTAAAATATGTTCAAAAAAAAATTCGTAAAATTATATAACACACGAAATATTTAAAAAAAATAGTTTAAGTTACTGTAGTAGCCAAATATTTCAAATAATTGTAACCACAACTCTAAGTTATGATACATAATCACTCAAAGTGAAGAATTTAAAAAAGTCAATTTATATCTTAATTTTGCAATAGGTTTTTTTTCTCATAGATAATGTAATTATAGCACTATAATTCGTATAATTTTAAATTGTTATCATCCCGTTTGAAACCTCAAATATGAAGATTCCGAAAAGAGGAGTCACACTGACACACTGCAGCATGAATATGCAAATAATGTATCGAAAATAGAGAGAGAAAAAAGATATAACCCAATATCAAACCACTTACCGACAGATTTATTTTAATCAAAACTGTATATGTAGGTACAGTGCCTTATTTCACGTAGAATTTCAATGAGCATACTTTTAAAATACTAATTTATTGTTACTTGTGATGCCTAAAGGCGTATACATTGTACAACTAATCCCGTAAAAACGTTATCCGGTTGATCGTAAACGGTCAGTGGAAATATATTGTAATATTATTACTATGAATTATTACACTTGTATTCTTTTAATGTTTCAAATATAAAATTCAATTAATTGTTCACAACCACATAGAATTATATAGGTGATTTTGAGTGGTGTGAAATGTGTAAAAGTTATCCTGTACCAGAAAATATCTACCAATAAATATTATATTTTAGTATTTGCACAACATTAAAATTTATTGTTTTTAATGTTAAACGTGTTTAAATGTAGTTAGTAAATCAGTAAAATTTATAGACTTGTTTTATATTTGAAAATGAGTCAACACCAATGTTTTTTGTGAGTACAAGGTACCTATACTACCTCCTGGTACTACCAAACTGTCGAGGCTGGGCATTAACGAGTTAAAATGTTAAAGTTAAGTTACTTTTAACTAAGCTACTTAACGAGTTAATTTTTTTTAAGTTACTTCTAATTTAACGCGTTTATTTATTTTATAGTCACGTTAAATTATTTTTTTTCTTTGTACGAACCCCAAAGATTTATTATAGAATTTTGTGTAGTAAAAAAAAAAAAATGATAATAACAATAATTATTATGTTAAATATAAATTATTCTGCCATAACACTATAACTTAGTGCATTATTATTTATTATTAAATGTCAGCTGATGTCTGGAACGACTAAAAATAATACTTAATATATAGTCTATATTTAAAAGACCTGACAAACTTGGTACTGTAAAATTTAAAAGCAGGCGTTCGTCTGTTGACTAAAGCGTGTGCCGTGTTTTCAACAATTTACTATTCTTTTTACACTATTTTTCTGATTTGAGAGTAATTCGCTTGTGTGCTAGTAGTCAGCATGTAACAGTGAACAGTATTTAATATTTACAACTAACTATTATTTTGAATTTTCTTAAACAAATCATAAAGTATAGTAATAGAAAATATATAATGAGTTAGGTACCTAGTTGTTAGTTGTTTATTTAGCCATATTTCATGAATTTTAATGTGTGAATACATATTATGAGCTTAGTTAAAGTCCATGTTATTTTATTTTTGATACAGCTGTTATCATAAGATTATGTTAAAAAAAATAGTTAACTTGCCCAGCCTTGCAAACAGTACAATTTTATTTTGGTTTTACTACATTATCACAGTGTACCACAGTGTTTATCGAGAAGATAATTGAAACAATCGAACCAGAAAAAATATTTAGGAGCCCGCCTCGTTTACGAGAAATATAAAGCATTGCATAGGCAGCAAATCGTCCCACTCTAGGTGGAGCCAACATACCGATGGAGCTCTAGTTGTTGTTGTTTTTTTTTTGTTTAGAGCTCGTAGAAATCTTATGAGAAAGATGAAAATGGAATAGGCAAAAAAATATTATAATAATTAGAGTGATAAATAAAAGAAATGTTGATATTATATTATCATATTTTTATACTGTTTATATCGTTCAGTTGAATAGGCTGAAACGATTGTACAATGGTAATAAATAACAATTATGAATAACAATAAACTAATATTGGCACAGGTGTCAACTATACCCACTTACTGTCATCCAAATGTAAATCAAACGCCTCGTTGCGGTTGGAGGAATGGCACAAACAGTATAATATTATCGGCCTGAGAACGGTAATAATATGTCATATGTGAAAAATAATAACGTGTATGGATATATTGGTTTGCCTGGTTAGTTTCACGCCTGTGAATTGCCCGCCCGCAGGATCATCCTGATGATTTGCGAGGCTCAGGGCAGAGTAAAATTGCGGGGTCTAAAATGTCATTACTTGGTACCGCCAGTTGGCAGTGGCATATATTTAATATTATGATAATATAATATATTTAGGTAAGGGGCAACGCACAAATATGCTTAAAAGTATATTACCTTGTACCTTGTCATTAATAATAAAACACGTCATATATTTAAACATAATATAATACTAATTACAAATTAATCTATATATATATAAAAAGGCGGGGAAGTGGATGTCGTTCTGCTGTAAAATAGGTTACAAGTGGGTCACTGTAATGGATGGTGTTAAATTTGAATTCAATGATTTAATATCATTGTATAAGAAAAACGATTCTGAGCGAAAACGGTCAGTCAGCCTATGATATTACCAAATATATTTGCTGATATTATTGCGAATAAAATAAATTATATTTAGCCTATTTATGTAGAGCCTCGTTTTAAATTTTCAATCCTTAGTTATAAAAGTTGAACATTTTATAAATTTTTTACTACAAAATAATTTAAATTTAAATTTGAAAATTTTTGTCAAAATTTGAACTTTAAATGCTTATTACAAAAAATTGTGCCTATGTATTTTTAATATTTTTCAACTGCTATTGTTACAATATATTAAGAGCCGTGCATTAATTTTTCACGCTTTTTTACCCTACAAACAACATTTTATTGATATTTTTAGAAAAAAAAAACTAAAAAAATTGAAAACTGACAATCTCCATAAACAGCTCAAAATGAGTCAAATTATTTTCAAAATTTTATCGTGTATAGAAAATGCTAATATAAACATTCAGTCGAAATTGCATGTACCTACGGTCATTTGTTTTAGAGTTGCACCAAAAATCAAAATCGATTTTATCGAAAACAGATTTGCGTAAAAATTCCCGTTTTTCCTTAGTTTTTTTTTGTTTCTTTTGTCTGTCGGTCGCTGCCTCGTATAACGCGTGTCTTCGCCGCTACGTCACTAGTTTCGTCCGTGAGCTGATCGGGAATGCTGTGCTCGTCGTTTGCCGCTTCGTATACGAGTGTCTTCGCCACCGTATCGATGACTTCGTCGCGGTGTGAGCAGAAATGCTGTGCTGATGAATTCTCGATGTGTCTTGACTCCTTCTGTAGTTCGGTGTGCGTAGGTTTGAACTGATTAAAGGATTATTGAAGACTCTGCGGGGTTGGTGCTGACATACTGTCCGCTGATTGGTGGTCCTGGAAAGGACAGTTTTATGTGGTGACGGCTACTCCGTTACAAGTAATTTTATATATAACCTATTTACGTAGAGCCTTGTTTTAAATTATCAATTCTCAGCTAGAGAAGTTGAACATTTTAGAAATTTTAAGCACAAAATAATTATTAAATTTTAAATTTGATAAATGTTCTCAACATTTGAACTTTAAATGCTTATAAAAAAACTGTGCTTATGTATTTTTAATATTTTTAACTGCTGTTGTAACCTAACCTATCAGAAGTCTTGCATTCAATTTTTTTACCCAAAAAAAGAAATTTTATTGATATTTATAGAAAAAAAAAACTAAAAAAAATTGAATACTGTCAATGTCCGCAAACAACTCAAAAAAATTAAAATATTTTCAACATTTTATCGTGTATAGAAAATGCTAATATAAACATTTAGTGAAGTTTTCAAGTATCTATAGTCATACGTTTTTTAATTACAATAGAAATAAGATGAGATATCGAGTGAATATCAAATGTTGTAAAAATATGAATTTCAAACGCTCATAAAAATTTAATTTGACTTTCACTACTGTGAAATGTTTACTTTTGACCCCCTAAAGTACTAACTAGATTCACTTTCATATTAGATAAGTTACTATTGAAGAAAATCCAAGCACTTTTATTGTCCTAAAAGGTGATGACAGACAAAAAAAAAAATTAAAAAAACACACATCATTGTAAAATCGATACATTCATCGCTTCGCTCAGAATCTTAAAGGAACTATTAAAAACTACAAATTTCATTTCTTTAAAAATCATATAATTTTGTTTTTTTTTAAACTATACATTCATCACATTTCAGTTATAGTACAAATACAGATTTATACATTTTCTTCTGTCTATGTATTTAAAGTGATATTTGGATAACTGGCAAAAGGAAAAACTTCAATTTTTGCTGTTACCTAAAATAAAATTAAAATGTAACTAAGCATAAATTATAACTTATTAGTTTTATTAATTATGCGTAAATGCGTTATTATATTTAAATATAATTTCATTATACATCCGTGAAGTTGTCCTCCCACCGACCATGCAAGAAAACATACTTCAAGCTGGTATCAACATTTTTCATTTGAGAGGGGTGGGGAGGAGGCAACGTAATTTACCTTTTTGAAAAACAGGAATTTTATTGAACTTCGGTAACATTAAAAAAAATGTTTGACATTTTATTGTCTAAATATAATATAATGAAATTATAACTGTAGAACGTTATAAGTCTCCAGCCATTTAAACCATATATAAAAAAAAATAAATAATATAATAAATTAATATTTATTTTTCCGTCGATAATTGTCGTTAGATAGTTTTTTTATGGTGCTTTAACAAAATTATTTTAAGAGATATAATAACTTAAGAATGTTAATGTTAAAATGGTTTGCACGGTTTTTACGAATTTGAGTTGTAGGTTTAGGTACACTCACATTACTGTGACATAGTTATTTACGTATATAAGTATACATATTTGTTTTCACATAACATTTTACCTTAAATGTAGGATACGAAAGTGTTTTCTTTGTTCTCAAATTTGTCCCATTTGAATAACCGTCCCAATGATTTCCAGATACTTCGATCACGTCACCTACTTCTAGATCCATCTCTTCCGGTCCTTCTGATTTATGAGATATTAATGCTACACTCAGTCTGCGTGCTTGACCACAAAAATGAAATATGCGGTCTAAAGAAGTGAACTTAGCTGATGCATCCGGTTCGAGACTGTTCATAATTTCGTATGCTAACCGGCACACCTGCAATAAAAACACAATTTATTGAAAAAAATTACCTAAATAATAAATATATTCAAATGTTTTAAAGACGATCACGTAAAAAGTTACAAGGCGTATTAGTGTTATTAAATTAGTAATCAATAAGTATCGTTATTATTTGGGTACTTGATGACGGTTAATTTCGATGCAAAATTCCCGATTATACTCAAGTTAATATTTTCTTTTATAATTACTTATTACTGACCATGAATAATGAAATCTAAGAATCAAATTTGACATACATTTAAAAGGCAGACAACTATGGTTTGTTTGCAAAAATAAAAAACGATCATTTTGAAAAGCATAGGAGGTTATTTAGTAACCGGCACGAGAACACACATTCATACGGTATGCATGAATACAATATTGTATTCATGACTATTGCAATGATATTTGTTTTTAATTTTTTAAATATGATGACGTAATGTTATATGTGTTCCCGTTGTTGGGTTAGTAATCATTACTCAATAAGTATTGTCATTGTTTGGGGTACTAGAACGGTATCGGTTTATTGGGACGCAAAACCATGAAGATATTCTTTTTTTTATAAAAAATGTTCACTTTTATAATTAACTATCTGATCTTGTGCACTTCGTTGCCCGTTAAATGTACCAACTCTTTATGACTTAAACTTTGTTAAATTCGTTTGTACGTATGTGTATTATTTAATTCTAAAGTATAAAAGTTATACCAAGTTTATTTTGATATAATACGGTGGATTAATATAATAAATTAATACATATTCTTAACTTTACCTAACCGTATTAAATTCTGGTGAATAAAAAAACAAATTTAACCCTTTTTAAATTAGCCTATCTTCTTCCCAGAGATCTGCACACAAACATTCATTTAATTTTACGAGTAATATAGCTGGTCCTTCACATTTCGTGGCCCGTAAAAAAATACAACTTTTAAAGAAATTGTGATTGTTCAACTACTCTTAGGTGTAACTCACTGCAGTAAGTGCAATTCAGCGACCCTGGTAGGCAATGTGCAAAAATTCGATTTGTTGCATAGTTGTACCTGATCTGCCCGTTTAACCAATAGCAACCAATAATAAATAAATACTATTTCTATTCATCATTTCTCCTATAGCCAAAAGCAACCATTTATAAACAAATATTTCCATCATAAATTTCAAAATCGATGTTTGAGCACTTCTATTCATTGGTCGTAGCGTGATGATATATAGACTATAGCAGGGGTGGCAAACTTTTAAACACTACGTACCATGAAAAATATTTTGCTATAATCAATATTGTAAAAAAAAAATAATTTAATTTGATTGCATAATAATGTATTTGTATAAAAAATTGACATACGTATTTATACCGATAAGTGTTTATTGAGGTAGGTTTATCACTCTCAATAAACGTAGATAAAATACTAAACGCAATATTACATATATTTTAATTTTTCGCGTGCCATGGTTGGCCATCCCTGGCCCATAGCCTTCCTCAATGAATGGACTATCCAACAAAAAAATCATTTTTCCATTCGCAACTCTCAAATACAAACTCTACAGCTTTATATATTAGTATAGATTATTAATGATAAAGCATAATGAATTCGTGGAAACAAATTTTACATACATTTGACGAAAAAGTACAAACTACGTAGTCACAGTGAGCTAGAATATATATCTCGATGTTGATATTCATAACCGAACTGTCTAGTTCGCGCTTCTGAACAGACGCAGATTTGGATATCTCTGGATCGCCGATAATATCGTATTCTGGATATCTAACAAAACACGATGTATATTTTACACTATCTACAAATAAATGTAATTATAATAACATATTTGAAAATTTCAAACACACTTGAGTCTAGCTTCATCAAACAATGTTGGCTCGTCCGTGGCCAAATAAATCCGTTTCGTGTCGTATACGCCGTCTAATTCTTTGAGCTTGTAATATTCTTCAACGTGGTACATATACTCTTCGAGTTTGTGCAACGAAGCTTCTTTGATAAGTTTGTCTGTTCGTCTGATATGCAATCTGCAGAAAAACACTAAATTTTACTCATATTCTTATAACACCAGTTACTAATATCACGGTGTCGCGTACCTAGACATGGTTACAGTAGTTGCCGTTTATTGTACGCCTATATGGTATTTTTAAAGACATGTTTTCAATTTTTTCCTACTTTACTGCCATATATTTTGATCATTTATATACTTTATAATTATTTCCTTGACTCAACACAAAAAAAAATATTTAAATTTTTGAAAGTTATATAAAGGTTCAACGAAACATTTAAAAAAAAAAAATTTCTATTTTTATCGTCATCGTAATGTTATTTTTCTGACAACTTACATTTGAATTACCTTAAGTACATAGGCTGATATAAAAACATAATATTGAATTTCTATTAGTACATAGCTAAATAAATTTGTTCACGATATTACATAGGTTTATGTATATATTTAGACTAATAAAAAGAACTGTTAATTCAATGAATTCCAAATTCGATTATCATTTTTGAGTGATTATGTCTCTTGATTGGGAATTGAAAATGTACGCAATACAACTTACAAGTATAATATAGGTATCACACTTCATAAACAGCTATATACTTATACCAATTTTGGGCTCTGGTTGACTAGGTTGTAATTTATGTATGAAATATAGACGTGACTTAATCGCGGATGTTCTTTTTAAAATTAATAATTGTTGCAAATACGGTAAATGTTAGTTTAAATAATTCATTAAATATTTCTATATGCCGTGCGCGATGTATCAATATAACGATACGACGTTACGACAATACAATGAAATGTTTACCCAACAATTGGCTTTTGGAAATGAACACGCTTGGCAAACTCGTTAATCGCAATGGTAGTGGATGGTTGCGGCCGGAAGATGTATTTGAAGAACTGGCCTATCCACCATACAGCAGGATCGCCGTGTAAGACGTTTATTCGTCCAGCCAAGTCTTCGGGCAACACGATCGGAATGTAAGGAGGATTGAGATGTTTAGCTCCTTTATCGGGTGTTGGCAGATTATACTGTATGACTTGAGTAGTTTCATTGCCTATAATATTATGTAGTTTATGAATAAATTCAATGAAATAGTTCATTACGTTTAAATGATTGTGGTATACCTATACAAATAGAAAAATAATATACTCTACACTTAAGTACTAATACTGTACTGGGGTGAACGGGACACAGTTCCATAGTCACTCGCATAAAGACACACTTCTCAATGTTTCAATTAATTAAATCATTGCATAGTACGTGTCAGTTTGCTCAAACGTGAAATTTCATGAGATGGGGTCCAATCAAGAAATGTATGTCTATTGCATTTGTTTTATTACCATACATTTAAATTATAATATTGATGATATATATTAGTATATTACACATTTTTGTTACTTAGGTTGGTTAAACAAAAACATATTTTAATTTAAGTTTTCTTTCATCACATAGTACCTGAAACTACTTGTGGCAGTGGTAGGAGGGTTGAAAATTGTTTATAAATAAAAAAAACACCTGGCCAATGTGAAAATGTTTCACCATCCTTCGACGTACACGTGTCGCTAAGGGGTAAAAATAACTTTTCAAAACCACCACTTGTAAACTGCAAATTTATAGAATTGTCTATGATCATTGTCCTCTCGGTGGCGTAGGCGACTATCAAGCACTTGACAAATGGTGTACACGACATCCATATCCACACAAATTCCCTAAAATTATAAAATTGCAAATATAATTTAATATTATAGTTCTCTACACCTACAGGTGCCCACTAAAAAATCTGCCATAATAACAAACACACGTGTTTAAACCTACAGTACCATCCCCCACAGTTAAAAACCACCCATTGGCTTAAATTGCCGTGGGTTGATTAATATTAATAAAAAAAAATAGTATAAAATATAAAGATACACAAAAAAGCTTTTAAAATTAAACTAATTGAAATGTTCTTCATTTTAGTATTTATATTTGATGATTTATGAATAATGTGTTTAATAATTCACACTCATACAGAATAGTTGGATTGGATTAACTTACGTAGATAAAATGGCACAAGAGCTTTTTAGCTTTGGAGCAGTCGGGTGGATTCTGCGTATGTTGAAGTCTCTTTTCGACCAGTCTACTTAAAGAGTCAAACTCTTTCAACCGCCAAAGTGAATAACCGTCGACATCGGCCAGCTTGGTGACATCTCTCAATAACGATCTATAGTGTTCGTCGACCATTGTTTTCATATCAGATATATTCGGTTTCAAACCATCGAATTCGTTGGCCACGATCGTAGTGCAGAACTGACGTAATACCAAACTTCTTTCGTGTTTGAATAAATACGGCGACGCAACAACTCGTACTCTTCAGACGGGGTGTATAACATTTTACTTGTGTTCTTCATCTGTAAGATGAGTAATTTATATTGACATATATTATTATTTCACGACGTCCGACTGTCAGATTCTGCTTTAAAATATTTTATTCTTAAACAAACCAAAATTTATTTTCTAAATGTTTTTTTACGCTTCTATTTTAATTTTCAATGTGGGGTAATGTTGACGTTTGTAAATAAACGGAAGGTTTTGAACGTTTGATTAACCTATAATTTTCTATATGTTATTGGGAAAATATTGTATAGATGAGCCAGCACTTCCCAAAAAGTGCCGGGTGGTAAAATGGAAATCCCTAAAAGTGCTGTGCACGCATGTCACTCGTATTCCCTTCACAACCAGAAACATAAAACTATACCACGGTCCTTACATAACATAAACTTTTGGTTCCATATTATATTAATACTAGCTGACCCCGTGAACTTCGTTGCCCATATCGTCTGCACATAATGATATTTTAAGCGTTTTGGTATAATTAAAAAATAAGACAAAAAATACGGTAATAGGATGGCTTGTGTACTTTTTTTTCGTCGAATCTTAGTCTAAAACATAAAATATAAACGTAAATGATTATTATATTAATGTTCCATTATATATAATGCACAACTTCAGCATGACGTACTTTTGAATTAGATCGTTCCTTATTTCAGTCAGTTTGATGTTAGTTCTGTACTCCTCGTCGAGATGTTGAAGTGATATGACAAGCGTTTGTTCTAGATCATCGTTGAAGAGTTTTTCGTAATTAAATAAAAAGTCACATAATATAAAACGACCAATACGAGGAATGAGAACATAAATATTCGCTTCCAGAACTGAAGATAATATTTCATGACCGTTCCTGAATTCTGTCAATGAAAATCATTTTATTATTTGATCATAGTAAGTCACAGTTGTAGAATTGTACAGTATTGTATACATAATGTATTATAACCATGCGCTGACACGAAATAATTTCGAAATAAAAATTACGATTTTGTTGTATTGTTGTAATTAAAAAATATTATTTCTGGAACATGAAACTTTTAAAATATATAATTATGTTTTATACACAAAATGAATTTTTTAAATGCAATTCTTTGGCAAAAATTAAACCTATACCATACTACTAATGTATAACAGTAAAATAAATAAATTAAAAGTAATAATATCATACATTTATACTTAAATATATTTAGCCTGACCGACAGTCTACTTTGTTTTCGTGTATAATGATTTTATATAATTTAATTCAAATTCAACACATCCGTTAGAGATGTTTCTAGGCACCTAATTACAGCAGAGCGTTAGTTACTTCCCCCTTTTTTTTTTTTATTCCAAATATCTCGTAAAATATTTTCAGTAATCAGTATAATATCGTTTTCAGATATATTATGGGTGAATGGATTATCTTAATTTGTATTGAAATGAGGAATACGTGCCTTGACAAGAGCATTGATACTCGGTTAAAATATGTTCTAAAAAAAATTCGTTAAATTATATAACACACGAAATATTTAAAAAAAAATAGTTTAAGCTACTGTAATAGCCAAATATTTCAAATAATTGTAAGCACAACACT
The DNA here is from genome assembly GCA_008086715.1 of Sitobion miscanthi. NCBI lineage: Eukaryota > Metazoa > Arthropoda > Insecta > Hemiptera > Aphididae > Sitobion > Sitobion miscanthi. The sequence continues at coordinate 37,585,311 of CM017798.1, forward strand.
AAGTTATCATACATAATCACTCAAAGTGAAGAATTTTAACGGCGGAAAAAAGTTAATTTATATCTTAATTTTGCAATGGGCTTTTTTTCTCATAGATAATGTAATTATAGCATTATAATTCGTGTAATTTTAAATTGTTATTATCTTTGTCGAAACCCGAAATATGAAGATTCCGCAAAGAGCCGTCACACTGACACACTGCAGCACGAATATGTAAATAATGTATCGAAAATAGAGAGAGAGGAGATATAACCCAATATCGAACCACTTACCGGCAGATTTATTTTAATCAAAACTGTATATGTAGGTACAGTGCCTTATTTCACGTAGAATTTCAATGAGCATACTTTTAAAATACTAATTTATTGTTACTTGCGATGCCTAAAGCGTGTACACTAATCCCGTAAAAACGTTATCCGGATGATCGCAAACGGTCAGTGGAAATATATTGTAATTTTATTATTATGAATTTTACATTTGTATTTTTTAATGTTTCAAATATAAAATTCAATTAATCGTTCACAACACATATAATTATATAGGTGACTTGAGTGGTGTGAAGTGTGTAAAATTTATCCTGTAACAGAAAATATCTACCAATAAATATTATATTTTAGTATTTGCACAATATTATTTATTGCTTATAATATTAAACGTGTTTATATGTGATTAGTAAAATTTATAGTCTTGTTCTTTTTTTGAAAACGAGTCAACACCAATGTTTATTGTGGGTACAAGGTACCTATACTACCTCCTGGTACTACCAAACAGTCGAGGCTGGGCATTAACGAGTTAAAAAGTTAAAGTTAAGTTACTTTTAACTAAGTTACTTAACGAATTAGTTTTTTTTTAAGTTACTTCTAATTTAACGCGTTTATTTATTTTATAGTCACGTTAAGTTATTTTTTTTCTTTGTACGAACCCCAAAAATTTATTGAAGAATTTGTGTAGTAAAAAAAAAAATGATGATAACAATAATTATTATGTTAAATATAAATTATTCTGCTATATATTATTATGTAGGTATTGAATATTCTAAATATTATAGACTGTCGAAGTGTTCAGCACTATTTCTGGATTTTAAAATAACGTATTTAATACAAGTAGAGACCTACCATTGATTAAATGTACTATAATATTATAGTTACTGTATATTTAAACAATGCTAATAGTTAATGGAACTATGAATGTCAAAATATACGAAACGACTTATGAGAAATATAGAATAAAATTTTATATTATTTCTTATTCACAGAATATAGTATGTCTAGATATTAAAGATTAGTGCCATGCGGGTAATTATTGTTTAGAAAAGAAAAGCATATATTATCCAAATCCAATATCCCATACACGTTTGTAAACTGTAGGTTTTAATTAAAACTTGTTGTTTGTTATATTCATATTCATTCATGGAAATGATAACAATAATTTTGCTCGGAGTGAGAGAGTGACCCATTGTATTTACTATAACCGGGTGGATTATTATTTATTATTAAATATCAGCTGATGTCTGGAACGACTAAAAATAATACTTAATATATAGTCTATATTTAAAAGACCTGACAAACTTGGTACTGTAAAATTTAAAAGCAGGAATTCGTCTGTCGACTAAAGCGTGTGCCGTGTTGTCAACTATTTACTATTCTTTTTACACTATTTTTCTGATTTGAGAGTAATCCGCTTGTGTGCTAGTAGTCAGCATGTAACAGTGATCAGTATTTAATATTTACAACTAACTATTATTTTGAATTTTCTTAAACAAATCATAAAGTATAATAATAGAAAATATATAATGAGTTAGGTACCTAGTTGTTAGTTGTTTATTTATCCATATTTCGTGAATTTTAATGTGTGAATACATATTATGAGCTTAGTTAAAGTCCATGTTATTTTATTTTTGATACAGCTGTTATCATAAGATTATGTCTACGAAAACTATGGTAAAATAAAATAATAGCTTATCTTTAATTAAATATATCATTCTTACTAATAAATAACTATAATTAAAATTAATTTTATAAATGTTTGTATTTAGACAAGTAGTTATTTTATTAACTGTTAACTGAACAATATTTAATACTATAAAAATACATTTAATTAATTTGATTATTAATACTTAGTTGGTAATAACAAAATAAAATTTAAAAGTTTTAGCATCACTTTGGAACATTTTTAAGTAAAAAAAAATAAAATAGGTGTATACAAATAATTTAATTATTTTGTTGGATTTCATAATTAATAAGTAGGTACCTACAGCAAAATACATTTTTTTAATATATAAAGACCTATTTTATAATATTATGTTATTTGTAAATCTTTAACATGAGGTGTAAATAGTGTAATTATAAGTTTTATATGAAAAAAAGTAACTTATTTTTTTACTAAGTTATTTTTTTTTCCAACTAACTTGTAACTTTAACAAGTTAAATAGAAAAAGAAAGTAACTTTTAACTTTAAACTTAACTTAAATTTTTCCAAATTTACTTAACTTAACAAGTTAAAAAAAATAGTTAACTTGCCCAGCCTTGCAAACAGTACAATTTTATTTTGGTTATACTACATTATCACACTGTACCACAGTATTTATCGAGAAGATAATTGAAACAATCGAACCAGAACAATTATTTAGGAGCCCGCCTCGTTTACTAGAAATATAAAGCATTGCATAGGCTGCAAATCGCCCCACTCTAGGTGGAGACAACATACCGATGGAGTTCTAGTTGTTGTTTTTTTTTTTGTTTAGAGCTCGTAGAAATCTTATGAGAAAGATGAAAATGGAATAGGCAAAAAAATATTATAATAATTAGAGTGATAAATAAAAGAAATTTTGATATTATATTATCATATTTTTATATTGTTTATATCGTTCAGTTGAATAGGCTGAAACGATTGTACAATGGTAATAAATAACAATATTATGAATAACAATAAGCTAATATTGGCACAGGTGTCAACTATACCCACTTATTGTGATCCAAATGTAAATCAAACGCCTCGTTGCTGTTTGAGGAATGGCACAAACAGTATAATATTATCGGCCTGAGAACGGTAATAATATGTCATATGTGAAAAATAATAACGTGTATGGATATATTGGTTTGCCTGGTTAGTTTCACGCCTATAATAACTGTTTATGCCTGTGAATTGCCCGCCCGCAGGGTCATCCTGATGATTTGCGAGGCCCAGGGCAGAGTAAAATTGCGGGGTCTAAAATTTCATTACTTGATACCGCCATTTGGCAGTGGCATATATTTAATATTATGATAATATATTATATTTAGGTAAGGGGCAACGCACAAATATGCTTAAAAATATATTACCTTGTACCTTGTCATTAATAATAAAACACGTCATATATTTAAACATAATATAATACTATTTACAATTTAATCTATATATATATAAAAAGGCGGGGAAGTGGATGTCGTTCTGCTGTAAAATAGGTTACAAGTGGGTCACTGTAATGGATGGTGTTAAATTTGAATTCAATGATATAATATCATTGTATAAGGAAAACGATTTTGAGCGAAAACGGTCAGGCAGCCTACGACATTACCAAATATATATGCTGATATTATTGTGAATAAAGTAAATTATATATAGCCTATTTACGTGGAGCCTTATTTTAAATTTTCAATCCTTAGCTATAAAAGTTGAACATTTTATAAATTTTTAACTACAAAATAATAATTCAAATTTAAATTTGAAAATTTGTCGAAATTTGAACTTTAAATGCTTATTAAAAAAATCTTGCCTATGTATTTTTAATATTTTTCAACTGCTATTTTAACAATATATCAGGAGCCGTACATTTAATTTTCACGCTTTTTTACCCAACAAACAACATTTTATTAATATTTTTAGAAAAAAAAACTAAAAAAATTGAAAACTGACAATGTCCATAAACAGCTCAAAACGAGTCCTATTATTTTCAAAATTTTATCGTGTATAGAAAATGCTAGTATAAACATTCAGTGATATTTTCAAGTATCTACAGTCATGTGTTTATTAATTATAACAAAATAAGAAAATCGTTACATGAGAAATCAAGTGAATATTAAATTTTGTATAAACATGAATTTCAAACGCTCATAAAAATTTAATTTGACTTTCTTGTAGACATTATTTTTTTGATAAAGGTAGACAAAATTATGAGGAATCTTGTATTACATTTTAAAATCTTAGATTTAGAAAAGAAAATTTTTGATGAGTTTCTAACTCAAAAAAATTTGCAAATTTTCGTCATTTTTACGTATTTTGTCAATATTTGAACTCTAAATGTTTATAAAAAAAATTATGATTATGGATTTGTATTTTTTTTCATCGGTCGCTGAAACAATATACTAGGAGCTTTCTATTAAATTTTTTAAGCTTTTAATAAAAAAAGTCTTGCGATTATCTTGGTTTGGAGTATGAACGACATTCCGTCATTATGTGTTTGTAAGACAAGCGCCGCATGTTATATTGGAGGGTCCTTTTGCTCATTAGATGACTGTGAGTGATTTGCATGTGCCCGATGCGGAGTTTAGTAAGAATGACCTGGAACTATCCTGGAAGGTTAGAGGAATGTGGCCATGTGAATACATCATTTTTTGATTTCATGGAGTTTCGTGTAAACGAATGTCCAGTTTACCTGCCACATCCTAGAACAATGAAGTCTTAATAAGGGTATTACATATAAGTAGAGTAATATTACACTTATAAATTTTTGTATGATTCAATATTCTCTGCCAAATGAAATTCGAACAAAAAAGAAAGCAAGTGTTTATAGTATTATCGGTATTTTACACTCAATTTGCACTAACGATTTTCACTACATATTAGAAAAGGAACCGTTATAAACAACAATTTTTATTTTTTAAAAATCATATAATTTTGTTTTTTTTTTTTAAACTATACATTCATCACATTTCAGTTATAGTACATGTACAGTTTTATACATTTTCTTCTTTCTATGTCCATGTATTTAAAGTGATATTTGGATAACTGGCAAAAGGAAAAACTTCAATTTTTGTTGTTACCTAAAATCAAACTATAATGTAACTAAGCATAAATTATAATTAGTTTTATTAATTATGCGTAAATGCGTTATTATATTTAAAAAATAATTCATTATACATCCGTAAAATTGTCCTTCCTCCAATCATGTGGGACAACATACTTCAAGCTGATATCAACATTTTTCATATGAGGGGGGGAGGAGGCAACGTCATTTACTTTTTTGAACAACAGGAATTTTATTGCTCTTATGTAACATTAAAAAAAAAATGTTTGACATTTTACTGTTTAAATTTAATATAATGAAATTATAACTGAAGAACGTTATAAGTCTCTAGCCATTTAAATTATATATAAAAAAAAACAAATAATATAATAAATTAATAGTTATTTTTCCGCCGATAATTGTCGTTAGATAGTTTTTTTATGATGCTTTAACAAAATTATTTTTAGAGATATAATAACTTAAGAATGTTAATGTTAAAATGGTTTTCACGAATTTGAGTTGTAGGTTTAGGTACGCTCACATTACTGTGACACAGTTATTTACGTAAGTACACATATTTGTTTTCACATAACTTTTACCTTAAAAGTAGGATACAATAGTGTTTTCTTTGTTCTCAAATTTGTCCCTTTTGAATAACCGTCCCAATGATTTCCAGCTACTTCAATATCGTCACCTACTTCTAAATCCATTTCTTCTGGTCCTTCTGATTTATGAGATATTAAAGCTACATTCAGTATATGAACTTGACCACTAAAATAAAATGTGTCGTCTAAGGAAGTGAACTTAGCTGATGCATCCGGTTCGAGACTGTTCATAATTTCGTAGGATAACCGGCACACCTGCAACGTATACACAATTTATTGAAAACGAAATTAAGTAAATAATTATTTTACTCAAAAATGTCTGTTATATGAAAGTAACATATTTAATAATGCTCTGGCTTGCCACAATGAGCTGATATAATCAAATATTTATGTGACTGGTATATATTATATTCTATCAGAGAATGCCTTTCAAAATACATATCATGAATTGCAACTTTATTATTAAAAGATTTCTTATAAGTTCTAAGTTATAACCTTCTAGTTCTACATTTATCATGGCACTGTCATTATCGATAACTTTCGGGCTAGTACAGTGTTTTGTTCAATCCCATTTATATATGAGGTGTTTCTAATTTTCTATAAAAAACGTGTTATTTCTAAAAACTGCTTTTTTCAGGAATAGTGATTTTCTGTTGTAAACGAACCGGAAAAGTTAGGATACTTATGGGTAACTTTTAAAAATTAAATATTTATTATTAGAAAATGAAACTGTTTGAGAAATAAAAAATTTTAAATTATTTGATCATTTTTTCAAAGTTTTTTTGTTTTGATTGTCTTGATACGTTTTAAAAAAAAATATGGTTAGGTATAGTTCGTTTTGTAAGTTTTTTTTTCAAAACGTATTATTTTAATTTTGTTTAGATTTTAGAAAAAAATTACAATCATTTTTTCTATACTTGAAATAAAGTTGGAAAGTAACATTTTGAATACCTATGTTTGAAATATACAATAAGCACATGGAAAATAATTATTTATATTAAACCCAATAACACAATAAAAAAACCTTGTAACATTTAAAATGTAGTATAATATGATAGATGGTTCTTTATGAGATCATACTAAATATATAATAATATATAATAATACAATTATGTAAATATAATAATATATTTACCTTTCTAAAAATAACAGTTTTAATCGATTTATCGCCATTGTTTCCATAAGAACTGGTATATAACTCGATTTTATTTAAAATAGAGATAACACGTTTTGCATAGAAAAACATCATAGTATTTTTAGAAAATCTACTAAGGGCAGAACGGCCCTGTAAGAACGTACAATGTCCGGAAAAGTGTCGGTTAACGCTAACCGACTAATAACAGATTTTATTACCGGCAGGATTCGGCCGGTTAAGTGTCGATTAACTTTAAAACATTGTAAGAACGGGCCGAAGAAAAAACGCTAGCTTTATTATCTGGATTTAATTCCCTGACGTTTGTGGTAACGTGAATAATCTGCAGAGATTGAACATAGACTCATCACGGATCAAGTTATTAACTAATTTTTATATCCATTTAATTTACGTGTATAAGTTTACCTAATATTTTTAAAAGTGCTCAAATGTCTTATATGTTTATTCAGACTTTGCCCGTGAAATAAATGAACAAACATAAAATATTCACTATATAGGTGACATAGGTTTTAGTGTACCTCAGGCCATCGGTGCATTTGTCTTTGTGAACTAATTCGACGGATATAGGAAAAATATGAATAAAGCACTTGTTATATTTTTGAAAGTAGTTCAAAGTTTTCTTTTCTTTCTAAATTCTCCTAAATATTTTTAAGAACACTCACTAAAACTTTCGTTATAATTATTCAACTTTGAATCTATAACCTACAAATATACAGACATTGCCTTTTGTTTTACATTTGATTAACAAGCAATAAATCTATTATTATTATCTATTCTTCTATCTATTATTATCTAAACCGCTATATAAAAAATGTTCACTTTTATAATTATTTATTAATGATAATGCATAATGATTTCGAGAAAATCTAATTTGACATACATTTGACGAAAAAGTACAAACTAAGTAGTCACAGTGATGAGAAAGAAAATACACGTCGGTGATAATATCCATAATCGAATCGTCCAACGCACGCTTTTGAAGAGACGCTGCAGATTTGGATATTTCTGGATCACCGATAATATCGTATTCAGGATATCTAATAAATCATGATATATTATTTACACTGTTCGCAAATGAATGAAAGTATGATAATATACTAGTTTAAACTTGAAAAGTTCGAACACACTTGAGTCTAGCTTCATGGAACAATGATGGCTCGTCCGTGGCCAAATAAATCCGTTTCGTGTCGTATACGCCGTCTAATTCTTTGAGCTTGTAATATTCTTCAACGTGGTACATATACTCTTCGAGTTTGTGCAACGAAGCTTCTTTGATGAGTTTGTCCGTTCTTCTGATATGCAATCTGTACACCAACACTTAATTTTATTCATAACTATATAACACCAGTGACCTATAGCAATAAGGAAGCGCAGCGTACATGATTTTAAAGTACAGTAGTTGCCACTTATTGGACTCATGTCTAATGGACTCAATTAATTGGCTGGTCTCGGTTTACACTTACCTATACTAATACACATAAGGACCGTTTGTCTATTGGATTCACTACACCGGTTTTATTGCTGTTAATATTTTCTATTTTCAAAGACATATTTCCAAATTTATCAGATTTTGGTATTTTACTTACCAACATTTTTGAAAAAAATAAATATTTTCTATTTTTATTGTTATCAAGTTTTATGTAAGTGCTTGACGCTAGCATCCGAAAGTTTGAAATTAAACACGAAAACCTCTTCAGTAATTGTTATACAATTTGTACAAATATGTAATAATATTAATGTTGTAGTTTTTGAGTTGATAGTCCAAGTATATCAATAACCGGATGGCTGCGTCAAATGATGCTTGCACCCGCAAATCAATTTTGGATTTTACAAGCGATGGGAGGTTGTACAAATTTTTTGAATTGTGGTTACAAATTTATATAAATTGTATGACAATTACTGAAATGATTTTTGAGTTTAATTTCAAATTTGCGAGTGCCAGCGTGACGCACATGTTTTATGCTATTTTTCTTTAAAAAGGATAACTTACATTTGAAATACATATATTAATATAAATAGTTAATAATAAATATTTATTGTTACTTAATCAAATTAAAAAAATTTATTACAGTAAATATGTACCTAAAACCGTTTATTATCTGGTCCCAAAGTCCAATAATTGAAGACCATTAGCTAGTTTTTTTTTGCAAAATACATAGACACATCTTCTCTCCTCCCTCCCCCCACCCAGTATCTAATTGTTATTAGGGTTATGAAAGGAAATGTTAACTGAATGAAGTCCAATTGCGATTATCACTTATGAGTGATTACGCCTTCATTATACATTTAAATTATATAATATATGAGAAGCAATGTTATTGTTATTTTTTATCAACAGCTTGTCGCGGTCGTTACCCACCATGTGAGTATCGCTTGCCACACGGCAACTTCTCAACTGGTTATTGAATCGGTTAAGAGAGAGGCAGCATGTCAAACCACGGGTCGGGACATCGCCTACCGGCAGCATCATAACCTGCACCTAGGACCCGACCGCCACTATGCAGTCTTCGAGTTCGTGTCATGTACCAACACCATCTCAACATTACCTACGTATTGTTCACACAGAATAAGAAACTAATAAACAAGTAATAACCACTATTAAGGTATCGTTTTGTTCTGTTAATATCTTGTTCCAACTACGATTATCATTTATAAGAAATATCTTAATTGGGAATTGAAATTGTACATGTACTATATACTTACAAGAAGGTATTAGTGACGCACTTTATCAACAGCTGTATACTCATACAACCTCTGGGCTCTGGTTTACTACATTCTAATTTTTTTATAATATTATGTTAACTTGACTTAATCACGACCGGTATTTTAAAAATTAATGATTGTTCAAATACAGTAAATATTGGTTTAATATAATATTTCAATACGCGTTGCGCGATGTGTCAATATAACGATACGATATAATATATATTAAATATGTTTACCCGACAATTGGCTTTTGAAAATGCACCCTCCTGGCAAACTCGTTAAACGCAATGGTAGTGGATGGTTGCGGACGGAAGATGTATTTGAAGAACTGGCCTATCCACCATACAGCGGGATCGCCGTGCAATACGTTTATTCGTCCAGCTAAGTCTTCGGGCAACACGACCGGAATGTAAGGAGGATGGAATTGTTTGGCAGTGTATTCGGGTGTGGGCACAAAATAATTTATGACTTGAGTGGTTTCGTTGCCTATAAATTATAATATTATGTAGGTAATCAATAAATTCAACGAAATTGTTCATAATGTTTGCATGGTTGCGGTATACGGGTATACCTATAGGTACAAATATAAAATAATAAACTCTACACTGAGGTACGTATCTTACAGCGGGGTAAACGGGACACTGGATAGTAACCACTTGAACGAGGACAGTGGATAGACTTCCTAAGGTTTTAATTAATTTAATCATTGCGTAGTACGTGTCATTAGTGCAATTCGAAATTGTTGTGTGATGATGGTGCTATCAAGAAATGTAAGTGTGCATTTGTTCATTATCATGTATTTAAATAATAATATCAAAAATACATAATATAATTAATCATTATTTATTACTTAGGTTAGGTGAAATAAGAAATATTTTAACTAAAATTCATACATCGTACTATGCGAAAAACATTTTTGTCGGTGGGAGGGGGTTTTAATTTGTTAATAAATCGATACATAAAACACCTATATAAGAGAAATTGAATAATTATATACATACCTTTATAATCTAAATTTTACGAGAAAAACATTTATGTGTTTGATTTGTTATGATCAACATTTTACCTACCTGGCCAAAGCGAAACTGTTTCACCGTCTTTTGATGTACACGTGTCACTAAGTGGTAAAAATACATTTTCAAAACCACGGCTTGTAAACTCCCATTTTTTAGGATTGTCTATAATCATTGTCCTCTCAGTAGCGTAGGCGACAATCAAGCACTTGACGAAATGGTGTACACGACATCCATATCCACAACAATTCTTATGTTTACAATTCTATAAGTGCCACGTATACTATGTAAAATTGTATATTAATGATAGGGGCAGTCAAACATATGTAGACGTATGAAGTAAAGATTCAAGACCATGACCAATTTATCAATACTTGAAATAATATAAATTACAAACTATATTGGTAATGATCAAATAGTAAGAATAAAAATAAGACCTCCCCACAACCACATGATATGATTATTTGACTGCCACTGATTAAAACTATATTAATAAATTATAAACCATAAAATATATAGTGTACAATGTACATGTGAATATTTACAACCTGTATATACTAAAAACAATGAGTAAAATTAATTTAATAATTAAATTAGTTAATATATTCTTTATTTTAGAATTTATATTTAATTATCTATGAAGGATGTGTTTATAATTCACACTTGAATGGGATTGGACGAACTTACGTTAAAGAGATTGCACAAGAGTTTTTTAGCTGTGGAACAGTTGGGTGGATTTTGCGTATGTCGAATTCTTTTTTCGACCAGTCTACTCAAAGAACGAAACTCTTTCAACCTCCACTGTGAATAACCGTCGACATCGGCCAGCTTGGTGACATCTCTCAATAACGATCTATACAGTTCGTCGACCATTATTTTCATATCAGAAACTTTTGGTTTCAAATCATCGAATTCGTTGGCCAACGATCGTAGTGTAGAACTGACGTAATACCAAACTTCTTTCGTGTTTGAATAAATACGGCGACGCAACAACTCGTACTCTTCAGACGGTGGATATATCATTTTCTTTTTGTTCTTCATCTGTAAGATGAGCAATGAATATTGACATATTATTATTTTAGAACGTCTGAATGTCTGATTCTGTTTTAAAATATTTTATTTTAAAAAACTAAAATTTATTTTCTAAATGTTTATTTATGATTTTTTTATTTTCAACGTAGCATTAATGTTACGCGTATTCCCTGTACATCCAGACACTGAAATCTAAACCACGGTCCTTACAAAACATAAACTTTTGATTACTTATCCCGCCTGCTTGCATATGATGCATACACATTTTTATTTCATGAAATTGTTATCGTAGAATTATTTTTTTATTTTATTCTTCTTTATGATAAAATCTATACCGCGATCCTTTAAAAACTTAAACGTTTGGTTACATCTTATATTAATGTTATAACATGCATGACGTTTAAAATAAATAAAACCAAAGTTTCTTTCAGAAATATTTTTTTCGCAGAATTGTCTGGTTGTGGCAGGGGTATCACCGTTGCCGTGATTGATGAACGCAGAGGTGTGACAAAATATTGTATGTGTGGCTAGTGCAATTTCAGTCTTGTGCAAAATGTGGCTCCCAAATCGTACTACACACGTCATCCTCGACTGAATTGCCCATTTCCCGCCATTGCCACACAATACATAATTTCAAAACATTAAAAAAAAATGTGAACTTCTGTACATAATGATATTTTGGTTTTTGGTATAATTAATAGATAAGATAAAAAATACTGTAATAAGATGACTTGTGTACTTTTTTTTCGTCGAATCTCAGTCTAAAAACATAAAACATAAAATATAAACGTAAGCGATTATTATATTATAATACACCATTGTCACCATTATATATAATATCATACTTAATAATTATTCATATTATAATATTTTATTACACTAGCGAGATGAGAGTTGAAAAATTACAACCATAACCGTAGATTACATGGCGTATCAAGGGACACAACAATTTATCCTTTATCAGAAATAATTTGTTGTAAACAGTGTAAATTTAGTCTACGATTTCGTGAGTATATACTATACTTTAATAACTCTGCATGGGATATACGAACTGATTAACTAATATGTTCCAAACTCGGCATATTTTGTAGTAAAATATTATATTATAGTATACTGATTACTAGCGCGATGTCAAAAAAATAATGAAAGACAGCTTCAGCATGACGTACTTTTGACTTAGATCGTTCCTTATTTCAGTCAGTTTGATGTTGGTTCTGTGCTCCTCGACGAGAAGTTGAAGTGATATGGCAAGCGTTTGTTCTAGATCATCGTCAAAGGGTTTTTCGCAATTGAAATAAAAAGTCACATAAAATAAAACGACCCATACGAGCACTGAGAACATAAATATTTGCTTCCAGAACCGATTGTAACATTGGGTTATCTTCATAAAATTCATGGTTGATTTCATGGCCGTTCCTGAATTCTGTCAATGTTAGACGGTAGAAATGAAAATCATTTTATTATTCGATGATAGTTCAGTATTGTATACATCATGTATTATAATCATGCGCCTACACAAAATAGTTGTAAGATTATGAGCAGATCGATGAGGAAATTGATTTTACAGTGATTTTTTGTCATCTCGTGTTGGTTCATTAAAAATGATTCAATATTCTACTCCAGCATCTTTTGTGGTAGATAAGTGAACCTAGTTAGTACTCAGAGGGGGAGGGTCAAAATTATAATATCTCCATTACTTTTCAAGAATGTTGGAAAAAAAACATAAAATTAAGGAAAAATTGAGCTGAACCAGTTTTTTGAAACGGAATTTAATATACTGAATTAAGAATAACGATTTTGTTGTTTTTTTGTAATTTAAAAATATTATTCCTGAATACTTGAAACTTTTAAAATATTTTACTATATTTTTTACTTATAATGAAATAATAAATGTATACATAGATATACTAAATAATAACACATCCATTACAGTTACTATTCTAAGTATCTAATGTACTATGTACAGCAGAGCATACGTTACATGCCCACATCTTTTACTTCCAAATTTCTTGTAAAATATTTTCAGTTATCAGTATAGTTCCATTTTCAGATATTTTATGGGTGAATGGATTATCTTAATCTGATATTGAAATGAGAAATAACTAAAAGTAACTGCCTTGACAGGAGTATTGATAATCGGTTTAAATTTGTTCTAAAAAAAAAAAAAACGTAAAATTACTTAAAACGCGACATCATTATATTTAAAAAAAATCTTAAACTACTGTAGTAACCAAATATTTAAATTAAATGTACCTACAACCCTAAGTTATGATACTTTATAATAACTCGAAGTAAAGAATTTTAAAGGCGGAAAAAAGTTAATTCATATCTTAATGTTTAAAGGGCTTTTTTTCTCATAGTTAATATAATTAAATACTATAATTCGTATTATTTTATTCATCCAGATCGAAACTCAAAATATGAAGATTTCTCAGAGTTGAAACACTGGCTCACTGCAGCACAACTATTCAAACGATTTATCGAAAATAGAAACAGAAATCTAATTTTGAACTACCTACTTACAGACAGATTTATATGAAACAGAACTGTTTAGGTACAGTGTCTGATTTCACGAGGAATTTTAATCAGTGTACCTTTACAACTACTAATATTATCACTTCAGAGCCGTATAAGGTGTGTACAACTTACCCCGAAAAAAACGTTAACCGGATGTTCGTAAACGATCTTTGGAAATATATTGTAAAATTATTTCTGTGAATTATTATACTTTTATTCGTTTAATGTTTCAAATGTAAAATACGATTACTCGTTCACAACCACATATTATTAGGCGACTTCGAATGGTTTGAAATGTGTAAAAATTATCCTGTACAAGAAAATACCTATTTATAAATATTATATCATAGTATTTGCATAACATTGTAATTTATAATTATAATTATAGTTTGTGTTGAATAGTGTTTGCGTCATGTGTTCAGCGTGTTGAAGTATAGTTGGTAAATCAATAAAATATATAGTCTGGTTCTATTTTTGAAAACGATTCAACACTAATGTTTGTTATAGGTAGATACTACACTAACCCCTGGTACTACTAAACAGTACAATTTTGTTTTGTATAATATTCTACATACTCTTGCTGCACCACAGTTTTTATCGAGATGAGAATTAAAAAATTGAACCAGAACGAATATTTAGTACCACTATTTTTTTATTTACGCATATTATCTTTTATTGCGTATTATACGTAATAATTGTTTGCTAGAACAATTATTAGATTCGCCATACTATTTTGTGTAGAGTAAATTTGGAACTTTGTTTTTAGGAGCAACTTTATAGCTATAATTTAGCTACCTAGTCAATAAAAAGTGTTATTGTTTATATCGCTCGTATTTATTGTTCTATCAGCCTGTATAATGGAAATAAATAATAATCATAAATAACAATTTTGCTAACATAGGGACACTTTTCGACTATACCCACTTGTCATCCCAATGTAAATCATATGCCTAATTGCGGTTTGAGAATTGACACACACAGTATAATAATATCGGCCTGAAAACCGTAATAATATGTCATATGGGCAAAATAATAACGAGTACAGTTATATTGGTTTGTCTGGTTAGTTTCACACCTATAATAATTGTTTATGCCTCAGAATTGCCCGGCAGGCAGTCGCCGCTGCTGAAAGGAGTTGTTGAGAACATAACTACTACATGGTGTGTGTCGTCTCCAGATTCTCTATGAAATTAATAATAAAAAATAACACTAGTACACCACACACACCAAGACGCGTTGGCAGTTATGTGGGTTATTCGGTTTGGACCGAAAAATCAGAAGAAGTGAGAGAACAAAATAGAACTTAGGATTTAGAAATTTCAAGTGGTGCAGGTAATGTGGGCAGCTCTTAATCGTGAAACGTTACGTTATTAGGTTAATTAAAAATTCACAAATAAAATCATACAGTGATACAGAAAAACGATAACAATAAACGATAATGACTATTAAGACTTTTTTGTACATTATTTTTATAATAAAAATGATACACGAAGCTGGTAAAGTTTGTCGCGTTACAACATATATTTCAGAGGCTAGGTACATCACAAACAAAATTTATTTTTTGGCCAAACATTTTTTTTCACGATACTGAATATATGTTACTTGTAGATTTATTAGGGATTACATTAGGGAAAAGTGAACGCTACTTTAACCATTGGATAAAGTAAAATATTATTTACAAAATGTGTAATTTGTAAATTAACCATGCATAATTTGTAGACTAGGGTAGTATTCCGAATTCTTTTTACAAGTATTCTGAGTACAGTATTTGGAATACTCTTTTTCTTATATAGGTATACTCTCATATATTACTAATTATTACTTAATAATTATATTAATTTGAATATAATTTATAACTGCTAAGTAATAGATAGTCAGATAGGTTAGGTTAGGTGTATTATCAAAATTATAATTATGTTCAACGTTCATTTATAAACACAGAATTGAAAATATAATATTTTTGCTATTGAAATCTAAATCTATTAAAAAAAAAGTATTCAAAAAATATTTGCAATACTTTTTGTGAAGTATTCCAAATATTTAGGAGTATTATTATCATAAATTATTCGAATACATATTCTGAATAATTTTTTTTAAGTATTCGGAGTATGTATTTTAAATACTTTCAAAAAGTATTTTACCCAAGTCTGATAATTTGTACATATTATCTACTGCTGAGAGGGTGAAGTACATACTCAGATGAAATGTACATTAAAAAATATATTGCATGGCATAGTATAACCATACAAATATATTATAGTTTCCGTGGAAGTGGTCAGCTAGACAGTGTTAAAATATATAACATTTTGGGACGGCATGCTAACGTGCACCGACGGTTATTACCATTGATTTTGCGTCGCCTGAATATGTGTTAAGATGATAAGATATAACACAAACCGTCTATTGAGGGTTGTAGAAGTCTGAAGTTTATTGAGTCGAAAAATAGTGTATTAGTGCATAGGGTTGACATTAGATTTTGATAGTTTGGTTGGTGTGTATGCGTTGATGGTCGAACGGGGGGGTTTTTGTGTCCTGGTACCGGATTGATACTGAATCCAGTTAGACACCGAAGTGCGCGTCTTTGCTACGTTTTCTAACTAATTTAGGGCTCACTATTAAATAAAATTTTATTGACGTTCATACAGAAAAAAAAAATTTCGGAAACTGAAAATAAAAATTCCATAAATAGTTCAAAACAAATCAAAATAGTTTAAAAATGTTAACGTGTATAGAAAAGGCTAATATAAATAACCGGTGAAAATTGCATGTATCTATAGTGATTTGTTTTAGAGTTTAACCAAAAACCAAAATCGATTTTAGACAAAATCCAACAAATTCCCGGTTTTCTTTAATTTTTATTTTGTTTTTCTCGGTGCTTTTAAAAATCACTGGAAATCTCAACCTTTTAAATTTCAAATTTTGACCTCCCCAATGCACCAACTAGATTCTTCCGTAACACTTTCCCATTAATCATATACTATGGATAGAGCCACAGCGTATTAATCAATACAAAAAACCCGGCCGATATAGCGACGAGTCACCAAATTAAGTGGTCGATATACGCATGAGCAACACTCCTCGCATAATTATCCATAGGTATATTAGGTATTTATGGATAAATATACGAGGAGTGTTGCGCATGCGTATATCGACCACTTAATTTGGTGACTCCTCGCTATATCGGCCGGGTTTTTTGTATTGATTAATACGCTGTGGCTCTATCCATAGTATATGATCTAAGACTATACCACAGTGTTTATTGAGAAGAAAATTAAAACAATCAAACCAAAACGAATATTTTGCGGCCTGCCTCGTCTACGTGAAATGTAAAACATTGGCATTTTTTTATCTACTCATATTATCATTTATTGCGTATCTTACGTGATTATTGTTATATAATTCAAAATATTAGAATTGTTTAATAGTGTTTTCTTTGTTCTCAAATTTGACTCCTTTGAATAACCGTCCCAATGATTTCTAGCTACTTCGATCTCGTCACCTACTTCTAGATCCATCTCTCCCGGTCCTTCTGATTTATAAGATATTATAGTCTGTGCACTTAACCACTAAAATAAAATTTGTCATCTAAGGAAGTGAACTTGGCTGATGCCATCTGGTTGGAGGCTGTTCATAATTTCATAAATAACCGGCACACCTGCAAAATATACACAATTTATTGAAAACGAATTTGAGTAAATAATAATTTTATTTAACGCTTTTTGCCATATGAAAGTAACATATTATTTAATAATGTTCTGGCTTTCCGCAATGGGCTGATATAATCAGATATTTATGTGACTGGTATATATTATATTCTATCAGAAAAGGCCCACAAAACCACATATCATTAATTCCAAGCATATTATTAAAGATTTCTTATCGATAACTATCGGACTGGTACCGTGTTTTGTTTAATCCCATCTATACCTACATTATGTATAGCAATTCTACTGAGGAAAAACGATATCTTTATTATCTGAATTTATCTCCGTTTATGGCAACGACAATAATACGATGTGAATAATTTGCAAAACACAGAATCATCACGGATCAAGTTATTTACTAATTTTTATATTTATTCAATTGGCGTGTACCTATAAGTATATAACTAATATATTTAAAAGTGCACAAATGTGTTATATGTTTATTCAGTCTTTGCCCGGGAAAATATTAACAAACATAAAATATGTGCTATATAATAGGTGTATATCGGGGTTAGTGTACCTCAGACACTTTAGTGTTTTTAGGCCATCGGTGCACTTGGCTGTGTTAACTAACTCGATGGTTATTGGAAAAATATTAATTAAGCACTTGGTATATTTTTGAAAGTAGTTCAAAGTTGTTTTTTCTTTCTAAATTATCCT
Source organism: Sitobion miscanthi (assembly GCA_008086715.1). NCBI lineage: Eukaryota > Metazoa > Arthropoda > Insecta > Hemiptera > Aphididae > Sitobion > Sitobion miscanthi. The sequence goes on from CM017798.1 coordinate 37,603,685, forward strand.
AAATATTTTTAAGAATATTCACTACATTGTTCGTTAAAATCAGTTAATTTTCAATCTATAACCTACAAATATACGGACATTGCCTTTTCTTTTACATTTGATTAACAAGCGATAAATCTAATATTATTTTGTTTTATTTAAAAAAAAAAATACCATAGCATTCGCGTAGCAAGTTAGCTAGTTTATACCAAATTTAATTTTGTAATTAATAGCAGTCCCTATATTTTATTATAAACATAAAACTCACGTGTGGAGACATCTTAAATCAACCTTAAGGTGTCGAAAGAATAGCTAAAAAATATACTATGACATATAAACATAATATCTCTCTTTAACGATCCCTAGTGTTGGTCGACCACTTTCGATTTCAAATCGTCGATTTCATTGGCCAACAACCGTAACGTAGAACTGACGCAATACCAAAGTTCTTTCGAGTTTGAATATATACTGCGACGCAACAATTCGGACTCTTCAGATGGGTCTTATAACCTTTTTTTTTTGTCCATCATCAGTAAAACGAGCAATTTATATTGAAATAAATTATTATTATTTTACAACGTCTGAATATTTGATTCTGGTTTAAAATATTTTGCTCTACGACAATCCAAATTTATTTTATAAATGTTTATTTATCCCACGATTTTTAATATTCTATGTGGCGATAAACGTTTACGAATAAATGGAAAGCGTAAAGCGTTTATTATACTATTGTCTATAAGTTACTGATTATACTTAGCATTTTTTTATACGGTGATTGGCGAATGGTTTTTGTTGGGATATAATATACTTTATACATAATAAGCATTAAGCAAAAACATAAGAAAAAGAGAAGTAAAGAACTTAATCCAAACTTGAACCATCAAAGAATGCGAACGTCTGTATATAATTACATTGTGTGCGTTGATGCGATTAAAAGATAAGATAAAAAATACTGTAACTGGATGGTTTGTGTAAATTTTTTTCGTTGAATCTCAGTCTAAAAACATAAAACATTAACGTAAATGAATAATTATATAATAATATACCATTTTATATCATTTTATATCATTGTACTTAATAATTTTTTGTATTAAAATATTTTTTTACACGCACGAGATGAACGTGAAAGGAACTTCAAGCAGTATCCCGGTTTTTTCTTTCATATTTTATTCTGTTTTAATGGTATCACAAAAAAACTTATATATATTTATTCAAAATAGTACGTTGTGTGGCAATATCGGGAAGTGAGCTATTTTAGTCGTGGTCTACGTGTGTGGCACGATTTGCGGGCCACATTTTGACTGAAATTGCCTTCCCACATGAGCCACATATATTATTTTTTGTCACGCCTCTACATTCAACGATCACGGCAAAGGTAATGCAGGGAACTATCCAATTATTCTATGAAAACAATTGCATGAAGTAAATATGTTAACGCATCATGCAAGGAGGTTGTTATATGAATAAAGATGACGTATACAAAAGTTTGTTTTGTAAGGACCGTTATAGATGTCGGTATCTGGTTGTGCAGAAGATGCGCGTGATGAGCGCGCCTAAAACTTTTGGGGATTTCCGCTTTGCCGCCCGGCACTATGGGGATTCTCACTTTACCGCCTGCTGGACGGAAAAAGGTTGCTTTCCGACACTTCATTTGTCATCAAAAATTAAACTTTCGGCGCAGACGTGACAAAAATCGTATTACGTTTTTCGTACATCTCCATAAAAGATTGTATGTTATTTTTTTAAACGAAAATTGAAGTAAGTACTTCCATATTATTACAACTATGTCGTAGACCTCGAGTTGTAAAAAAAACAATACAACTTTGTGAGCGCGTCGTACAACCGCAGATTGCACGGCGTATCACGTTGAGGTTTTCGCGGAATCAAAAATCAGTAAAAATTTGTTGTAAACAGTATACATTTAGACGAGTATATAGGTACAATACTTTTATACTTTTGCATGGGACATACAAACTAAGCAATTAATATTTTTCAAACTCTGAATTTGTGATATAATATTATTATATACTGATTTCTACCGCGATGTCAAAATAATAATAAAAGACTACTGCAGCAATGCAGCATGGCGTACTTTTGACTAGGATCGTTCCTTATTTCAGTCAGTTCAATGTTGGTTCTGTGCTCTTCGTCGAGATGTTGAAGTGCTGTGGCAAGCGTTTGTTCTAGATTGTCGTCGAAGGTTTTTTTGCATTTGAAATAAAAGTCTCATAAAATAAAACGAACCATACGAGCACTATGAACATAAATATTCGCTTCCAGAACCGATTGTAACATTGGGTAATCTTCATAAAATTCACGGTTGATTTCATGACCGTGTAGGAAAGTTAGTAGGAAAGACATCTAGTAAGTATTGTGAAGGAGGGGGGGTATACAATGTTCATTACTTTACAAAAGCCTCTGAAAAAATCAACTTACATTTAAGGAAAAATTGATTAAAACCAGTTTTTGAAAACGGAATTTAACAGACTATACTATGAATAACGATTTTAGTTGTTTTGTTGTAGTTTAAAAATAATATTCCTGGGTACTTGTAACTTTTAAAATAAGTATATTATTATATTTTATACACACAATTAGTCATGTGCCATTAGGAATAATCCCCAAGGAATGTTCCCGGGAACATGGAATATTCCCCAACCTCTCGGGAAATTTCTTTTAAAAAAAAAAGTTATTTTTATGTTATTCAGTACTTCAATTTCAGTAAGTTTATTTTTATTTTTTCAACATATATAAATGAAAGTTGAATTGTTTATTTTGTGATCATTGTACAGATTTTAATTAATAAATTAAATTATAGTTACCTAATAACTTTTTTTTGAAGAAAAAATATTTAAACTGACATAATATCAATAAAGAGCTGTCATTTGGACCATTTACAACCATAAGTTCAATTTAAAACTGAAACTTTTGATCAATATTTAAAAACTTATTATATTCTCGGTAAAATCCCGGTGTTGGGAAATTCCCGAAACTATATTCCCGGGAATTTGCCCATCATAACATACAATGACATTTGTAAATTAAATTTTTTGGAAAAAATTAGTTAAACCTACTATATTACTAATGTATAATAATAAAATTAGTTTCTTTAATAGCAATAATATAATACATTACATAAATATACTTGGTAATATTATAGGATGACAGATAATCTTCTTTTAGAATTTTTCGTAGGTATACAATGATTTTATACCATTGAATTCATTTTTAACACATCCTTTACACTGACTATTCTAGACACCTAATGTAATGCAGAGTCCTCTTTTTTCTTCCAAATTTATTGTAAAATATCTTCAGATATCACTATCAGTACCGTATCTAGGATTATTTCAAGGGAGGGGGATATACAAATGTTAATAGATACTCAGTATACACATATTATTTTCAAATTATTATATACATGTTGCATCGTGTAAAAAATTTGGTCTCTATCCAATGGAACTTTTTCTCTTTACTTACTTACTATAACCACAACTCATCGCTTAAAGTATAAATTATCTAAATTATGACTTATAATTGTATACATATTTTTTCATATTTAAGGTGGACAATATATACACTATCTTGTTCATATGAATAAGGTTTACAATTCCCGGGTAAAATGTACCTTTTCTATTTTAACCATACCTGTAACATAATATACATCGAACACTTTTACTACCTATTCGTTTTTTTATTTCCTCAATCTTCAATAAAATGTTCCTAAGTTATAATTATATTATATATTATGTATTAGTAATGTAAAAGTATTGCGCAATAATTAATCTTCCAATTCTTCAGAGCTTATTTTGATATCAGGGTAATTGGCAAAATACATGACTTCAATTTTTTGTGTTACCTAAAACAATATTAATATGTAAAAATAATATAAAATACTATAATATTATGCTATTTAATACTCATAATAAAATATACAACGTATTTAATGAGCTACTAGAAATAGCTACCTTAAAAGTAGGATATAGAAGAGTTTTGTTTGTTCTCAAATTTGTTCCCTTTGAATATCCATTCCATTCATTTCCAGCGACTTCAATCATGTCGCCCACTTGTAAATCCATTTCTTGTGGTCTGTTTGATTTATGAGGTAATAAAGCAACATTCAATCTACGAATTTGGTCGCTAAAATGATACACGTCATCTAGCGAAGTAAACTGAGTTGATGCATCTGCATATTTGATACCATTAATCATTTCATAAGCCAATCGGCACATCTGCGAGAGAAATTAAATGTTTAAAATGCAAAATTTTTCTTTCATTATGAAACTAACATACTCATAATTAGGTTTATTTCATTTTATTTTAGACAACAAATTATATTTTATTCAGCACAATAGGTATAAAGTTATAATAATTATATTAGCTTTCTAAACAAGAGTTTAGACACAATACACCCACATTGTATCCGTTATTTATCCATCCGTCCAATCAATACGTTACTGGTATACACCAGTATCAATATATATTTTTCAATTTATTCATTACTAGAATTGGTAATTCTTAATACAGAAAAATTATTCAAGAAGAAAATAATATAAATTTATAAAAGATCACGATAGAAAAAATACGAAAATATAAGCAAGCACCTGTATATTGTTTAATATTGAAGCTTATAATAGCCAAAATTAAAATATAATTATATATGAATTTATGGCTGTTTAGATACTATAGGAAGCTTAAAAATGTTCTATCTATTGTACCTATACCAATTAAGAAATTAAATTGATTTATGTTTCTTACATACATAATTATAAAGTTCAGCAAATTGTTTATAGCATTAATGTATGAAAATAGTTATTATGAGTTTAATAATTGTGTCACTAGCAGAATGGGAATTATTAAATTGTTATAATATTTTGTAAGATAATTAGTTATACGTACATGGGACGAGAAAGTACAAACTAAATAGTTACACTGAGATAATAAATACAAGTCGATGTTGATATTCATAATGGACTTGTCCAAATCAACAATTTTAAATAGTTCTGGGTCACCAAATATGTCGTAGTTAGGATACCTAAAACATAGCACTGTTATAATAGTTATATAATAAAAACAACACAACTTCAACTCGCTTCTTATAAACTTCTTTGTACAATGTTGGATCGTCGGTGGCTAAATATATTTTTTTAAGCAGATCTTTACCATTCATTTGTTGTTTCTTGTAATATTGTTCGACGTAGTACATGTATTCTTCAAGCTTGTGAAACGAACCAATTTTGTCCGTTCGTGTGATGTGCACGCTAAAGACAGTATGTACAATGACACATTGATAAATGACAATATTACCATAGTTTTCTTTCAATTTTGTAACAAACCTAATCTCTTTACAATATATTTTAACCAAAATAAGGCCTCGCCATCATCTTATCGTTGAATTTTATCACACTTGCGCGGAAAAGAATCGAGTTTTTGGTTATTATACGTCTTATTCTATATTTTATTAACACAGCGTATTGTGTATGCAATTCTAATACTGCGTAAACAATACATTTCATTAAATTATGGTGAATTAACTTTAATAACTATTGTGATAAATTAAAAATAATAAAATATATAATTTACAAAACGTATACAATTATGTTGTTATCACTTATCACTTTATCAGTTACTGTTTAAACACAATATCAATCGCCACGTTCGTCTAAAAACTATAATTTATTATCCTCACGTATGTGAGACTACAGACTCAGTTCTATATTATATTATTATGTACCTACTACCATTGATTATAAATACTATAGATTGCTCACTGGCTGGTTTTTCGGTGTCACAAAATATTTACTCCCGGTAGATGGCGAGGCGACGTGACTACTAGCGATTATCTACAACGTTATCCGATCTGACTAAACCGGGCGGCCGTGTTAATGGGTGCGGGCTTGTGGTTAGTAGTCACGTCACCTCGCCATCTACCGTGAGTAAATATTTCGTGACACCGAAAAACCGGCCAGTGAGCAATCTATAGTATTTATAATCAATGCTACTAACTATACTATACTATTATGATATAATAGAGATGGCCATGGTGGGCCTTATAATTCGAGATTTTTTCTAATTAAAATTCTAAAATCATATAAAATTAATTCTGACAAATTTATCCAAGTTTTAGTAATGACAAATCGTTCTATATCGATTGTTCTCAATCATAACTACGAGAAAAAACTTCCATTCTATCATAATATGGTTGTTGTACCAATATAAAGGTATTTACTTATATATTTATTTATCCATGAAATCGATTTCATGGAAAAGTAAATTTCGGAAATATTGTGACTTGCCTGGTTGTTGCAGCTGGGGACGCATAAATTATAGCAAGTATAATTTACAACGATTTGTTACATATTATTAATATACTATAGTGCGGTCCACGAAAAGTAGGCCGCGATCGTCACGCGCCTAGTGGCCAATTTACGGTACGGGTTTCCAAACGTTTTCCCGCCTAATATAATTTCAAATCATCTAATGTAGGTACAATATAATGTAAAAAAAAATATCATAGTAAAGTAAACATTAGACCATATTATTACACATTTTTTTTTACACTTTTTATAATAAAATAAGCCAAGAATAATAGTAAAAATAAATATATATTTACAAATAGTTACAAAGTCGTCATCGTAATAAAAATTAATAAGGTAATTCGTCATCGTCGTTTTCGTCTTCATCAGTCGAACTGTCATCTGGATTTATCGTAAGTATGATGGGCTCTAATATTTCATCCCTTAACCCTTCCTTTATAAAATCTGCATCTTGGAGTTTATTGCAATGTTCGCCACACTTTGTCCAAGCCTCTTTGGTTATCTCATCTAAGGCATTATTTACCAAAACTTCAACATCTGTCATTTTGAAAGTGCTGTTTTTTTTGGCGACTTCACCCTTGACTTGCGCCCAAATCAGCTCAATTGGGTTGTACTGACAGTGGTAAGGTGGGAGTCTTACCACTTCATGACCCATTTGTAATGCGACTTCATCAAGCTTATATTTTTTTTCTCTAGGTATAGCCATTTTTACTTTTTCACGTAGTTCACACAATTTTTTCTACCGGTGAATATGAAATGCATTTTTTTTCAAGCCATTTTTGAATATCTGCTTTTCGCGCGTTTGCTCTAGGATAATCTTCAGCTAGCACAGAATGGTAGGAAGCATTGTCCGTTACCACAACAGACGGTTCTTCTAAATTAGCCAACATGTCAATAAACCATTTTTCAAAAATGTCCGCGTTCATTTGCGAATGGTAGTCTTCCGTACTACCCGATTTACATCGAAAGACCAATTTCGAATTGTTCACAAATCCAAATGAAGGCAAACCAGCGTGGCATACAATGAGTCGAGCACCCTTTCCAATCGGTACTTTGAGTCCTTCGGTGTTTTTCTGGATTTTGCCATATGTAGCCTTGCGTATGGTTCTGGTTTACCCATGTTTCGTCCAGGTAAACTACCGGCCTTGTGTCATTATTCTGTCTCAATTCGTACATTTTTCTAAAAATTTTACCGGCAAGCAACGATATCATTTCTTTCCATCAGAAATCTACGCCCATCATTACACTTCTTGTACTTGAAGTTCAAATTGTGTAATATACGTTTAACTGACGTTTTTGAGCCAGGGTAATTAATTTTTTCTTGCATCGCCACTAATATTTTTGCGGTCGTCGGAAATTCACCTTTATCATAAAAACTATGTATAGTTCTTCTGACAACTTCGTTGTCAAAATCGTCAAGAGAACTCATTACTTTTGCACGTTTATAACTTTTCCTAGGTGATTTGAAAGCAATTTTGCTTGAAGGTCCGGCTTCAACTTCCTTTTTCGCTTCAGAACAAACTTTTTTTACACAAGCAAGACTTACGCCACATGCTTCAGCAGTCACATCACGGGTTTGTTGAAAAATTTTGAAAGTTCTGGCTTACTTTTATCAGCAGCTATCGTCTTGAAATAATTGTATACATGGAAAATCACATTTTTCGTTTGCGAATGGATATCTTGATTGAATGCCATTTTAAAAATATGTATTATTAAAAAAATATAAAACTGTAAAAAAACCGTAAACTTCTATTGCAACATATAACCAACAATAAGGCAAAAAAAATTCAAACTTTAAAACCCGCGTTAATTACGAAACCAAAGTTGAACACAAGAAATATTATAACTCATACCACAGTACGACTTTCACGGCGATAAGAACATAACCACATAAAATTATTGTTATTATTTGTGACAAACTGATAACATAGCAACGAGTCAACAAAAACAAAATTACGAACATGTAAAAAATAAAATGCAATGAAATACCGCCAGAAAATCATCTGTACTATAATCAAATAATAATAATAATAATAATACTCCCAAACGGAGAACCTCTGGTTTCAGTAAAAACGGCCGGTAGGCGCGTAACGATCGCGGCCTACTTTTCGTGGACCGCACTATATACATATTTTTGTAACAATTAACTCAAACATTTGAGTTAACTTTATATTGATATAATATTTGAATGGGTAATGCCAGTATAGGCATTAATGTCTGGTGGTATAGAAACATACAGTTAAATTCAAAGCGTATGAAGTTTTTAACAAAATTTGTTTTGTTTTGATTTGATTTACTTTAGTGATTAATTAGATTAATTTTTTTTGATTTAATCTTGAAAAAAAACACATTTTAATTTCATTGATAATAAATATTGAATTGATATAGCATTTAAAATATGTATTATACAAACTAGATCTAGCGTCGACAAAGTGTCGAAGTACCCATAATTTATATAATATTGTAATAGATATTTACCCGACGACTGGCCCTTCAAATTCCAAGCTATCTTTGTATGCTTGAAACATGTCGATAGTTGATAATTGTGGCCGGATTATATAGTTAACGAATTGTCCTATCCACCAGACAGAAGGGTCACCGTGCAACACCTGTATCCTATGGCTCAAGTCTTCGGGCAGCACAAGCGGGTCGAACGGCGGCGGCAGTTGCCTCCTCATACGATTTGAACCATCGGGCACTGCGATGGGAAGAGTGAGATTCACCACTTGGACACTTTCGTTGCCTATATTTAAGTAAGTATAGAAACATTATTTTATAATACCACGTGTTGTGTGTAAATATTGCCCACTTATTTGCTAATAGCCAACCTTGCAAGGTGCTCGATTTAGAGACTTATTCAAATAGTTTTATAGGATTTAAATATGACAAATCCTTGTTTAACGTTGGATATTTTTAACGTATGCATCGCATATTTTAACGTTGTTTCGTTATTACATCATTGGATTTTAAATCTTTGTGTTCCGTCAAACGGAGTTACAGTATCAGTATAATGTAGTTTTTAATATCCGATTGTATGCAATTTAACTTTAGTCAACTTTGCATGTAGGCCGTGTAGCACTACGCAATTTTAGAACCCAAAGGGCCATTCAGATAATGCTGTTATCGATTTTACATACGTGCCTATCATACGCAGCTTACTGAATAGACGTGAGTGGTCGTCCGGAGGGAAATGTGTTTGTAAGGGTCGCAGAAGGATATACTTATTTGCGAGATCTGGGTTTTTTTGGGGGGGAGGGGTCTGTATTCGCTGGTCGTTGCACCATATCGTGGCTATCTTTAATAAACAGGTTTGTTCCGCTAAGTATCACCCAGGCATTTTTGTTCTTTAAAAACCGTCACCTGGCATTGGCCGGACACGCTTTGTGTTTATGGTCGGTCACTGTCATATTATATTATGTACGTGATATTTTATATTAGTTCATCGTTTGATCGATTTTAAATAATTTAATGACGCTTTTCCTGTTCTATACTATACATTTGTAGTGTATTGCTTATTACTAGGTATGTATTATATTTTACTTACTTATATTAATTGAAAGAAACATAATTTCTAATTAAGTAGGTACCTTTAAAAAGTGTCTCACTTTATGCTTTTTTGCTTAACGTTGTGTTTTCTAGGAACCTAACCTCGGTGTTAAACGAGAACATACTTTATTTGCTAAGTATTCGTTTATTTTTTATGCTTTTTTGAGAGATTCCCGAGTGCGTCAAGAAATTATCTTAATTTAATACTTTGAGTACGTCCCAGGGAAATAATATCTGCAATAGTACTAATTCACACAGAAGTTTACTGCTTACACTTATTCACAGCAAATTAGTCGTAGCCGTGTTTAGTTATAATCAAAACTAAAATAAAATGTGGTTTCCTTCCATTACCAAAGTTATTGTAGTCAAAATTACGTATACAATTATGTACATTTTTTATTCAAATAGTTGATTTTTGGTTCTGTTGCTTAAACGTTTTGGCTGCGGACCAAGGTCGCATTCAGGCTATGTAAAAGGTAAAAATTAAAAACGTTACGAACTCGGGAGTAGGAACATCTACAAATTGCTATCACTAGTGTCTTTATATATTTGAATAGATCTATATTATAGATACAACTGTTTAAACTTTATAGTTAAAAAAGACAAATTCTATTATATTTAAAAATAAATATGTCTCGAATAAAAATGAAATGTCCCGAGTGCGTACCGTATTTAATTTTAACCGTTTTCTACCTAACCTAATAGAGATATATTTAAATATAAAGGCGCTGGTGATAGAAATTCCATAGTTAAACTTGCAGTTCCTATATAAATAAAATTATTTACTTAAACATAATATTTTTATCACTATAATAATGATATTGGAAAACGAAGTCATCTTCCATCTATAGGTAGCTATTGCTGATCCCCTGCACTTCGTTGCCCATTAAAAATGCCAACTCTATATGACTATATGAATAATAATATATTAACACATGGCAATCATTTATAAACAAAAGTTTCCATCAGATATCTCAAAATCCCTGTTTGAGCACCTCCCGAGGTTGGTCCTCTCCCTTTTTAAATTAGCCTATCTTCTGCCCAGAGGTCTAATCTATCTATATATTATATAAAAATATAAAAATATCTGATCCCGTGCACTTCGTTGCCCACTAAAATTGCCTACTCTATATGAATAATATGTTTATACGCAAAAAACTCAATTGAAAGTCTAAAAATAAAACATATAAATGGTTGCCATGGTAATATGGACATATGGACAGACATATATATAAATGTGCAAATGAAAACCTTTGAGGCCTATGTTCTCGGAAACTACTGAATTATGATTTTTTTTTTTTATATTGAAGAGTTCATTGTGGAGAAGGTTTATGGCATTTGATTGATTCTCTAACTTAATAAACAAAGGAGTTATCAATTATTATAAATAATGGCCTGTTACGTAATAATAAATAATAATAATAAATCAGTATTATTCTCAACTCCTATAACCCATAGCAACCATTAATAAACAACAATTTCTCTCGTAAATCTCAAAATTCCTGTTTGAGAATCTACCAGGGGTGATCAATTCCCTTTTTAAATTAGTCTATAACACTCACGAAGAATGTGGCTTTCTATTGGTGAAAGAATTTTCGAAATCGGTTCAGTAGTTCCAGAGAGTACCCTCAACAATGGTAACTAATAACTCCTCTTTGTATAATAGTATAAACTAGCTGATCCCGTGCACTTCGTTGCCCGTTAAATGTATCAATTCTATATGACTCAAACTATGTTCAATTCGTTATTTAATATTCGGTGTATAGTATTCAACATTTATCTTAACTTTTCCGTTTCCTGAAATAAAAATTATGATATGCAGTAGTACATTATCAGGTATGTATGTATGCTGTTTTTACGTATGATTTAACTCTAAAGTATCAAAGTTATACCAAGTTTATCGTTTTTACTTAATATAATCAATTTATACAAAATCCTATCCTAACCTAACCATACTAAAATCCGATGAATGAAATAAAAAACAAATTTAACCCTTTGTAAATATTAACCTATCTTCTTCCCAAAGGTCTAATCTACCAACTAACTATATAAATACACAGACTATAACTATACAGACTAAACTCTGGAACTACTTATCAGATCTTATATGTATATTGACAAAAGACAAAAATACAAATCAACAAATATGCCTAATTAACCAATAGCAACCAATATATTATACACAATGGATTTCCATAAATTTTTCTTTTATATAAACCTTCTCCATGAAATACTCTTTTTTTAAAAAAAAAAAATCAAGACATTTATAATATATACAAGAAGATTTGATAAGTAGTTCCAGAGTTTAGTCTGTATAGTTATAGTCTGTGTATTTATATAGTTAGATATATATATAAATTAATGTTTGTGGGTAGATTGAGAAGCCTCTGGGAAGAAGATAGGTTAATTTACTAAGGATTAAATTTGTTTTTTTTTATTCATCGGATTTTAGTACGGTTAGGTTAGAATAGGATTTTGTATAAATTGATTATATTAATCCGCTGTAGGTGAAATTAAGTAAAAACCACAGACTTGGTATAACTTAAATACTTTAAAGTTATACACTATAATTATACACTTACGCACAAACAGCATGGGGTCCGCGATCTACCGCAGGTAGATTGCCTACCTGACAATCAGAGATGTAAAATTTCATGTTTTCACTGACTTTTTGAAACATTTCAGAAACTTTTCATGTTTTCATGAAACTTTTCAAAAAAATTGAAACTTTTGATTTAACACTTTTATATACCTTTAATTTGTTTTGTATATGACTTAATGACTTTTTTTAAAAAATCTAAATAATATTGTCAAATTATTTAAAAGTGATTTATATATTAATGTAATTACCTATTAGATGCTGGCTATCTTAATTTAATTTAAATGGTAATCATTGAATACTAATAATTATTATATTGAAGCTGTGTTTAATTATTTATTTTTCTAGTAATTTATCGATTTTCCAATAGAAACTAATATTAACTTTTAAAACCAAACTTAGACTAAAATGAATAACAAGCTTAATATATTTAATGAATAATAATTGGTTTGTCTTGAAATCATGATGAATAACAAAGGCAGTAAATCATAGAAAACAAATTAAATATTACAAGGCAGTAAACAAACTATAAAAACTAATTATTACTAGATAATAGATTTATTGTACTATCATAGATGTAGCAAACTATATATCTTAGTTTGTGGCAACTAACAAATAACCTTAGACCATATATGATCTAAGCAAATAACAATTTAGTTGTAGAAAATTATCATGATAACAATTAGCAGCAGATGCCAGTGGTACGTTTAAACCTACTACAATTTATTACAATCATAAATATTAAAACTATTGTCTATTACCTATTTATTGGTGTATGCGTACGATTATGAAATTAAATTTTTTTTACTAAAAAGTTTCAATACTTTTCATTTCAATAGCCATGAAACTTTTCAAATTTCATGAAAAGTTTCACTTGAAAATTTTTGAAACTTTTCAGTCTCACATCTCTGCTGATAATGTACTACTGTGAATCAGTATTTTTATTCCGGGGAACGGAAAAGTTAAGATAAATTTTGAACACCATACACCGAATATTAAATAACGAATTGAACAAAGTTTGAGTCATATAATAGAGTGATACATTTAACGGGCAACGAAGTGCTCGGGATCAGCTAATAATATATATATAGATATTACCTGGCCAAGGCAGGACCGTTTCATTGTTGTCCAATGATGACGTGCATGTACTGCTTAGTGGAAAAAACAGCGATGAAAATCCACCGCTTGTGAACTCCCAATTGTGGGGATTGTCTAGGAACAATGTCCTCTTAGTAGCATAAGCGACGACCAAGCAATTGACAATATGATGTAGACGACAACCATATCCACATGACCGACGGTCCTAAGAGCAAACATTTAAACAGTTGCTGATTTAAAGGGGACCAGATGGGTTTGCCCTAACATGGCTCAATAGTTGTGTTATATAATATGCTAAGTATAGTACTGTCCCCCACCAAAAAAAATCCTAGATCCTCCACTGTACTTTAATATACTACACAGCACGCTTTCGCATACAATACTACAGACGAAGTCATAAACGGTTTTGTGATAAGTATTATATTATTTGTATGCATTTATATTTACCGAGATTAAGTTGCAAAAGAGTTTTTTCGCTTTGGAACAGTCTTCCGGATTTTGTAAAAATCTCAGTCTCTTTTGGACTAGAGTTCTCAAATAGATATATTCTTTCCGTCTCCACTGTGTATGGTCATCGACAGTTGCCAATTTGGCGATGTCATTTAATAACGATAAATATTGTTCGTTGATATTTTTTTTTATTAGAATTGTGAATGGTTTTATGACTTTGACCGTCTTAGCCAACGACCGTAGTTCATAACTGATGTAGTACCAAAATTCCTTCATGTTGGAATAAATACGGCGGCGTAATAGTTCATACTCTTTGGAGGGGCCTTTTAATTTTTTTTTTTTTGAGTACTGTAAGTTATGTGCATTTAATATAATATACATGTTTATTATAGCTGAACTTATGCACGGTAGGTATCTAAATCTAACAATGTTTATTATTGTTTCGGTATATTAATATTGTATTTAAAGGATATGTTATTAATTAATATAGTTATTATAGGCATTACAATAAGTAATGACGAAAGTTACGTTCTTTCGATTGAGTAAGTACAGAAATATTATCAATCGTATGATAATTGAAGTTGAGTATTACATTGAGCAATGACAGTCTTCGAATAGTTCGAATAATACCACGATGTTGATTCAAAATCAGTGCAATGTCTAGTGCAATATCAGCATTATCAGTTATCAATAGGTAATGACTATTACCGGGTGACATTTTTTTTCGGGCAGTCATGGTGTCCGGAGAGAGGGGCCGCCATCCTCCAACCGGGCATGGCAGATACCTACGGGTGCCCACTAGAAAATTCTGCCAAACACAAAAACGTGTTCCTCCAACCTTATTCCCTACCGTATCAAATACCCTACAGTACCATCATACAGCTAATGCTCTTAATGTCGAGTAAAGGCCAATAAAAAAAAATAATAATAATAATATTTTAAATTTCCAATTTTTTGACTTTTTTTTTGTCTATAAAAAAAATATATACAAAAAAAAAATCTATTTTAAATTAATGGGATTATATTAAGAAAAATATAACCTGTAACTAAGTGACAATGAAATTAATTAACTCATAAGTAACTGTATGTCTGCATATCAAGGGAAACAATTTTACTCGTTAAGTTTGAAGTTACATCTAAAAAAATAAGTAACTCTTAATGTAACTTAGTTAAAAGTAACTTAACTTTAACTTTTAAACACGTTAATGTGAATTTATGATTTTAGTATTTTTTTATGGTGTTAGCCGATATATCAAGTATTGATATGGAAAGCATTGGCCCAGCGACAAACCGTAATTTGAACAAAACGGCTATTTTTTTACGAAGTATTATTATTCTTTATATTCAGAATTACACACGATATTAATGGTGGTACGAGTAATAGACAATATTAATCTAAAACTGACCTAAACTGGCCACTGTATTTTGATAAGCAAGTAAGTACTTCAATATATGTTTCGGAGAAAATGTTCTAAAATATAAGAAGTATAAATTTTTAGAATTTTAATTTTATGTACGTATCGCAAAAAATTTATAATTATAACATCTATACCAATATAACGTGGTAGTCTTTGGTTAATGAGAGAATTTTAGTATAAATGTATACTTACACTGTTTTTGACGATCCTCAGCCTAAAAATATAAAATATTTATGTACAAAAATAAACGTAATATTTTATGATAATAACACATGGGAGAAATCGAATAAGTATAATAATATGATGTACCTTTGAGTTAAGACGAGAATTCGATGATTTAGTTTAGCATTATTTTTTTGCAAAAATTCGAGCTCTAGAAGAACTTTGAACAGTTTTTCATTTAAATTATTTTTGGAGATTTCAACTTGTTGCTGTTTTTTTTTATTTGTCATCAATAGAATACAAATATACATAAGTATAAAAATAATACAACATTTCAGCCCGAAGTGACAGGTCTTCATTTTTTTTGTTACTTACTGATTCAGTGTCTGTTGAACATATTTTCAAGATGTTCAAAATATAATACAACAAATTATTACGAATATAGAATAAGGGAATACAATATATGAGAAATTAATATAGGTAAGAATTACGGAGGGAATTTTTTTGTCATAAATAAATGTGTCAACAATTTTTGGGAACGTCGACTTATTCATAAAATGTTGAGATAAATAAAAAAAAAATTTATTATTTGAATGCATGAATATTATTTTAAATGTTGTAAATTATAATTACTTTGTTTTATAAGTATAAAAAATACATTTTGAATAGCTAGTAAATATATTTATAATGAGTAGTAGCCACTAGTAGTACATCATTTTTTGATTTGAATTGATAATTGTTTTTTTCAGGGCTTGAAACCGAAAATATTATTTTCGATTTCGGTTTCGGTTTTGGTTATCGGTATTTATTTTTTCTGATTTCGGTTTCGGTTTCGGATACCGGTATTGATTTTTTCCGATTTCGATTTCGGTTTTGATTACCGGTATTGGTTTTTTTCGATTTCGTTTTCGGTTTTTAACGGTTTTAAGCGGTATTCAAAACCGGTATCGAATATCGGTTTTAAGCCCTGGTATAACCAATGTATGCCTAATAATAAAAAGAGCAAAGACCACGAGAGACGATAGACTCTATCGTATAGAGTATCATGAATGTCTGAATGCCTACGAAATAAGTAATAACTTTAATGATCGCATCTAGATAGTATTATCCAAATGCCAATCACAATATTATGATCACCAGTGTGATTTGTGGTGGGTTGGGAAGGGACACATTTTTCAGTTGATGGCTTTTAGGGAAACCCAGACATTTATGTTATAACTATAAGTATTTATAAGTTTACAACATAAATATTAATACCTAATGTATAAGTATACTATACAGTACTATATATACTCAGTATCCCATAATTTATTGTTTACGTCGTGGCAATTGTATTAATTTAATGTAGGCACATGGTTATTTCTGATCGTCTATGGCGACAAAAAAACACGACAGCTTATAACATTATAGTTATATAATAATACTGTTGTTGTTTTAAAATTGTTATTATGGCGTATTTCTACGTATACTGTTCTAGACGAATTTATTAATCTATTTAGTATTTACCAACATAATATAATATTATATAATATTTATATTGTGTATAATAGGCATTTATAGTTTATACTAGGTACAGTAGGTACGTATAATATTTTTTATATCCGTGAAATTACCTATGAAAACATAGGGGTGCCCGAAGACGACGACTACAACTGCAGCAGTGCAGCTATACCTTCAATCTTCATATATATTATATATATTATAAATATTAAAAATTAATTATAATAAAATATATTAGGTACCATTAAAAGTTTTTCCGATTTTTTCGTTTTCGGTTTCGGATATCGGTATTTATTATTTCCAATTTCGGTTTTGATTTCGGATTTCGGTATTTATTTTTTACGATTTCGGTTTTGGTTTCGAATACCGGTATTGATTTTTTCCGATTTCGATTTCGGTTTTGATTACCGGTATTGGTTTTATTGGATTTCGTTTTCGATTTCGGTTTTTAACGGTTTTGACCGGTATTCAAAACCGGTATCGAATATCGGTTTCAAGCCCTGGTTTTTTTTCATCTCGATTGATATATTATTATGGTATGATAATTACCCACCAATACGTAATATTTATTCAGATAATGGCTTAATAATATGTCAATGTATTGTTGTATATTACGTGTTATGCCAAAATCAAAAATTATCATTTTTATCATGATTTATCGATTTGTTATAATATAAAAGTAACGAATTAGTCAAAAAATTAAATTAAAGTAATTATTACCTGATTTAAATCCTTATTATTTGAACGAAAATTGAAATCTTTGCGCTCAAATAATATTACGTGATACATTAAAAGTAAACAATGGAGTAAAAAACGATTAAGTTATTTTTGTCCACAATAATTTCTTTATTGTTCAGACCGACTTCGGGCATTACCGTCAACGGTATACGACGGGATTTTGTTGTTTCTCGTAACTGATTATTTTCAGCTTTCGAATGAATTTAAATTACATAGGAATCATATTTAAATAATTATTAATTATACTATTATAAGTACCTACTGCAGTTATTATATTTATGGATCGTATTGCAGGTGTATCACCACGTGTGTCAACATACCGCCACTTCAAACCATTAGAGATAGATAAAATATGTATAAAACTAATAAGCTACGTATATAAAATAATACAATTTATCTTATTATGATATTTTTATTGGGTATTTACAATTCAGTTTTTGTTACATAAATATATAATTCTATTATAGTATCCTACGTATCCTACGTATATACTATGTGATATTTGGTTCCTTATTTTAGATTCTAAACTGAGCGACATCACGTCTTCTTCGGAGTAGTAAAAATGCTTCAATCTTCAACTATGAGAGAGCTGCTTCTGGAGAAAATTGGTTCTAGGCAAAACACTTACGGAAAAATGAGAATATTCAAGCATAATCAGGTTTTGATAAAAAAAAATAAATATCCTCATAGACTTCACATTTTTATCAAGTGTTAAAATTTTTTGTTTTTCTAGTTATAATATATTATAATTTAAAAAATATTTTATATTCTTTGTGCTATTTATAGACATTTGAAACGTTCGACTCTTTTATATTTATTTACGATATAATGTTGGTTTGTAAGTTAAAGAGCTGGGAAGTGTAATTCAAGATTCCTCATAAGATGTTATTACTAAAATAAAAATAAAGTCTTGCGTATAACCATAATATTCATTTTTTATGAACGTTTGAAGTACAAATTTTGACGAAATTGGATATATTCAAACGTAAAATAACAATTTACCCCCAAATAACTTTTTTGTTTTTTTGTTGTAATTCAAAATAATATATATTTTAAATTTAGGCACTCCTCACTTTTCTCCATTACGGAGATTATTATTTTCTATACACAATTCAATTTTTATAATATTTAGACTGATTTTAAACTATTCTACCACAAACCTTTTTATATTGATCTACTGTAAGTCAGCATTTATGTATAAGATGTATACAATATTATCTATTACATATTAAATAAATAAAATATTATATGACTTAGTAAACATAGACTATTACATAGCGTTTCCGATCATAATTGGTTTTTTTCTATGCTGTGATTAATCATCACGACTGTCGTATTAAGAATTAACACACACACACACACACACACACATTACAAATACAATGGAACAGTGCATGTCATAGTGACATTAAAAATGGTGTGTCGATAAAAGAAACCAGGCAATATTATGATCATGGTATTTATATGTCGGGGTCTAATGACATAGTGACATAATTTCTACCCGTTTTGATTTCGCATGTGGTAAGGATATTTTTTTGCTGTGTTTTTCATTGGCTGGCAAACGACCGAATTGATTGAGGCCGATTTAAGTAATGTGAATGGTCGTTGGTTGACAATGAGCGTCAGCAGTAAAAAGAAAGAACGCTTTTAAAGTATGGCTTATTCATCTGCTTATTAATGAAATCTGTCGCACCGTGGCATAAGTTGATTTTCAGCATAATATTCAGTTGAATTTTTTTTTACTATTCATTTTGAAAAATGAATAATAGTGTGGTCACGCGAAGCTATTAAATTCGATTAAAAAATATGCTAAACCTTATTTTGTTGGAACACTTGGAATAGTTTTTTTAGATAAATTAAAATAATTTTGGTTACAAATAGTGATTAAGAATTTACCTAAAAAAAATATCGATCGATTTAACAATAAATGGTAAGAATTGTAAAATAGTATCTAAGGTTAAATATTAAAAAATGTTAAAGCCATTTTTATTTATTGGTAAATATGATTTTTATTTCTACTGTTGTATACTTGAAAACTTTACTTCTTTCTAATAATAACAATAGATAACTAAAAATGGATCTATGGTTCTATATCAGTACATAATATAATGAATATTTAATTATTCATAATAAATTTCATATAAATAATTTAAATTAAATTATCGAAATGTACACTGAATTTTCATTATTTTTTTATGTTCAAAAATCAAAACATTTATATTTAACTATTACTTATATACATTGTCGAGGAAAATAGGAAATATGATAAGTACAGTAATTTATTATTGAATTGGTATTTATTATCAGTTTATAAAAATATATAGCTTTGCAATTCGGGAAAGGCGTTTTTGATTGCATAGATTAGAAGGCTCACAACATTTTTTGATAAAAAATAATTTACTGGTAAAAAAATATTGGTGAAATTTAAGGTAAATTATTTTACAGATAAAAATGTGCCTGGTAAATTCACAGCATTCACATTTCTAGTTACACATTTTGACTTTTTATTTATTGAATAGAAAGTCATAAGTCATTTGTGTAAAGTTTAGCCACCTACATAATATATATTTTATTTTGTAATTTAACAGGCGTACAGTTAAAATATGTTTAATTTTAAATATTATACAAAGGATACAGATATTATATTAAAATCATAAAATAGTATAGCATAATATAATATTAGTATTAAACTCATATATTTCATGAATTTTATATTCGTTGAATTAATGACTGTATATTAAATTATATATAATAACATACGTATATGAAGCTAGTATAGGTACCTATAATTCACTGTAAATAATTTATATAAACTGTTTACAATTCTACCCCGCAGTACTATTATTACAACGCCGAATAATATTTTTTATTCCATACTGCATATTATAATATGATGTATTACAATATCTAGGTTAAACGAGTTCAACTCGTCAAAACTTTTGCCGAATCGAAGACAATATAATTATCATTACGCACACTATTTACTTATAATATATTATAGGACTTGTGTATAAAATGTATAGCTGTTCAGAATATTCAGAATAATGTATAATTTATTCCAATATGATTATCTACAAACAGTTGCATACCTACGTAATGTCCTACCTCATTAATGATTAAGAATAATAACATGACTATTTGTACGAAATGTATAATTATTTTGAATGAAAGTGCGCTGACACGTAGATGCAGACACACTAATTTACATGTGTACAACGCCATTTCACCGCCACCGTACACCTGAGGAGTGAGGAGACTTAAAACGCGACGGAAATCGCATAACTATATAATATTTATACACATAACATAATGATATGTACACACATTCGATTATAATTCGCGTATTATTATTTAGCAAAATATTGGTTAATAGTGTTTGATACGTAAACTGGTTTGCTTGACAGATTTCAAATGTTCTATTCGACGAGCTGCAATAATATATGAGTAATACTTATATACTAAATATATAGCGTTTTTTTTTATCTTCGTATTAATATATGCGATACCTAAACTTATAATATATTATGATATATAGGTAGTTATTAGATTTGTATAATCATACTCAAATTTAGAGAAAGGTTGTCACATCGTGGGGTAATAATACATCGACATACCAACATCTAAAGCAGTAGTCGTTGATTAACTTTAATTTCCACACACAAACCTATATATTATATAAAACTATACTGTATATTATTATAATTTATAACTACTTTAAAGTCAAGTCTTGATAACTCGAACCTCGAGAACTCCAATTTTTTCCTGTCTCTTAATCTGTTTTTAAGTTGTTTTGCGGTAGGTATATAATTTTATAAATACGAATAAGTCAAATTCATTTGTATTCCCCTTGTGATTCGAGTTATCTAGACTTGACTGTATTGCTATTTAATATTTATTGATTTAATATGATAAATTGAGTGCAATCTGATGTAACACTTTTTGGAGTAATGTTATTTATTTATTTATTTATTTTTAACACGGAATTACTAAATTATTTTAAAATCACTTAAAATATAGATTGGATTATAATTTATACTTATTGGATGTAATGAAGAACAAGATTCGAAATTTTTTGTTTCTTAATTATTTCTGTACAAGGAGCAGAGGACCAGTAAAATGATAAATATCCAATCTTATAATAAAATATTTATTTTTAAATTCCATTAAATTCATTTATCTTAAAAATAAAGTTTTTTTAAACATTATTATTATATATTATAACTTAATAATAATATTATAATTTATTAGTAATCTATGAAAGTACACAGGTTGTTACGAAGTTACCTACTTTAAGATCCGTTTGACGATCTGTAAATAACATAAAAATTAAATTACGTATTAATGATTTTATACTTAAATATTAGTATATTTTACTACCTATATTGGATTATATTATTGGTATTCATATAATATTACAGTAACAATAAAAAATACATTATATAATAACAACTAGTTTAGTGTAAAATTAATTAATGTAAAACACGTAAATGATTGGAAAACTCATTATAAATAATAAAAGAGTTGTACTTAGCATTTGCGTCATTCTACTTTCGAGATTTAAACGAGTAGGAACTATAAAATATCGTATTTTTTAACAACTATTGAAACGTATTAGTTAAAAACGATGTCTGTTGGATCCAATAAATTGTTCAAATAAGTAAATTCTTTAATATTGTCCATAATGTTTTTTTCATAATTTCTCATGTTATACGGCGTATTGTATAGGCAATGTAGGTGCATTGTTACGTTTTAATGAATAATAATAAAATTATAGTAACGAACCATTAGTTTAACGAAAGTTGAAGGAATAAAACAAAAATACTTTTTAGAAAGGCGAGTTATATAAGGACTATAATATCGTGCATAAAGAAAACCTATTGAAAAAATGGAGTTGACATACAAATTAAATATCATGTACTTGCCCTATGCTTAAATATTATATATTAATCATCATGAAATTTTGTTTCCACTGAATTACGTTTTTATAATAAAACAGAAGTTAATTTAATTATATTATGTATAGGGTTGAAGGTGATCTGTTCAAGTGTCTACACTCATAATTTTGAAAAGTTATGAATTTTTAAAAAACATAATATTTTTTTATGAAACAATATTTTTAAAATTGATATCTTGATAATTTTTTTTAATTTATTTACTAATTTGATTAACGACATATATTTTAATTTAATATTCCAAGGCAGAATACTTTTCTAAGTGTTTTCGATACATACAAATCGAATTACGAAAGAGTAGATATTAGTTTTAAATATATATTTAAATTTATTAAATGACATTTTCGAAATTTTGTTTTTGTAATTTTGAAATTTTGTTTTTGCAAAAATGTAGCTTAACGGCACCGTAAACTACCTAGCTTAGTTTTGATATTAGATCGAAAACCCTAATACTGCAAAATTCAGAAACATGTAAAATATATATGAAAACTGTGATCAACTGTTGTCACCAGCGCTTAGGTTCGAAAAAAAAAGAAAATTCGCAAATTTTTTTTTGTCAACTACTAGATCGCTGTTTACTCAAATGGTCAAGCCTGGTTAGAGTGGTCACAATTCGCTTCTTCTCCTTCAAATTCTATTCTTTTTGTATAGTTTCAATTGGTTTAAATGTCACTGTTTTAAATCAATGACATCAAAATTATATTAAAATAGAACTGAGTATGAACTAGTATGACAAGAAATGGAAATCAAAAAGGAAATCTAAAATCTAAATACATATTAATTGTTTATTAAATAATATACAAATAGTCATTATTACTTTACACTTTATAGTTTGAAATTTTTTACTGGTTATTATTAGTTATTACTTTTTAGTTTGTACTAAGTAAGATTTAATATATTTTTATTACTATTGTTACTCATTTATGGCGTGTGTGCATAATCTGTTCCCATCGAAGGTTAATCTGCATAATCAAACATGTCTCAACATTTGCCAGTGACTCGCCTTCGAGTGCTTATCATTTACATTGGTTTTTGATTTATAAATTGTAATAAATATTATTATTGCAATAAAATGAGTTGTTGTGACATAATATATTGTACAGCTATAGCTTACTAATGAATCTAATTTTATAATTTTATAATAGGTATACCTCATATATGAGTTTAAATTAAAAATGTAAACGTAAATTTAATACATTTGTATTAAAATTATAATATTACAACCTCGATATCAAAAATATTTTTGAATTATTTCAGTCACTATAGTGTACTGATTTTACGCTATACGTCTATACCCAACAATCTGATATTTAGTAACAACAACGTATGACGTATGGGCAGTGGCGGATTGAACTTCATTTTAAATGACATTTCATAATATTAAGTACTTATCACCACCACCACTACCACCCATTGTAACTCATAATCAAGTTATGATGTTTTAAATAAAATGTGGTCAAAAGAGCCAAGAGGTCTGGCCTTACATATAATTCTGTGCCACATATTGGACGGGGTGGCATCACCCCCTATGAAAAGTTGACGCAACTGCATCAAAATTGAGCCCTACAGCTCGCCACTGTGTATAATAGGTACTATGTCTAAAACGATTATCTCGTTTATTATTATCACGCGATTTTAAGCACCATTATTAGATAGTAGGTAATAATAATAGCAATATACAATATATTATTATTGTACAGTTTGAAGTAATTAATTTGTCCAATTACACGAATAACGAGCGTAAATATAATATATAATATATTATATTTACAATGTGTACATGTCAACATTACATTTTGACTATAACCTGATTTTATGTATATCAAAAATATAATTAGGTAGTACGAAGGATACACGTAAGTACCTGCATGGCTGAAAGTGTTGCATCGAAAGTAAATGTTTTGTTACGTACCTACCAGAGGACTGTGCGTGTACCGGACGCGCGACAGCAATCGTGGTTTTAACTTTAATTACTCATAAATTAATTTTTAATATTTACTCAACATCATGGGTAATAATTATTACACCGTATACTGGTTATTCGTACACGCGTATACATATATATATAACACATAACTATTTTAAACTCGTTATTAAATACCATATTATTAACGGCTTATTATATGTGTACTGTTCGTTTTCATTACGCGTGTAATTATTTATTGGCTGTTGTAGTACTTACATATAGGTACGCGATGTCTTATAGTACAGTTGGATACTATTCGTATTTTCATATACAACAATACCCGTTACCTGCCCATGGGCATTACAGAAATCACTGTAATCGACGTTTCCGCTGGACCCACAACATAATAATATGATATTAGGTACATAATATTATAATAAAATAAAACATTATGTGTAACAAACCAAACAATACTTGCTCGCAATAATTATTTTCAGGAATGAAAACAACATAAAATGTCACAAAAACATTGTAACGTATTGGCATTGAATGTGCAGACAGTCATACGCCATGCCATCTGACGTGCAAACGATATAGAGTTGTAAATTTATATGCCTAAGTTAAGTTGCGGTATAAGTCAGAAAAACTTTTAACAATAAATATAATAACAATCAAATATAGTATACTATACTATATACTTACATCTTATAATATGCTATTCGGTGTTGTACGTCTAAAAGAAAAGAAAACACGAAAAATGGTAAATTTTTTTTTCATGTAGTTTCGTGTATGTAATATTCAGAGAAAAATTTAGATGGTACAGCGGACATTATACGAGTATTATCCGCGAGCTTTGTCGATACTTTCTCCTCGGCTGTAATTATAATTTCTAAGATTATGAAAACGTTATTTAACCTGCACGTCGTTCGATTTGACTTAATTAACGTTCTCGAGCCTTGAGTGTTCGAATTAAAATAATATATATTACGCCCGAGCCGTCTCAAACTTCACGGCGTTGTGTGTGGGTACGTTTCATTTTTTATCTCGCGGCCTCTCGCCGACAGCTCAAGGACAATAAATATAACGAGACGTATATCCCGCGCGCGTCGGTCAGCCGACGCGCCTTTTGCGCGTAACCGTGGTCACAGATACGTTCGCTTTTGCACAGACCGGTACCGCGTTTACTTGGCGGGTACCTACGCGGTTATCAGTCGTCACTATATGCGTGCTAATGATTGGGCGAAAAAAAAAACGATCTCCAATCGTCGATACATCGTGTCGTCGTCGTACGCGAACACGAATCTCGATCGCGAGTCGTCCGATTTCCTCGTCATTTTCAGTAGGGGCCATATTATCTGCGGCTGCAGTCCGCACTATTACCTACAATTCTACTGGTTAGCGTTGGGTTTAAAATGAACAGTTTATATTTTATTTTACTATAAACGGGTACGACTGTACGAGTGCGTAAGTCGCCGTAAGTGTGCGTGTGTGTGTGTGACAGTTCCAGGTCGGTCTCATTACGTTGCATAACTATATTATACGTTACTTCTCGTTTTGGACACACTCGTCTTGGCTATATTATAGCAGCTGTGTACCTACGCCGCCGCAACATTCTCGTCGGAATAGAAAATAACGCACATAAAAATACGTGCGGCGGCGGTTGTTTGCACACATACCACACTGCACAGGTATTATGTATTATATATATAGCTCGATCCCACATCGGAGAGATTAACATAAATAACGAAATATATATATCAGCCTCGGGGGCGCCTCGGACCGGTTTTTCGAAGACCGACTACGCCACCGCACCGCCGCCGCCGCGGTCGCCTCACGACGACGCGTTTGGGTCACCTAAATCTCGCGGATAAAATCCCTAGAGGCTATTCTTCCCTTCCCGTCCCGCCGACACTGCCAAAAAAAAAAAAAAAAAAAACAAGATATTGTGTTGGTAACTACGAAGTTTTCATTTATAATAAAATATATAAGTCAAAAATTGCTATCGACCTATTATCGATTCATCGTCATGATACATAATAAAATATAATAATATAAAAATCAAATGAAGATTGTACACGAAGATTAATATTACTACAACTAATAATAATAATAATAATGATGATAAAAAAAAAAAATAATAAAATAATAATAAAAATTTTACATCGAAAAGTATAAATATATACAATTGCATAAGGTACAGAATTAGGAAGAAAGTAATTCTTTTATAAAATTAGACAATTTAGATATTATTATTAACGTATTTAAATGTTGTGGGCTTTCGAAAAAAAACAAGTGACGAAACCATCGTTGACGGCAATCTTATTTTCTACATGGTTTAATATTATTATTGTCTCACTGATTTATTGTGTTTCATTCGTGGGTATTTGTTTTTATTCGTTCCTTTTTCTTTAAAGTTTAAACTAATGAAATGTTAATAAAATAATTGAAATAATATGATTGTTGATGCTTATAATAATATAATGTCACAAGTAGACGCGGATTTAATTTTGATACGTTTTTGGATGTTGTTGTGAGATCGTTTCTTTTTATTTTGATTCGAACAAACTATAACTTTTCTGATCTCAATCTATATAAAAAAAATTGTATTTTATGGTCTCAAAAATATATACGCAAAGTGCTGGTAATATAATTACAATATGGTGTTGATGAGTTACATGGTTTTTGCTATATGATGGGACTTACGTATTTTGCATAATATTTATATCGTAACATCCGGCGTATAGAAAAAAAGAGTTAAGAAATATATTAAGTTTATACATTTATATTTTAAAATTAGTATTTAGCTCCTGCTGCTGGAGTCTTGGAGACATTGGCGAAAAATCCGTTGTCCCAGTCGGCGTAGTAGGTGACTGTCCTTATGGAACCGTCCGGCTCGACAAGGCTGTATTCTCCTTTCACGACTTCACCATCACGTTCTTCTTTTTGGCTCTTCTTGTCACCTGTGTACGAATCGTCTACGCTGTATTCGTAGGCGTATCTTGGGTTCTCATCCTGAAATATGTATACAAAATACAATAAATCGCTGGGTCATGGGATTCGTATTTAGCTTACGAGACATGTATATACTCGTAGTCTTTGTATTATTGCAATAGTAAGATTACATAATGACATATTTTTAGCATACGAGCTAGTTGATGCAAAAATAAATAGGTAATAATATTGTCCTACGCCGAGTGACACTTAATATTTGTTTTCACGCTATATTGCGATAAAATTTAGATTTTGGAATTTGATTTCTACGCTAATAAGTAACAATTTAATACGTTTTCCGTCGATTTTATAACGTATGAAAATATAAAATATTTACATTTGAGCCCAAACATTAACCGATTTAAATATGAGATAAAATATAATAAATGCCTCATATAGTTTTGGTAAATACCTAGCTATTATTAGTATTACTATTATTATTTTTTTTTCTTATTATGCTTACGTAATTTTCCAAGTGGGTGTTTACGACGTTCTTGGTTGGTCCAGTTTTTGGCGGTGTGACGTAGCTCGCGTAGGTCTTAGCTGGTGCGTATGACTGGGCTGCTGGTCCGTATGCTGGGGCTGCTGGTGCGTATGACGGGGCCGCTGGTGCGTATGACGGGGCCGCTGGTGCGTATGACTGAGCTACTGGGGCATATGCTGAGGCAGGTGCAGAGGCGTATGACGGTGACGGGTAACTTGGGGCGGCAGCAGAGTAAGATGCCGATTGGTAGCTCTGGGAAGCGGAGTACGAAGGGGCTGAGTAGCTGGGAGCGGCAGAGTATTCGGGGGCTGGGCCGTAAGAAGCGACTGGAGAGTACACGGCGATTGGAGCGGACGAGTAAGATTGTTTCGATGACGATGACGTATACGCGGCCGGCGAGTATGCTGGAGCTGGGGCATACGATTGTTTGGAATCGTAAGACGGAGCTTTGGTAACGTATTCTTGTTCGTGCTCATCACATTTTGGCGGGGCCACTGCGACGTACGATGACGGAGTAGAGTATGCTATGGACTTTTGTGCTGGTGCAGAGTATGCGGGCTTGGCGGCCTTGTAGCTGCTGCTCGAGTACGAGTTGTAGCTGGATGACTGGTATTTGGGTGCCGGAGTAGAGTATTTTGGTGCAGAAGCGTACACTGGTTCTGGGACGGCATAGCTCGGGGCTGGTGTGGAGTAGCTGACCGGGGAGTATTTTGGTGCGGCCGGAGAGGCGTACACTGGTTCAGGGACGGCGTAGCTCGGGGCTGGTGTGGAGTAGCTGACTGGGGAGTATTTTGGTGCGGCCGGAGAGGCGTACACTGGTTCAGGGACGGCGTAGCTCGGGGCTGGTGTGGAGTAGCTGACTGGGGAGTATTTTGGTGCGGCTGGAGAGGCGTACACTGGTTCTGGTACGGCGTAGCTGACGGCCGGTGCGGAGTAGCTGGAAGATGAGTAGCTGGATGAAGAGTAGCTCGGTGCCGAGTATTTTGGTTGAGAGTAGCTGGCCGATGCTGATGAGTAAGACTGGCTAGGCACTGCGTAGCTCGGGGCGGCAGTAGAGTAGCTGGATGATGAGTAACTGGATGAAGAGTAGCTGGATGGTGAGTATTTTGGTTGGGAGTAGCTGGCGGACGCTGAGGAGTAAGATGGGTTGGGTACAGCGTAGCTGGGAGCTGCAGTCGAGTAGCTGGATGCAGAGTATGCAGCTGGGGCTGGGGAGTAGGCAGGTTTGCTTACGTACAACTGTGGTGCTGGAGAGTACGAGTAAGACGGTGCGGCGGTAGTGTATTCGTGTTGTGCAGCGTCTTCACATTTCGGGGTAGTCACTGAGTACGGTGCAGCTGGTTTGTAATCGCCTTTGTATTCATGTGGTGTGTATTCGGTGGTGCTAGACACGTATTGTGGAGCTTCGTATTTGGGTGTGGAGTACACTGCTGGTTTGTACGCTGGGGCAGAATACGCAGCCTTTGCTGGCTTGTAACTGTTGGTGTAGCTCGGTGAAGAGTATTTTGGGGTGCTTGGTGACGCGTAGCTCGGGTCAGGAACTGCATAACTCGGAGCCGAGTAGCTGGGAGCCGAGTAGCTGGCCGATGAGTAGCTGGCAGCCGAGTAGCTAGGAGCAGAGTAGCTTGGTGCCGAGTAGCTCGGTGCTGAGTAGCTCGGGGCTGAGTAGCTCGGGGCCGAGTAGCTCGGGGCCGAATAGCTTGCTGCTTCATAGCTGGGCTTGAAGTAAGCTGGTTTGGGTGCTGCAGGAGCGTAAGATACCAGACTTTGGGTGTAGTCAGATTTGCTAGGTCCATATTTTGGTGGATGAGAGCAACCATCATCGTGTTGATGACTTTCTGCCTCGTATTGGCAGCTGCAGCTCACGGCCAACAACAACGTAACCGCTAATACCTTTTAATTATAAAGAAAACGATTTAAAAAACGTTAAAACCGTGTAACAATAATATATACGTAAGTTTATAATACATATTATAAATGTCTAAATTATTATTATGTAAAACTAATGTAACTAATTAATACGTAGATGTATATAACGAATAAGTATAATATTATAGAATATTATATTATATGGATTGATGTAAGTACATTATATTATTTCGTATTTTTTTTCTTATTGAATATGTTTTTAAAAATAATTAAATGTCTTGAAAATAATTTAAGACCGTGAACATTAAAAAAAAAAAATTGTTTTAACGTACCTTTAATTCCATAGCGGCGATTCTCTGGATGCTCGGGGAAAAAAAAATCACTTAAACCCGCGAGTAAATCGAATTTAAACTAACACGAAAACCAACACACTGCGCACGATTCGATGCGGTTCGTTAGACGGACACCAATCACTAGGTGCAAGCCCGCGTTTAAGATTTTATACATAATACATCCCACTTCTGTCATGAGGCTAAAAAAGCAGACCAGCGTACGGTTATCCCCTACCCGTTGCAGATTACTATCACCTTGTCACCAGTTAGAGCCCCCGAGGCGGTTTTTTGGTCCAAACGTTTGGGTGTGGTTACTAAGGGGGCCGGTTATGCGCTGGTGTGGCTATAATATGCAACAACGTTGCCCCCTGGTCAATATCGATGTTGTGTATAGTTATTTAATATTATAGCCATCGTTTTTATCGTCAATAATTATAACGGCCACGGTATATATTTTGAAGCAGTCCGCATAACCGCAAAACAAAATATCAATTTACAGCTGAGATATTATAGCTGTTATACCTACTGAAGCCTGATGAAATATTATGTTTGTTACGAACGGCCTTGAAACATATTAGATAACTCGCCGAGCGTTCAATACGTTCAGAACGTTTAAAACGAGATTTCATTTTCTTTTGGGAAATACCTATCGAAAATGTGCGCATTGTTATACATTGATATTATGACGTTTGACCGTTCAAAATATTTAGCACCCACTTTCAATTAAAATCACACCTCGTTTAATTAGGATTTATTTTTGAGCGCATTAACTTTTATGCGATGCTAATACGCCGATTAATTTATTAAGTAACGCCTTCGGTTTTCATGTTCATTAGTGATACATAAAATGATACCCCGGGGTACTTAGTTACAAGCCCATTATACGATGTAATGAACAAAAATCATTAACAATTCAGTCAACGCTGACATGATATACCGGTTTTTTCCCCGTTACTATTAAACGAAACACAAGTATTTGACAGTGAACATTTGTTCAATGCGTGTGGGTACGAACAAACTATGTTGGACAATACAATAATAAAAAATATGAAAATAGAATAATAATTGTGTACGAAATTAACTATTTAAAAAAACATTTAACTCGCGATATTATATTATATTATTATCATAATATACGGCCGTGACTTCGGGCTTTGTATTTAATTACGACCAGTCACGGTGCGGTGATTTTCGCGATTTATTACGCGTTCGTACTGCAAATTTTGTAGGTATATAGGTGATCGGCTGTATGCTGTATATGTTGTGGCGGTCCGCGTTATGGTTATCGTTGAAAGAAATCGAGGGAAAACAGCATCAACTGGCACCAAGTATGGTGAATTGTTACGTAATTCGTAAATAAGGGATGGGGACGGCGATGGGATTAGGATTGATTAACCTTCTATGAGCCGTATCATGCCCGATATATGATGACGATAATGTATTCATTCAATTAAGAATTTGATATTTGCAGGTTGTAACAATTATTTTATTACTTAATTTTAATTGTTACGACAACACAATTTATTTTCATTTTTATTCGATATAATACTATGATTCACAGTCAAAGATCACTCAAAAATGATCTTGATAACATAACAGATAGTTAATTGAATCTTAATTTAAAACTTACATATTTTGTAAAATAGCACTTTTGTTATAAATATAATAATATACACATAGGTAAATTTCACGAATTTACGAAAACTATTCACATTTATATAAATATATAATATTCAAGGGTACTTAGCATACGCATTTGAGTATCGAGAATCAGTCTTTTATTTTGAATAATATTATGATTACGGTCAGCCATAGGTCTAAGTTAAGTCCCAATCTTAAAATCCATGAAAATTAGTAATTGGTACGTTATTAATTAATAACTGTAGTTAACATTTGATGTATTCATAAATTAATTTAGGTAGGTACCTAGCAATACAAAATTAGGTTAAGAAATTGTTTATGCAATAAATGACAATTAGTATAATTTTACCCATAGTTAGTAAGTTGACAATTAGCTTATAATTTATTAGGTTAATAGTTATTATAATAGTTAACCTTAGAGATGATATGAGACTTTTCTGTAGAAAAAGGGTTCTTGGTAGGTGATCGTATGACGTGAACACTATATAGAACACCGGTTTTACAGAAAGTGCTTATATTTATTAATCGTTCGTATATTTGTATACATTTTAAATTATTGGCGTATACGACGTTACATAATATTATATTAGGTTTAGGTACCACCTATGTAAAATAATAAGGTATGGGTTTGAACATAAAATTCTTTTTTTCGTTAAAAAATAAATACTGTTGATTTATCAATTCGTGAAATATACAATATTATTTATATTTGACAAATCGTATTGATAATAAAACCAACTCAACAGGCTGGGAGTCCTAAAAATCAACCCACAGCCCAGACAGCATTTTGTAATGATAATATTATAATAACGTTATACTAATATTATTCGTGATTATAATGTTATAATAATATTATCAAACAAACAATTATTGCTATCTGGGAAGTTAGTCGAGTTGAATAATAATTTTTAAAATATTTTTTTCGCAACAATGGCAAACGCATCATTACTTTCGAAAAATTAACAATCAGCTTTTGTTAAATTAAATGGACATTCATTTATCATTTAAAATATTCTATTATTGCGTTATTCCGTATATTAACAAATGTGTTTTTTTCTGCAGGGTTCAACAATGCAGTCCCTACGGTCCTTTATGCGTTTACGAGGATTCTGTTTTTTTCGATTTTTTTATCGCGATTTTTAAGGTTTTGTATGCACGTAATATTCGCAGGGACAAATACGTGCAAATAGTCTAGCTGAAGTCGTCTCGCGGCAGTGGCGGAAACAAGTGGGAAGGATCACGGATCTGCTGCGCGCAGAAAAACATTAATCACGTGGAATGCCGCTCGTTAAGAGTAAAACAAAAAAACTTCAATATTATTATGAGATAACATAATATTATAACATTGCACAATCTCTGTGAAGAAGAGAGAGAGAGAGAGATCCACACGACTGTTATATTATTATACAGTCGCAGAAAAGATTCGGTACGAAATACGTTTGCATGTCCGAAGGCGCACTGCCCATAATATATATTATTATTATTATCATATTATATATTTTATTTTATTATTATTCAGTGGCGTCGAATTATTAGGTACACGCGTCACACGACGCGCCTCGGCGGCCGAGATAAAAATCGGAATGCGCGCGCGCGCGCTCACAGAGAAATACACGACGAGATGGCAGATAACCCAAACTGTCATCGAGATAATACATAATAATAACAACAATAATAATAATAATAATAATAACAGTAATATTAATAATAATAACAACAACAACAACAACAACATAATAATATTAATAATATTTTTCGCGTGCCATCTAACGGGCAAGCTGCGGCGGCATCGTGTCGCCCCCCGGCGCGCAGGACCCCCCCCCCCCCTCCGATCGTCGTCGGTCCGTCAACGTGTCCGCCGCACACTCCAAAATCATATTTGTCGCTCCGGAGGGCGACGCGCGCGCTCACAAATACCGCCGAAGTCCGCACACGCCGCCGCTCATCATCCCCGGGACGCTATCGCAGTCGTCGTCGTCCGCCGTTGCGCAACGGACTTGCGGGCAGATTGGAATCGTTGCGGAGTGGACGGAGAATTTTCGCCGTTTCCAATTCGCGCGTACCGCACGCGGGTATGACCCGTTTAGATCATAATAAATAATGTGCTCGTGATATTCCGAAAAGAAATGGGGAAAAAAAAAAAAAAAACATTGTGTAATTAAGTTGAATAACAGCCAAACAAGTTCACCCAATCACGAGCGACGCGTTATTATAATATCATTATTATTATTATTATTGTCGGCACGCGGCTATATGGAATACGGTACACCGAGGAAAACGGTTTTAATTGTGCGGCGCACAATGTCTATACACCCGCGCGGCGTATATTATGTTATTATGCGTTAACATTTTTTTTTTTTTGCGCTTTTACGCATGACGCCCAGCGAACTGGTTCCGAAGTTTTGTGGTGATCTAACATTCTGACCGTTTTACAATTGGAAACCTACGCGACATTCGATTGGTACCGCGGTATGTTGCATAGGTGTTGCTCGCGTTATTATAACACAGACGTCTCCGCGCGCTTTATTCCACGGAGAACGCTAGGCTTATCCACACACACACACACGTCGCGGACTATTTTAAACATTTATGTAACGAATTAAAGTATATTATTATATCGTTTGACAATTTTCTCAATGGGAATTCGATGTGATTTTTTTTCCCGTTATTGTAAATCCATTGAACAATAATAATATCGAAGCTTATCTCATAGATCTAACGCCGCCGTTGTATAACGCCATTGTACAACACGTCCTGTTTTTGACGTTTTATTGTCACCGCGTCCGCATTATTATTCATAATATAATATTGGGCACTGAAAATGTTGTGCCATGACCTACGCGTAATAATGGTTCCGCGGTATATGGCTATTGCTCGTATTATATAGAAGTCTCCGCGAGCTTTGTTCCACCAAAAAAAAAACACTCAGGTTTACATGCGTTGGCTTATTTTTAATTTATATAATGGATTATATGGCCATCAGCTGTTTGTAGGGTACTAGGGTTGTGTTGCAGTGGTGGTGGTGGTGGTAGGGTTTGGAACGGTGAGTTTTTACACGTGATTGTTTGTGTCTGGCAGAATTTTTAAGTGGGCACCCAAAGAAAAGTGCCACCCGGAACTGGGATCGAACCGGCGTCGGTGCCGATTTTTGATATTTTATTTTCACCATGTCCATGGTATTACTGAGACTACTACTGATAATATTTTGTGCCACGCATATGCACAATCGGCACCACGATATATATTATATTAGGTCTTTACTCTCTTAATTCCACAAACAAAATAAAAACATTCAACATATAGGAACGTCATATACGATGACTTGTGTCTTAAAATTTCTAAAACGGATTAGTATAATATATTATACATAATATTATAATAGAAATGGGTGTGATTTCTTATCATTATTATTGTAAGTCTATAGAAAACATCGATGGTTATCTTATAGATCGAACACTGTTGTATTAGTGTAACACCTGTGATTCATTTTGGAACTTATTGCTATCATGTCCGAATTATTACTTACTGAGAATACTACAGAAAACGTTATGCAATGACATTTTGTTCCATGTGCAGTAAAATAATTAAGGAAATTATGTAGGCACACTCGGAACGATAATATGACATGTGCTCTGAGTGTCAGCACCGGCTGACGGTGTTGACCAGTTGAATCGCTAACTGCAGAAAGTCCATTTTTATCAATTTCGATTTTGTTTTTATTTTTCATTAAGCACGCGTAAATAAATCGTTTACTGCAGAAATGAGTCAAATCCTACTAACTAAACGCTAAATATAGTGTTTGGAAATTACAGTTTACTACAAAAAAGGGACATGTTATGATTTCGTTTTTTGTCTCTCATGAAAAGTTATAAAAAATGGACCTATCGCCTTCCTGCAGTTAGCGATTCAGTTGCCCTCAATGGCTGTTTTTTTGCATTTAAAAATGTACCAGTTGCCCTCACATATTATTACGTACACGAATATAATACAAACCTGTAAAATAGGGGAGATATCCTCCTATAAAATATAGTCCTTATTGTATAAATAATCAAATTCAAAAATTAAAGAAAAGTAAAATTAATAAAAATTAATTATTACAAATCGAAAATATATCATGGCTATAAATAGCGTAACTTTCCGATGAACTTTTTTTTTTTTTTTTGATAAAGGTAAAAAAAACTTTTATGAATTAATAATATAAAATAATTTGCAAATTTTCGGGATTTTTATGAAATTTGTCATATTTTATAAATTATCTTAAAGAAGTTCAAATAAATACATACATTGAAATAAGCATAGTACACACGAAATAAAAAAATATTATTAATTGCTCATATACCCAAAAAAAAAAACCAAATCGAATATTTTATAAATAAATATAAAAATAAAAATATAAGCAGATTTTCGTAAATTCTGGTATTCATTATAACAACACATAATAAATAATACGATACAAAATATTAATAATATATCTAAATTGCTTATTATACCAATAATTTTGTACTAATTATTTATTAAATGTATTTTTTCATATTATAAAATATAATACATCAGTGGCGTAGATACGAATTTTCATTGGGGGGAGGGGTTATATATTATTTATAACTTTTAAAATAAATCATATGGTAGTGCCCCCTCGCACTAATATTATATTTAAAAAATGAGCAAGTGGATACTGATCTACTGTATAGTAGATGTCTAGATAAGTTAATTTAGAAATGTATTGACATTTGTAAAAAAATGTAAAAACAATTAAAATTTCTATCAATAGATCAAAATATTTTGAAAATTTTCAATTTTCATGTATAGAAAATAATAAAATACTCATATAATAGAAAAGTACTTAAATACTTTAAAGAATTCTGTGAAAATTTCAAGTACTGGTTAGTGGTTGTTAGGTTTTGAATTACAACAAAATAAGAAAATTCCTATGAGATTTTGTTTTATGGGTGAATATCCAATGTCTAACTTCAGACGATCATAAAAAAATATTGTGGATTTATCTACGACATTTTTTGAAATTTTCACTAGAAACAACTTATGAGAAATCTTTTATTAGATTGTTAAGTATTTAGACTAAGCAAAAACATTTTTATGCACTATAAATTAAAAAAAAATAAAAAAAAAAATTTTCTAAATTTTCTTCTGCATATAAATATCTTAAAAAAAGTCAAAATATTTTGTAAATTTTGTTGTGTGTGGAAAATTGTAATATAAACATTTGGTGAAAATTGTATTCATTTACAGTACGGTTATTGTTTTTAAGTTACACCAAATACCAAAATCATTTTTTTAGAAAACTAGTTATGCGTAACAACTCTGTTTTCCTTATTTTTTTTGTTTTACCGGCGCTTGAAAACTATTAAGAATTTTTCACTTTTGTCTAACACTTTTGCTCCATTTTTATATATATGGATAGATATAGATTTAGATATAATATAAATTATAATTGTAAATATCAAAAAAAAATTTTATCATTTTATACTATTTTACATTTTTGACAAATTACATCGTATGTTGCTTATAGTTATAATTATTGTATTTATTCTTTTATTATACAATATGTTACTATTATTATTTACATATTTAACTCACCTATTTTACAGATTGGTATTATAATCGTGCATATAATAATATGCAAGGACAATTAGTATATTGGTTTAGGGAAACTGACACACATCCCCGACTGGTGCCACTAGTTCCCGGATGGGTGACCGCCTGGATTTTTAGTGACAAATCCGTGCCACACACGTATTCTAAACCTATTAAATAACCTAGGCTAATGATCACAGCCTTAACTTAATAACAAAAAAAAAAAAATATTTGGCTGTCATATTATTTCAATTGTTGAAAAACATATATTTATTTATTTACACTTATTTGAAACAATATTATATTGTTATATTACATTATTTTCCATAAGAATTGTGACATTTTAATAATATATTACTGTACTCGATTATTTGATTCAAGTGTTACCGAGTTGTAAATACTGATCTTCAACCTCGTTTCAAAGAATGTTATGTTAGTTGTGTAATTACCATTTGTAAAAGTTTGGACATTTTCCTATATGTTGTGCCGTCAAGGCGA
Source organism: Sitobion miscanthi (assembly GCA_008086715.1). NCBI lineage: Eukaryota > Metazoa > Arthropoda > Insecta > Hemiptera > Aphididae > Sitobion > Sitobion miscanthi. Next base: position 37,641,757 of record CM017798.1, read on the forward strand.
TATAGTAAAAATTAAATATCTTCGATGGTTTGAAGTGACTGCACAGACTGTGAGTTGTTGTTTTCCGATGACTCAAATCGAATTCACGGATTTATAATATAACCGTAGGTGTGCGTTGTACCAATAATCAATGACAGACATCTCTTTGTTTAAAGATCGATCGATCATTTACAAATTGATATAATATGAAGGAAAGTTACATTAAACAATTAAAAATTAAAACTTATCATATTTTTGTAATATTTTAAACGATTGCACATTAATTGTCAACACTATAGATACATATGACGTCATAACTCATAATATCCAATGCGTACATAATGTAATAATACGTATATTATGTCGATTTATATGGATTATGAATCATAAATCATAATAGATAACTATTGATCGTTTTTTACGTACAGAATACCCAATTTTTTCATAATCTTCTTAATATCTTTATGGATATATAATATTTACATGACATACCTTAATAGAAACGGTGTCGTCATTGTCGCACTTCACATAATATAATAATGATAATTGATAACATAATTTCAGTACCGGATTGTATTTTTATCGTTCGAGTTATATTCTTATATTCACAAGGACGCGAGTGGTAAATGACATGCAACTATGCGAAGAATGAGAATGTCAGAAATAGTATTATTGTAGTGATAGTGAAAATAGTAAATCACAGTATTTACGTTTACATTTTTTTTTAGTGTTGCATTCAACTGGTGGCCATAAAGACCCTTTAGATGAGGATATTGTGTATATAATATTTTTATAAACATCACGACGACCCAAATACGATGGTAATATTGTTGTGCGACAATGGCAGCTTGGTGTGTCCAGCAATAAAAAGGTTTTTTATAATTTGTTTTTTTTTAATCGTTTCGGAAAGTGCAACGCAGAATATTTATTTTTATTATTCAATTTCGCGTACCCGAAACTTCGGCATAAACGTATTTAAAACGAATTTTTGCGAGTTATATATTATGTATCATATCCAATATATTATATGGATTGCGCAACGTGTATAATAAGCATTATACAGTGTGATTTGTTAAGCATATTCACCCCTTTTTTCTCCAATAATTTTCTACTTTTGTAAAACTATTAATTTCAAGGACTATTATTGTTGATATAAACATTTTAATAACTCTACTCGTTTGAATTTTGGATTAGTTACCTTAATCAAAAAGATTACCAACAAATTAATTTACAATACAAGTGGGGTATTGTCATTTCAAAAACAGAAGTCTGCATAACCGCGGGACACTTCTTAAGTAAAAAAAAAAATATATCAACAATTTGAAAATATAGTCTTGAGTATATTTAAAAATGCCGACCGTCAGAATTTGAATAAATTCATTATTAAAAGGAAAATGAAAGTGAACATGTTTGGTGAATCTTGTATACATTATATTCTACACATTATTTGTGTAGTACCTACATTAGACGCGCGTAATAACGTATTATATAATATAATTTGATGAACATCCACCTGCACCACGAACGATTCATTGCCCGAATCCTTCCACGTCGCCATCGTCAAAATACACTGAATATTATAACAGGTACTGTCGCGTTTATGATTATTATGTGTTGGGATAATATTGTAAGAACCGACGTGTGAAACTTAAATATTTGTGCGCCCGTTTTTGTCAACTACTCGTCGGTTATTTATTCCGGACTAACGAGGACGGCTAATTTGATAATTATTACAGGACGTGTACGGTTCGAGGGACGTTATCATTCTTGGTCGCAACAGGTCGTGTAGCAGTGTGCGGAGGACGCGTGTAAATACACGTCGGCATCGCCTCGATGTGTAGTATGTTATTATTAACACGATGATGTGTAAAAATATATATTATTATAACAAATATACACGTTTTTCGAGTGGTTTGCGGATATTCGTATAATATTGTTATTATCATAATAGATACACGTCGGGGCGGTTCCCGCCCATATGCGCATATATACCTCATAAATTATCTTACGATGTTACAAATAATATTTTCGATTATGAAGACTCCATTAGTCGGGCGACGTATATATTATTATTATTATTATTATGTCCGTGTGTGCCGTGTGCGTATACCTATGTGTAATGAAATCATTACCCGCCGCATGATCGACGGCGGCTTCGGCGTCCGTGATTATTATTAGTAGGTATACTTACACCGAGACAAATTCGTGACTGGCAGCCAAACGAAAAACAACCAGCAATTTGTGTGACCCATTAAATTGATTTGCATTTTAACGATAACATTTTTGTCTCTATAAGATCGAGACGAAAAATAACGTCGTGTATCGTAATAATTCACTGTGGTGATAGATGCCAATATATAATATGTAAACAGTACGACGGCCGCAGAAACATTATTATGACAATGGAGACCTCCGCCGGAGAAGCGGACAGCCTCGAACTTTGAGGTCAGTGCTTAGTGAAACATATTTTTAGATTATTGTTTCACGACAATTAACCCGTCACAGTTGTTATATTAGTTATATTATAGCGGCGGTCACACCAAGAAATTCTTGTGCTTTATTGGATTTGTGGACCCCGGGCGTTTGCTATTAACGCTGTGATCCGGCGCAAATTGAATTATGATTATTGCCGGCTAGTGCAGGTAGGTAGATAGGTAGGTACTTACATTATAACACGTATACTTAATACTTATAGGCTATAATATTTTATTATTTTTCATTCAGTTACAACGCGAGAAATACCGACAGGGCACAGAGATTTGAACGCACGAACTAAACGAAGTCACGCTGTCTGTACGTCATGATGATGGACACGTAAATGATGCGCCGCGCCGTAAAAACATGTTCCACAGGAACCATTAGGATAATTAATAAATTTGTAGGTGTGAAATCGATCGAAACATTAAACTCTCTCCTCAAAACTATTAATGTCTCTCTCGATTGTAGAATATTAAATTAAGTTTCAAAACATATTCTCATTTAATATTTGTATAGATATGGTTGGTCAAAATAAGAAATGTGTAGTATTATAATAACTTGCATAAACCACCAACGTTTTAACTCGAAAATCTGCGATTCAAAGCATTCTAGGTGGGTCCTCAAAGGCATCCATTGCGCACGCACACAAACTTGACATGTGTTGTAAGTACCAATAGGTCAACCTATATTACTTACGGCGTGTGGTTGTTATATTATACGCACGAGGTGTTACAAAACGTATCGAATAAAAAAGGCTTCGTATAGGCTATACGGCCCCCAAACCACAGCGGTCATCGTCATCTCCGTAGGCCAACGTCATATTTTGTCAAATCTCGTTTACCGAAATCGAAACTGCGGCCCCTGGTCTGACCCAGATACCACGAGATGCGGCGGTGTGGACACGCACACACTCGATGGCTCAACGACTTTGACGCCGTACGCATATCATAACGACGAGTTGCTCAATTTGTGCGTACGAGTGTATACTAATAATATAATGCGTATAAAAATACTGTACCACTAAAACCAGTAATAATCGTTTTATAATTCGATAAACTCTGTGCAATAACGCTCGCGATATACGTACAATATCTAAATCTATATCTATAATCTATACGGGTATTATGATATTATATAACACTATCTGATCCTGCATGGCGCGGCCCGTGACGAATCAAATGCCATTATTGTATACCCCCGTCTTAAACTCTATTAAATACAAACTGCACAGATTTGTATAAAACTACGATTATTATTTGCGTTGTTTTGATCATACGCAGGCCTAAAACGATGTCCAATCATAATGACTAATTTCTTTTGTGTATCCAAATATATGAATAAATAAAAAAAAAAAAATATTGTTTTTTGCGAGTCGACTATATTATACTCTGCAACATTTATGTGTTGAACAGTAAAAAGTAAGTAATAAAAACTAAAAAGTAGCCCGCGGGCTATAACACTACAGATCTTGCAGCTGAATATGTCGACGAACATATATTTACGATCCGTCAAAAACTAAATATTTGCACAAGGGTTATCTGGTTTAGACCTTTGGTTTTATAACATGATGGCAGTTTATTGGTAGCTTATTAATTATAGTTGTATACGTCCGACATTGGCCAGATTAAAATCAATCTATCTTTCTATCGTTTTCTGTTTTGTTTCGGTTGAATTATATAACACAATCACAATTAAAATTAATAATTCTTTGATTTTCCAATTCTTAATTCTAGACACATTTTTTATGCTTACACAAAAACTAGAGACCTTTTCAACGAATGATTAAAAGCCCACGTAAATTCATTAATTATTGTTGAGATTGGTACCTATTTGCCCGTATGTGTTATTACATCAACATGTCCATAATAAATTAAGAAAGCAAATCATAAAGGTATTTTCTTTAAATATATTTTAAACATCTTTATATGCTGGTGCATACCCTCGTGAGTATATAGGATTACCTATGTACCAAATTTCAGAGTCTTGAGATGGACTTGGCTTTGGGTCGCTCACACACACACACACACACAAAACATTACCTTTAATTCTTACAACGAAATCACTATACATGGCAATTGATTTTTTTGTCATGAAATAATTAACCGTTACAGGGGGTCTAAAATATACGATATCTATAGGTTATACTGGACTATTATCAGTTGTTACTTTCTGTTTTTAGGACAGAAGTGCTCCCGTACAATAGGGGTACGTTATAAAGAGGTCTCGCAGTAGATAAAGTATATCGTATACGAAAATAATTATACGATGTACACGATCGTAAACCCGTCGAGGACGGACCGCCACCGACGTCGCCACCACGTCGCGCTCATAATGTTCGCGCGATCGAAACTGGACGGACGGACATTCGGGCCATCGACTGTGCGCGTAGTCGGACGACTGAAAGGGGGCGGGTGTGGGAGGCGGTACCCGGACGAGAAAACGCACGTTTCAATTAGAGACGGTACACAACGGTCGTATTTTACAATCCACGATAGTAATAATAATAATAATAATAATAGTAAAAAAAAAATACGCGTTTTCCCGCGTAGGAGTGTCCGACCTTGTGACAGTTTCGGCTTAATGATCCGTTCCTAAAGCGCGCTGAGATTATTATTGCTGTCCATCGGCCGGACGGCGTTTTATATGCGCACTCGCGCGCTCCCATTGTAGTACCATAATAGACGATCGGCGAAGGGTCCGCGTTGCACAAGTCCGTCCGCCATCCTCCGTGTTACAACGATAATATTATTATTATTAATATAATAATTACACGCAGCGCACCCGTTAGCCGTGCAATATTATTGTAGTTTATTGCCAACGAGACTTTTATTGTGCAGGAATAGTGTTTGGGGGGAGGTAACACCCAAACGGCGATAATACGTGCGACTCTCCGCCGCCGATCTATTTAAAATAATAATAGTAATAATAATATTATGCTCTGCGTACGTCGTGTGCGCGAGTGTATAATAATAATAATAATATGCATAATGCATAATCACATTATCGATATCGTTTTTGTTCGATAAATGTATAATATTATAATACGGGAACGTTGTTACGAATCGTTTTAAACATAATATAACGACGTGGTGGCGCCGAGTATTTATAAAATATATTATAACGTAACCCACGTATACCGGGAGATAATAATATTATATTATAATATATGTGACGAAAATGTGTTTATAATAGCGCACGTGGGTCGTATTTAACCTTTTAAAATATAATAAATATGATTCATTCGTGAGTATAATGATATTATTATTATTATTAATATCCACGTCGTCGTGCATAATATTCTGCAGTCCAGGCGTTTAGGAGATCAGAAAATCGTGATTCTCGCAGCGAGCCGCAATCGACCGTGATACACGCGTGCGTTATTTGAGCAAAGTTCAGACGAAACGATTGCGACGGTGTTGATAGGTATTATAATATTATATACGTACTACACGTGTATATTATAGAAACGTTATACGTTTTTATTAATTGACGTTACGCAATATTCAACATTATTCTTGTTTACCAAAAGTGGTTCGATTTTTGGGATAAGCATTACAATATTTTAATATGGCAGCTCCTTATTTTAACGAATAGAATCGATTAACGCGGTTGCCGTGGCTAGACTGAGTGTGTCAGAAACGAGTATTGCAAAAATAGTAACAACACCCGGAGCAATGCAAGTGTATGGGCTACGAGCAAAGTGTATTCCTGAATTATTGTCAGCGGTGTCACCATCGATCGATATTCGACATTATATATTATTATTATTATTATTATTTCTACATCAGCCGCTGTTCGGTTTACTCGGCAAATCAATAGTCGTTATATATGTATAGGCAGGCAGCACGACAATTAATGCACTTCGCAGCTTCATCGAAGAGTCGTAAGGAGGTCGAAGTTAAAATCAAATTTCATTATTGCATTATATAAGCCTCAATTGATACCGCAGGAAAAAATGATTTACAACAAGTGCTGTATGTTTGCTACGAGAACCTATACATTATGTACAGTCGTATACCATAAAGAACCATTCCGAACGTATACAAAACAGTTAATATTTACATATATACGCGGTCATTGTAGGTTAATGCGTTAATCGTGTACGGATATTATGCGTATTATATAAAATTCAGTGAGTTTTCACCAATACACTGAGCAATAGTATTGATAAAAATATAAATCCTGGGGTAAAAAAAAAATTTAAAACCCATTCTTCGGTGCCAAAGAAATTGGATGGCACGGCAAATCTTTTTAATCGCAAGGCATTTGTCACAGCAACGAACGTCACACCGTTGTAACTGCTACGGATAACGAGTTTATCAATTTTCAAATTTTTACATAGCGACGAATGATAATAAGTGTAACCAAAAAAAGCGTCTTACAGATATTGAAGATAGACTCTCAGCCCAAATGACATGTGCATGTCAAAATGGATACAACAACGATGACGGCCATTGTATTATTATACGAATGACCGTTTGTCGTCGTCGTCGCTGCAGCGTTCAAATATATAATATACGGCGGTTGACCTGGTTATAAAAGTGCATTTAGTCCAAGCACCCGTGCTTTGAGAAGAAAATGCGCGTGCGTATGTGTGTGTGTATGTTCTTATATCGGCGGTCCGACAAATGATTCATTGACAACCGGTTGACCTCTGGGACCTTCAACTTTTCATTAAATCACACCGAACCTTGGCAACAATAGCGCATAACTAGGGAATTTAGAACGTAAGGAGATCGGTGGAAACGTATTATACACGCGTGCGTGTGCAGACTCATATAATATAACACACGTTGTCCGTATGGGTACAGACTTGTAAAATTCCAATATGTGCGTGTGTGGGTGCCATAATACTGACGCCTTTGGACAGTCGCGGACCACGGGGAACACCGGTAGCTAATTTCGTAATACGATCATACTCAGCCGCACAGAAACTCTCTCACACACACACACACACACACACACACACACACACACACGAGCGCAGACGCACCGTACGATGTTAAATGTTTAAGTGCCCGGACCACACAGCTTATAAGGAGATAGTTAATAAGCCGCGGTCGCAAGGTCTTGCCAATCGCCGCCACGCGAACCACTGCTGCAGATACGCTTATATTATTATAATTTAGTTTGACGTTATACGCATACCTTATATTGTGTGCGAGATTTTCTCGCTCGGCGCCGACCGGCCAACGATAGAGTGAGTGCAGTCGGGTGTATAATATTATTAATCGTTGTTGTGTATTTTTAAAAAAAAAAATAATCATTTTCCCAAATAATAGGCACCTATATGATATTCAAAAATAAAAGTTATAGTGTCATATTATAACTATTAAGGTATACTGTGTTATACAATTATGTATGGGTACCATTAATTTCAAGTACGAAATTAGATTGAAACTAATTTAAACGATGGCCATCGACCAAAAAATATCGAGTCAATCGATTCGATGAATCATTGGTAAAGAGTATCAGATGATTTGAAAGTTAAAAAATGTATAAAAAAAAAATGTAATGTTGGTGAATTTGGTCCTTGGACGAAATTGGGGAACCCATTAGAGGGAAAAAATAAAAATAGATCTAAGAACTAAATTATTCTTGCATCAACCATGTATGTGTATGTGTATAAAATATATAATATCATATGTAATCAGACCTTATCTAGAGCATTATTTCTTATTTCTCTGGGATGTTGATGTTTGATACTGCCTTGGCAAGGATGGAGTAGTAGAAGTGAATTTAAAACCGATCTTATTGTTTTGATATTTTAAGATTTATGGCACTATACGATTGAATAACGAGAAAATAATTGTATGTCATGATCATCTTACTTTCAATAATAATTAAATTAATTATCACTTTGATATTTCATTCAATCCACATTCGAGTTCTACATTCAACTGCTATTTACTTTTAAAGGCTATACAGAAATGTAAGTCATATTTTATGTATTTCGTTATTTCGATTATATTGCTTCCAAACATGTAATAATTGAAAAAAAAGTATATTTGTTGTCTTGTCTATTTTTTTATCTTGTGTTTTTCCATGCGTTATTGATAAATTAATAAATATTTTCCACTCAACGTCAAATCAATAAATTAATTTTATATAATGATACTTAATCAGTATCAGAACAGCTGTCAATATCAACGACCATAACGACGCCGGAAATAATGGCGGCTTTCTGAATCCTAACGGTAGTGTGGCGACCGACTATATAATATTATGATTCGAATTTTAAAATTTCATAAACGTCATGATAAACAAATTTATCCATCGACGGACTATGACTTGTTGTAAACAACAATATTATATGATGAATCGGGAGTTTTTCGGGTGCGTTCCGTCGTCATAATTTATCATGCTCAAAAATTTCATCGTAACCGGCGCCAACCTATGCGTACCACCCGTAGCGTGTTACCGTCGTACACGTTAATTCCTTTTTACTTTTTCTTTCCAACATCGACTACTGTTGTATTATATAGTCAGACGAAGGTGTACGGTAGCCAACCTCTCTCTGTGGATCGGCCACACGCGATGTAACAGGAACATTTAAGATTTGTCAAAATGTGACTTTCGGTTTATGTTGTAGTACCCCGCATTACGATGTACCAACCAACCAACGAATTTTTAATTCGTGAATTTCAAAAATAATCATGATCATAATCGTTTTGGGCGGATACAACTTTTTCTCATATTTGCGATTTATCGTCATAAGCTATGACTCATAACGTTACAGTTTTGCGTTACCTTGATATGCACCTGGGTTATCCCTAGCAACCGATATAATCACGTTACCATAGCAACCAAAAAATAAACATATCCACTAAATCTCGGTACAATACTTTTTGTAGGTTATCAAATATTTCATATAATTTCACTCTAGTGACAGTGGTGGTAGAGATCCAACCTGGGGAGGTGCTCAAACGGGTATTTTGAGATTTACGATGGACATTTTCGTTTGTAAATGATTGACATTGGTTTTAATATTAATAATTATTTTGAAAGCGATAAGCCTGTTGGCGCAGTGGCACTTCTATGTATTTTAGTACAGAATTTCACAAGTTCGAACCACGGTTTCAGAGGACAAATTTTTTTTGTATTGTTTTTATATTGTTTTTTTCTTATTTTTCGTTTTTATCTATATAAGTATGTCGTACGTCATACGAATGTTTGGTTTTTTAATGATCAGATTTTATTACGGTTAGGTTAGGTTAAGATTTTATATTAATTGATTGTACTAACCTTTGAATTAAGTAAAAACGAAAAATTTAATATATTTGAGAGTTAAGTTATACAGTTCCGTACTAACCACACGGGGTGGTCTGCGATGTACCGCAGGTAGATTGTCTACCTGATAATATAATGCTCATGGACAACGCCGGTTGAGATGGCTATACATTAAAATATAATATAATTTACATTTAAAAAGACATTGCTTCCACAGCGTATTACACCCAAAAGGAGTTGAAGAGTCAGAATTTTTTCCCGGGCAATACCGGGTAACTCAACTAGTAACATTATAAAAATATATCTAGGATTTAATGTTTTACGTGCAGCAGAGAAAATATCAAATAGACACGCTACGTTTATTACAGATTTTTATGTTTTAACATAGATATATTTTTGGGCTGAGTACAATTTTTTTCTAACCGATTTTCACGAGGCTGATCATTGCAACGCTTTGTTTATTGCCATACAATCAACAATGAATATGTAAAAAAAAAAATTATCAATTCTTAATAAAATGTAGCATGATACTAGATATTTTTCCACTGCAATATACCTTAAAACATATATATAATATATATGATTCAGTAATTTTTCTTTCTTAGAATATCTGCTTTGATTTTACATTTAAAACATAAAGTTATGTTGTGTGAACGATATGACTTATTTTTTTTTTGATTTTATTTATTTATTAATTATTATTATTTTATCAAATTAAAAACTGACGATTATATTAAATATTTACTAATTATTTTACTATTATTTAGTATTATTTGGTTTATCATAATTATATTTTATTATTTTATATTGCTTATTATAGAACTATTTATATGTACCTACTGGATATTTATTAGGTATATGGTAAAATCGATACATTTGAAAACGTTGCATACAATTGTATACGCATTACACAATCGTGTTTAGTATTTTTCTTAAACGTATTTTTTTTTAACACACCAGAAAAATGTCTGTTTTTGAACAAATATTTGCAGCCAAAAGCCCTATATAGTAATTGATTTTGATGTTTCAATTCATCAAAGTGCAAAAGAAATGTTTCCAGATATAACTATTGTTGGATGTTGTTTTCATCTTAGCCAGTCGTGATTACCTGTATAATTGTTTAAACTATATAAATATATAATTTTAGGTGACAATTACATACACAATCATGTTGCCAAAAAGAATTTACGTATACCCTCCGTGAACTAGTGACACCGGCTGGTGCTTGCCCTCAGAACAAGTTAGTGACTGAGACCAACCACCGCGACACACCAGGCCCCAGAAAGAATTTATATTTAGTATGAACTGACACTTAAAATTACCAATATGTATATAATTAGTAAATTATACATTTAAGGTACACTATATTATCATAAAAATAGTAAATTATTATATAATGGGTATGTTGTATATTATAATATTCGACGAGTTAATTTATATATTATATAGTTGCAATGTTTACTGTAATTTGTATTATTTACATTTTCCATCATTTACAGCATATTATATGCTTCAACTGTCAAGCATTGATTTATAATAATAATAATTATATACTATTACATATATTATACCTAATATCAATGATATTCATATATATTACATAATTGTGTTATTCGAATCATATTATGCTATAATATACTTTTTTAATACTGTATGTGATTGTGTTTGTTCCAGCCTCTAAATATCTGCCAACGTAAAATATGATTTATTTAAAAAGCGGTTGCCTTTAACAAAACATAATGAATTACAGAAATTCCAATATAATATCAAATTCCGATGTTGTGCATGCCTAACCTACACAGTTATATGTACTTTAGTCTAAGCTATATAATATACTTTGAAAGTATGAAGGGAAATTCTAAACAATAACGAATACTTCGTTTACAGTTGAAAATAACTGTACCTACATTTACACGAAATGTATAATTCATGAGCCCATGCATATTTAACAGTTACTAAAAATGTTTTGTGTACTTTTTATTAGACTGATACGGAAAACGAAAACTAGATGGGTTGATGGTTTAAACATTTGGTATCTAATATTTAGTTTTCCATTTTGTATTTTTTACATGAAGTTCCCATACTCGCAATATAGAGAGACTACGTTCGCTGGTCCTGGATCGCGGTTACAACATTTAAACGTATAATAATATGCTCAGTCGTATTTTGTCTGTTTAGCTTTTCGGTGCACCTATTATTAATATTCTACAAAATTATTTCAAGTCTTGCATTAGCATATTTTTAATCGTTCGTCCAGTTTTGTGTCTTACCTTAATATATTTACACGATCATCGATCGTGTATAGTTTAATCACGAAATCACACAATACAAATATTTCTAAATAATTTTAATCGGTTGCGCATTGTAAAATCGTTGCACAGATATTCCATCCGTTGAATAATCAAATATTTATATGTATATTTTGGTCTTTGTCAACTGAATTGGTGTACCACACATTTATTGAATTACTGCAGTGCGATCATAACTATTATAATAGTACTAATAATATGCATTAAATTATAGCCAACTCATTTTGGACTATAATACTAAACTGATTCTGATAATATTATGAACGCAAACGATTATGAGTCATATAATATTATAGAAAGAAAAAACGCGGTAAAATAAAAATCATTCTGCGATAAAAACATGTTATCTATTCTGCTGTTGCAGTTTAATATAGCATAAGTGCGTGGGTCTTTGCACTTTTAAACGCTGAAAGTGTGTACACACATCCATATATTTTATACACATATATATATATATATACACAACTCGTGCACTATATTATATACCTATATGTATAGTATATATTTATTATATATAGGTACATAATATTATAATATAACACGGTAATTTATTACTCTATAACGATTCACAGTAAATATGTATAATAATAATAATACTTGATATTATGTATATGAGTATATATTCACGGTACGAAAAACACGGTTATTTACTTATAATATGTTCTTTTCAACCGTAATGGAAACTCGAATTTTGAGCGGTTTTTAAATGACACAGTAATAATAACAATATTACTATATGTTGATGCCACATCCTACATATAATATAACGTTTTAGTGTTTAGTTTATGCATTTACAAACCTCATGGGTTTTCTACGAATAATCGTCAAACGTTTATGTCTTCGCAAATCGACAGTCGTCCTTGCTCGTATATCGCTCGTTGTCTTAAACCGGCTCACTGACGACTCTTTTCAACATAAGTACTACAATAATATTGTATAATATATTTTTTTTTCGTCAAACGCCAATGGACGTTGTTTTGAGGGTTGATTCTATATTTTATATTGATCTATAAACAACCACAGACCTTATTCTCATTATAGGTCGGCTCCGTGAATTTGAATCGGACCCACCCGATATAGGGCGCTGATGTAGCACAGAGTGGGCCAAGGGAATAAGGTATGCAACCAGATGGACATAACTATCGGGATATTTTAGACCTGCGACCATTTTGCTTATATTTTCTGGCAGGGAAATAATAGTGACATTTCAAGTTTTTTGAAACAAAATCGAGCATTTGATTATGATGTTTATCATCTTGTTCGTAGCACGTAGCAAGTAGATCTAAACACTTTTGAGAGAATACAATGAAGCAAGACTTCGTCTCAACTGATGCAGTTTCTACTCGTTTGAATTCTTTACGTGAACACATGGTGAACGACAATCCCCCGTTTATCATAGTGGTAGGAAACTAGATGACATTAATGGACGGATCAAATGAGCTCTTCCGAATGCTTCTTCACTCCCATCCTGCATGCGTTGAGAAAATACCGTTTATTTTTGGATCTATTCCCATGACACACACTGTATTATAAACTATAACTATATATTATCTAATATATAAAAATAAGTCCGGTTTTCCTCCCTGACGCTATAACTCCAGAACGCACCAACCGATTTCCATGGTTTTGCATTCGTTTGAAAGGTCTTGGGCTACGTGAGGTTTATAGCAAAGAAAATTCTTGAAAATTCAGGAAAAATTCAACAGAAAAGTGTTGAAATCGTTTTTCACATACAGCGCCATCTATTATACATCAAACGGTACTCGACTTTCGGTAAAGAGACTTATGCCGAATTTAATTGAGGCAACCATTATTAACGGAAAGTACGCAGGTGAAAATGTATGTATTCCTCGAATACCAATGATTCCGACTGATCTTCCGTTTGACTTCAAACGATTGCAATTCCCAGTTCGCCTTGCGTTCGCAATGACAATTAATAAGTCGCAAGGCCAATCGCTTAGTGTTTGCGGGATAAATTTGGAAAATCATTGTTTTTCACATGGACAGTTATACGTTGCGTGTTCACGAGTTGGGAAACCATCCGCTTTGTTTGTGTTAACGACAGACAAAAAACAAAATGTGGTTTACCAAAGAGCACTACAATGAAACAATTAAATAACACTTCATTTTAGTAGGTAATTGTAATGAATTTATTACTGTTGTGAAATGAAATAAATATTTTCCTTTTCAAATATATAACAAAAAAAATTACAACGTTACTTAAAACGAATCTGGTGGCGAAACGGAGTTCGACGGGTCTGCTAGTAAAATATAAAATAAAAATACAGTAAAATCTTCTTATAACGTACCCACTACAATGCAGACATTAATGCTTAACAGTGAAAATGACAACAATCCCAGATAACCTATATCCAGCGTATCTGTTGGTCCCCCTAAAACAGAAAATACTTTATAATGGATAAACTATTTGGTACCGAGGAATAATTCCGTTATAAGGAAGGACGTTTTACTTTATAAAATTGTATATACCTGTTTTCGTGCATTGGTCACTCAGTGACTTAATCGCGCCATTCACTCGTCTCACGACGCATATATAATGATAGTAATATATCGTGTATCGATCTGTATCCCATATTTTTGCAGACGGAACATTTTCATATGCAGCCAAGTATTCTGAGCAATCGTATACAATACATATATTACAAAATGGTTATTATGTTCCTATAGTTTACTGTTTTTTAACTTCAAAATCAACTGAAACTTATGTACAAATGTGGCACACAATTATTAATTTATGTTTAAAATTGGCTGACATAGATTTGAAAAGTTCATTAAAGCATTAAAATTTTCATTTGATTTTGAAAAAAGTGCTCACAATGATATTAGATATTTTTCCAAAACTGCAAAGTTATGACCTGCAGATTTCATTTAGCCCAATCTCGGTTCAGGAAAATTCAAAGTGACAATAATTTATTAAAAAACTATAATTCAAAATCTGAACCAGGTATTTGGTTGAAACGATTTTTCGCACTTGGATTTTTACCCTCAGAATATGTAGAAGATGGTTTTGCTTATTTAATTGAAAATAGCCCTACTGATAATTTTGAATTTGCCGATTATATACTGAACAATTACATATCATCTGTTTCCGCTTTTCCACCAATTTTATGGGCAACTAAACCTTGAACAGAGGCAAGAACGACCAATGGGCCAGAATATATTCATAGCAACTATAATGCTCAGTTTTATAAATCTCATCCATCGATTCGCCAAGTCATATATATTTTATTAGATATTTAAATCTTATTTAAAAATATATAGTATAAAACAACAAAATATTAACAAGCCTCGAAAAGAACAAGAAGAAAATATTATATTTCTAATTAACACGTGAAAAATATAAGATTAATGAGGTATCATTAAATGATTATTTGTTGACATTAGGACCACCACGTTTTTATTCTAAAAAGTTATAAGAACTTGATTTTTTTATATTTTCTAATTTTTTTATTTTTTTTATCCGGAGGTAATTGTGATGTATTATATTATAATTTTTTATTTTTGACTTAATGTATTACATTATTACTTATTATCAATATTGGGAAATTTGTATGATATTTTTTATTTAATTTATGAACTTCTAATTTTTTTTTTGTTTGACGTGCAATCAATATTTCTTACTAGGTATACATGTTAAATTGTTATTATTTTTAATATCATTATGAGTAAATCCTATTTCTTTATTTTTGTAGACGAATACCGAAGATTATTCCTTTTTTTTTTGACGCGTATTAATTGTGATGTATTATATTATTATTATTTATTTTTGAATTTGTATTGCGTATTATTTGTATATGTTTCATGTATATATTATAATATACTAAGTTTTAGTATTGTAAGTAAATCATTAAAGATATTATAGGACAATTATTGTTAATTTCTCTAATTTATTCCAACAATACAAAATATTTGTCTTGTACAATCTTGGTTGCGTTTGCTCAAACATTAAAGGTAACAAGTGCGCAATCGTGTTGTGTTTTTTTCAGGTAAAAATGTAAAAAATGCACATTTGTGTTAATTATTACATTTTTATTACATTATTACATCGTTATTACATTAATATATTATTAAATTATTAAATTATTACCACAGAATTAGGCATACAATATGAAAATATTTTGATGCAAAAGCAAAGGTAGAAGGTATATACAGCTTTAAGACATTCGACCGCGAAACGGCACAAAACAGGTGGCGAAGAGCCGACGGTAGTACAGACGTACAGTGCATGAAATACGTGAGGCAAACATACAATAACTTGGTTCAAACGACAATGGAGGATATGATAAACGGTTTCAGAATCCTGGCCGGACACAATAGTACCTGCGAACATGGGAGTGAGATAACAGTGGGAGAGGAGGGGACGTTTAGAAACCTTTTTAACTCTATAATCTACATTATTGGTCTATCATGTCAATAGAACCACAGCAACAAAGCAACCGCTTGACGAATTTCTTCGTCCGGCGCCAAAACGAACGATGTGGTCTCTGGAGCGATTCTGGAGCATCGCCATCTAAATTTGGATGCACGGGAATCTTGGAATCATGATGTTCCGGCGATTCCGGTCTCCGTACATTACTGGCAAACTGCATATACTTTAGATTTGGCATTGATCGCCACCCAATCTCTGCAGCTGGTGTATCGCCAGCTAAATTTGGACGCACAGGTAAATTCGGCGTGGATACACACAGCCTGCCGCGGCCGTTCAGTAAACTCTTGGAATCACGTTGTTCCAAAGATTCCGGTCTCCGTGCATCACTGGCGACCTGCCGAAACTTCAAATTTGGCATTGATCGCCACCCGATCTCTATCGATTTGGCTAAGAAATTTATATCCATTATGGACATGTTTGGCATAGATACATATCTTTTATGCACACGTAAACTTTTCAAACACCAACTTTCAGCTAAAGGTTTCGGTGTATTTTTTTGCAGGTCGTTGAACACCAGTAGCGTTGTTTCACTTTTCGACGGAATATTGATTTCAGACATATAAATTTATCCGATAATAATTAATATAGGCAGAATAATTAACGGAGATACGTTTTAACTAGTTGACCGCAGGAATGAAGA
Organism: Sitobion miscanthi; assembly: GCA_008086715.1. NCBI lineage: Eukaryota > Metazoa > Arthropoda > Insecta > Hemiptera > Aphididae > Sitobion > Sitobion miscanthi. The sequence goes on from CM017798.1 coordinate 37,658,843, forward strand.
ATTATTCAAAATGAACACCAGAAATGAATATTGACAAGTGGTAACTATGTGACACAGATATGAATTGTAGATTTTTCAAACATTCGTGTACATGGCAATGAGATTTTTGTTGTTTGTGTAAATTTGAAAGTATCTAGATTTTTTAATATATTATTACGATAATTATTTATTAAAATTTTGTTTTTTAGTTATAATGATCAATCAAGAATACAAAACTAAAAGTTTTTTTATTGTTTAAATAAAATCTATGATTTGTATATTTGGTAAATAATACTAGATACCTATGATCCAAGAAAATTAGAATATACAAATCTAAATATTTTGCTGTTTTAAAGGGTTATGCGGAGTTGTGGTGCACAGTGGGATAATTTCATAAAAACCCAGCCAAAATATTATATTATAAAGATCAACCAACCTTTGAATTTTTCTTTTTTTTCCGTGAAATAGAAGCGATAAAATCAAATCACACGCACTTGGGTTACGCATACGTATGAATGCTTATTATTACAATATTTATAATAATGCATAGTTAAACAAATCCTTTAATAATATGTTATACGGTGGATGACGTAACAACTAACAGCTGATGCGCAATATTAGTCAGAATTGTCGCAATCGTGTTAAGCCCTAAAAGGTCTATGTCTATCATATACCTACTAACCCTTATAGTTTTGTAGCGGCAATGAAGATGTTCATATTATTATCTCCAAAATACTGGATGGATATACCACGACTATATACCACACCCTTGTTTTGAGTGTAAATTCAACGGTATAAAATTGATAGATACGAACAATGAGCTTGAGAACTTAAATAAAAATAAAAATAAATACTTTTACACCACAAACATATAACTCCATAAGAGATGGTTTATTATGATTGGTATGATATCATGGTAATTGAAATAATATATAATATAAATTAAAACGATAGACATACACACGGAAATCCGATAACGAGCGTTTAAAGACTTGTGCGACTCGTCGTTTCAGCGCTGAAGATTTGTTTCGTGACGAGGGGCGAAATAAGGTTGTCAATTGTTTTCGATAATATTTTAATTATATAATAATAATTTGTCTAATCGATTTCTACATACCCCACTGCTGTAAATAGTCTCGTGCGTTTCGAAACGACATAGTACCGGCCCGAGGCATCATCCCGCCACAACAATCAATATTGCAATTATTATTATTATTGTATTACGGAGGAGGATTGAAAAAAAAAATAAATATTGTATCTGACCACCTCCGTGCTGCAGACTGCAGCAGTTGTATTCTCCATTATAATATTATTATAATACTGTATATATGTACGTATATTGTTTAAAATATATATATATATGAATGTCATTAATCATAATAATGTTCGAGATCGGAATGTGCGCTGCGCGATCGTAATCGTACGCCGAGCGTGTGTGTTTTGATCTTCTACAAGCGAGCGACCGTTTTACCATAGACATTATATTATTATTGTACGCGTACTCTGAGCGTACGACGATGACGGGTCAGACGCGAGTCACGCAGCCCAAAACGAATAATAATAATAATAATAATAATAGTATTATTACGAGCGTATAATATTGGAATCCACCATGAGCTCGATATTATGTAGACAGTAGGTAAAGTGTTTTCACGCCAAAGCCCCTAATACGATGGGTATAATAATAATTATCATCACACCGGCCGAAGACAAATCGGGGGCGCGCGTTTTGTCGGAAATCTCACTCTCGGTTTATTTTTTTTTAGTATTTTAACCGTGATGACCAGCTTGTATTGATGTAGTTCGATTCTTAAAATGTGCTGTATGGGAAAAAGAAAGGAAACCACTGTAATCACTTTATAATAATTGTACAATATGATACAGGGTGATTCGCCGAGGATGTCCACACCCATTGTTTGCACTAACTATGAAAATTATGATTTTGGAATAATTTTTAAATACTTATTATATTTTAAGAACATATTATATTCAAATAATTTTTGAGATTTTTTGCACTACCTGTGGTGGTTCAAACTACTGTTCTTCAAATCAAACCCCGTCTTTTTACTACTTATTGTTTAGTGGATAATTAATTTTAAAAATGTGTATGTACCTAATTCGAAATTCAAACGAGTAATTGCTCAGTTATGAAAATGTTTGTCTTCAAGTAAATAGTCCTTAAAAATTGTTTTACAAAAATACAAATTAGACGTAATATTAGATCTAGTGTTTAATATACTTGGACCATTTTTAGAAATAATAAACATCTGATGAATATTAATATACAAATTACTAAAATTTTGAAATCACCATATTATCATATTATATGTATCTATAATTATTATCCTTAAAAACAAAGTTAAAAAAACTCAAACAGAACCGTTCGAACTTTTATTTTTATAAGTTAAAATGTTCAGAAAAATGATCTGCCACATAATGTTCAGTAATGAATGAGGGGTTCTTTTTTGAAAATAAAGAATTTTTATTTCCATAAGTAGTACAAAAAATCTCAAGAATTTTATAATACCTATGTGTGTAGGTAGTCTTTAGGTATACTTAAAATCAGATATTGAGCAACTGCATTATCGATGAAAAGAGGGAGGGAGGGGATGAGCATTTGTTTTGTGAATCACTCTGTATATTATACGAGTTAGGCGTACTGGAGGCATCCGTTCGAAACGCGCGTGCAGCCCGCCCGTAACACAATACATCACGATCCAGTCTCGCGGAGGAGAGTATCCCTGGAGGGTTATTATAATATATATAGAGACAGAGATAATTCGCGTTTAGTGTTACGCGTTGCTGTAGTTAATATTATATTTATATTATAGATATTTTATTAAAAAAAAAAAAAAAAAACACATTATATATAGACGAGAATTATAGATATTAATTATTATTATATATTATAAAGGTACACGATCTACCTCGATATATTATATCTGGGCAAATTGTATAATCTCTCACGCGGATGACAATCCAACACTAATTATACCCATATGAACCGGTTTCGTCGTAGGTACCGACCGCCTTCAGTGGTGCATATACATAATAATATTACCGATACCTATATAATATTATATTATTATACGCGATATTGCAGAGTCGTAACTATAGGTATATCCATAATAATAATATTATGCACACATGCCATATTGCTTTATGGTGTTGCGCCGAGGTAGCTTTATACAGGTAAATGCACATACCGTGCGAAATGCCAATAAACCCTTACCCGAGAATTGGTTCGGTTTTATTTTTTCGAAGTCTAATAATAATTATTATAACGTTTAGATTATCGTTATTATGAAAGTTGACCGCGGTACATATCGATAATAATAATATGTGGATTTTGCGAGACTGCGGCAGTGGTTTGAGGGGCAAACAAATATGGCAACAACAAGCAGGCCTTTGCCACACAGTTATTAAGAATCCAATAGAAAGTCAATCAAATTCTAATTTAAAACCCATATATATATTACAAATACGTGTACATTGAATAGCAAATAATGATTGCTATATACGTGAACTGCAAATATTACTAATTGGGTACTCATTAAGATAGAGCAGACTTTTAAGTCAACATATAGAATTGTATCTGGATTTCTACAATTTAAATTACCGTGATACAGATATGAGGTATGTATACAAATATGTAATTGTTTAAAAAAAGAAGAAAATCTAAGTACTCATCGCTCCATGACGTATGATATAAACTGTATTACGATTTACGTGTTTATTCAAACATTTTTATATACATACACAATTTATAATAGGTAAATATTATTTTACATTTGATCTCATTCAGCTGTTAATACAATTATTTATATTATGTTTACTAAAATATAAAAATAAAATCTTAAATGTATACTAAAAATAATGTACACCTATTCTATTATATAAATATTATAGCTATCGTTAGATGTGTATAAGAAAATTATATTCCTGCATATTATATAAAGTATAAACATTAAATAAAATAATAACTACAATAACATAGGAAATACCCCTTTAAAATGATTAGTGTTCACATAAATGATGAATGTTAGTTTTTTAAGTGTTTTTCAGTGTAAGACATTTTGTTAGTAGGTATACGAATTGAATACATTTATTGAAAATGAAAGTTTTCCAATCAAAAGTGATGCCTATGGTTTTCATATAATTGACTTACTGACTTATTTAAAATTATAAAAAAAAAAACAACTAACTAGGTATAATAACTACGCGTAATTTCAAAATAAAGTTACACTTAAGGAACCTTTAACATATTTTGTTGATAGTCATTTTGTGAACACGTAATATAATTGAGATCAATATAAAATTAATTATTATGTATGACGCTTTATGCATAAGATATATATTTGAAATTAATTATGGTTCACACCAACATTCAAGTATAAAATAAAATATGAAAGTAAAAAAATATTTGTAGTATGATTATATTTGAAAATGTTAATGGTAGACGATATGAATAAAATATTATTGAGCTTCTACAAAATCAATAAAGTTTTATTACAAAATAGTTTACTTACAGTTTTGAAAAAAATAAGACATTTTAATGTTTAGTTTTACAACACGAAATATTGTGCCATCGAGTCTCAGTTGAATGATACATTCCTTAAATGGATTATACAAAACAGTACAATACATTTAATAGATTTGACTAGTTTGTTCTCAAGTTTATCGTTTTGATAATAGGATTTTAATATAGATTAATTTCTGCCAACAATGCAAGTTTAGCCGAGCACGTTTTGACCCTAAGCAAGCCACGAGCAGCAGATTTTTTTCATGGTATAAATCGACATTTCAAAATTACACAACTAATCATAATTAAAAATTGATCTATGCACATGCACACACAAACACTGAAACACACACACTCATACATGTACATTAAATGATATTACCAGTGTTTGTGTATACGCCGAGCTATTATCTTAATTAAATTCCTCATCGGTATTATAAAATATGTGTTACAAGGTGATCGGTAAGCGCTTTTGAAATTGGCGAATCGTTGAATTTAATAACAGGTTCATATAATAGTAATATCATCGAAAAAAAAATTACCACTCCTATTTGCAGAAAAGTGTAACGGTTTTTAACGCCATCGATATTATACGCTTATAGCTTAATAAAATTGAATGAGCTTCCGATTATATAATATAAATATAAAATATTGTATTGGGCAAGGACTAATCAATAATCAAGGTGACTCTTGAACGACTAAAACATGTGCAAACATATTATAAAAGTATTGTAAGGTCTCGTAAACGTGTTTTAAACATAATATACAATTATCATATTAACAGAAGGTATTATATATATATATATATATAGGTAATAGGTATTATAGATGTATAGAAATATGTGTGCGAAGTGTGCTATCCGGATAAAAAAACGTAACGTCGAACCGGAACCGATATCGAACGTCTATAGTGATTTTTTACCATGGCGGGCAGTCGATACTCAATAGTTAAAAGACATGTCATCCGTGGGCGAAAACGCCTCATCCATTTTTTCTAATTTTATCAGGTCGTCTTCGAAGGATACCTTAGAACTAAAAAAGAAAAGAAAACTATAAAATATGTATTTCAAACGAACCACGCAGTATATTGCTATAAGTAATGTATGTATATTATTATACAGGACACCTTGAATATTTACTCAAGTTTAATTATCGAGGAATTATTATTCACGGCCAGGACGGCGGCAGTGCAGGTTCCTTTCGGTGGTATGGCCTCGTACAGGCTGTTCTCCACGACCACGGTGGCGTTGTCCGCGATTTTGGATCTACATGGCACCGCCTCGGAGTTGATATTTCTGCGAAACATAAAAAACACCACACGCCGTTTGACAATAGAAAATCGGAATATTATATAATGCCGCTCTGATATATCGCGGCAATATTATGAATAAAAAAATTATTTTATAATCACCCCGGGAATCGCACTCTATTGGACGTCAGGTTGGTTCTGTTGAAAGTAGTAATCCAGTTACTCTGACTCCTGTGAACGTTTGTAAAAAAAAAAAAATAATAATAAATAAAAAACTGGTTTAAACTGACGCACAATGATATAATATTACATGTATACGCAATATGCACGCGGTACCTATAATAATATTATTACGTGGAGCAGACATGCGATAAATGGCCGAGTTATTATATTATGGCCTGTGCGTAGGTAAAGGTACTCACATGTTTTCGATATCGTCTTTCAGTGGCGTCGTAGACGGACTCGAAATACACGACAAGTAACGTCCGTTCCTATGGCATATAAAATCGTAATATATTATGATGGTCGACAGACAGCGTTCGGTAATAAAATCAACAAAAGGCGGTTTAAACCGTTTATATATATATATATTTTTTAACGCGATTCGTATACCTACCATGATTTGAACGTAAGGATATTACGCATAGTAATAATACATATAATATTATGCAAAGCTGGGCATTAAAGAATTGAAAAGTTAATGATAACTTACGAAATTAATTTTATTTTAACTTTGTAACTTCACTAGTTACTTTCGGGTTTCCATTAACTTAACTAATAACTTAACTCAATTGTTTTTTAATTAACGTGAAATCAATTGATTCGATTTTTATTTAAGAAATTAAGTTAATTTATTTTGTTTTGAATTATATTTTAATTTTAATTTTAATCGATTTCGTTTTAATGGCAACCAAATATTTTGGTAATATATGGTGTGAATTTTTTTTTAGTGATGAAAAACTTCAATGAAGTAGGGGTACTGTATTAAAAAAAAAAAAAAACTTTGCAAACTATGTATAGTTTTGAGCTGGTTAAAAAATAAAGTAGGCTAGTGCTATCTACAAAAAATTGTTTATTAACTTTTAACTTAACTAAGTTATGCAAAAATGTAACCATCTTTAATTTGTTTCTTATTAATGTATATAATCCCAACTGAGTTGAAAAAATTATTAACTGGCCCAGCTTTGAATTAGTATGTTAATATATTATCGCGTGTGCTCACTTGACGTATCCAAAATATAACAGACCCACAGCTACCATTGAAAGCATCAGGAAAAACATCGCGGCATACACTAAGGACATCACGGTGCTCGTTTCACTATTGGCACTCATATTTAATAATTGAGCAATGCCCAGAATTTTGTCATTCTGTCCTAGATTTCTGTAAAATAATATATGCGGTTATTATGCTTACCTATATTATAATATCATAATACTATCTAGGTGTACAAAAATGAATTTTAATTAAAAAGTTTATTAAATTAATTAATTAAATTAAGTAGGGTGCTAATATTATAACGTTCACCCTTCACCAGCCCCCGTATCTCAATGAACCATTTGTATATACCATAGAGTAAGTACTCTCGTATGTAGTATTATCAAACGTTGTTCCGACGAGATAGAAATATCTTATTATTTCTATAATCATTTGTAATCGCAATCCGTAATATTACACATATTATATTCGTGCTAATTAGCTTTTTTAACGATCTCAAATCCGACTAAACAATTTTTTTGAAAGTGGTGCTAATTAAAAGTAACGTACTCATGGGTTTTTTTTTAAATTTTTTGTTGCATAAATTATTTCCACTGACCTTTCCAATTCCGACGCCGGCACCACCGAACCGTCCGTGTTGTTCACTCCGTACACGGTCAACATTCTGTCGGTGCGCCACTGTCCGTCCATGAACGTGTTAATGACGTCGTTGGTGAGTGACATGACTTTGACGCCCGATATTTCGGACAGCTGCGATTCAACGGCTGCGTTGTCTTCAGTGATGCTGAAATGGACGTTCACCCGGACGATGTCCGAGAACGTTAGGAACTTCACCTGAAATAATCCAATCAAATTCCTATTTTAAGATCGTTTTATAATATTTGATAATCATTATATGCACAACGACACCGAGTTATCCTTAAGTTCTCGCATATTTTACGTTTCTATTTTTGGCCCCGACCATTAAACCCTCCAAACGAAGCGACCAAATACTACCATGATTTTATGTATATTATACGATGTGATAAATATAAACCAATCTGGCCGTGATGGTGTGGTAAAGGGGGTAGTCGAGAGGTGGCTTTTTATCAGTTTTTTTTAAGTGGTGGTGGTTGAGTACAACTAATAGGTGATAATTTAGCATTGACTAGGTACACTAGGTATAATAACAATTTTATAGTAATAACTATGCAGGTAGTTACAGATAGTCTATTTAGTGAATGCCTTTATTTAGATGTGCAGGGTGGGTAAAACATCAATCTAGCCTCAGAAAAATGTCAAGTTTCCCCATGTCACTGGATCCCGATGCTTACGGTAATGGCCAGCGTGGACTCCATTCCGTCGGATTTGCCATCGTTGTCCTTGGCCACCACCTCGAACGATTTGCTCACAGTGCTGTCGTCCACCAGGCTCGCACAGTATATTGTTCCTGTTTCCGAGTTAATGATAAAGTCGTTAGCGTCGTTTCCTCTCAGCGAGTATTGTATTTTTCCGTGTTTTCCCGCGTCCTTGTCTATCGCCTGAAACCAAAAATCGTTGAACTGTTTGAAAAAATAAATAAATGTTTATACTCTACTTGTCTTATAATAGATATTTTGTAATAATATATTTTATGTCATTCCATTTGTCATCGTCATTGCACGTTCATATTATATTATATTTTCATACCAAATGGCAAGACAACGATAAGTTTTATGATACTATGTAGGTACATTATAATATTATGTGTAAGCATTATATTAGTGCATTTTTCACACCTTGTGCGTATTATATATATTTCTTAACAACAACAGACATATATAGTAAAAATTCATTTTTACTTTACTTGTATATAATTTAAAGAAAGAATTCTTTTCTTCAGAGTAATTTGAGAAGTTTTGATCAGCAAGACATGTTTACACAATTTGTCTTCTCTGCAGATTTTATTTGATAGAAAGAATGTACCATTTATAACGACCAAAAAATATATTATATGAGGAGTATAATGATTAAAAAACTTTTTGGACATTTTTGAACGGAATTCAATAAAAAAGTTTGACAAGAAAGAATAAACCTAGTTGTATTATGAAATCTTAAAACCATTATTGGGTTTACAGTTGCCAAACATGAAAGCACAAATAATTCACGATATAGAACAAATATGAATGGGATGGTTAACATTTCAATGTATAATACAATACAACTATGTACAATGTTATGAAATATTAACTCAATCACTAAAACAGAAAAAAACTAATTTTCATTAAAAAAAACTCTTTGACAAACATTCACCGTCGGAATGGAAAAAAACGCAAATAAGCAAAATAAATATTGGATTCTATTAAAACAAACCATTAAAGACTTGTGAAAAATTTTCATAAATATTCACATCAAGTATAATATAGTTAGTTAAAAAAGTTTTTACATCATGATATTTTATGCATTCAATAATAATTTAAATGCCAAATATATAATCAAGTTGGAGCATATTTTGTTACAATAGTATACATTCCATGTACATAATGTTCAAAAATAGATTTTTGAGAATTGTCTATTTGTCTACTACTACAATAGTTTTAATGCTTATAGGAATTTCGTTTCTTTTAACCATTTACGAAGTACTTTTAATTACATTAATTAAATAACATAACATACGTTAAAATCAAGTTGGTATTTACATGTTTATACAATTCGAATTTTTTTTTTTTAGAACCTTATCCATTATCCTGGATTTCTCAAGCTAAATAATTAATTTGTTATAATATAATATATTTTCTTAAGCAAGATCAAGTATATTCTAATTGATATTTTAATTCGGTAAGAACTACATAACGCATTTAGGATTTATAATAGTATTATTGTTATATTCTAACAATTAATATGAAATAAAGTTACAATTTAATAGTATTCTTTATTGGTATTTATCTTTTGTACTATATTGAAAATTACAGGAATGATATTATTAAAATACGAACGTCAAATATTATGCAAGGTGTATCCACTAAATATCTGGTGAATACTGGTATCCTGCAGTCAAATGATGGATAATATAATATATTAATATCATGGATTTATTTTTTATATATACCTAGCGTAATATAATAATTCTTCAATATGTTATTTCAGTATAAATCTCATGACCGTGAATTCGGCAAGCCGATAAATATACGTTATATACACACGTAATATATATAATTACGCATACAATTTAATATACTGCACTGGTGGTAACCTCCTATTGTGTTAACTGTATAATGTGCAACACAATAGGTATAAGTACCAACAGATCAGTTTTTGAACTGATTATGTTCGAAATGTAACATGTTATTGCGTGGAGTTTTCGGTAGTAAACCATTAATTTAAATATTAAAGGTTTAACCATTTCAAGAATCGTAGGATTATAATATAATATTACATTAAGTATGACATTCAAATGTATCTGTAGTATAGGTTAGACACAAAGACAGTGCATTTGAATTATATATGTAGGTACAGTAAGATGATTACTTACAGTAGGAGGTATATTTTTTAACATTTTTTTTTTATACTTGTAACCAATATTTGAATTTTAGTTAAGACTAAATAATATAATAGGTTTTTCTGCAAAATGTGACTACGGAAAATATAAGATATGGATGATGCTATTCATAAAAATTAAACCATTAAAGTAAAAAATATATCATACATATTTGTACAGTTACAACTTTAAGTTAATATTTCATTTTTTTTTATTTTACTTCCAAGTTTTGAACACAAAAAACATACCCTTTTTAAGTACTTGCAGACTTCTTGAATACAAACAAGACGAGTTGTGTAATGAAGTAAAATATAGCTGCACGTGTAATTTTTTTCTTGTTTTTGTTTTGCCGTTATACGCATAATTACAGAAATGGAAAACTTAAGTCTTCTTGCATTCCGCAGTATTTACTATGTTTTTAAAACATTAAGTCAACAGTTGTAACAGTTGTGGCCTTGTGAGAGATATTATACTTACTCGATAGGTACTGTGAAAATCAATAAATGTGCGAATACGGAATAGGTAATGAAAAATAGCGTTCGTGATATTACGAATTCGTAGCAACACATTATTAAGGTGTTCTACAAAATTTCCGAAATGTAGTATGCGAATATTAAGGGAATATGCAATGCCATAAATCAATAAATCAAGTAAATCAATCTCTGTGGCAGCTATTAATATTTGTAGTTTAATGTTAAAAATAATATTGAATTAGCAATGAAACGAACCGACTGCTATAATGGAATGAGTTGATGATATGATAAAATCTATCGATTATAACCACTTTCAAAGCATTATTTCGTTATTCGTTTTCATTATAGATCGGTGTTATTAGCTGTACGATATTGGAATTTTGAGAAAATGTTAAATATTTCAATTGCTTTTTACACTGAGAATAATTGGACGTGTTTACGAAAGTAAGTACCTAGTATTTTGTTTTGTTTCAGTCTTCAGATATAATATATTGTGACTATTTTAACGTAAGACATCCGTTATCTCTATTAACTAGTATTAACCCAAAACCCAAAACCATTAAACATTTTAAGTCCTTACAAAATAGTATTTTACATTTTTTTTATCGTGAAAATTTAATAAGTTATATCACTCTTTTTTTCTTGTTAAATAATGACTTGCATTTTTAATTTCATATTCTATAGTAACATTTTTTCCAAGTTTTTCGATACATAAATATCGAATTTTGAACAAGAACAAGTTATTCAGTGCCTATTATCATAAGTATTTTATGTTCCAATGAGTCGTGGAGTACCAAAACAAATCACCCTTTAAATAATATATAATGTAATATAGGGTCCTCTAAATGCTGCGAGACAAAAATGTCCAGAATTGCATAAGAACTGACATTGTCACTACCATTCTAGTCACATGGAATTTGGAAGATCCTGTACATTATTATACATATACTTAGGTAAAATGTAAAAAAGAAGTGAATATTAGTGTTAACGATTGTCTTGCCGCCCATGTTTAAACACTTGTCTGAACGCGGAGTAGGTAGTAAACAACACTAAACCATAGAGTAATAATAATATAATATATCGGTCGTAATAATATTATCATCACAATATGGATGCATGGGTGCAATCTTACAACACACATTATAAATGTGTGTGATCGTACAACTACCTATATATCTTATAATGTTATAGGTTCGGTGTTAATTTATTGTTGTATATTTATTATATATATATCTATATAATACGCGTCGTGTATAAATCAATAAACACTGTTTGTCACTGTCAAAGGTCAAAAAGAAGAGGCAGACAAATGTTTACACTGCCGCGGACAATAATAATAATAATAATAATATGTAATAGTATAAATAATAACACAATATATTATTATATATAGGTGCATGGAAGACAATGGCTGCAACAACAATTATTATATTGCGTGTTTACAAACACACACACACATAATATATAATATATAATATACGTTTATACGTTAATATACGTTTTAATATATACGTTCGTGCAGCAATACCTCCAGCGTATCTATATATAGTTTTCCCGTATAGTATATATTAGGTATATAATAATATATTATAGGTACCTCCGCTGCTGCTGAATGCAGCGAAGGCAGCTTAAGCGACACGACTTTCTTCTCGTCGTCGGTCGATTAATCACGGTTCGACGAAAACAAAATAGTAGGTAATAACAATAATAAACGGACTAGACGCCGAAACGCGATTGCAAAAATAAAAAATTTTAAAATCGCGTCCGCCGCGGGTGATTTTTACTGCGCTGCTCTGGGCTCTCGATAATAATAATAATAATACTAAAATAATGATATTCTGATGTATATAACAACTATATTCCTACGATACATGCGTTATAATAATGTTAACATATTATTTTATACGGTGTCGAGCACTAGCGGACTTGTGCAGTTGAGAGTACACGTATCATAGCAGCTGCACTCATATTGCTGTTTGGACGTTATATTTTGTGGTTATGCGCGCGACTGTTTAAAACTAATCATTTTGACTACCGCCGCCGCCGCCGCTGGGGCGATATTTTTTCATAATAACATTGGGTATGGGTAACACGAGGTACCTATAGTATGCGATTTTATAATAATATAACTCGACCTGAACCCGCATGCTTCGGCCATGTAATAATCGCACCGTCGTCGTCGTCATCGACGCCGTTGTCTATTTAAGGCGTCCATTTCGCCTTGAATGTCTGCGTGTACCTACTACCTACCTATATACTATTATAAACTAGATCGACTCAAACACCACAGCACGTCAAACACATTTTACGTTCTAATATACGACGTTATTCTCATGTATATATATATATTTAGTACAGCGACGTTTCCGATGTCCGGTCACAGTAAATTTATGTCGTGCTCGACCTAGACCCCGCGCGCAATTTTAAACCACAACCGCGTCAATGTAGCAGGACGTATAGGTACGGTAATAATAATAATAATAGTATCAATCGACCTCGTACGTTTTTCGCGGATGAAATATGCACATTTAAATATAGCGATACGAACGTGTGTAATAATTAATAACACATTCTATAGGTACATTACAGTATTTAGTTCTCCAAAATTGTCGACCACGATTTATCTAAAACGTCGATAGTGTTTATTATCGTTGTATTAATAATATACCGTACAATACCTTACATTAATAATAATTCCTGTGTAATGTTTAGTGTACCTATATTATATAGTAGGTACCTACTCGATAAAACGTTTTACTTTCACACGTATTGTTGATGCGAAAACTTGATACGTACACACTAGCACGAGTATTAATCCTTATATACTATTACCCAATACTACCATGATGTAGTCTTATCTGATTGGGTGACACTCCTTTTAAAAAAAAAAAAAAATGATTTGATAGGACTATCAACTCAAAATTGTTTTGACCGTTGAAAAGTACCAGACGTCCAGACTCATTAGGTGTTTTAAATTATAATATATAACGTGAATTGTTAGATAGCTTGGACTAACTCGGTGTACCTACCTGTTCTATACACGAATACAAGCAGATATAGAGACAATGATTTTCCCGTATAAATTGAATGACGGACGTATATAGTGATTGTCTCGACGATAATCGTTGAATAGGGAGATGTATACTGATAACCAGGTATAACTTCCAGTTGATTCGATAATTTCTATTGACCATTCAGTCACCTGTGGTTATATAACATCGACTGTCTTGTTATTATTTCAATGGACTTTAATGCATAGACGAAAAAAACTATGATAAAAGTAGTGCCAGAAGTACGTGAAATCTGTGTCAATATACTGTGCTATAATACTTATATAAATTATAATATAGTATATATAGGACATGGGTCTTTCCATACTATTTGTAAACATGGTTTATGTATATTATAGAGTATACACATCACATCATACAACAATATTTAGTTTGTTGGGGTCACTGAAAAACATTTTATGCCGGTCAATTATTCATATAACCGTATTTTATCGAACGAATTCGTCTTCAACAATAATATTGTACACTTTGTCTACGGCACGAGTTATTCACTTGCATTATTTATTTTGCTTTCGATCGACGTTTACAAAACAATTACGACAACTATAATAATTATTTAGTACTTAATGCATAATATACATTACCGATCGGCCGTCAATGATTATTTACCTTGACCTGCAGGAGATGTTTGGGAATAATGTTGTTAGCCACGTCCTGCACGGGATACCCGACGACTATATGCTTGTCGGCGAACGTCGGCACGTTGTCGTTGGTGTCCACGATGACCAATTGCACCAACGTGGTAGTCGGGTCGTAGACGATTTGGTCCACGTCGGATAAGTGCAGAGGCTGGGTGGCCGGTGGATCATCCAACGGAGGACAGTGGATCTTAAGCTTCAGGTACACGGATGGTTCTTCCATGTCTTCAAATGAGTATGCCTCCCGGTCGATGGGATTTTTCACGTGAACGGCACCCGTCTTCTTATCGATGGTGAAGAAGTCCGCTCCCACTGTGAGAAATGATGTTTTGTTACAAAGATAGATCATAATATTGCGTTATATTATTATAATTTCATTTATTACTACGCGGAGAAGATTATTTTTAATACAAGTCGATTGCTGGTTTTAGTCGACTTCTGTGTTGAAAAAAAATTTTTAACGATTTTGTATAATCAAATTTAAAAAATAATAATGTGAACTAGTTTCTATCAGACACTCCTATTAATTTATTGTCAGAAAAGCCTACAACACGGGTTTTTTTTTTAGTTTTTTTTTACAACTACACCTATATTTTTAATTATGATATAATTGTTTATATATTATAATGATATGATTCTAATATCTGGGAATTATTCTTGAGTTATATATTTTATAAATTGTTAATACATTTTAAGTATAATTGAATAACACTAATTATTATGTTATAATAACATATAACAGTAAGTTTAGGACTGTAAATTATGAAACAACGATTATTTCTATAACTGTTTTTTTAATTGACCTTATACTCGCGATTTGATTGTAGAAAAATGTATATTTAATATTTATAGCAGTTAAGGATAAACATTCAATGATTTGTTTCCACAGTTGTAAATATCACTGGTAGGTGATAGCCGACGAAATAATTTAACTTTTAACTGCATGTTTTTATTTTTAGTTCAAAAAAGTACTAACGCATGCATAACATAATTTTTTTTATTGTTTTTAGAAATTTATAGGTGCAGGTTCATACTATTTGTTTTGATTCTACTTATCAACAACTTAATGGATAATATATTTTCAATTATTTAAGAAAAAAATTCTCTATGAAAACCTTTAATTATTTGTAAAAAAAGAAAAAAGAAAAAAAGAAATCATTAGTGTAAATCAATAGGAACATGTGAAACATTTTTGTAATGATATGATTTGATATATTTTAAATCGATAATATGATTACTCATCTAAGACATAAATTATACCAAACTGTTTTTATTAATCGTTAGAAGAAAATCAATATGGGTTATACATAATAAAATGATATGTAGCTATATTGGTAGATGATGCATAGGTTTATAATGAGTGATCCATTTAACGTAAGACATATAATTTAAATCACTTAAGGCACGTTTTTGAAAATATTTCTTTTGAATAGTTTTAAGTCGTTGTACATACTATCAACATTTTTGAAAAAAAATTATATTTTTATCATTATCGGTTTTTTAAGTTATTACTCTTTTTAATGACAACATACATTTTTAATTTAATATTCCAAAGCAGAATATTAATCAAATTTTTATCAAGTATTTTCCTATAGAACCTAAGATATATAAGTATATATTTGAAGTTGAGATCAACATGCAAGCAGTAGTGGTTAAAAATTTCGTGGGGTACCTCAGTATCACTTAACTCCGCTCATCATAACTTAAAATACTTGTATAACTCATATATTACTTTTTAAATAATGATAGTCTTACGTTAAATGGATCACCTAGTTTAGGTAATACAATGATAAAATACGTTTAAATACATAAACGTTTCATAGAAATATGTTTTAACAACACACGTCGTAAATATAAAATATAATCGTATTTAGGGCGGGAACTGTTATTTTAAAATAGGTTTGGGAAAATTCTTTCGACTGGCGTCATAACACGTAATAACGTTGCGTAGAATTTCTAGAAAAAATGTTAACGACACAACTGCAATTAATGTATCTTAAAAGTTAAAACGCTTATAATAACTATAGTGTTTACTGTTTAAAAGTCTGAACGTAGAGCAAATGCCTTTTCACGCGTGAAAATGTAATATGGTACGTGCTGCTTTCTAGCTCTGAGCTGCTGGTTTGACCATTTGGACGACGTTTTAGGTAATAAGAGCAATAATTTCCAAACACTATCTCGAAAATACGCGTACGCGTGTGCTAACTTTGGCTATTTCTTGGAATCGATGAACTTGCAAATTTAAAAAATCAACACAATATTATGCAGTTACTTAAAAATGTAGCTCTTTGATTAGTTTGACTTAAATTTGTCCAGGTTAATTTGGAAAATATGAGGAGGGGGTGTCTAGTATACGTGATGGCACCCTAAAGTTAATTTTGGATATTTCTTCGAACGGTTTAACTATCAAATTATTCTTATGTTCAACTTGCGATTACTTACAAATTGAGCTTTTCACCTATTACAATTAAATTTAGACATATCGGGGTGGGCCAACTTCACACACGTTACATACGCGTCACCTCGTCGGTCGTCGGTACACCTCTTTATACCCACTGACTTTAACAGTGCCACGAGCGACGTTCATCTTATTCGATATTCCGGCTTGGGGATAATTAAAACGTTTGTTGCCAAACCACGCGTATTAATGGTGTATGCACACACACACTCGTATAAATGAAATAAAAATGTATTACGCAAATCTGAGAGAGAGAGAAAAGACATTATCATATTACAACGGTCGTATTTATATGTTGTACACCTATATATAATAATATGACGTGTGTACGGCGGGCACTGCACATTTACGTCGGAACTCGTTTGTTCGGACAACTACGCAGCTGTATAGACGGTGTATAGTTTTGCGGTCGGTATGAGAAAACGCGGTCGGGATTTAATGAACTGTACGTCATAATATAAAATATTATAATAACAGTACAATCAATGCAATACTATGTAATATTATTGTTTTTATTATTATGCAGAATACGTTACGGAGGTGTACGGTACCTCATTACCTCTACCCAGTCATCATGGTAAACTATTAACTATTGAAACTCAAAACCGTGAATAATACGTGTAATATAATATTTACCCGTAAACAAATTCTCATCTAACGGTATTCTTATTTTGTTATAATTCAAAAACGAATGATCGTAAATACTTGACATTTTCACCAAATGTTTATATTGTTATTTTCTATGCATGATAAATTTTCAAAATATTTTAACTAGTTTTGAGCTATAATTTATAGAAATTTGCAATTCAATTTTGTTTAGTTTTTTTTTTCTATAAATGTCAATAAAAATGTTTTTATAAAAATTCTCGAAAATTGAATACAAGAATCCTCATAAGTTTTTATAATAGCAGTTTATTTTAAATATGCAAGAAAACAATTTTTTTTTATAAGCCTTTAAAGTTCAAATTTTATCAATATTCATTAAAATCATACGTGTGCGAGGTTGGCCCCAACGCTTCAACCAAAAAACTTCCAAAATGTTTGTAACATATTTTTTTTAAATTTGTAACTAGCTTTAGCCAACTTTTTATAATTTGTGATTTCATCGTTTACATGTTAAAACTGGTTTTTCAATGAGGGGCCAACTTCACGCAAGACCATCTCACATTACCCAAATCGATCCATTGAACTATAATTTTAGCTTATGAACTTAATATTGCTGGTCGGTGTCTTTCTCGTGGTGGTAGTTTACATAGTGTCATAAGCATTTATCTACAAACAAACGGATTGCGTTCGATATAATTATATAAGTATATAATTTAGTGTCGAGTATATCTACAGATTATGAGTTGTCTAACATTGTGTGGAGGTATCGCATATAGAGGTATCATGTTAGGATCGTCATTAAGGTATCAGAACGATTGAAACCAAAGACTGCTGGAGTTTCTGTCGTTCGTCCCGAGTTCTTTAATTTCATCCGAACGTCAAACGAAATCCAATTGTTTGTAGATAAACGCGTATAGCCCTGTGTAAACGGTCAACATTAGAAAGACTCCGACCAGATAATATATCAAGTTCATAAGTTGAACTTCCCGTTGACGGTGGGCCCTTCCGTGAACCTTCTTTTGTATTTCTATAGTCACATAAAGCCAACTTTAAGGAATACAAAATTTAAGTGATTCATTTGTATTATCTAAATGTTACAAGGTATCTATCAAATAGTAGTCCCTAATAATTGTCCCTGTGAATCAAATTATTAGCTAAAATAGTTCTTATTCTGGGCTATACAATCAAACAATACCTTCGTTCCTCCTTATTACGATACAGCAGGTTTAGTAGGAACGTTTGTGTGATTGAACTTCTTTTATTATAACTCAATCTTAATTGAAATTTTTTTTATTACTTTCAGGAAATTTTGTTGTTTTTGGCAAAAGCAAAGAAAAAAATACTGTAACGGTGTACACAAGTACTGACAATCGTTGAAAGAAAAATGAGGTAACTCGTCGTAGAAAATAACAATGATAAATAATATACCGACAACTTACTCCTCGTTCTCCTTTGGAAATGCAACCTAAGGGTGTCGTGACCTGCTCCTTGACTAATATGTTATTGTAATTTAATCACCGGAGTGACGCCAGGGGGTGATTTCTCTACCCAAGTCCCCATGTCTTGTAAATCTAATCTCGTACCATCACTTATGCTTATTATACTAAAATTGTATAGATTGTATAAATCAAATAAAAAAAAAATTATTTATCAAATAATATAATATAAGTGTTTACTTTAATGTTGAAATATATTCTATGTCCAGAGATAATACGATTTAAATTGATATTTTAGATTCTAAACGGAGCGAAAAATGTATTGGGTTTACAATAATGTGTGTGTGTTTTTTTTTCTGTCTGTCGGCAACATTTTGGGTAGTAAGCATGCTTCGATTTTTCAGATCAGCATCTTTTCTGATAGAAAAGTGAACTTAGTTGGTACTTTTAGAAAGCATCGAAAAAAACTACCGAGAAATTATGAAAAACCGCTAAAAATGGGATTTTAATTTCTAACGCTTTCTTTATCATCATAGCAATGAATAAAAAATAATAATACTATAAGGACTTCGCTAACCACTCAGAATCGTTTTTCGTATAGAATGGTTTATCATTGTATTCAAATATAACACATCTATTACAACTAATGTATAGCATAGAGGAACCCACTTGTCTACGTTTTTCTAATTCCAAATAATATGATTTAACCAAATATTTTTCTTAGTCTAAGTAATTAATTAGAACTATAACTGGGGTTAGAAGATGTTTTAACTAGCTCTGATATATCATTTTATTCATCTTGTGGCCACGTCATGAATTCATGACCAATATAGTACACGCATACACCAAAGCACTTAATAATTTTTGATTGTATTATGTTTGTGCGTGAAGAAAATAAATAATCATATCAATATTATTGAAAATGATGGCATACGTGTATAGTATTATAGTATTATTATCAGGGCTTGGAACCTTTATGATTTTTACGGTTTCGGTTCCAATTCGGTTCTTCAAAAAAATTGAAATTCGGTACTGATTTCGGTCCCGGTTCTTAAAAATTACAGAATTAAGGTTTCGGTTCTGGTACCGGTAAATACCGGTATTTAGAGGTATATTTTTTTTTCAAAAAGTAAAAAAAAACCAAGTAAGTATAGACTTCATACATACATTATCTAAAATGATAAAATCAAATTATAGTAGCCTTATTGGGCTAAAGGACTTAGTAAGTTTACTATAATTTTGTTTTAAAAACATACAAAACAAATTAAAAAAAATAGGGTTGGCTCATGTTGTAAGAAGTGGAAGTCAGTGCATCGTATGATTTGATACAATCAAACACTCAAATACTCATTGATCTCTATAAAAAGATTTCTTTCTATAAAAGTCAAGGTACTTAATTGGTACTTAATTTAATACTTTACTGATGATTTTCAGTATAAATTAAAATGACAACATTACTTTTCTACTAAAAGTTATTTAAATTATTGACTTTTTCATATTTCAATTTTTTCTTATTTGATAATTTTCGGTCTAATTTAATATGAAACCATAATATATAAGTAATATAATAAGAGACTGAAATATGATTTATTTTCTTTTTAAATTTTAATCTAGAATAGAGATTAAAAAATAGTATTTTTGGTGGTTTAAAAGACAAAATGTATAAGTAGTTTATTTTTCATGTAAAAGTCAATGTAATAAAAAATTAAAATAACCTTATGAACAATTATAATATTATTCTGTATTTAAAAAACAGGTTGACTGATCAGTATGCATTTACAATCAAATTTTATGAATCAACTATTATTATTTAATATATTGTAATAACTACCTAAATATATTAAATATTAAATAAAACTAGAACCGAAAAAAACCGAAAAATTATCTTCTGACAATTATCGGTTCCGGTTCCGGTTTAAGTTCTTAAGAAAATAAAAAAGGGTTTCGGTAAGGTTTCGGTTCCAATATTTTCAATAGGTTCCGGTTAAAATACCAGTATTTTTAATTTCGGTTCCAAGCCCTGATTATTATAGTATATTATGCAATCTCGTATAGAATTTGAAATGTAAAAATGAGTCCAAGATTTAATATAAAATAAGTGCATAACTACGACCGTATATTTAGTTCATTTTCAGAGAATTGCATGTTCGAGCACTAGTTTTAATATTTAATCAAATTCACGTATTTTTAAATTAAAAATTTACGAGAAATGGGTGTTTTCAACAGCAAGCAGTGTTATATAGTTAGATCTGTTATATAATATTGAGTTTTACGGTAATGTGTTATTATTTTTCCATTGGCGAGCAATATCGGTTTCAAGATAAATAGAGTCAAATACTAAACCGGAACGAAAATATCATTAGGTAAATACTATATTGAAGGTACCTACTCGGTAATTATTGTTCAGTGTATGATGTTTATAATGCATATTATTACATATTATATTATAGTAGCGCGTATATAAGTGTATTGCATAAACAGCGGTGCTCGTGTACATATATGAAAACAAGACGTATACCAATGTGATATGCGCCAATTTTTTTTTCTCTCCGACCGCTCGAGGCAGCCTAAATAGACAAATATTATTAAACTAGACATATATCCGGATGTAGCTCGACGTCGACGTCGCCGTCGCCGCCTCGAGTTGTTATACGCGCGCGTAATAATATAATATTATTATACTACTTTTACTCGTCATTTCCGACTCAGTGACACGGACGTATAATATTATTATTATCGCGAGCTTTGGGAGAAAAGCGACGGAATCGCATCGGGTCCCTCCCCCCCCCCCGAGACCCACCCTGATCAAGTTATATCGAAAGTATAATATGCAGAGAAATCATTCGTTTCATGCCCGAGATTTCGAACAATTATATATAATGATAACGCAAATGCACAATAAATAATTATTGTGTACAGTATAGTTTTATATTTTGTGCGATGATAACAAAGAATATGTATATTTCAATCCCTCCGGTGCACGTGCGCGATGCAGCTTTTTCGAATACGAAAAACAATTTGAGATTTCGGTTGATCATCATCAGCTATCCGAACTACCTAATAAAAATCTGCAGTTGCACGCACTAACGTCTTCAAATAAAATAAAATGCTATTTATCGCGCATTTAATAACAATAAAATTGTACTATAATATTCCTATGGTTCTAATAGTTCTATTGTAATATAAACTGCTATTTGTACAGTTATAAACTTTTGTAATTTTAGTATGTACGCTATATACAGTGTATAATATAGTAGAAATGCAGTAGAATTCTATATCGTAAACAAGGGTGAAAGGGTTCTTGTGAGATTCTATCAATATAATAATATCACAAACAACCAGTAATGACGAATGCAGTTAAATACTGTAATAACGCTGTTTCGACTGGATACGACTATAATATAACGACACTGTGTTAATACGCTCACATATAAAATTTTATTATTTAGGTTTCTATGTCGGCGTCGGTCACTATTATTATAATCAAGTCTTAACGTGCATTTTAGTTTGTGAACGAAACAATTGAAAATAAATCATAAGAATTATAATAACGATTAGTATTTATATAATTTTTTTATTATATTATAACACTATATACTGTATACCTAATATATTATATTATATCAGTATTATAATTTAGTAATGTACATCATACATTTGTTTCGGTTTTGATTATTATAATTTATAAGTGCTATCCTTATGTTAATAGTATCGTTTTAAAAAGTGGCATACTAAATTAGTTGTGCATAGTAATTTGAGAAAAAATGTTTTCAATATAACATGTCCTTGGCGAAGCATGGTGATAGCAACTTCAATGAGTATACTATTCAAATGCGTCAATATTTTTAAGTTAAAATTGAAAATATTGCTAAATAGTATAAGTAAAAAATTTGATTCATAACGTCATGAGTTTATTTTTAAAATTGGGTTTTGAATATTTTTTTTATTTACTTATATTTTATTTGTACTTACTGAGTTATAAAAGTTAATTTCTTAAAAATCGATTAAATATAATTACAATTGTCTTGATGTTTATTTTTAAATAATTTCAAACAATAAATATTTTAATCTTTAAAAAAAAAACAAACAATTGCAATCATCAACAATACCAGTATTTATGCGTTCACCGCCTATAGCTAGATAAAACAAATACATACAGTGGTTTATAAGGTATACTATTAATAGTCACAATATGAAATTTATGATACACGCATTTTATTTCAAGAATATTTTAATTTTTAAAAAAAAATCATTATTGTTACCTACCTACGGCCTATGTTTACTAATTAATGAAGATTTTTTTTTTTTAATTGATCATTAAGCCCGGCAACTATGGTCATTAGCTGTTTGTTAGTTTGTAGGGGAGGATACTGTTGGTTGGTAAACACGTGTGTGTAGTTTTTGGTCCACTCGGCCACTCCGTCCCCCTAATGAAGATTGTATTTGTCTTTAATTCATATTATAAATTAGGTACATATTATACATGCAATATTTTAAACACTACCTATTATAATATTTTATATTAATTATTAGTATTATTTATGATATCTTTAATGATATAACAATAATAAAATAACCTATTATCTAATATAAATATATATTATAATAATTAGCGCAGTATTGGTATTCGAAACTTTCATCAATACTACACAAGGCGTATAAAACACACGAAACATCCGCTAACAAAATCTAACCTAATAATAATATTATAGCTCAGTTAATGATTTCATCGTTCTCTGTCGGTGGTGGCGTTCTTGCGGTAAAATATTAATAATAATATTATAATACGATTAAAATAGCATTATGTACACGTGACATTATCTGATATTAAAAAAATGATATTATAGTTATGTAGGTAGTGATGGTACGTTTAATAACGTTTTTTTCCGGACAAACGATATGACTATATTATTATGAGGAGACCCTATGTGGTGACCCTATATAGTGATGGTCGACTCGCGCAATCTGTGAGATCCTTACGAGCCCGTCCGTGCGCTGATGTACTTACTTATAACCCACCCGCGGTGTACAGAAATATTCTAAGGTTATATTATTATACAGACTCCGCGTGGGTTCACATCTCGAAAAACCGGCCAACTGGTCTGATTTTAGTTTTTATAAAAATAATATTATTGCTCTGACGGTCAATGATTTTTTCGGGCAGTGTTAGTGGTAGCGTTTTCGCAGTAACATACTAATCATATTATAATTATACTAATTATAGGTGTTGGGGGGAGGGGGGATTTTGGATTCACGCAATATGCGAGATCGTTACGAGTACGTCTGTAAGTACCTACTGTTACCTACCTATACCTGCCTATAACGGGTGTAACACCCGTCTTACCATTTTACATGTAAAAAACGCAAAACGATTGCGTTATATAAATTAGCACTATTGCGCCCGTTTTACCTGTAAAAGACGCAACCCTTTTAGCCATTTTCAAGTTGAAGTTAAAGTGTTTATTTAATTATAAAAGTTCGAGTTAACCAATTTCGATTGAATTAGTATACATGGCATTATAAACATTTGTTATACTTTTTTTCTTCATAAACGTATTTTCCCAGCATGAATAGAATAAAGATATAATTTAAACTTCGACTGAGTCAGACTGTTACATTTAAATAGTGTATTGGAAAATGGTTAAAAGAGCAAGACCCATATTTCATGGAGCGCAATTGTGTTGCGTCACTTGCATGTAAAAATGGTAAGACGGGTGCAATCGTGCAACTTATAACCTACCACATAAAAAAATATTCTTATTTTATCTATAGACTCCGTGTGGGCACATATCGACAAAAATTATCAAAAAATAACGGTTTTGAATTTCAAAGTTTGCGTTCCGCATTAACTGAGAAAATAGAGATATATTATTTGTTGTTTCCAAACATTTTGCTCAAACGAAAATCTATAAAAGCTACGAAGTCTACTGCACATTCCCATCACGATTCAATGTTTTCAGAACATTTCAGGACATTATAATTTGTTCTAAGTCAGTTCTTCGTGTGTAAGCGATGATTATTAATGTATCGATATCACCATGCAATATATAAGAAAATGAAATTATTTTTTAATTTTAACAACAATTTATAGGTAGGTACCTACCTATGTATTGATAATCACGGAATCGGGAAAATATAATATCGGTGAGGTATTCAAAACGTTTTACAGAAAAACAATTATTATTATCCTAAGATATTTCCAGGTTCCTGACAAAAAAATAAACCTGTACATAATACGTTATAATATAATATACCATATACGACTTCTTTACACTCACCACCACACCATCTTAAACTTTAAAACTTACATAACCCCATGTGTTTCTTACACATGAGTTACTGAATTACTAAATTCAACATTTTTGAATAATAGTATAAAACGTCGCAACAGTTAGGTACTCTAAATGTGAACAACAAAATAATAATTAAAACCGATTCCATGAAAAGCCTGGATGTAAATCTCATATTTTTCTGGAAAATTACTAAAAACATTAGATCGGCAAATCTCCTAAGTCTAAATTGCATGTTTGTGTGTGTTATATATTTATACGATGTATATTTCAATATTTAGGACGTGTATATTATAATATTATAATTAAAGACCGGATTTATATGTTTTTACTTATCGTTACTGGGTCTATGCAGTCTTATGAAAGTAAAAAATGTGGACGATTCGTTCGATTCCGAATGCGTAGACAAAAGTTTTTTTTGCATATTTGAGAATATTTCATAGGTTAGAGAATATTTAGCCCATTTAGCATATTTTGGAATATTTCGTAAATTGTGAGAAAAAAATTGTATTTATTTTGAATTTCAATAATACGATACCCAGAAAATATTTTTGAACACTTACAATTTTTTTTTTTTATCATTTCCAACTCTTACTAAAGTGCAATAGTATTCCATTAGAGTACGCAACTTTTAATACCTAATTAATACTTCACTATTAAAATAATATTGAAAAAAAAATTTTATTGATTATTTTTGCATATTTTAGCATATTTTTTTAAATTTTTAAGAGAATATAATGAGAATTTTTGAAAGTTTTTTAGAGAATATTAGCATCATATTTTAGGTATTTTAAGAGAATATAAATCCAGTCTTTAATCATAATATTACCACAGTTGCACGCGAAACTGTTGAAACACTCGTATTTGTTAATTTAATATAAATAAATTCATCATGCAACAGTATAAAATGAAATATGTCTATATGTTTTCTGAAAAATAAATTTATAATAACGTTCTTGACGTCATTCTGCAAACTCGTAAATATTGTAATGTTACACGAATATAATATCGTAACGGTAAAAATTACTAATTTTTTTGTGAATAATCAATATTTTGTTGCTCATACCTCGAGGTAATTTTGTGTTATTTGCACTGGAAAATACCTGTATAAAATACTTGGACTCTCTTACGCATATTCCATCGCGTCAATATTACGCCTGACAATTTATTACAATAGCAGAATACCAACTATTGTTTGCAGTAAGTTGCTTCTACACAGCCGTTGGCGCACTTACGCCGTGTACAATATAATATTATATTGGACGCGTTCATGCGCAAGTCGACACGTGGCGATGTTGAAATACCTACTACAGAATTATGTATGTATTGCTTTTTAATTATTATGTTTTAATATTTGATACGCGCGTAGAAAAATAATTAGAATATTGTATGTCTGTAATTTTATGTTATACTAGCTCGTACATATTATCGATAATAATCGACATGATATTATGATATTCGATCGTAATCGGGCATGTTTAATGGATAATAATATTAATTTTGCAATTTACGATCAGTGCCGCTATATAGCAGTACTTACCTATATTGTATGGCAAAATAAAAACTTGGCGTTTATTGAGAACCACCGCAGTTTGTGCGGTGTTTAAAAATAAATGATACCTACTTAATCTGTTAATCAATATAATATTATTCAAATACGATTTAAAGGAGGGACATCAGGAATGTCGATATAGCCGATATCAATTTACTACCTACTGCAACTGCAGAATATTTACTGATCTTAAGTCACAACTAATAGTCTATATAAATCGACTTCAACAACGTATTTACTCGTCGTTTCGATGATTTTAACTTGTATATTATAAATGAAATATTTGGATGTAAGTATTTAGTATACGATTATAACACTACAGAACTATAGTACGTAAATAATGAACTATAATGATTAATGACGTTGCAGGAGCATTATTTTAGTGCTTGTATGCAAGACCGTTTCTATGAGCGGTGTTCATAAATATAATATGAAAGTGACCATATATACATAAAACACTGACCAGGTAGGTAATTCGTTATATGCGATATAAATCTAGATTTTCCGACCAATTTTTGTATGGACTTTATTTTGGCTAAGTTGTGGTTTATTATTACCGTTTTAAACCAAAGGAATTAGAATTATAAGTTGAGCTGCATTACATATTATATTATAATAATATTGTAGTTTGCAAAATTACGATTTCACCCTGCATTTATTGAACGGTTCAATAAAAGTCCAATAGGTGTTGAGTGTATAAGTACCTAATGATATCTACTATTACTATTACTATATATTATAATGCATTTTATCGTGATAGTTTCTGCTGGCTGAATTATAAATTAGCAATGTAGTACTAGTATGTACTTACCACCAAATGGATATTGATGTGATATCGAAAATCTACATTGATCGCTCGATTCGGTGCCCGGAACAGCAGTTATGAGTTTAGTCTCTTCGGTTATATAGTGTTTGCTGAATGCTCTGATGAATTTAGACGTGTTCGAATTACACGCCGCTATATTGTCGATAAACATGTACACCTGTAAAGTAAACAACAATTCATAATTTTTTTAACAAATTAAAATATTTTTTGTAAAATCCTTCGTTAAAAACTTATGAAAAATATTTAAAGACATAATTATTATAATATTATAAAGTGTATATTACTTTTGACCTGTCTTTTAAAACAGTCGTAGAATTACGACCATAGTCGACTGCTACAATGTCGAAACTGTAGTACCCTTCGTCGATATTTCCCAATACCTCCAATTCACCGTCATCAGTAACCCTCAATTTCGTTAGAAGATGTTCTAAATTTAATAAAATATTAAGTACCTACGAGTGTGCACTATTGTAAATGATAAGCGTATACAACGTAACTGTCGTAACTAGTGTTATTAATTGTAACAATAATATATTATAATACCAGGTACGTATTCCAAAGAGTAATTTCCTTTGAAAGAGTATTCGTTTTTCGAAAAATATTTATCGTTTTCTGGTTGTTTTTCAAATTCCAAGCTATCTAAATTATCTGCATTTTTTTCTTTTGCTTTGTGTGTGGTTTGTATGGTCTTAAATTTGAATACTTTGCCTGTATGGCCATAAGACAGCTTTAAGGAATAACTTGGTTCTTCAAACGCAAGTACGGTGTCTATAGCAACAGATTTAAAATTATATTAAATACATGTTTTGAAAATTTATTATAAAAATCATAATATTACGTACCTGGAATGGGTATAAATTGAACAATTCTGATGAGTACAGTCGTTGAACCACCTATCGTAGTCAAGTCATCATCATTTCTAATCGCCTAGAATGTATAGTTTATTAGTTATTAAATTAAATTAAATTAAATAACAATATTACCTATAAGATTTGAATAAATATTATATTTAAAAAAAAAAACTCAATGGACATAATACAATGTTACTTATGTGTCATTAATATTTTTGGAACCCTTTAATTTCCCTGCTAGGAGTGTTCTCACAAAATATAAAAATGATTTATGATTTTATACCCATCAAGAAAACTCAAAACATGTAATAATTTGAATAATATCTGTGATTGGTTTTGACTAAAAATGTGTTAAATCGTTTTCTCTTAACCACAATTATTTTACTATTAATAAGTATAGTTTGTTAAAGATAGGTATAATATAACATTTTACGTACGTACAGTTAAATATTATTATATTATTATAATGCAATATTCTTGACGACACTTCTCCAAACATTATTGTTTTATGAGTTCACTTACATAAATATTTAACCACGCACGATATTGTTTTAAGTATAACAATATATTCGTTGTTTTTTTTTTCATAAATTCGTTCGGCGGAGGTTACGCGTTTTAGTAGCATATTTATTATTTAATAATCTACCTTAAGTTTGTACACAATCGTCGAGTCATTGGTCATTTGGTCTCTCAAATCGACATCGACGTTGATGTACACCTTCTCTTCTGATCCGAATGCAGAAAATTTCTTGATAATACTCTTGTCTACACGTTGACAAAAATGAACAATTGGTTCCAACACCAAGCTGTATCCTTTTGGCGTTATGTAGTCGATTGGCGGGTCTAAGCGTACATCTTTTAACAACTGAAAGATTAACGTTTATTAATTATTGTTGTTTCCATTTTCAAAGTTTTACTGGGTATAGTAGACAGGGTGGCCAACCACCGTGTTTTCCCGTTTTCTCGTTTAACCGACACAGGAAAATGGGAAATCGTCTTGGGGGCCACCCTGTACTTACTTTACGCATCTTTTATTTTATATTATGTTTGTTTATAATATTACTTTTGTTTTTTACCTCATTAGATTGCACTTTATACGAATAGTATGCTTTTTGAAACGGATATTCTTCTTCGTCTTCGCCTTTATCCACATCATTCATAACAACCGATCCGAGTTCATGCTGAACAAAAATATTAATTGTTAGATATAGGTAAAGGTATAGATATAGATATGGGTACTCAATGTTTTTAAATATCATTCGTTGCGAATAAAAACAAATGTGTTGATAATGGGCTTCTGCAGATTTTCTAATTATCTTTGAATGCGATGAATTTAATGACCCTGAACACGTAGGTATTTTAATAAATATAAATGTATTCAATATAAGTTCACGTGACTATTATTCGTACTAAGATTATACTATATGCTTTTAAGAATGTTACAAATTTTAAGTTGACTTAATATAATTTAATATAAAAAACTCTATTCTACATAAGGTACCTACCTTAAATATGTGACGAAGATCGATTGCTATAAAATTGAATGGTTTCACTTCATTTTAATTCGGTAAAATATATTAGCTTAGTAATTATTTTAATAGATAACTACTCAAGTTCATGGTACTACGATGTTATTATTTTAAATTGATTCTTAGTTATTTTATTTTTGATTAGACAGCGTTCTCGAGCGTTCTGATATTTTCTAAAATGTTAAATAAATATTAACAAACTATTTTCATGCTTGATGATATTTTATCTTAAATTGACAACTACAAATGTCGTTTGAAAATGTAATATTTTATTATCTCAATAACAAAAGTATTAATTTTATTAAGATAATTTTCAACTCGTATATCGTGGGTTATTACTAATATCTAAATATACAGCACTTAAAAACTAAAAATAATACAGGGTGATTTTTTTATATTACATCATTATATTGGAATATATTTTTTTTTTTATATTTGTTTCAGGTACCTACCTATTTGTATATTTATAAGTGTTTTTATAATATGCACTGATTAGGCATTTTTAATAATAATCTCTTATTTTAGATTTTTAAACATAAGTAATTACTTGAGATTTATAAAGCAGCAGAAGCAGCTATATGTAAGAAAAAAATCAGACAACAATAATTAATTTAAATTATGTGTACCATTATGTAATTACTTATATGCAATCATATACATTTTTATATTATATTAACTATATATATATGTCTAAACTTAATTTATTAAATGTGAATAATTACAACAGTTTAATATTATTGAAAATTGCACCAATTATTGAAACTCGATAACGATAGCTATAGCTCTAAGTGTACACGCAAGCTTTTACATTTGAATATGATGAATTACAAGTTACAACGACGTATAATAATAATTATATGTATAACTTATAAATGCATAAAACGTAATTACGTCAAAGTAAACAAAAGTCTCATAAATCTTCAATATCGGTATTATTGCTATATTGTAATTTGTAGTATGATAGGTACAATTTTATTTTAATCCAGACGAAGTGTAATTTAATCTTTGTAGACGAGTGTCTAGCGAGTACGGTTGCTCTAACGTAATTGCATAACATTTAATCCAACTCCATAATATCATAATAATATATGTTATTATATTATGTTCCAAATTAGAAAGACATTTTTTGCACACATATTATACATACGATATGCACATGTTATATACCTAAGTACAACCAGTTGTTGTATTGCCCAAACTCTAATGGTGAATAATTGCAATATACATTTTTAAAAGTCTCGCGATAGTATCTGAATAAATAGCGTCATGAGCTTATACCTAATACGTCTTCATCGCTAATTTTTTCCTGCGGTGAGATTCGGGTACGTAAAATAATAGGGTCTTTTTGATTGGAAAACTGTCTACAGTATTAAACAAATGTACAAATTCACACCACATGTAAGTCGAGTCAATAGTTTCGGATAAACATAGAGAACTTTCTTTTATTCATATTATATATATATTTGTGTGTATGTGTATATAGGTATAGATAATAATGACTTAATATATAGGTGTTACGGTTATGACTCAACTTTCATATGTTACCTAAAATGCACGTTTTGATGAAATTGGTGGTTTTCATTTTTCAAATCAATTTGAAAATCAAACTACCTAGTCATAAAATATTATTATGTTGTTTGAAATATCAAAATATTATTACTTTTAAAATGAACTCGAGTAAATCGGGATCTCGACAAAATAAAAAATTATAACAAGTCTGAATACCATAATATTATATCAGTTAAGTGTATATATATATATATATAATTCAAAATATTTGTTAAAAAATATTTTTCATACTATTTTTATTCTTCAAACAGAACGATAAGTATCAATATAGCGTATCTGTGACGTAAATGGCGTATTGGTACCTACATCTACGTTATTATTGAATTAAACTATTAATTTATTATTTTGCGTGGTTTCATTAAATTATAAAAACGAAAATACTTAGTCTTCATTTTTAAGTATTATTCAAAAACTTAGTAAATATGTAATTTATGAACTATTATTAATGCCTCATTAAGTTGTGAATAGTATTATTGTCAGTATAAATTAAATTCTTATTTCGTACAGGTACAATATTTGAAAATAAACCATAACACTATCAATATAGGTCTTTTCTTAAATAATAATAATAATTTTTTTTTTTTTTTAGGAAAACACCTAGCCTAATTAAACTGTCATCTCAAACTTTCGAATAACTACAACTTTTTTTTCAAGTTTTTGTTTAATATCTAGTGTATAGATATAATCATTTATGGTTTGAAAAACGTCATTGTAATTGAGTCAAAGACGTTTGGTAAATTTGTTTAATATATTAGGTACTTATAATGCTAATGTATACATTAATTGATTTTCATGACATCACCTGAATAGAATGTAACAAATATTTCTTGTTTTCCATCGTATCTATTAATTTTAATGCCATCAATATAATGTAAAATATAAATCATCATTTTATATTTAATTTTATTAAAACGGCAACCGGTAATATTTATGATTTTATGAAACTTAATTATTATTGATCTCATTATTTTAATAATTTCTGATCTAATATCTGATGTTAGCTCTAAAACATAATTGGCAAGGTGATTTATCGTTTACACGGTATTGTAGAATAAATGATTTAATTATTATATTTCAGCTATTAACTATAGGATACCCAATTTATTTTTGAAAAAGTAACGTTATTAATGAAGATTACAGATATTCAGAGATACTTTCTAACAATCAAACAACAAATAATGATGTTATAACTTTTGGTGTACATAATACATATTATTATACGTAAATACATTTATTTTTTATTTGATAACGATTAATATGATTATGTAATGGTACAATTTTTTTTCGATCGTTGGACACTTTACACTATACATATTATTATATATGATAATAAACAATATTTAATGTATTATGCTCAGAAAAAAGTACAAAAACAATTAACAACGATAATAACCAACCAATATAATATGTAGGTTTTATCAATATTACGCATTACTATGTACTTATAATATGATTCGATAATTTATTATGAGCACAAATATTTTGATCATTGATAACACTATGAGTGGCTTCTTACAAAAATATAAGATTATTATCACATTGTGGTTTTTAATAATATCCAGTGTAGAAAAAAAACAGATATTATAAATAGTAGATATCTATACTATTTTAATCGGACGAACGCGCGTGAGATTAGCCTTGCCACGGTTAAACGATATTTAATTATTCAATTTACGTCCAACTAACCTATTTAATTGGTCCGATGAAAATAATATTATGTCTTACACTTAATTGATAATTATGGTGAAATTAAATTGTAATCCAATTAGTAATCAATACGGATCAAATGGTCAAGTGTATAATATTGCGTGCAATGTGTAATACACCACGTGTCGACCAAAGATGCAACAAGGTGCATCGGTATATTTACAGTACACTTATAGGTACGACGTACAAAAGTAATGATATTTTTGACGCACGAAGAATGTTAACTATCATCGCTATTGGCATATAATAGGTATGATTTATGAAAAATAAATCCTTTTACGTCACGCCACTGGGTATAAATATTATGTGTACCTCATGGCTCATACATGAGAGCTGAACTCTATTAATTTTACGATGCTTTCAGTATTTCTAAAATTTTTTTTCGGCGGTTATTAAAATAATATAACTATATACAAAGATACTATATATGCATTCATATTATATACGTATGATACGTATCGAAAACGATGACGTTACGGGGTTATCTTATAGGTACCTATTTGATTGTATATATATTATAGCATATTATACGTTTCAGTCATAATATTATCATGTATACTATTGTATGTTATGACATCGACACAACGTATTGTTTGTCCATATAATAGTACCTACTGTGAATACTCGTGTGTTTTCGTATAAACGAGCATTAATCATTTATGGTTTACCACAGAAATGTACGGTTATTTACCAGTGCGATGTATTGTATATGTTCGCAGTTGTATAGAACCTATGAATTTGTTATAATATGGCACAACAGTCTCACACGATGGTATAATATAATATAATAAATTAATTATAGGGACCTATTGTGGCGATGCTACAATTTGATTTATAAACCATTGTAAGGAGGATGTTATTAAGTTAATTACATTTTTTATTCCCCATCCTCGAGTTTAATTAATTATTACAATTTTCAGTTTTGACAATCTCGGTTATATCAGCCGTTGGTACATTTTCAAACATATCCACGGAAATAACATATTATGTTATACGAATAACAATGTACCTAGGTACCGTATAATATAAATTATATTAGATTCTGAGAGGAACGATGAATGTATTGATTTTACAATGATGTGTGTTTTATTTTTATTTTTATTCATTTATTTATTTTGTTTTGTGTCTGTCATTATCTTTTAGGACAGTAATAGTGCTTGGATTTTCTTCAATAGTATCTTTTCTGATAGGAAAGTGAATCTAGTTCGTACTTTGGGGAGGTCAAAAGTAAATATTTCTCAGTAGTTTTTAAAAGCGCCGTGAAAAACAAAAGAAAAATTAAGGAAAAACGGGAATTTTTAAGCAAAATCTGTTTTCGAGAAAATCGATTTTGGTTTTTGGTGTAACTCTAAAACAAATGAACGTATATACATGACATTTTCACTGGTCGTTTATATTTGCAATTTCTATACACGTTAAAATTTAAAAAATATTTTGATTTGTTTTGAACTGTTTAGGAACATTTTCAGTTTCCAATTTTATTAGTAATTTTCAATAAAACTTTATTTGTTGGTTAAAAAAGCTTAATAATTTAATACAAAGCTCCTACTATGTTGTTACAATGATATTTGAAAAATATTAAATATCCTTAGTCACAGTTTTTATTTAAAAGCATTAAAAGTTCAAATCTTGACAAAATACTGAAAAATCACGAAAATTAGCAAATTATTTTGAGTTGAGAATTCATAAATTTTTTTCTTTTTGAATCTAAGATTTGAAAATGTAATACAAGATTATTCATAAATTTGTCTACCTTTATCAACAAAAAAAAAATGTCTACAAGAAAGTCAAATTAAATTTTTATGAGCGTTTGAAATTCATATTTTTCAACATTTGATATTCACTCGATTTCTCGTGTAACGATTATAATCTTATTTTGTTGTAATTAAAAAGCGTATAACTATAGATACTTGAAAATTAATGTTCACTAAATGTTTGTATTAGCATTTTCTATACACGATAAAATTTTGAAAATAATTTGACTCTTTTTGAGCTGTTTACGGACATTGTCAGTTTACAATTTTTTCAGTTTTTTTTCCTATAAATATCAATAAAATTGTATTTGTTGAATAAAAAAGCGTG
Source organism: Sitobion miscanthi (assembly GCA_008086715.1). Taxonomy (NCBI): domain Eukaryota; kingdom Metazoa; phylum Arthropoda; class Insecta; order Hemiptera; family Aphididae; genus Sitobion; species Sitobion miscanthi. Next base: position 37,694,393 of record CM017798.1, read on the forward strand.
AAAATTTAATACAAGTCACCTGATATAACGATCCAATAGCAGTGGAAAAATATTAAAAATGCATTGGCACAATTTTTTTTTATAAGCATTTAAAGTTCAAATTTTGACAAAATTTATCAAATTTATAGGAAGTTTTTTTTCACAATTTAGAGTATTGTCAACGAGTGTCGTTCATCCTTATTTACGGACAATGTGCTGGTATATCAAAATATGTTGGAATAATTATAATATAATGCGTTATACATATTTGACATTCTTTGGGAATATTATGCGGCAACGGGCTGCAGTACAATATGTTGAGCGAATAAAAGCATGTATCACTTAAATGCGATCACGTGCATATTATTTTGATAAAATGTCAACTTTCCAAAGTCGGAATAACTCAAATTCAACTATTTTAAATTAGCATCGAGATAGTAATAACACGTTGTTTAGGCGGTTTGTGTAGGTTTAGGTAGCTTTGCCTTAGCGTTTGTATTCGAATAAAGTTTAGTATGATTATGTTATGCGTGGTGCACTGTTTGGATTACTTACGACATTTTTCGTTAGTTGATGTCCCAAATCTGTTAACTCGTTTGAATCTAAAACCAAAATCAATTCGCAAAGATGAAAAACAAACTATGCGATGACACATGCATGTTTTATATATTTCACTTAACATATTATTTTAAAGGAAGCGTCACAAAGTTAAAATGTACACGAATTTATATATTATAATATGCATGTATATTGTATAAAATAAAATATTTTTTACATAGAACTTCTACACGTTTGCGGTGCATCTATATTTATCATAATTTAAGCACTATGTAAAATAAATAATATTAAATTTACCGCTGGGGGGAAGAATCAGGATCGAACAGAGTAGATAAAACAACGATGAACGAGTGTCGACCATAATTATTACTTTTATTGTGATTCGAACTGATCGTATAGAACGCTTATTGCTGACTGCAGTACGAAAAATAAAAAAATGTTTGACGAAGATCAAAAATTGTTTACTGTTCTTATCTATAAATGACTGCACACACTAACGCCTGTACACTTGTACACGGTATTATTACTCTCGAGTGGCACATTAAGGAAAAAATAATAATAATAATAATAATAATAAATGTTAAAATTATTACACAGTGCCTGTCCCAGATAACAGCCAACTTCTTATCTGCGCGCAATTAAACCGTACGATCAATTAAAAACAAAAGAAACAATACGCGTCCGCACACGCACACCGCCGCAAACAATATAATATAATATAATAATATACAATAATAATATAATATACTCGAACGTGGATTGTCAAGAAAAAGCCATTAAAATCAATCGTGGTTTCCGACGAAGTACAATATAATATTAATATATATAAAATATAACAATAATAATAATATCAATGCGCGATTGCCGATTACGATATTTTCCGCCGTTCATCGAATGGGTACGCGAGGAGTGAGCTTCACCATACTCGCCCATTGGCCATCGCACAAGTCCTCAAAGGTCATGTCTTCGACAGGCTTGCCACCCAGGTCCCTGGGACCACGACAAGTCGGGTTCGAGTCCCACACTTTTTGCCGGTTCGCCCGCAGCCATCTGCAGAAAAATACGTCGAAGAACGCAACAACAAACAAAAATAAACGCATTTTGAATAAATCATAATATTACTATGAAATTATTATTTTTTAAATTCACGATACCGTCGCACAAAATTCGATGATTTAAAATGTAATAATATATAATATATATATATTTTAACGGACCCGGCTAGGTGTGTATTATAACACCAAGCTACAGTTAAAACTAAAAAAACACTAAATCGTTTTATGGTTTTATATTATACGTATGCCTACGACCTACCTATGACGAACAACGTATTATTATATTATTATGTCGTACACATTACGCGTATTGATAATATTGGTATATATATATATATATATATGTATACATTATATTATAGCATACGCATTGTAATCTTGAAAAAATTGAACACCAAACAGCTGCTGCTGGTTCGTCATACTGTTAAAAATATTTAGCTACCTACTCTACGTTTGACAGTAAAATTATTTTATCAATTCGATAAAATATGGTGAACGCAGATTATTGTTTTCTATTTTTAAAATTTCTTTGTGTAATCTGGGACGGCGGTAGGTAGCGCAACTTGTAGAGATTTTTTTCATTTTCTAGTCAACAACTATAAATTATAATCAAACCTTGTGCGGTGTCGCTTGTCGCTTCGAATAACTGTTGTATTGAATCATACTATAATTATTTAAAAGTTTCCACTTTGTGTATTAAGAATTGTTAATTTTTGTTCGCTAACAATATTATTCGAAACATTTATTAGAACCGTATGTATGAGCTATTATATTATGGATATCGAATTAATCAATTAATGCATTCGTACTGGGTAGGTACTAGGTACAATTACGTAAATCCGATGTGGCTATGTTATGCGTAATTCTGTGGTGTTTAACTAACTAAAACGACAAACAAAACCTATCCAAATTATCGACATAATTACCTAGCCAAGTATAATATTGTGCAATCGCAATGCCACGGGTTCTTTGAGAGTTTCAGAGATTCCAACTTTGGTAGATGATCAAAACAGTCGTTTGGTAGAAATTGGAATTTATTGCTGTCGATGTGTCTGAAAATAAAAACATCATAATTTTACTTTTTTTCAGTTATTTTTCGTACTATTTAAACGACATACGTGTGGTCTATAAGAAATTACAATTGGGTGTTTATAATTATAGTCATTTATTTATTCGTTTAGTATAATTGTTTCACTAGACATAATATGCATTTATTTATATTTTGAATTGCATAAAAAGTTTAGAAAATAATAAATAGTTTGTCTGAACAATGTCGAGTATAGTGCCATATCGACTTGAGATAACGTGAAATATGTCTAAAATTCCACTCAAAAGCTATCGATATGCCTTTCATTAATTATTATCACATTCCAAGGACATGGAATCACTTTTTACTTTTTATTGTTATTAAAAATTCAGTTATCTAGTAGCAAACGATAATTAATCGATTAGTCAATTAATACAACGGACGTGTGTTAACTTAATTTTAAAAATGTTCATTCTGTAGACACTCAGTTTATTATACGGTAATAATATTAGGTAAAATATGTTAATACAGGTATTATTCGCATCTGCTGTATAGTGGATTCGAGTGTAACTCGTCATTCAGTAAATCACTGTAATGGATAACGTGTTAGATAGTATTGAAATCAATGATAATCAATCATTGTACAAGAAAAACGATTCTAAGCGAAGGAAGCTGGTCGATTAGCATTAAATGTGTATTTGATATGCAATATATATTACCAAAGATAGTTTATGTTTTACTATAATATATTTTCTATTATTAATAATTATTAATATGTTTTCGATTCGGTACGTTGAGCTAATCGTTGATAAAAACATAGCATGTATAATATATAATATGTACTTAAAATTTGTATGAGACAATAGCGAAATACCATAGAATAAGTTCATGGTATAAATAATTTAAATTCAGTCTAAATATTTGGAAATTTCACCGTGTAACATTTTAATAATGTCATGAGAAATATTTGAAGTCCTTTTGATTAATATTATTTGAATCATAACAAAATAACTAAAATTGTTTGAAGTAAAATGGTTATTTTACCATAATGTATTTTGTGAGCTATTTACTTATTATTTTAAAGCGTAGTCTTAATTAGTATTATATGTATTCAATAGTTACGAATTATGATAATAATTTATTAATATAAATTTCTAAATATTGTTCGAACAATATTTTCTCCTCTATTCTCGTAAGACATATCACTAAATATAAATTTAAATTATGTACCACTTGATGCTAAAATTTTGATAATTAACAATTATTTAATGATTTAATTGTATTTATAAACATTAAAAAAAAAATCAATAATAGTTATATGCATTACAATTTCAATTATATTATACGTCTTGTTAGACGATGATATAAATTAAGGATAATGAAATTTAATTGTTTATATAATTTAATGTTATATTTTACAACCGTTTATAAATATAGGGAACTTAATGTTTCAGAAGCTAACCGGGTTTAGGTGATTACTCAATAGCCCATCAGGGTTTGGATGTTGTGCGATAACTATGACAATTACCTACCTAAATTATATTTTAATGTTATAGATAAACCACCGAATGATTGATATTATAACAGAAATATAATACATACGTATAGTTTTTTTTTATAGGTATTATGTTATTAGTTATAACTAATAACTAATAACACAATAACTTATTACAAACATAATATTATTGCATTGCGAACACGAAAAACTTACAACTTTCTGAGATTCATCAACGGTTCAAAAAGTTTGTCACCGATAACCTTTATTACGTTGTTGTTGAGGAACAGCGACGAGAGATTTTTCAAACCGCAAAAGCTGTTGACGTCCAACTGTTGGATGTTGTTTGAGAAGAGGTAAAGTTTTTCGAGCGACGCCAAATTCTTGAACGTCCGTTCCGGTATGAATTCCAAGTAATTTTGACCGAGATGTAGTTCGTTCAAGGCTACCAAGTCAGTGAACTCGTTGCCGTTAAGCTATACGTTGTGCGTAAACAATTTAATAACATAATGCCACAAACAGAAACGGAAAGTCATGGGTATATGATAATATTGTTGTTTCTGTCATGAGAATTATTACAATAATAATAAACGGTTACGATAATACAATAATATCACTTTTCGCTCACTAAATTTATCCAGTTTTCGGTCAGGTCCAGGTACACCAATCTGCGCATGTTGTTGAACAGCCCGGGACGAATAAACGATATGCGGTTGTTCCTCAGCGACAAGACTTCCAAGTACTCGACGTCGTCAAACACCCCTAAGAACAACCGCGTAACAACGCCATCGCGATTTCATATTATAACATTGTGTCATTTGCGCGCCTATAACCTTACGGCCATCGCAATAGATTTCGCATTTACCCAACGGCAGCTGTTGCAGTTGATTTTCTTGCAATTTCAACCTCTTGAGCGACGTCACGCCTCGGAATATGTCGGACGATATCTCCAACAACGAGTTCGCCGACAAGTCGAGGTCTTCCAGTAGGCTGAGGTCTTTGAATATCGACTTCGGGAAGACTTCAATCTTGTTGCCGTACAGGTGCAACAGCACCAAGTTTTTCGTCGATTGGAATAACGTTTCCGGCAATTGTTTTATATGGTTCATCGACATGTCTCTGTGGGCACAGAAAATACGGTTCAAAAGGGTTAAAACACGTACACTGCGCACCTATTTTAATTTATTGTAAAGTGTGACGTAGGTTTGTATGTTCAAAGTAACAAAGATACGACTTAATACATCCCATACCAATATTAGAACATTTTCTAGTAGGTACATATAATATACATCAAAGGATTAGCGCAACATTTGGAAATTGTAAAAATTCACTGTCCATACAGATTATATTTTGCAATTTTTAAATATTGTAGGTAAATATATTTCCAATACAATTTACATAATTTACCATATTAAATCCCTCTGTTATATGTATATGAGAGTATTAGAATATCGCCAGGTAGGTTTAATGTATATATACTTATGTCAAAACATTAGCGCAGACTTTGGGAATGGGAAATAATCACTGTCCAATTGATTAATGTACTTTGAAGGTTGTAATTACTGCAAGTACAAACATTTCCAATACAATTTACATAATTTACCATGTTAAAAAAAACACTATGAATCATTAAAAAAATAAGTGTGTTGACGGCCGAATCACGATTTTAAACGTATGACCAGCTTGGTAAATCGAAGAAAATTTGTAATTCATAACCGTACACAGTATTCAGTGGAGTTTTGGTAACTATAAAGCATTATAACTCATGATACAGGTATGCACCATGGTGATGGTTTGCAAAATATAAATTTATTATCATAATACAAATAACATAGGTACCTAATAAATAATGATTTCCATCAAAAATATAAAAGTTAATTATAATATTCAATAATATACGTTGCATTAAATTTCAATAATGTTTTTATTTCTTCAATACATGCACAATTAAATAGTGTCAACTCTGCGGAATTTTCGTTGTGAAAAAATAATATTTTATTAATGAAATATTATAAGGCGTTCAAACAAAATCACACATCGCTGGCTGTGTCGTATGAGGCCGAGTATATCAATAGACCGACACATAAATCGTATTAGAGAACAATGAGCATTGAGCACAAGACGAAAAAAAAAATTAAATAATATTCATTTAGTATAATAGCACAAGATGAATGTTTATCAATGCGTTAGATTTCGACTGAAACAGATGAAAAAAAATAGTGCATAATACATTTTAATATTTCGTCAATGAACACCGAAATATGCTGATGTAGTCCAAACATGTTATTAAAATCGTAAGATCGAAAAATAACTAAATAAGCATAGTTAATACTATTATAAGCTAAGAACCTTTCAATTCTAATACTTAATTAATTGTTTATAGCTTATTCACACGGAACTCAGCTATCTTCTTGACTACCGAAACTAATATGCACAAAGTCCTGTTAATAACTGCGCTATAATAAGCAGTATCATTATAATAGGCCATACAACTTAATTTGAACAAAACTACGAATTATTCACTGGAAATTCACATGTTCATTTTTATCGTTTGACGATACATTGTCATCTTATACGACTATTACATCTAAGTATACTCATACAGTTTGTTCATAATTTATTCAAACAGAACACAAGTATTTACCTAATAATAATTATTATGTATTTATTATCGTCACGTATTATCGCGATGGAGTTAGTAAATATTTAAAATTTTTACTTATTTAACTCAATAATAATTATGCAAAGTAGAATCTCAATAACTTATAATTAAAACAAGGAACATTGATGAATATTAATTATTAAAAGTGTGAAATCATAGTTGTAAGTATCTATTATTCTTCATCAAGTGTAATAAATTGGAGCAAGAAATGGAATGTTTTCGAGTTATTAATAATGCTTCGATTATATTTTAAAACCAAGACTAAAAATAAAATAATAATACATTCGGTATTATTATGATGAAAGTCGACACACGCAAGAACTATAATTGATTCACATTCACAAAATGCACTGTATAATTTTACATCCAGAGAAAATTGTAATAAAACTGCAATTTGAAAGTTTAAAATTCGTAGAAAAAAATATTGTTTATACCATCGTAGTGATTTTTTATTACGGTTAAACAGCAGTAGGTATTATATATTTGACACCCTTCAAACTGCCTTCACTGCCTACGCGTTATATTACAGTTTTTTTTTAATGTATAAAGTTAATATGTGGTGTAGCTGCAAATGAAACGATTTATGCAAAAAACCAATTATATAACGATAAACATAGAACTGGTTTAAAAATTTAAATCGGCCTTTCTCTAATCGTTCATTCACTTTTTTCGTCATACATTTTTTTTCTAGCGGCAGCAGATTTGCCGACTTTTCACTATCGCATAATATTTTTTACCGAATATTAAGTGTGCACCTATATCAATGTGTGCATAGTGTTATTGAAAACTAATTTGTGTGTCAGGAAAAAATTACTCTGAACAATAATTAATCAGTGAATTAATGATGCTTGACGACAATGTAATATTTTCTAGCAAAACCAGCTAACACTGCAGTACTATTACTTAGTAGTTAGTTATATTATCAACCCGATGTAGTCATACTCAACTGCTTGGACTCATCGAAATAAAAAGGTTAGGTATTAATTATCTCTATTCTATACGTTTCTCGCATGTAAGAACAAAAACCAAACGCACATAGGCTGTGCTTAATGAGAGACTGATATTATTTAATTAGAGAATATAAACCTTTATAATAATAGTACGAAGAGTGCAGTATAGAAAGTCAAACGTATTTTAATTGAAATGGTGTCACAATAAATATGTTGTCAGGAAGTAATAGTGTATAAAGTATTAATAAATATGCATACATAAAACAGTTACCTGTAACACCGTACAATTAAAATATGAGTTCAATTAATATTATGAATATATTTACCCACGTAATCGATATAGGAATTTTATGGAATAGGTCGTATTGAATTGTTTATTAAAAAGTGGAGGCATGAAAAAAACAACTATGAAATTTGAAACGCTGGAACTGTAATTCTTACAAATTTGTCGACTAGGCAGGTATATATTATTTTAATTCTATTCTCAAAGAATTTATCGTTTCTAATTTGTTGGATTGTAGATCACCTATCTAGTTGTGTCTTGACGGTAATATCATCTGACAGTTTTTAGATCAATTAGAGGTACATTGAAATTATGTAAAAACTCAAAACCCAATATAAAAATTTGTAAATTACCTGCGAATCATAATATATTATTATTATTATTACTAAAAAGTTTCAAGGAAATAAACCTATATATTACTTGTAGTAAAAAAAAAATGAATTTTATGGGTTCCTTACACGCAAGTCACATCATAATATTATAATATAATACACATAATACGGGTTGAATATTACATGGTTATTACTAACTATAACATAAAAAAAAACTCACAATATCTGTATTTTTGTGTTTCTTTTGAACAACAATGGCACTTCGATCAAGTGATTCCGATGAAACCTCCTAAAACGTACAAATACGATCTATTATTTTTATACTATTATAATTGACGATGAACACATAATTGTGTTACATTAAATTGTATTTTATAATATATGTATATAAAATTATGTTACAATTTCGTGAGGTTTTCCAGCGTGTTGAAAATTGCTGTGGGCACAAAGTCGATGTCGTTGTCCGTCAAGTCCCTAAAACGTACACGTGTGCAAGTTATTTAGCATAACGCTCGGGCGCAACACGCGCGTAATTATACCGTGGTACCTAAATATTAGGGAATTCCACTTACAGTTCTGTTAGGTTGGTCAGTCCCTTAAACGTGTCTTTGTGCAGGGACACTATACTGTTGGTGCTCAGGTCACTGAAAAATCAAAAACGTTGGTCGGTGTAAAAAAATTAAACACCACCGCGTGAGACGGTGAATTTTTTTTTGAAACCAAACCGACAAAAATCTCATAATATATTGTACGTTTGAAAATCGATCGTCATTGATACATTTGACCGTAAACGATGGCCAGAAATAAAAATTGAATGTTTTTGTTTCGTGTGACTGTAAAAGTTGAATATTTATTCGTTTCCAATTTATTGTCATTTATTTGGCTAATCATAGACAGTGTGAAAAGATGATAAACGATTATCGAAGTAAAATGTGTGTCATATAAATAAACGTAATACCTAAATATATCAGTACCTATATTCTAAAGTAGGTAGGCAGGTACCTCATAACATTAATCTGACAATTTATCGTCTCGTACTCTTATTATTACTCATATGCAGCACTCCGCGCTGACCGAATAATTTCGAATAAATAAATAACACAATATTATTATTATGATAAAATGTAAAGAGGTCAATAGAAACTACTTCTAATCAGGAATAAACATTTCTCAATCGTTCGTTTATTTATTTAATTTTTTTTTCTTCAGTACGGATTGAGGCGTGTATGAAGTGTTTGATCCAAATGTTACATATTTTTTAGATCACGAGCGCAATTTTTTTCGTTGTGCATACACATTTTGAGATTTTTAAACTGTTGCACAATTATTATGCGACGATGTCAACAATGGAAAACGATTCAACACGATTTTTTACGTTGTGCGCAGCAAATGTGGTTTGAAAATAAAAACTGTAATCAACATTGATAATAATATTATAGTTTTTACAACAACAGCACCAGCGGAGCATAATCTTTTTTTTTCTTTCTTCTGGGGCTTAATATGCGCGTATATCGACCTGCCTGTCCAGTAATAATTTCACATTTTCCACATATACATAATACTATAATAGGCGCCTAGTCAGTGACCTCGTTCGACGAATCATTGTTGTTTAATGTGTTTTTAAACGTTCCGCCGTGTCGAAAAAAAGTGCGAATTTGCCGCGAACGTTACGAAACGATCGTCCTATATGATTTAATAATTAACATCGGCGCGTGATGATAAACAGATATATTATGATAATATTATGTCGAATGCGGCGAGGAAGGGGATTTGTGTACAATGCGATATGTTTTAACTCCTAGTCCATCGATCGCCGTGTTATTATAATAATATAATAATATTATAATGTAATACGAGTTGAACGACATTCTCGTAATATTTACATTGCGCTGACGTCGTACGGCAGCGTTTGGCCCGGTGGAATTTCTTCAAAGTCCTTTCTCCAACAGCTCACCGAATGAGTTTCAGTCCTGCACTTGCACGGCCCGTGATTGCAGCGCTTCCACCGGGACACTCCGGACGTGATTGTCCACACTGAAACGATTATATTATTATAGATCGTCGACAATATTCGTTGAACGTCCTAAAGCCAGTCTAGTCTCGAAGAACTGTCATGCGCATCCGACGACGACCCGTACCGTATTACTATGCAATTACGGACATTTCAGGGTCGCGTATTATTATCAATTTTGAGCAGACACTTCAGTGATTACCATAGTCGTACAGGCTGATTTCCCCATAGGGCTCATCCCCCCTGTTTTTTTCATTTGATAGTTAATTTTTTAGCACACTCGAATAATAAGACTATATTTTTGAAAATGCATTGATTTTTTTAGTACAATATCAGGAGTGTCCCGCGGCAATACGAACGTAGAGTTTCGAACGAGTGCCTTCCATTTTTTACAGTATATTTATATTGTTACGCGTTGATAGTTTATCTAAATATAAAAATTTGAACGATTAGTTACTACGAGTTATTACAATTTTTATCCTAAACATAATAGCCATTAAAAACGGTTTTACAAAAATATAAAATAGATGTAATATTTAATCAAGTACTTACTTATGTCATGCTCGAACAATTTTTACAAATAGTAAAATATTACTATAGAATTAAAAACTTTAATATCCATAATATCATTTAATCCCTCATATTTTTAAACCCATAATCGTGGACTATTATAATATCCTTATTACGTTATAATGTTTAATAACATGGAAAGATTATTTGTGAAAAATTCCCAAATAAATCATCTACTAGTTTTTTTACCGTAATAAGTATGGTTATCATATTTTAAAAACAAAAGTATTTATCACCACAGAAAACTCCTTACAAGTTGAAGAATTGAAAATATGGTATTCTAATTGGAATTTCATTAAATACAATTTGAATAAAATGCATTATTAGAGCAAATATAATATGGCGTTTGATCATGCATGGTAAATTATCAAATATTATATATTTTGTAATCGAGACAATCAGATTATATCATAGGTTATATTTTATCGCGGCGATCTGTAATATATTTATGATCCACCAAGAAAATACTAATTTTATTCTATATTTTTACGTAATAATATCTAAAATGATTATAAAAAGAGTGTACGAAGAGGTCGATTTTCTCAGTGAGGAAACAGTAATTTATATAAAATGAACTTAAACGACAACCGGTCCGTTATGTTAAAAGAATTACCGATTAACTAAGTACTTTATCGAGTATAGATTTTCACATTATTTAATAATTGTTTTTTTTTTTTTTCGTTAAATTTCTGAAGTTTTTGGTTTTTCATACTATCCTCAACTTGATATTATTATAATTTTATGTTCGCACAAAATAACAAAATATAAAACTTCCATGCGTGAACGTATACCAACATTATAACGCGTTTGCCGGAAGTAATAGGACATAGAATAATAATCTTACCGGTACATATTATAATATGATAATGACAACCGCGTCTTTCGGTGGTCACCGGCCATTATCTGCAGGTCGATTTGCGTGTCTCCACGGCATATTCTATACGGAGTGGATCCATCTAACTTAAGACACTCATTATTTAAGAAAACACTGAAGTGTTTGAAAATAATTTTTTGATCTAATTTAGCTCGTTTCAAAAAAATATCATTTAATATATTTACGGTTATAATTTTTTAAAGCTTTTACTGTTTTGAATGACAACATAAATATTTTTTTATGTGATGCAATGAAAGTAAGTCGACACCATATAATGAATAACAATTAAAAATGATTTAATAATTAAAAAATAACAACGACGAAAAATAGTAAAATATTGTTTTTAACTGCTCAAGTGGTTAATAAAAATTATTAAAAAAAAATATTTTCACAAACGCGAATTTGGTTTTTGAAAATATAATGATGTCCGTGAAGAAACAGTTCGACATGTCATATGTGACGAGACATTGACTAATGCATACGGGCAAGATTGTCCTGAGTTAAGTGTATCACATGCTATACGTCTTATAATAATAATATAGGTTATACCTACTCACCGGGCTGTTCGACGGACCGGAGTCGCCTGTCCAACCGCTGCAGCCTGGCCTCGAGCACCGCACCCTTGTCACCGGCCACGCCGCCACGTCCGCCGCCTTCCCCGTCGCCGCGTAGCTTGTCGTTGATCGGCCTCACCGCGTTGGCCAGGTCGTCGCGCATCCTCACGTACGCCTCACAGGCGTTCAACGCGCACACGTCCACCCGGCCCACGGACGTCACGTTTCCGCTGACGTCCACCCACGCTGGGCGGACGAACGGCGGTGGCCCGACCGCTTTGAACAGCGTACCGTTAACCGCGGACGCGGCCGCGCAGCACCAGAACAAAGTGGCGGGCGGCTGCAGCCAGGCGAATGCCAGCACCGCGGTCAACGCTGTGGCCACCCCGCTTGGTCGCGGTCGTCTCTCTGCCCTCACTACGGAAAGCTCACGTCTTCCGACCGTCAGTGACATGACGAAGATTCACCGAATTATGGTCTTGGGGGACTTCGGTGGGTCGCGACCTGGTTTTGGATCACGCAAACGTTAGAACAACTTGGTCACTATATGCTATTAGGTACAAAAAAGAACCACTATGGTATGGTAAAAATGTAGATCATTCAATCGGGTACGAATCAAATAAGACGAAGAGGACGCTAAACTCGCACGTGTGTTTTCACACACAAGTACAGACATACGAATCAGCAAATATTAGTTCGGCAGCTTCGATCGAGTGTAATGACCTTTAAAAATAAAGCGAATTGACCTACGATCAAACTCAAAGGTAAGAGCATAGTAGTATCTGTGTTTTCGTAAAGGTTTTTACGATATTTTAATTTCCAGGCAAGTTACGAGTATAATATTGTGTATAAAATGTTACGATTTAAAGATTCTTACAACTTGCTTAGAAATTGTTAAAATATCGTGAGAAACTCGTGTGAAAACACGGATAATGTTTTTACACTTAAGACTGATGGCCACTCTATTATCAAAGGTCAGATACTATATACACATAATCGGAACTGCTGAACACACATTTTTCATATCATATAATAATATACGAATCGCATATCGTACAAACGGATACAATACGCGCGTGGGTGTGGCGTCGTCTTTATACACTGTAAATTAATTCATATTCGATCCGTTCTTACACACACGATGTTATGTGAAATGTATAGTATTTATCAATCGGCTTTTCGTTTCGTTTCTTCGTCCATCCATGTATGTATCGACAAAAATGGGTCTCGAGTCCAATATATCGAGTCGAAGATCACTGCAGGTGTACAGATCGCTCCAGGTCGCTGCAGCGGCTGCACCGTCTAGGATCGCGCTCGTCGTCGGACTGTGCGACCGTTAACCCTGTGTCACGTGCGATACGAAAAATCGTAAATAATTAAAATTATAATATTAGGCAATAATGTTTACGTCCTTCGCGAAATCCCTTTTGTTGTCGGACCGCAATGGTCCGCCGTCGTTATGGTTTGTCATCACCGCCGTCCGGTCCGTCGCCATTCGTGCATTGTTTCGGCAATTTTTTTTTTGTAATTTTTTTTCCCCACAATTTTACCGTATAATTTGTATTATTGTCGTAATAATGTTTACCCGTTGTATTGTTCGTCGCTCGCGCCGCAGGATGTCCCGTTTAAGAATCGACCACGGTCGTTGCCGTTATCGGAATTTCAGTGACGCGATGATATTATATTGTTTAGACGTATTATAGTTTGGTCGTTGCAGTAATATTACGTTTTTGTGTTCTTGTGGCCGGTAAGTTGGTGCTGGAGAATTATAATTTATAACTAAACATTATAGAGTGGGATAGTTTGTTTAATATTTGTGAATCCTATATTCCTGTACGATATCTTATGAAAAGTTTCGACGACAATTACTGAAGAAATTCATTTCAATCGGTCGATATATATATTTTTTAATTTTGTAAATTTTAGTGTATTTCATAAACTATTGTATCAATTTACTCGATGCAATAATGTTTTTAAAGCTCTCGAGTTGTATAGCTAGGCTGCTATTGTAGATAACTAAACACAGTTAATTAATTAATATAAAATACATTTTAATATTTTTTATCGCATTATTGTAGTTGCAGTTGAGCCGTTTTTGTTAGCACAAATTTTCATTTCTTTCACTTGGTTTATTTCTTGGATTTTAGCAACATCTGACAAATTACTGTAGTCTACATATTTGAGAACATATTATCTAAAATAATATAAATTTTAAACATCAATAGAGGGCAAGTAGGTAACTATACTCTGAACATCAGGTGTCGAGTGTACCTCGTCATTGAGTAAGTCACTGTAATTAAACTTTGTTATAAATCATTTCATACGAAAAACGATTCTCAGTTAAGACATTTACTCTATATTATAAGTATATTTTATGATATCTTTTTTTTTTCATTGATCTCAAAAAATATAACCCGGCAACAGAAGCCATTAGTTACGGTCATTTCAATGTTTCAGGTGTGTTTATAGGGATGATACATTTGAGTTGTATAGTAATGACAATATAGGTTATAGTTCTGATAATTACAGTATTTACAATATTTACACACGTGCTGATAGAATAAAGTTATAAAATAAATATAAAAATATTATAGCGAAGAAACAAAAGAAAGTTATTCTTAAATTAAATTATTAAGTTATGTTGCTTTTAGAAAGTCAATATGATATATTCGTATTTCTATTAGAGTTACTTATATTTTACCATCACAAATATGATGTAGGTGAAAATAATTTTTGCCGGATACATTGCATTTGTAAATACCATTGTGTGAAAAAATATCCAAGACAACGATAGTGGCGCAAATCTAAGTAAAAATAAAAAAAAATGTGAGTAGCCATTAACGTATATTAACAGGAGCCAGAGTTGTACCATTGAAAAACCGTCCTAATTTGTGATTATCCATCGGCCCTCTGGACAGGGCATATAAGGTATCAATCGATCAGAAATATTGCATGGATGGTAATGGAGGAACTAACTCGCAATCAGATTGGTTTGATGGCTTAAAGGTTACAACCCAAAATATTCAAGTATTTCTAAGTATGATTAATATAGTATGAAAATATTATATTGCCCCCCCTCCCGATCCGCCACTTATATCCATCCCACTTCTCTCTTTCCTGCGGCAACATTCACTCTCAATAACGATATCATATTATTAAAATTTAAAACCACGTATTTATTGTCGCGTAACTCGACTGTAACTAGGTACCATAATACATTTACGTAAGTATTTTAAAAAAAAGTTATTACTTAATAATATTCTATCTTTAAGCACGTTATTACTTATTTCTAATCACGTAACCATGACTTTCAAATAGTAAAGTACTAACGAAAAATTTGTGATATCCCAACAAAA
The DNA here is from genome assembly GCA_008086715.1 of Sitobion miscanthi. Classification (NCBI taxonomy): domain Eukaryota; kingdom Metazoa; phylum Arthropoda; class Insecta; order Hemiptera; family Aphididae; genus Sitobion; species Sitobion miscanthi. The sequence goes on from CM017798.1 coordinate 37,710,099, forward strand.
ATACTCCGCCAAAGTCGGTGTAAAAAAACGCTAAGTATAAAAAAAAAATCCTTTGAAAATTGTGATATCATTTTATAGCCAAGTCTTTATTTATGTTAAAATAGTTGAACTAAAAAATTAAACTTAGCTTGGTGACTCAAGTTAAAACTTAAAAATACTATTGCATAATGAGTACATAATAATATAGTATACTATCATTTAAATAGGTAGTGTATAAAGTGACCAAGCTAAATTCAATTATTTAGCAGACTATTTTAACATAAATGATAGGTATTTATAGTTCAAAGACTTCGCTATAAAATCATATCACAACTTTTAGAGCAGTTATTTTACACGGAGTTGGGTGGAGTGTTTTTGTTGGGCTAATAATATACGTGAATAGTTTCAAGTACCTACCAACGAATATTTTTAAATAAAAAAAAATAACTAAAATCGGAATTTAACAAATAATTGTATTATTTATAAAAATTTGAACTTCAAATGCCTACAAAAAAAATGTAGGTATTTTAATATTTTCAAATATCTTAAAACTTATTATGAGAAGACAAAAATAAAACTACCACAACTGAATTTACACTAAATAATTGTTTACTAAAATATAGATTAACGCGATTATAATATATTCGATTATCTAATATAATAGCAATAAGTAATAATTACTGATGATGTACTTAAAACAATACTATGTTACATAACTGTGTGAATATCTTTCGATTATAATATTTTTGGTTTAAATTTAGTATAATATTTGTCAGGCTGAATTTATTGTTGTGTACTTGAAAGTTTTATGTGGTCAAATATCTACTCTGAAATGACCGCACTCAATAATTTAACGGTATACTCTATATATATATATGTGTGTGGGTACTTCGTACTTATATCAATATATGTATAATATATGTATTTTTAAAATTTGTTTAAACATTTTTTTCAACATTTTATCATTATAATTAATGTTGTTTTACTTTTAGTTTCTTATTTGAAAGAAAAATATTTTTTTTTGAAACTATGACATATTATAAATGTGGCATAATGAACGAATAGTTAATTAATTATTATGAGCATATTTTAAAGTTTGATATGAAGGGCGGATTGGTAGGGAAACCCCGAGATATGTATTAACACTAAACTCTGCTGAACTACAAACTTTAAACGCTTATGAAAGACAATCCTTAACATAAAATATAAGTTTATAGAAAACGTTTTGCTTTATATGGAATATGAAATTGAAAAGATAAATGGTTTTTTAAAAATGTGAATAATAGTTATGATTTTAACCGTGAGTTTTATTTGTCTGGCATATGAGAAATACTATATGGTATTGGTAAAATTATGATTCATTCAATATGTTATCAAAACATAATAATATATACGATTTACATCTATAATTTTTATCTATTTGCTTCTGTAATATATTACATGTAATCTCTTTGAATTCAAAAATCAATCTAAAATCCAAAGTATAGGCGTTTTAAAAAGATTTTCTTAAATAATATGATACACCTAACAAATTCAAAAATATTATATCAACATGCAGATTACGTGTATTCGGTCAAATGTATTTCTTGAAAACTAAGAATATAATCACACGCAGTTTAAATAATATAGTCCACTTGTATTATCTTAATACATTATCGATAAGTATGATAAAAAAAAATATGATACATATTATACACTCATTATGTAATCGTATGGAAAGGGTTTGCCCTAGAAATAAATTAAATTACACAATATCGGTTTTTCCCGTTGGTTACAGTGACACAGATAGTATAATTTTAATATAATATTATAATATGCGTTTTATTACTGAATATTTGGAAGGCCGATAATATGTATTTATGTACTCTATATATTCATATACGATTACATTTTTCGAGTTTAATTAATCCAAATATAAATCGCCTACTAATAGACTGATTATTCTGATTAGTTGTTTTGCGTTCGTAATACCTACGTATGAAAATAATAAATATAATATTTATAAAAGTTCGATAATATTATAATGACCGTTCTTGTATATTATATTTAATGAGTAACACTAAGTTGTTTGAAATTTAAACCAATTTAAAATCAAATCATAAAAATATATCGAGGAAACGTTACGTGACATAAATTAAATAATATTATAATATAGACATCATAATATTATATATATTGCATAAATTATTTTTTTGTAATGTATTGCAAGATAAACACGCAGTTATCCGATATACCTACTCACAGTTACAGGTGATTTAAAAAATTTATATATTTTTATAAAGCATAGTTTTTATGAATATTATGCATGATACGACCGTCGTAAAAATCTATATAGGTAGTTCTGACAAATAAGTCCGTTCAACTAAACGATAAATTTATCGCCGATAAAAATCTTACGATTGCTTTGCATACTAAACCGTATTATTATATTATTATAATAACTCTATTTATACTAGTATTATATTATAATAATCGTGACATAAAAAAAAAATCTATATAAATGTAAATAATATATTCGATGAAATAATTTATAAACTTATCATTCATGAAGTTGGCATACTTATGTAACAAGCAAAGTTTATTAATACCACCACGAGGTTAGAAATTACAATAATTGTATAAAAATTGTAATTTATTTATAAAAAATAAATTGATATACTATTTTTGAATGAGAAGAGCTCCGGTTAATAATTAAATTATTAGTCTGAATTCTTAACCGTTTATTTAATCACAAACATACAATAATGTTCACGTACCTAGGGCCTAGTCTGGTAAAACTATTTTTGTTATAACAATGCAATTAATATTCAAAACTTTAGATTCTAAAGTAGATAAAGAGCTTTTCACCTTGTATATAACATATCAACATAATATGGCTGTAAAACGGAACTTAAAACGATTATATAATAAAACGCCTGTAGACTGCGATAAAGTGCGATGTCACAGGAAATATCAAAAAGCCATCTGCAATTTCCAAACAATTTCATTTTTATTTCAACGTTTCTCATTTTATTTTCCACCTTAATCAACCCCTGTCGGGTATGCTATAATGCATACGAAACTTTAATTAACGAATCGATTAATTTTATATGACACATTTACGTATCTATTTGAATCATCATACATATTAAAAGTACCCATTATAGACTATAGTATACCTAATAATACTATGGGTCATATACTCATATAATATGGCTTCCATACTTCTTAACGAATTGTATTACTCCTTTCAGTTTAATGCCTAAACGTGGTATATTTTTAGGGGGACCGAGTGATTCTCAAACGTTGTGTGGTTTTTAAACTTTCTAAACAGGTAAAAACTCCCAAACGTGATGCACTGAATACGTACAGGTTGGGATACTGAAGTGGTTTACCTATTCGTCTGAACATTGTTATATCTTGTTTATGGATACTCGTATACCAGCTGCAGCAAGTTGTTTGAATATTGTATGGACTTTACAGTTCGTCAAAAATTAATGAACCCCGATCACAGGTCATTTATTCGATGTCTGATGAATATTTAAGGATCCGATAAATTCCGAGGGGTCCGACGTTTCCCGGCATTAACACTTGATTTTCTACGCGTGCAACGATTTATTATGTATTCAATACGACTCTCTCAGGAAAATGTTAAAGGGCGCCTAGGTATGTGCGTTATTTTATCAAAAAAAAGGCCGAAATCTAAAAAAAAAACATATATATATATTTGGGGAAAATACGGTACGGACTATCGTGGTAAAACAACCCTTTGACTCCGTTGGTTGTGGTGCAAAAAATGTGTACGCGGTGATATGAAATGCGAGCTATAGGTGAGCAATGACCGTTGTTTCCACGTGATTTATCTCGTTTGTCAATAGTCCCACGCCGATATTTGTTTAACGCTAATTATTATTTCAGAAATATTATTTATAATTGACAATATTATATGTATTTACATTTAATAATGAATTACCCAATGAATCATACTGGAATCAGTGCAATTATGATAGCTAATGACGCTGATCGCGACGGTTTTGGATATTATGATATATATATCGCATGTTATGTATTATGTGGTTTGGTTTCTGGTTATTCTAGTTTAGATTCGTGTGGGATTATAATATCATATTGGTTGAAATTTTTAATTATTCAGTCTCCGGGCGTTCGAGTTTTTTTCTCAATAATGTGACTCATCATTATGTGGGATTCGTAATGATTATTTACATAACATATAATATATGCATGTACCATTTCAATTATTAGGTATATATTTAGTTTCAATGTAATTTATTTAGTTAAAATTTAAAATCAGACTATTAAATAAAAGCACACGTCAGTTGTACATCGCATATCATCCAAATTCATATTCAAATATGGTAACCAATTTATCAATATTGATGTTATATATTATTACTTAAAAAAATTCAATAAAATGTTTGAATTAACGAAAAAATTATACTAAGTAAATTATACTAAACAGTCAAGACATATTTTTATTAATTTATTAATGGGATATTAAAATTAAATGCAAAAATAAATAACGCATGAAAATAAAACTTATATTATTTTTTATGTTTTGTTGAAAGAAAATTATAAACAACTGATAGTACCTAACCTGGAATTCAGCAGCAAGAGATGAGGCCAGAAATAAATCGTAAAAGTATTTATTGTAAAATCTTACGTTGGGGCTATGGATCTACTGCATTGAAATCCACGTAAACAGATACAACAATCATAAATATAAGGAATTACAATACATTTTATGTATTTTATAAAAAAATTTAATATTGAAATCGTTCTTGAAATACAAATATTAAAAATCGTAAATATCTAGATAACTTTTTAACTTTTTCAGTACTTTCATTCGTTGATTAATTTTCAAAGTGAGAATAAAATTTATAATAAAGAGTCAAAATAAAAAATAAAATAATGCAATATTACAAGTTTATGGTGTTTTTTAAAAATAATTCTTTTTATGTTCTGAATTTCTGACTAATGTATTTTATTATACTGTGAATGTATTTAATTTTTTTTTTAATTTCAAAATATTTTGTTAGAACAAAAAAACCCTAATTAGTAAATCATTATACCCACTTAAATACGGCTTAAAAGCTTAAATCTTTTATATTATCATATTTTTTTTCGAATGAAATTTCAAACAAAAGGTTAAATGTAAAGAAAACTTCGTTCTATAGGTTCTTGCTTTTTTTGTGATAATTTACCACCGTGTTTACCCAAATCCTAATTTAAACTTAAATACTATTGAAAAATTAGCTCATATTATATTTTATTACCTCAAGCTGAAAATATGATTAATATTATTTTAAATCAAAATACTTTGATTTCTAAACTTTTGCTTTAGTGTTAAAATGTTAGCGTACTAAAATCGAATTGATTTGTACAGTTAATTAAGTATTTAAGCTTAGTTTTCCGGCAAGACGATAATACATACGTGTTTATTAAAACAATATACTAGTATATGTTGTTATATTTTTTTCTCATAATTATAGAGATTTAAACATTTTGCAATATTATAATATTATTGATCTACTATTGATTGGAGAATTAACATTTCAATAATATTAATATTATATTAATCGTATATTGTAATGTAATAAGAATCGTAATAATATTGATCTTATTAAATCCTTCTTGTAAGCAATCGTTTTCAATGTAATTTAATTTGATTTACATACGACCCCAATTATAATAACACCATGCTAATGATTAATGACCTTATATTATATTAATACTATAATTAAAATTTAAAATACATTAAATTGTGTATGTAGATATTATATTATATGTAATTATCTACAATTAATATATAGTTTGTTTACGTAATTCATAAATCACACGATATCCTTAAACCAGTTTGTGTATACATGATCTCATGATTTAATATGTTTACTAATTATTTAATGTACTGTCGTAAATAATATTAAAACAAATTATCATAGTAATTATTATGTTTTGTTGATTAAAAAGTATAAATATAAAATATAGTATGGCACCACGGGAAACCACTGCACCACGGTCAGCACGAAAATTTAGTTGTTTTTCTTGATACCAATATATTATATGTGATTATAATAAATTGACAACTCCTTATACTTTCAAATTATGCTTTAGAAAGGCCATAAATTTCTTACAATAAACATTTTTAATATTTACCGAGTGCCTTGTTAGAAGAGTAATTGCAGGCTAGTCGTGATACAAAAGCTGCATGTATTGATTGGACGGTATCCATTTATCCACCCGTTTATTATTATATTATTAAAATATAAAATTGTTTTTTTTTTTACAGACTTGGAGTGGACAGAGACGAAGGTTATGGTTTTGGCAATTTTAACATTTTAATATTATAATATATTTTTTTTTAAATTTATGTTACTTACAGTGTTTGGTACAGTCAACTCTTTTAAGACCATCAACAATCAACATACAAGGCTACATTTATTAATAAATAAGAATTTTAACGCACACATATCATAATAATTATTTAGATACATCATATTTTTTATATATTGTTACATTATGTAACGCATATATTATATTCTACCTTATTTTGTATATTTTTAATGCAATTAAAATATAATACTAGGTATAATCGTCCAACAAACATAATAATATTAAATATTATAAAATAATTATCATAGTTGTATACTAAAAAGAGACGAATCAGTATTCAAAACATAAATTATAACACTATGTCATATAATAATATTGGTTGGTTATGACTCATAATATTAATTATAACTCGTAACTTATGAGATATCGAGAAATAGGCCCACGATAGCTGTACCTAAATTGCATATACAGGACGCCGCGTTACCATAATAGTATTGTACTATTGGGATGCGTTCAAATAAAAAAAGGTGGGTAAGTGGATGTCGCTCTGCTGTACAGTAGGTTATAAGTGGGTCACTTTAATGGATGGTGTTAAATTTGAATTCAATGATTTAATATCATTGTATAAAAAAACGATTCTGAGCGAAAACGGTCAGTCAGACCATGATGTTACTAAGTATATTTGATGATATTATTGTGCATAAAGTAATTTATATATAACCTATTTACGTGGAGCCTTGTTTTAAATTTTCAATCCTTAGCTATAAAAGTTGAACATTTTATAAATTTTTAACTACAAAATAATTATTAAATTTTAAATTTGATACATTTTGTCAAAATTTAAACTTTAAATAATTATAAAAAAAATTGTGCCTATGTATTTTTTTATATTTTTCAACTGCTATTTTAAAAATATATCAGGAGCCTTGTATTAAATTTTTACGCTTTATTTCCCAACAAATAAAATTTTATTGATATTTATAGAAAAAAAAATTGAAAACTGACAATATCCGTAAACAGCTCAAAAAGAGTCCAATTATTTTCAAAATTTTATCGTGTATAGAAAATGCTAATATAAACATTCAGTGAAATTTTCAAGTATCTACAGTCATTCGTTTTTTAATTACAATAAAATAAGAAAATCGTTACATGAGAAATCGAGTGAACATCAAATGTTGTAAAAATATGAATTTCAAACGCTCATAAAAATTTAATTTGATTTCCTTGAAGACATTTTTTTTTTTTGATAAAGGTAGACAAACTTATGGGTAATCTTGTATTAAATTTTAAAATCTTAGATTTAAAAAGAAAAATTTTTATGAATTCTCAACTTAAAATAATTTGCTAATTTTCATGATTTTTACGTATTTTGTCAAGATTTGACCTTTAAATACTTATAAATAAAAACTGTGACTAAGGATTTTTAATTTTTTTCATCTGCCTTTGAAACAATAACCTAGGAGCCTTCTATTCAATTTTCAAGCTTTTTTACTCAACAGACAAAATGTTATTGATATTTATAGAAAAAAAAACTAAAAAAAATGGAAACTGACTATGTCCGTAAACAGCTCAAAATAAGTCAAAATATTTGGAAAATGTTAGGGTGTATAGAAAATGAAAATATAAGCAACCAGTGAAAATTTCATGTATCTACGGTCATTTGTTTTAATGTTACAACAAAAACCAAATTCAATTTTGTGAAAAATCGATTTTGCGTAAAAATTCCTGTTTTCCCTTAATTTTTCTTTCGTTTTTCTTGGCGCTTTTGAAAATTACTGGAAATTTTAAATTTTGACCTCCCAATGCACCAACGATATTCACTTTCCAATCGAAAAAGATACTGAAATTGAAAATCGAAGCATTATTTCGACTACTTATCGTGTACACAGACACAAAAAAAAAAAATAAAAAAAAAAAATAAAAACACACATCATTGTAAAATCAATACATTCATCGTTCCACTCAGAATCTAAAAACCTAGGACCTGTAATGCGTCTTATGTTATGAAGATACTATCGGGGAAATGTTTCCAATAGAGTGGTGCGAAAAACATAGATAATCCGACGAGATCGTGCATTGAGTTTGACAAGTCGGTTGTGATGGTATTAGGCTTATTGTAGTATATAAGATTCCAAGAGATTAGGTACTCACATGTTTTAATTTTATACAAACTACTAAAATACAGCTGTTGGTTTTGGGTGAATTATAATATGTACACGGCACAGTGTACGCTACAGTGGAAGATTTGAGTGTGGTGGTTCGAAATTATTTCTGTAAATTGCAGTTACTCGAACTAAATTGGCATATTAACGTTCGTGAAGTTGACCCCTCCAAATGGCCCCACAGACTTCAAACTAGTGTTTGCATTAATTCATTGCTTGTCTCGCCAAAAAATTTGCGATTCATCGTGGGGCCCGTAAATCCAAAAATACTTATGGTTCACGCTGCCCCCTCCCTCACATAGATGATCCAAAACAAGCACTGTTAGTAAACGGATAAATAGCAAATAGTAGTTAATCTATTATTGAAGTTGTCGATTTTAAATATTTATTTTTGGTAAATTTTTTTATTCAAAAATGTTCTATGTAACCTATAAGTGGTATAAAAAAAACAATAAACACAATTTTTTTTTATAGGTAACTATAACTGAAATACCATAATATTAATGTAGGCTGTACAGCCCATAATATGGCCCCACTGACTTCAAGCTGGTATCGACATTTTGAAATTTTTCTTTTACTAATTGCATGTCTCTCGAAAAAAATTGATATTCGTTTAGCAGATGGTAAAACCCGAAATAGCGCATGAAGCCCAATTTCACGAAGTCCCTTTACATGGTCACAAAAACTTTAAACTGCTTAAGCAATATTTTACATAATTATATACCCATAGGCCATAATATTATAACTAACTTAACAATTTTAATTCATAAAAAAAACTACAAACAATCATGGATAATAATATTACTTTTAAGTCGACACTACACAGTGTTTAAAAAATCTAACAAAGCTCAAGAACATATAAAATACTCAATTTAATCCTATCCGACAGCTTTTATTGGACAATATTGACTTAAGGTCCTATTATTTTTTTTTTTTTGGAACCTTGTATATATATTTTATGCAATTTTTTGTAAAGTCACTGATAAATTTATACCATGTCAGTACAGTGGCCTAGTATGTTTTTTAATATAATTAATATAAAATATTTTGTAATATTATAAACTATCCTACCATGTTAATACTTGCAATTCACTCGTAAAACTAGAAATTCTCATTTTCCTTCAAAGTGTCTAAATCTGATTACATTATATTATACTATTACCTTTGCCATATTATTTGAATAGTTTATTGTATAACAACATTTTATAGATATGTTTGAATTGAATTTACTATAATTTTAATCAATTCCACACATTCAAATAATTATATTCAGTTATATCTTTAAAATAGTAGTATATATTTTGTTCTTGTTAAATATACCAACTAGTATTATCATTTCTGTTGTAAAAAAAAAAAAATTAAAAAATAAAAATAACTAATATACTTATTGGTCTGTTTTATTTTACACTTAATATATTATACTAATAAGGAATGCGGATTCGCCTTTTTGTCTCCTATTGAAACAAACCTTTTAATATTTTTTTTGGAGATCATTATGAAATTGCGTTGTGTAGCATGTTATATTTAAAACGTTACGGTTCATATAAAAACCCAATGCTTACGGTAACAAAGCATCGTGTGGCCTGAGCATTAAATCAAATTATTATAGTGTTTAAACTGTGCCTGTTGTTATTTCTTATCACATGGTGGACGTGTCATTACTTGCGTACTGTACTTTTTCGGGTTTTTCGGGTTTTTCTATTTTTTTTTTGTGTAGTGACATTTTCTAGATATGCCATTGACGATTTCTGTTGACAACAATAATATTATGGGCTAGACATTACCGATTGATAACAATATTATTAAATTAAAATTAAAGTGATTGTGTTGTCATTTGCTGTACAGACGTCCAGTTCTTGCATTTTACCTTTATTGTTGATATATTTTATAATAATTTGTGTGCTGTTGAATTTCAATTGAAACTTAATACATCGTGTTTGATGTTTATAATGGTAAGTTTAGAAATATTTATAATTACAATGAGGTGTACCTATTATTAAAATTAATTTATTAAATGATACAGCCATAGGTCATAAGTGATTCTTTTGATAGTCCACACTAATTTCATATTTTTTGATTTAATTTTTGTAAAATATATAAAATTTAAAATCAGTTTGATAAAAAATTCATATTAAATTATATAAATTAAAACTAATTTTTTATAAAATATAAATTGTTTGATAAAAAATGTACATTTAATAAAAAAATCTAAATTGAATTCAAATCATAATACAAATTCTGTTTGATTAAAAATCAATAAAAAAATCTCTGTTATAAAAAAATTGATAAAAATCTATATTTGATAAAAAATACTAAGAAAAATTCTATTGAATAATTATTGTTATTTGAATTTATATTTGATTCTAAAAATAAATATAATTTTTCGTATATTTAAATTGATCTGAAACAATATTTAGACAAATCGATATTCCATACCCTCATGGCGTTTTAAATATAACTTTCTATAGATGAACTAACTTGCTGAAATTCTTTTTTATATTACGAAACTAAATATTAGTTAAGTAATCTAATATATTATTATTATAAGATGATCAGTGATTTTTGCATATTATAATAAATAATTACATATATTTAAATATTTATTTTGTATTGGTTTTTAAAATATTTGTCCATCCGTTCGTTCTTTAGTTACCATGTACATATAGTTGCGATTGTTGATATATATTATAATACCTATATTGTTGATTTTGTTTGTTTATTTCCAGTGCATAGTACGATTGTTGATTTTTATTTTTTTACTGTCCATACTTCATAGTCATTTTATACAAATTGTAAATGGAATTGTAATTTATAGCGTTGTATTATCCACTGATTAATAATTTATAGTAAAAAAAGGAAAAAAGGAAGGCTCTCATTTGAACACTGAGAGTATTTATATTTTATAGGGTATTATTTTGACCCCCCCCCCCTATAGGTTGCTAAGGGTGACTTACACATAGATTTTATTTGGCTCATGAAAATTTAATGTTTGTTTGTTTGTTTATTTAAAGGGTTTCACTACTTTACTAGGTTAATTTTACTATTAAAAAAGTAGAAATACTTAAACCTAATATATTCAAAATATGTAATTAGCTCTCAATCATGACAGTTCTATACTAAAACTGTTATTATTTGGTTAACTATTTCTTGCCACGAAAGACAAAATAATTATCTATATAAAACTAATACGAGTCTATAATATTATGTGTATTGTTAGGTGATTTTATTATTTGATTTCATCTTGTTCAAGATTCATTTTTTAGGTTAGCGATAATCGTTATAGGTAATATTTTAACATTGCTCGTTTAAATATATTTATAGCATTATATAATTTGTGAGTAAAATATTCATCTTTGAGTATTATATGTTTTTAACTGACAATTTACTGTTTCGTTATTTGTTTTGTTTATGATCATATTTATTTATTTATTATCGACGATACTGCGCGTTGGAGTTTTTAAACCACGCTTAACTCCCACAAACCATACATACCTTAACGGTACCTAAGTAGTATGCATTTTTAAGCCCGCGTTCAAGGATTTTACGAAGGCTGAATGACACAAATTTTATTTTCATTTACAACCTATTCCACTAAACACAATACATTTTAGTCGACTTATTTCACAGCTCATAATATAATAATAATTACATACTTTACATTAGATATATATTTTTATGTTTAAGCCCATATCCACTCGCACCGATAAACACGTACACGAGCGTTTTTATATAAAAACAAAATAAAACTACAAAGACGTAGAAAGGCGCGTAGAGATTATTAAAACGTCCTTTGATCACAGCACCATATTGTATGTGTATATTACGCGAGACTGTAAATAAAATAATACGTTTTGTCGTCGATAATAATTATTATTTCCTAGGCCGTGTCATCTTCGGATAATAGTTCAACGTTATCATATAGAATTTCCCTGGGATACACCGTGATACGAAAAAAAAATCCATCTTATACGAGAACCGCAAGCCAACGTAGGTATACCACAGTGGCGCTACGTTCCATTTTTTATCGATTAAACAAGACGTGTAGGCATATATTTTGTTTTTAAGTACGGCTGGTAACCGTGCAGGTATATTATATAATGCATGCCCTGCATCAGCAGCGTGAAATCTTTGTATTTATAATGACGTGTGCGTGTAAAACATGAACTACGATTGACACCTGTGCTTTAATTATATCATTACTATAATAACTATCGTAATGTTCACGGTGTAAATGTAAATATAATTTCACGGACCGTCCACGGCTGTAGAGGAGAAGTAATAATTAACGGGTTTCCTATCTGTTTCTTTGTCATAAAACACATTGCATTGGGTTTTGTGGCTATTTTCTGATAATATAGAGGTACTTTCCTTGTGACTTTATGATTTTTATTAGGTATTGGAATTCATATATTATTGTATCACCACCGCTCACTCGTCTGTTGTGAATCAATAATAATATCGAAAATAAAAAGTGAATGGATACTTATAGAAACCAACGAGGCTACGTCATCTATTCAAGCGTGTCGCCGAAAAATTGTTACCGCCTATCGCTGCAGGATGTGCCAAAATATTTAGATAAAAAGTTCACCTAACATTAATCAAATATTTAAAACGACGCTGTAAAATATCTACCTACTATATAAGCACCGTATGTCGTAAGTACTGCTGTATGGCAAAAAAAAAAAACGCCAAAGCAATCTCCGTTTTTGGATAACTTTGCTCACATGATTATATTATTACACGGGAATGACAGAAAGCCACGACGAGAAAGAAGGCGTTAGGTCGTTAGGACGACTTTAGCACACCCGAATCAAGATTACAACGTCTCAATGTTTTAACCATAGATTGAATTTGAACAAAAACCGATCGCGCTTAAATCGAATTATATCTATTGCACAACATGAAAAATGTTATGATGGGAAAAACATATCAGGCGAGATTAAAGAAAATTGTTACAACATAAATATGAAATAAAGAGAAATATTTCTGTTTAATTTTCGATGGTATAACTGGCTGTATCGGTACATACAAATTCGCATATTGTGGCAGGCAAAGCACGCAACTTGCAAAGAATCAAAAAATGTGAAATCTACAGACACGTGTGGTATTTAACGTCAGTTGGAAATGTCTCGTCGACATGACATTAGATTTTATTTAGTCATTAGAATAACGGTTGGGTGATGATTCTGTATTTTTTTCGTACGCACCTACAAAGGCGGCAATTTAGTGAAAAAGATTAACTTGATTTTATTAAGTTGAGTCAACGGTAATGGGATTGGGTTGCAAGTTAATAGTTAACAGACATTATATTTAACTCAACAAGTTCAAAGTTAATATGGAGAAAAATAGTAATTTTTTTTTATAATAACCAAACATCTCGTCCTGTTAAAAATGTTTGTATAAGGTAATTACTTACACGTCCGTGTCAACTATATACTACTAAATCAATGGATATTTTACTTGTTAGTTATTAATATTAAATATTATTGTATACATCATTATCAAGCGAAAATAATCAGTTATATTGCGTATTTATGCACCGACATGGTTTTAGCTTTAGTACTAACGTAATATTTTGTCAAATCAACTGCAGTTCTGGTTAACGGACACTTGGACTAAGTAAGTTAAAGAATTAAAAGATAATTTAATTTTTACTTAGTCTTAATATCTAAGGTAGCTACCTAATCGTAATCGCCTATTTCGAATGTACCAATATGATTTTATTTTATTTTTTTGATCGTTTATAACATATCATGATATCATAATACATAGTATTATAGATATTATACGCACGTGCGCGTCGTGTATTATAATATTATTATATAATGGTATTAGGTCGACAATGTTTTTGTTTTTCGCGGAGAGACGGGTGCAGTTTGTTTGCTGTGGGTGCAGGGTAAGTTACCGTCAAAGGAAAAGTCACATCTGTATGTTTAAGTACGCGACGTATAATATTATATATACGCACATACACATAATATTATATAATATATTTAAGTACGCGTCGTCGAGTGGTGAACGTTATATACACATATATATATATATATGAGCTCACGCACAACGAAAACAACACAGCTCGTCGACGGCGGCGGCTTTAAAAGGATAGACGGGCGAAAGGTACCCATGCCGGATAATCCGCGGTGTCTGCTGCGCACGCGTCCGGCGCTGGCACGGTTTGAACTTTCACGAACAATAACCCTCCCCCGCGGCGCACAGCCTCCTCCGAGAGCCGAAAGTGCACCTACGCCCCCCCCTCTCCTCCCCGTCGAGGCTCAGCTGCGAAGCAAAGCACATAATACACATACGTGGCCTATACGACTGCATGACCCGCTTGTACGGGGTGGTCTCATTCTACGCGCCGCTGTGTTATTACGGGCGCGTTTCCGTCGGTCGGCTTTTCCGGGGGGGGGGGGGGTCGGCCACTAAAATTGTTTTCGATTTTATAATAATAACAATATGATCAGCTCTATGTTATACTTATGACGTCTGATTTTCACCAACTTTTCCTGTTTCGTTTTTTAACATGATTTCCCGTGACCGGCGATTATGTCAGGTCGTGCTGTCAAGTCTTGCGGATTTCACGTTTCGAGATGCTGACATAATATCAAGGTGATATTTTTTTTTTTTACGAAAATCTCAAATTATCAATTAATATGATATTATAATGCGGGCGATTAGTCGCGATGTGGCCCATACTTCGTCCCCCGCGTCTATTATATTTTGATATTACGAAAAACCCGCTTACGACACTGTCCAGTAAATAACGTTGGATTAATCGACAAGTACCTTGTCATAGTTACCAGCCGCGGCTGTATATCAACAACAAAAAAAATAAAAACCGTTTCGAAGTCACAAAATATCGCAACCAGAAAACGGTCGGACCCGATAGAAAAAAAAACACATCACCCTGTATAATAATATATACATATATATCGTACAGACTTGTACTATTACGGTTACTATATATACTACTACGCGTAGTGCACATTTTACGGTGCTCGACGACTGCACAGCTGACCGGCGCGCGCGGGAAACTTTGAACACCGTCGGGCGTACAGCAGCGCACCCTGCCGGACGGAATCCGATCGCTCCGGGTCAACACGTCGCCGCGCGTATCCGACGGCGATAATTGATTATTATTCCGACGAGCCTTTCAACGACCCGCGAAAACGTTATCATTGCAACAAATGCTGACAGTGTTATAACAATAATACGGATTTTAGCGCATTTTGCATTTCTGCAGATTTAAACGGCCAATATTGTTACAATAAATGATGATAATACTATAGGCATATATAATAATTGATAGATACATTTCTCCCGTTGCAGTCGCGGGCACGATGCACTACATTGCACATGCACTGGTTTTAGATTCTTCTGAGCGGAGCGACGAATGTATTGGTTCAACAATTATGACGTAGTTTTATTTTTCGACTTCTCCTTTTTTACACTTTTCTTAGTGATAAAAAAATGCTCCTATATTAGACTTCGAGAGATGTTTCTGTCGGAAACACGAATCTAGTTTGCGATTAGAAGTGGTCAAAAATTAAGAGTACTTAGCTGTTTCTTATTTTTTTAAGAAAACGATAAAAAACAAAAAAAAACGAAAAATATACGGCAAGTTTTTTGAAAAATTGAATAATTTTTTTTTGTGTTTCTCTAGAAACTAATAACCAAGCATTTGCAAATTATTTTTGGTCATGCATACACCGAAAGTTTAGTTTACATTGACGGTTTAAGTGTTGGAAAGTGTCGGTAAATCTTTCAAAATATTTTGATTTTTTTAGTTATTTATAGTCATGATACATTTTTCTAATTTTATAAATTATATTTCAGTTAGAAATGTATAAACAAATTTATTTTCATATCTTACATTAAAAATGCCAATAGGAGATCCTCAACAAGTTTTTCTACTTTTATAAAAAAAAACAAAGTTCACCGGAAAGTTAAGCTATAAAATTTTAGATATTATAGCGATAACATTTTTAATAGTATTTATTTTTAACTATTAAACATGATTATTTGTACAACTATTCAAGGATGACACAACATCTTTACTTAGAATTTATTTTTCGTATGCAATGATTTAACATTTAATTAAATTAATATAACACATCTATTACATGTTCGACAATTATAACAGGGTGGTACCCACCCACTCGTATACCTTTTTTATTATTACATTATTTTTATAGTACATAATAATATAATATTATTTTGGTATTTTAGATTCTGGGCGGAGTGATGAATGTATTGATTCTACAATGATATATGTGTTTTTTTATTTTGTGTGTCTGTGATGTACACGATAAGAATTAATGTAGTCGAAATAATGTTTCGATTTTCAACTTCAGTATGTTTTTCAGTGGGAAAGTAAATCTTGTTGGTACTTTTAGGACGTAAAAATGTAAAGTAGTTTTAATGTAGTTTTCAAAAGCGCCGGGTTAAACAAAAAAACGGAAAATTTTACGCAAAATTGGTTTTTGACAAAATCGATTTTGGTTTTTGGTTAGTAACTCTAAAACATTAGACCATATAAATACATGATATTTTCACTGGTTGTCTATATTATCGTATTCAATTTTCAAAATATTTTGATTTGTTTTGAAATGTTAACGGACATTTTCAGTTTACAATTTGTTTGGTTTTTTTTTCTATGAATGTCAATATAATTTTATTTGTCAGGTAAAAATATTAAAAACTCATGGCGACGAATTTTTTTTATGAGCGTTTGAAGTTCAAATGTTTAGAACATTGGATTTTCATTGGATTTCTCATGTAGTGATTGACCATCTCCCCCAGAATTTTGTGACCGCCTGTTCGTTCTTGTATATTTCAGGATCATCTTGTCCGTTCGGCTGCTAACAACAGTGACGGACGACATCCATGACGATTACGTTGCAATACTGCTGTAGGGTTTCATTGTATTCGTGGTATGTATTATATAGTGCACGTTTGGACTTGGAATTGCAAATAATGAACACACAATTACAACATCGTCTTAAGCTGTCACTGAAAAATACAAATGTTTCTGGGTGCAGAGTTTTTACTATACTAGTCAGCGAGTGCGTTCTACAATAATCATAATATGTTCTGACCGGTTAGCGTTCAGTAAAGATTTCGGGCCTGTTTATTTATTCAAATCCATTAATATCGATACCTATATAGCAATCATGTTCAACATAATATTATTACAAATAAGTACGTGTCTTCTAAATCACGACCATTATTCAAATTCGTGTGGCATGTACATCAGACGCAACCGGACGTGCGTGCGTGCACATCAAAATAGTTTGATATTATTTATAGTTTGTAAAAGTCTCCGGCGCGTCCAGAAAGAAATAGTACGATTCGTAAACGCAAATCCATATCCGTTAGAGTAAGTGAAAGAAATTGTTATGTTGAACTGATAATATCTTATAGATGGATGAGATTATGGTAATAATATACTCTTATAATAGACTTAATATACTATATGTATTTGAATTAAATACGCTGTCTATAAAAATATTAAATAAAATATTACTGAAATTATATTATAAACTGTAATTGTGCGTGAAATCTAATATAAGTTATTACCCATCGTAAGATAATTTGTGTCATTTAATACAATTATCTTTGTTTTTATTTAATGACAGAACATAATATTATGTTTAATCAGTTGCAACCGTAACTACCAAATTTAAAATTATATATTTAATATATTATGTATAACAAATGAATAATACATATATTTTATGTTATGAGCAATTCAATTTATTTTTTTAACTTTTGCATATAATATTATACATTATATGTGGCTACTATACATAATTAAAATAGAAGAAAACCTCGTTATTGAAGTGTAAGTATAAAATTTGTAATGTTTTATTCTCCCAAATACTATTTTATTTAAAATAATTTTAACGTAACTTATGAAATGTGACGTTATTCAGTTCAATATTAAAAATTAAAAACACTACAATAAAATGCATAATATAATCCCAGCCATCTTACCTGATTAGGTATTCAAATATATTATGTAGTGTCAGTGTGTCTAGACAGTTTGAAAACCTTATTCACAAATTTATACACGTTTCTGAACTTTCTATATACAGTGTAGATATTATAACGTAGATACCATAGTTATATAATAATTGTACTATATATTATACAAAAAAATAGTCTTCGTAGACATTTGGATATGATGACATAATATATAAATAGTGACATACATTATATTGTATCAGTAGGTACTTGATACGACGATCGCAAGCATGTAGCAACAAGAACTGCAGCAGAAACGGTTGCACCGCGCCAACTGCAATTGCACGCGTGTAACTGTCTATCCTATATGCGACTCGAATGTCGTGCTTTATTGTCATAAATCAATTGATGTATAAAAATCACTGTCTGGCTGTCTACCATGCAGAAATCGGTTGATGTAAAATGGGTTCTTTTCTGTTTTGAAAATATCTCTTTATTATTGTATAAATATAAAAAAAAAATGGGTGTAAGTACAATACTTTATACTTTTCGTATACCTATACATCCGATATCTACGTCATTTAATACTGCATAATAAGTCACGTTACACTTCGTCGGCGGCAATAACACACGTTACGTACGACCTCTGCGGTTGCAGTTTACCATGCCCATAGACTTTATTATACAAGGTGTTCAAAAAAATATTTGATTTTTGTGATCCAGAACCACTTTCCTATATGAAAACCTGCTATGGGGGTTTAAAACAGATGTACGAACACTCCCCCAGCCCCGAGGATGATAATACTGCGTGTGCGAAATTTGGTGCCAATTGGTTCAGCCAATGGTTTCCAAGTTTATTATAAGCCCCGTTACAGACGCACGTGTAGCCATTAATTATTTGTAAATACAATAATATTTACCTGTATGATTATATAATATTATATAATATACCAATGGTTCATGTAGGTACATTACACGTAGATACCTGTATATATACATGGCGTCTCGTCGTCTATGCAGTTTGTTGTATTGCCGCTACGAGACGGGGTCAAAAGGTGTTCGCCGGCGGTGGCGGTGGCGGGGGGGGGGCGTCGTTTTTAGCGGGCGAATAAGCGTACTTATACCGTACACATAATGTACACGGCCGCATAGTCGCACTGCCGCGCCGACGACCCGATCGATATGATATATATACATCATATTATATATATATAATATATGTATACTTATATGTGCGTATATATACGCGTATATACAGGGTGTCCAAAGTGGCGTCCGCACGACCCCCACCCCCGCCGACAATATTTTCCACTATATCGTTGTAAATTGTAATGCGCGACGATCGGAAAGCGTAAAAAATAAATTATCAGGTGCGTCGTCGGCCGGTCACGCGCGTTTGGTTCATATCATATCGCACGCGATCGATTTTCAAACTTATCGCGTTGTAAAAACACAAATCGTACGAATTCGCGGATTCGCTGCATACGCCTACGCGAGAGAGTCGCTGCAGCGGAAAAACGGACAAAAAAAAACCACTCGACCGATGGAAAGTGCACGGCTCTTGCACGAATTTCGTGATGACAATATTATTTTACGATAAACTGTGCGAGCTGGGCAGTGAAAAAAAAATCGTTTTACAAAATATCGTCACTGCACACTGCACTGCACTGCGGCAGATCGGGTCGCCGGTGCACCCTGTATGCGCGTGCCTACACGTATAATAATATATTATGCGGCTCTCGCGTATAACAATAATAATAACAACAAGAGGAGCAGACGACGACCGTGGTATAGTATATATATATATTATGTTATATATATACAGACGTACCGCATAATCGTGGTAGTCGTGCGTATAAAATAATCGCGATGCGCAACGCCCCGGCAGAGGGCGCTCGCGGCGGCCGTAAATGTCCGCCGCCCGCCAAAGTCGGCGGCCCAGCCGGTTCGCGCGGATTCCGCGCCGTCCGCCGCCGACTGCGGGCGGCACGCACTCGCTACTACTACTGCCGTTACTACGCGCGACTACTACTACTACTTACTACTACTACTACTACTACTACAACTACTACTACTACTACTACTACTACTACTTAGATGACTACTACCACTAACGTGTTACGACTGTAAGCACATTATACAGGGTGATCCGCTTCCACTTTTGCAGTCGTTTCCGCGCCGAGTGTGGCGACGGGAAACCCGTGAAAAATAATACATCAAACCGTGTGGAATCGAGTCAAATTAATAACACACGACGTGTCCCGGGTGACCGGCTTACGGCGTAATATAGTCTATAATTTACCTCAAGTTATGAAAATAATTCTTTAAATGTAGTTGGGGTTGATTTTTATTACTTTTAAAAATTACATTTTTGACGGTGGTTTTTTTTTTGAGAAAATTAATTAGTACATTAATTCTGGTTTGATTGTGTATGTAACGCACTGAAATAACTAAAAAATTCAACAAAAAAATACGATAAAAAGTGGACGAGTTTTGAAGATACATCGGCTAATGTGCGTTCAGTTTTGTTAAACAAAAAGTTTAATTTCACATAACCAAAAAAATAAGAGTTAGACCCCTTCCCCATAACTTAAAGTATGGTATGATAAATATTATCTACCTATGATAAGGCGTTGTTTATGAATTGAAATTTTTAATTTTAAAATTTTAAATCTACAGGTTTGTGATCCAGACAGCAGATATCTATATCCATTATGCATTTGAGAGTTAACGGAAAACTATTTTTTTTTTCCAAAAATTCTGTCACTATAAATATAGTTGTTTATTGTTCCTGTTCAGGGAAATTAATTCATCAAAAATTAGACTTAGTCAGTTTTGTCACGTTTGTACTATAATATTATGAGGAATTAATTGCAAAAAATTGAAGCCTCTATACGTTGTGACTGGGCCTGGAAAAATTGATTATAGATTATGGAAAAATGCTACAATAGTTAAAAAAAAAAAACAGTTTTTAAAAAAATATACAAAATACAATACATTTCGGATTTATAATGTTAATTCTTCTTTGTGTACCTCACTAATTTTATTTATTTACTTTGAATTCAACTTGAAATTCAAAAATATATAAAATTATTAATATCACTTGATACCTAACCTACACTCTCTCACAAAAATCAAGTTTTTATCATTGCGCCATTTCTTGTTAATGTTTTCATAATTAGAAGCATAATTCTTACTTTTCAAAATATTCTGATGTCTAAAATCATAACAATTAATATAAAAAGTACTGTAGGTTAAATGAATAGTTACGCCACGATTGGAGTAAAATGAGAAACGGACATCCCGCAAAGGTCATGGTCCGCTATAATAAACACTAAATATTATATGACGCTTCTGACCAAAATATAATATCTTATAAATCAGAAAAAAAATTTAAAGAGCGTATAGATGCAGCGTTTCAACAGTTGCAACTAAAATAATAATATATGTACCTATATTATATTATTAAAACTGCAGTATCAACGACAATAACAGTTTTCCAAATCGACAGAAAACTTTACTCGGAAAACAGTAAAGTGCAGCTGTTTATACAGATCACCCCGTACGGTATAATATACAGAGTGATTCACCGGGCACGCTCAGCGCTCACGCTCTTTATTCTTCAATAATACAGTAATTCAATATCCGATTTTTGAAATTTTTAAAATAATATATCTATTTAAATACCATATTATTGTAAAATTATTGATACCTGCAAACCTAAGTTTTTCAAATGAGATCACCCATTTATGTACCAAATTGTATTATTAATTGGGATATTTTTTCTGAAAATGTCGACGCAGATATCAAAATCAATATTGTAAAGATAAAACATAGGATGATTATAGGCCCATGATAATCGGTTTGGATGTTTTGGACTCATGAGGGCTTTTGTGATTTGAACATTTTTTTAAATAATTACTATTAATCCATTGACGTGTATAATTTATGGGAATATTATCCATATCGACAAACACTAGATCCAACGTCGGACATTCTATTTGACTATTTGAGGAACCATATACCGGTATAAGGGGTGAGCGTGGTCGCAGGTAAATCACCCTGTACACAACACGCCGCCGCGCGCTTTACGAAAATAATAATAATAATAATAATACGCAAACCGGCGCGCCGTGCCCGCAGACAGCTGGGGGCCGTTTCGCCGCGCGCACGCACGCCGCACCGGTCGCGAGTCACCGTCGCACCGTTTTCGCGTTACTTCCCGTCCGTCTTCCGGGTCGCGGAACCATGCGACATCTCGCCACCGCCGCCGGTCTTCCGCGGTGTCCGAACCACGTAGTCGCTCCGTCACCGCCGCCATCGTCGTCACCGTCACCTCCATCACCTGCTCGACCGTCCGCTCGCCACTTGTTGACGGCCACCGGAAAACTCGTCGCCGACGAGTCGCGGTTCTTTTTCTCTGCCGTTTTTCCTCCGCACCGATGTCCGTGGCTCTCTCGAGGGGAAAACTCACGACTATAATATTGCACGTTGTCGTCGCTATTGTTACCACCGTGGTACGATAGCACCGGGGGCATAGGCATAGGTATACAATAAACTGTTTTGCGCTCGCATCGTCAATTTTTCGGGCAGCGGGTTCGACTATCGACGGACGAGAGCCGCGGGTCGTTTAAATACTATATTATATACATGGAGTTTCCGAGGTACGTCTATATTGCCAACTGTGTTCCTACCTATACCGCGGTTATGTTAGTTTAACTGCACATGCATGATAATAGTTGTTGTAGACTACGAGTAGTATAGTACTGTTATAATAGTATATAAAGTAAAAACGTATTATATTATCCAATACGTCAAGTAGATAAATATAATAAATAGTAATATTGTGTAATAAAAATTGTGAAAACTTTATTTTGAATTGAAAAGTGCAAGATATAGTAAAATTCAAAAATAAAATGTATGGACTAGTTAGACAAAAAACGTTTACAACAAACACACGCTTGTATATAATACATTTTATTGCTTTAAAAATATATAAACCATATTAGTATAGTATACCTATTATATAATAATTTATAATAAACTGTGGTTTTACGACGGCTCCAGCGAGTTACGATCGTCAAGTATCGCTAACTATCGCTCGAAAGTAAACCGTCAATGTCTTTCGCATTGCGAAGCATACAAGAATATCATTTTATGTTTTTATATTTTATGTACAAAGAATATGGAAAAGCAGAGTATTTGTATACCGTATAATAATATGTAAAAACATATTTGAAGATTTATGTAAATTTTTATCCTGAGTCTTGTGAAACGTTTTTAACACATCTTGTCAAAGTTGATTCATTATTGTACTTTTATTAACGAAACATATGTATTTACGTACATAAATCCAATTATTTTACAGCTGTTATTGTTATTTATTTATTATTTATTAATGGGAACCTGTAATATTTTATCATATGTTCAAATTTTTCATAAAATTATCGTCTATATCATATATGCAATGACGTCCTCCCAATAAATGTGTCATCAATCGCTTTAACAGTAAATAAGTTATATACACCTTGGTATTGAATATTTGACGAGAAAAAATGGTTAAAATAATTTGAATACGAATTATAATATAATATAATTCATATTAATATTATTATAATGTCTTTCACGACGTGTATGTATGATTTCCGGGCCTGGTTCGGATACAGGAAAACACGCGTAAATAGTTTGCTTTAGTATACTATGGCAAGGGTGTCCATTGGGGGCAGGGTTAAGAAGGGACATATCCCGCACTAGCTTTTTCGTTTCCATTATAAATTTAAATATAAACTATTTTAATTCATATTAAATACATTGCATAAATAATTGATGATCATCATTTTATCCATTAATAAAAATATTATGTTAATAATATATTAGTTAACGAAAAATGTGTCAACAATTTTATCAATTTGTTGATTTTACCAATTTCGCCAGGCTTATCAAGTTTTATTTGACCGTTTAAAATTAAATCGCATATATTTATTCGCATTCA
The DNA here is from genome assembly GCA_008086715.1 of Sitobion miscanthi. Lineage (NCBI taxonomy): Eukaryota > Metazoa > Arthropoda > Insecta > Hemiptera > Aphididae > Sitobion > Sitobion miscanthi. Next base: position 37,734,528 of record CM017798.1, read on the forward strand.
CGAATTATTGTTTTAACTGTCTTTACTTTTTCTACACCTAATTATTGCTGGGTAGTAGGCGACCGTCCATATCGAATTATCGACAAACGGAATATAATATAAAATATAACAAAATATAGCATAAAATATTACTATATGAACATTGATTATAAAAGTAAGTAAAGGTCGGTACGGTACCTTATCAATTTTGTATCTTAGGCTACACGTTCGTTCATGCATGACTATAATTTATTTACTACGATGAATTTTTAACGGTAAACAAATGATTTGTATACACTATATACATTCGTTTTAATAGTTGCCACTTTGTCGGATAAAATAAAATAATATCCGTTTTTTTCCTAAACAATAAAATATACAAAATCTTTCCATCGTGCATTTGCATAGCATGGAATGTGAAATTTCCGTTTTTAATGGATTTTAAAAGAATTAATATTATGTTTTAGTTATAAAAGATAAACAAAAATACAAAAATGAATTTATGATTCAGGAAATGTTTTTCTAATTGAAACCAAGAGTTTCATCAACTGAGGAATACGGGTATATTTAATCAAATTATTTTTGAAAAGTTCAGTATTTTTACCACAATAATTATGGAATGTAAATAATAAATTTAACAAACTGTATATTTAACAAAAAAAAAAAATAATAATAATAATAATATAAATATGTCAACCTTTGTTCTTAAATATATTTTTCTAGTCGTATTATGAAAATTAAATGAATAAAAAATAACTTAACAGAGTTTCTTGTACAAAACAAATTTATTAACTTTCATATTTTAGATTCTGATGTGTGCCTCGTATTTTTTTCTTGATTATCATTACCTTTAGAGTATTAAAAACGACACTTGGAAAGTGGTTATTTTGATTGCGAATTGGATCTAGATGGTACCTCGGAGGGTCAAAAGTAAAATAATTTCCGTAATTTACTAAATAATAGAAAAAACTAAAACACTAAATACGGGAAAACGGACATATTATTAACTCGACACAAATTTTTAATAAGATCGATTTTAATTATTCTATTTTAATTATGTCGATTTTATTCAAATCTATTCCAAATTTAAATTGATTGCATCTATACATATTTTGTACATTATACATGACTGATATAATAATTATAATTAATCACGAATAACGTTTACTTTTGCCATTTTGGTGTTATTGTTTATTATTTATCAACACAAAAACGAAAAATAATTGATTTAACTTACACAACTTGCACAATGAAATTTAGCATAGAAATTAGAAAAGCGTTCATTCTTCGAAATTAATATAGAATATTATAAATGTATATTATTAAATAATTAAATAACTTACATTTGACTTAAAATAATATATAAAGGTTCTATTTTTAAACGAGTTTACGATAATTTCTAATTAGTAAATATAATATTCAATATATCATGATCATGCCAAGTTTAATTACTTATTCTAACATTTTTCTCAAAGCTAGGTTAGCTTAAAAAAGTGAATAAATTAATTTTTTCATTGGAACAATTCAACGTAATAATAATGATAATAATAATAGACATATTTTTGATAAACGCATACTAAACAATAAAAAAAGTCTGAACACGTCTTCATGTAGGCAACTTACTGTATTAGTGGTATAGATTTCTAATAATAAGTTTTATAAAAATATCTTGTTGGTATATATTATTAAAATAAAACATTATATTATCGATTATCACATTTTATAATATAAGTTATTACTGTTGTACACTTTTTATATTGCATTAATGTATTACTAATCGATTCGTAACGTAATGATATTATGATAAATATCACTTATTTTTTAATATTTTCAACTCATTGCCAACACGACAAAATAAAGAATGTCATAATCGGATTATGTGATCAATTTCTAAAATGCAAGGTGTTAACCATGTTTAGATTCTAAACAATAAACGAATTGCAAGCCATTGATTTAAACTTTGAACCTTGTGTTCTTCAGCGCAAGTATTTTGAAAAATGAATTAGAATTTAGAAACCAAATACGTTATTTAATTAATCCAATTTCGCAGTGAACGTTTGCGATTTTGGTACGTAGTAGATTAATTCGTTAGTGTCTCTTTGCTAAACCATAATTTACCTCTAAGGCATTTTCGGAATTTAAATGGTTTTAGCTTTTGATAACTTATCTCGATTTTATTTTATTCAATACAAACTCTGACAAGTACGTGATCGGTATGTACGAGGCCACATATTGATTATTTTGATTTGACGTTCAAGTTTTCAATTTGTTTAAATTAGTGTGCGATTGAATTAAATTAAATAGAACAAATAACATAATTAAACATCCAGGATTTATTTTTAGTGATATTTGTCAAATACTTATAAAGCAAACAACTTATCTACATAAATTAAAATATGTTAAGGTGAGGAATGTATTAAAATTGAAAACCCTCTTAGAGTGAGTAAAAAGTTATTTGATTTTGAAAAAAAAAGTTTTTATACTTTTGTGTTACATTATTGTAAAGTGAAACACTGAAACCAAAACAATAAATCTTCATAAATTATTAGTTTGTTTTAAAATGTCAATCTAAAAATCTTATCAATTATTATGTTTTAAAAATAAATAGGTATTATGATAATTTATTATAAAGAGAGTACGTAATACTTTTTAAAATAATGTCTGTAAACAGCCTACATTGCTGTATTATGGGTGTTAAATATTCTGATATCTCAGATCATTATTTCTGATTTTATATTGTACAAAAGCATAACAGAGTTTTTGAATTATATATACAATATATTATATTATGTGAACATAATTTGCCTTTCAATTTAATATTATTTATAAAAATTATTGTTATGTTATTTTACTAGAATTTAGTTTTAGTTGCAATATTAATTCACCCACTAACGACTAGGTATTGAATTAAATAATATTTAAATTCGTAATACATGTTATGCGTAAGCATAGCTCAGCGGAAGTATAGGCCGGATTAAATATAAGAAAGTTTGAGATAAAAAAAAAAAATCATAATTCAAAAGGAAATGGCAAAAAAAAATGTCATCGTAATTATTATTTTTTTCCATATAAAATGTGTATGCACGTTCGTACGTTGAATACGAATTGAAAATATTGTCAAGTGGAAGTACAAAATGTTTTTATTCGTGCCGAAACTATGATTTTATGAAAATGTAGTGAAATGTCACGAAATAAAAAATTCAACAGAATATCATTATATCTGGCACGAAATTCAAATAATAAATTGAAATTTTCCATAACTCAGAGAATAAATCATTCACGTGAAATCTCCCGCGTATTGATAATGCATAATATTATAATAGGTATCATAATAAAATGTTGTTGATCTTTCAATTACTCGAAATGTTTGATAGCTTAGATTCGCGTTCACCTCCCTCGAGCTTTGAGTTATCATAATGTTTTACTCTACATGCCAATTATAAAGGTAGGAGATAGGTATCTATAAATAATTTTTAATTATTATTTCAACGAAAATCGTTCTATTTCGAATCCCCTGCGATTTTAACAATATGATGATTATGCGTTCTGTTTGGGTTTATTTTCTTATGTTACGAATATCACTTACTTATAAATGTTATTTTTGATTTGAAAACATTGGAAAATATAAATCAACCATTGAAAGTTTACCGAAAATATATAAAATACATTGTAGGCCTTTAACGTGTATTTAGTACTTGAATTTTATTGATTCAGTACTATCGTGACCAGCCTACGGGAAATATTCGGTGCAGGTGTATTATGGTTTTAAATGAAAGCTGACAGTTTTGTGGACAATAATTTTACTCGGAGTATCTTCCGCAGGTAAACGTCAATAAATTCTTTGGAACGGGTCTTCGACTCTCAGTGACAATGAAAATCCGTTTTATGCGCAAGTTGAACAGTAGATAGATACCTATGTATATTATGTATAACCTATTAACCTATATAATATTTTCAAAAGGATTTTCATTCCTGTATCAGACAAAAAGGACATTTTTTGTTGCGGGTAACTTTTAAATATAACGACCTCCTAGTCATTACTGTGAAATCGGCTAGTTCTATTTTCTTTTTTGATACTCAACCAATGTTTTTGTTGTCTTTGACTGAAAACCAAAGCGTGAAATTCATATATGAATGCACCCTAAATGCGTCGTTCCGTGATCGTGCTTTTTAAAAACGTTATTTAAATTTTTGAAATTCTATTGCAATAGTGTAAATAAACGCAAGACTTATCACCTAAAACCTAATTTAATTGTTTAAAGTTTTATTTAAAATTATTAAGAAATATTCTTAGTTTAAATTGTATAAATTGTAACTTATCATATTATTATTATATTATCTATTTTTAAAGTCATGTGTCCATAATAGTATCATTTATTTTGTAACAAAGTTTTTGTAACTCCTATACTTAGTTATTCCTTATATAAATATTGTGCACACTTGGAAAAACTACTAATAAAAATCATCTTAGAACTGATAACTATAAATAAAATATTCAATCGATAAATAAGGCTACTAGAAACTTTTAAATCTTATCAGCTATTCTGCTCGAGTAAATTAAAACTGTCAAAACAAGCAAAAAAGTACAATATTATAGCTGAAAAAAGCGTTATAGCGCTCAACAAATATTTACCTACATAATGAATCGGTGTTCTCTGCAGTCAAATTCAAAATTTAAAAATAAATTTGTATCGCCACAGAACACTGCTCAAACATGGTATAAAATCTAAATATTTAAAAATATAGTCTTTAAATACTTATAAAGTACTTAAAATCATAATTTCAATAAACTCATTATTAACGGAAACAATGGTGGTGAACATGCTTAGTAAATCACCCTGGATATTTAATTATTTGGCACAGTTTTTTTACTTATAAAATTTCAATTAAAATGTATTCCAATTTCCAATTGTATTTCCAATTTCCAGACATAGAAATAATATAAAAATGTAATTCACATAACAATTCCTACCAGTACTTGGGTCAGTACCACGATTAGTGACTGAATGCAAACACCGCGCTACACCAAGTCATATATACACACACACACACACACACACATAATATAACACTTATTAAAGTAATTTAATTTACTATTCGACATGAGTATAATATCACAAAATAAATTGAATTTCATCTATTTCGTGGTAATACAGTAGGTTGAATAAATTGTTGTCAACAATGCTTTTGAAAACTACTGGGCATCTTTAGTTTTGACTACCCCTCAAAAGTAACAACTTTTAAATGTAGAAGTAGAAAATCATAAGATTCTTTCTAGCCTTCTAGGTATTCAAAAACATACTTTAGGGAAACAGACAGGGAAAAAAACCTTACATATCATTGTTAAATCAATAAATTTATCGCTACACTCAGATTCTAAAAACAAAAGTCAAAACCAATTTCCAAACAATTTATCGGTGAGGCATTTGGTTTATATAATATAATTATGCCTACCAGCTATATATTTGGGTGTGATTATGACTTGCTGTGGTCAATGTTACGATAAATGATTGTTAGCCGTAGGTGCCTAATAATAATATCATATTATACCTAGTTTATTTTCGGCTTTGATGATCAGTGTTGATTTGGTTTTATGCCACGAGATCGGGGTATTTATGAAACACCGTTTTACATTGTTTGCATCACGCTAAAGATTTTAAAGATAATGTTTTAGCCAATCTCGGTAATTATTTCTGCGAGAGCCTAAATGAAAAAAAATGAGCCGCCAGGATTTGCAGACCTATTGAATTTCTTTTTAAAAGATGCAAAGAAGATATAATCCCTTTGTATCGTATTGTTTTTTTTTTTTTTGTATCCAAAAAAAAAACTCACGGAAATGCCTCGGTTTTTATTTTTATGTGGCGCATTATATTTTCACGTCTGTGTATATTTTGTATAGTGACAAAAGCTCGCGAAAAACCCATTAAAACATTTTATAAATGGTTTAAGCGCACGCGCGCCCGTGTGTGTTTATACCGTCAATTTTTTTTTCTTCCGTCAATACATAAATATATATATATATTTTGACGTACGCGTAAACGACACGGCGTATTGTGCCTTTGGGAAAATTACTTTGGGATTGGATTTATTTCGATTGTCCCGCCGATGATGATAGATATTATAATATATATATATACGATAAATTTAATATTATCGTTCACACCTATAAAACGTTTGCTATAGCATAACGTAATATTATTTTCTTATCCGACAAGGCCGCCAACTCGGTCGTATGAATTATTGGGACACGTCATATTATATTCATACCGTTTTGGGTCTTATAAAATATGTATCTATACCAGTTGACTGGCAGTACCATGCCACAATAATAATATGTGTACTTATGTACTCAAAAATAATTAATACCGTGGTAGTGTTGTTATCAGTGCTCGAAAATGTTACGTTTGCACGAAAACGATTTATAGGACGTATTTTGTTTTAATAATCCGCAATGTCCATCGAATTTTTTTTTTTTGAACTCGACTAGTTCAACCGCGAATACCATAATAATATAATATGATATTATAAAATAAAAATACCCTATTCGGTCAGTTTAATGGTTAAAAGTAAAATTATTATATTTCGATAATTATTTCATATTTATGTTCGGGTAAGATCAAAGATATAATCTACGTTCACTTGGTCGTTTTATGTGTATATATATATATATATATATGCTGCAGTGAATTGGCTACGGATATTTGTGCCCCATTTTGACCTAATAACTGTTATAGGTTCATCCAAACTCATGGTTAATAGATTTTTTTTTGCTTATAAAATTATAAATTATAAATAGAATATAACTTTGAAATGTTAATAAGTACTAAAAACGTATTAAAATAACTTTTCATATTTTTTTCTTGTCATAATCTCTTGATGTTATTACTCATGACGAATTCATATTGCATAACCTTGATAAACTTCTGAGGAATAATAATAATTTAAATAGAAATTAAGTCATTTTTGGTACTCAAAATTATCTTATATAAAGCTCTGTTGAAAATTCTACAGTTATACCGACTGAATATTGGTGACATTAATTATTATAATCGTAAAGACTTAAAATATGTATATTATGATCACACACACCAAAATGTATGAAATAATGGTGAAATAGTAAAAGTGTTTAATTATTTTTTTTTTTTAAATACCTAATATATTTTTCTATGTAATTTTATGTAAGTCAATTAGAGTTCAGTCAGCTACTTTGACTGTTTTATAAGATAAATATTAGTTATATTATTATAAAGTTCATCACGTATCATCTGAATCGATATTAAACCTACCACTTACTAAACTATGGTCTATAATCGATCTAAACTCGTATTTGATTAATATTATTGATAATAGTATATGACAATTGACAAATTGACAGTTCATATATTTTGATTATGAATTATGATGCATACAATATAGGTCATAATGTCATTGCTCTTTGTATTTATCTAAACGGTAGATATTATTTGCTTTATTTTAATTATGTGCATAATAATTGTAAATCGTCTAAAGTTGGATTATAAAAAATTTCATGCGTTACTCAGTAATTATATCTACCTACCTATTCCAAATAAAATTCTGTATAACAATGTTAGATGTTATGTTTTACGAGTACAATTTTTATGTTGAATTACTTTTTTAAATTATGGCTTTAACAGAATCGTGTGTTTTTGTAAGTAAAATTACTTTTTTTTACCCAAGTGCTATAGGTACCTACTGAGCTATACGCTACAACGTTCTGATATTCTATGACAATAAGAACACTTCAGTGTGTAGATAATGCACTAGACTACAACTACCTAGAAAGCATACATTACAATAGTGTACGGTGCTGACAACTGTTTTTTAAATTATTTTTCGTAAATGCACCAGCTTAACAAAACAATTTGATAACAGATTATAAAGAGAAAACATTAATATCATTATATTTCATTATTACATAAAACATTTATAATTGCTGTAAAACGTATTATTTGTCATTAAAAATAATAAATCCAACGTTTGTTTTTCATACAAATATACAATTACGTTCTACTATACTATAGATATTATTATTTTTAAGTTACTGATAACATATAAATCAAATTCTATACGTTATAGAATTGTATATGTTATATTTTTATTTCGTTCTATATTTATTTATAATTTGTTATTTACATTTTTATTTTTTACTTTATTTTATGGAAATAATTCCATTGTATTCTTAAAGCAATTATTTTAGATTTGAACCAATTGTATATTAAACACAACTGTTTTACAAGTATCAAAACCAAATAAATAAAAGAACCGTCTTACTGTTTTTTTTCCTTGTAACAATCATTATTCAAATTAAAAATGTAGTCTAAATATATTTATTGTCAATTCACTTGACCTACAATATAAAACGCTTTGTTAATTCATTAAAAAGCGTAGTGAAAATTTTAAAATAACAATGTTATTAAATGATTATATATGAAAATCCTTCATGAAATTTAATTTTAATCGATTCAATATGTCATAATTTTACGTTATATGATTTATTGTTATTTCAGTTAAGGCAGACTATACAATATCTTTAAGTCACCAATTTAACTTTAAATTATTTTAATTTATAGCTGTCTTCATTTAGTTTTATAATATTCTAACATAATAAATAATTAAAAATTTTTTATCAAAAGACATTGGTACAGAATTAGATACATTTTAGGTACCTTAATAATCCACGCGTACAATATTTGACAGACCAGGAGACCACAAAACAATATTTTATAATTAATAACTAAATAATATATACAAATTTAATAACATGCTTACAGGGTGATTCACTAATCATACTCACTCCCTATTTTCTTCAATCGTATAGTTATTATAGTTTTTTTAAAATCCAATTTTTGGAATTTATAAATATATTAAGATACCACATTTGAAAATTCTTGAGATTTTTTGTACCTACTACCTGAGGACTAAGGAGTATATCCTGTGAAGAAACTAACGTCTATTTTCAAATGAGAATCTCCTGCTCTCTTTTTACTGTAAATTATATATAGAAAATTGTTTTGAATTCTTTGAAGTAAAACGTACACACCTTACTCAAAATTCGAACGAGTAGTTTCTAAGTTATTAATCTAATAATACTACTAATAATAATAACTTTATTGCAAAAATATAAAACAAAACAAAATTATACAAATGTAATACAATACTGCAGCACCCTTTAAAATCATAGCTTGTGCCGAGGGAGCGAGTTTTTACCACTTCAAGAATAAAAAACCTAAAAAACAATTTTATTTTCATAATAATAATATCCAATTTAATAGATAATACTTTACAAAAATATACGATGTATGTAATATGGGATTTAAATGTATTATGATTGAACCATTTTTATAAATTTACTATACATTTTTAAATATTAATATTAATTATTTACAATTTTAAACCACAAAATCCCAACCAAACCCATTATCATAGATCTTATAATCCTTAGACCTAAGTACGCAAAGTTAAGTAGGTTACTCAAAAACTACTAGTTTTCGAATTTTGATTTTGATACGTTAAAATTTTCAGAAAAATTATCTGCTAAATAATTTTCAGTATAAAAGAAGGTTATTATATTTTTTTTAAAACAGAAGTTTCTTTCTTTAAAGGGCAATCGGTAAGTAGCCCAAAGAATTTCAATAATATTTGAAGTATTTTTTGAAATAATTAAATTCGTATTTTTATAACTGCATTATTGAAGAAAAAAAGAGTGTGATAATGCTTGATCAACCATTCTGTATACATTTTACCTACATCACGAGTTATCTTCATAAATATAATATCATAACAAGTTACTACCTATGTATTTTAACCAAAATGTTTAAAACATTAAAAAACCGATATTTTATAGGTTTGTGCACGAAAATTGATGGTGAATGTTGAACACCGCACACGATATTTTGTTTTGATTTTCAATAATAATATTTATTTCATAATTAACCACTTGGTTTCACTCGTATCAAATCCATATATTGGATATAAAGTTATACAAGAAGGGTGCATTATAGTTTATTATCATTACTCAATTACCAATCTACAATAACTATTGGTAGGTACTCAAATTCCTAACTGTGTAATTTTTATAATTTTAAATTCAAACGATCGTTCTGCATTCTTCACATCAGAACAGAGAGAATGGTGGGCCAACAGGAACACGCATGATGACCAGAATTTCGAAAGTTGATTTAGGATAGGTAGTAGATTTTTTCGATAATTTTCTGCGGACACAATATGCGCCGCACGCCGTACCCTTGGGGTAAATAATAAGGGTTTCCATTTTCAATTATTAGATTACCGTATTCAATTGTACACGTTCGAAATCCCTTTTAGGAAATTAAATTATTTATTATACCTATTTCGTATTCATGTACCGTAAAGTCATCCTTATGTCGACCGCCGTAATTGCTCAATATTCTAATGATTGTAATCAGAGTATATATTCGTGCATTATTGTGATTTGAATGATATTAATTATAACACGAGACACAATAATACATAAAACTGTGTATATATTGTACACACGATTGAAAATATAAAATATAACGATTTCGTTATTACTGTAAAAAATCGAATATTTCCTATCAAACGATTGTATTGTATTGATTTCAAAAAAATTTTTTAGGCAATAATTGTAACTTACCCAGACACTTTTAATATTATTACTTGTTGGTGTCATAGTAATATTATAATGCGTTATACATAAAATAACTATTTTCGACTAATATGAACGTATCAATTAATTTTAATATTTATCACTATAATAGGTACATAAATGTACTTCTTTATGTATTGTTCAATTTTATAAATGTACGATCATAAACATAATATAAAATAAGATATATCAAACAAATTATGTGTGTATATACGACAAAGTACTATAGTGATATTATAATCTCGTATCTCGTCATTTTAATAACAGGCGTTGGTCAAAATATTATATTGTTTCCGAGGCTATATAATACACAAACGTTGTTTTCATTAGAATAATTTGTTTTGAATTTTATAAAGTATGAGACAATGAAGAATGAAAAATTTAAAAATTACCTCTTAATTGAGACGAATTATCACGTTCTTTTCAGGACTAATTGCCATTTAACGACCTCTGGCTTAAAATATACTGGAAACCTTTCCGGGTCACGGACCCTTCAAAACACTTGGAGCGTTAGTGATTTTCTTTTATTATACAGTAAATAACTGGATGTACATAATTCGCTCACTGATTGGTAACTTTAAGAGTCCTGATTCTGTCGTGTTTCACTTAAGTTTTTACGTCTATTGGACGATTACTATAATTTGCAGATTTTGAAGTATGCAAAAATTAGTATGATTAAAAACAAAATGTATACTTTTATTATAGGCGCATAATACTTGGAACCTATTTTTAATTGAATACATTAACTGTTCTTTAGGTTATCAATTCATATACCATATGACTATATAAGTATTTAATTTCGTTCATGTCATTTAATTCATGATAAAAAGAAAAACAATTACGATAGATGCTTTTTTATTGAGCTTTAAGACAAAGTTGAACATTATAATACTCAAAGTCTATTTGCTCTTGATTGGTTATTATATTTAAGTATAAAAACCGTAAACAATCATCCCATCATCTATTTTTTTAAGTGATTTTTTTTGTGTATTGTACGCATAAATGCATATTAGTTTCATAAATTTTAGTGCATATACAAACACAGACTTTACTTAGAACATTACACTTTATCCAAACATGATTTTGTATCAGCATTCAGCATTATATAAGTCAGGGTTAGTTGATATTCAGAGAATTCTATATTTGCGGGTTGTTCATCATGGTCTCACTCAACCCAGATATATTGTATTTTTATATTCACACCGCCGTTTTGAATCTTATTCTTTTCAAAACAACCTTATCCTAAATTCTTATAATATGTTAGTATAATAAAAAATCCAATAAAATATATTAATTTGTAACGTAACTAGTCAAGATTTTGCTTCAGTTTAAACGCAATATTGCGATACGCAGTTTTCTTTATTCAGTATTTTTTGTTTTAATTTTGGATACATATAGGTATGTGGATACGATATGTAGGTTAACCTACAACATATTGTTTTATGCTTATAAAGTGTTTACGTTTCATTTTATAAAGTCAACGAATAAACGAAATAATACTTTGAGATGGCTTAAAATATTGAGTAAAGTTAAATAATAAAATAAATATAACAACTGTGTCGGTTTTTTCTCAGTTTTTATATTGTGTGCATCACTGTCTATCTGTGCATACTTTTTCTAAGCTATACAGCGTAGGTACTTTTATATTAGAAACGTATAAATAACTGTGGAACGTCTTCTTTAGAGGACACTTGATTTATTTGACGTACACATATATAGATTTTTTAATTGCAAACGACAACATTATTCACACCAGATGAGATATTATCCAATCCAAGTTATCCAATAATACGTTTATGTAGAGGCCAGAAAAATTCGATTAGATTCAGCAAAGGTTATATTTTTAAATGGAAATCTAGTATTATTTTATACTGATACTCAATTGTAATATATATTCGAAATAATCGTTTATAAATAACAATGACGATGACGTAGAAAATATTAATTATACTAAATATTATACATTAGGTAGTATTTATTTTAAAATGTATGAACCTTAAATAGGATAGAAATAGACATTTTATTAAATTAAACAATATATAATTAAATCTATTATATTCAACAATTTTAAGTACATTTTTATGATTTACATGATTGGTGAGTTAAGTTTAATGCAACGTATAGGTATAGTTAACATATGATAACATTTATAACATTTTTACACCAAACTTAATATATTCTCAATATATAGAATAATAAGAACAAATATCTTGATGGATTTATGTTTCTTAAAGTAAAATAAATTGTAAAATAACCTAACTTATTGTTGTAAAGCAATAAACATAATAACTGAAGTGTGAAGAACAAGGTAAAGAGCTATAAGATTATCGCACGTGTATTGAATTCTCTCTATGGTATAAAAATTATTAGAGTTTTTCAGTGAATATTACAAATGATATAAACAACAATTGAAACTTGAAAGTGAGCAAAAACCTCTGCACTTAAACAAGCAAAAATAAAATTAACATAATGCACATTTTTACATTGTACGTTCATATAATGTATTATGTTTCCCAATAACCATTATAAAGGGGGTTAAAAATAATAAGGGATACGTTTTCACTGGTTTTTTTTTTCAAAAATTATAACTATTGCCGGGGCACTCGAGACTGGAAAATAGTAGTATACGTCTGAGAGCTGTGTGCATCATAGTAATATCCGTTGTATTATTCGCACTGAAATTTAACAATATTTCATTGATAGAGACGCCAATCAGAGCGGTGGCGCGCTGTGGGACTATGGCGGGCTGGACGGTTGGCCGTGGCAGGAGTACCGGATGAGGTACTCTCCTGAGGTGACAGTGCTGTTCTGCATCGCGTACGCAGCCGTGTTCGTGGTGGGCTTCGTGGGCAACATTTCTGTGGTGTTGGTGGTGTACAAGAACGTGAGGATGCAGTCATCGCCCACCAACATATTCATCGTCAACCTAGCCATTGCCGACCTGCTGGTCATCGTCGTCTGCGTGCCGTTCACGCTCATCGGCAGCATCACCACCGGTAAGCATGATTGCGCTTATCATGATATTATATTGGAGTGTGGTATACCGGAGAGTTAAAAATATTCGTTACATAAAAAAAACCACTCGCAAAGTCAAATGTCGAATATTTTTTTCTGCTTTAATTAAGTTCAAACAGCATGTCTGTGTATCTTTTTACGTGAACCAATTCACTCGGTTTATTCACCCTCATATAGCATATTTTGGTTTCCTTGAAATTTGAAAACTAAAACACTGATGAAGCCGAAATAGCTCAGTAAAATGTAAGACATTGAACCCATAATATTAAGCTGTTTCAGTGTGGGAGACATTAAAAAAAAGTTAGCCCATCAAAGTAGTAGTGATATCTAAGATTACTCTTTCTTTAGTCCATACCCTCACATCACTCCTACATTCATACAACATTGTTCCCTTTTATTCTTATTGCTTAATACTTGGCCAGTTTCTTGGCCATCTAACAAGTGAGTGATAGAAAAGAGAGAATTCTTAAAAAAAAAAATGCATTAATCCTCTCATAGAATTCAGCCCATCAATGAAGGGATATCTATATTGTGGCCAAGTTTGTTTAAGCCTCATTAAAAAAAAAAAAAAACGTCGACAGCTGAAAATAAAATATCGTACTTGCAGGGTATTCGTGCCAGGTGTAGACAATGTATAAAAAGATAATTCTAAAACTAGCCAAGTGTTAAGCAATAAAAATAAATGAGCATTGTTGCAAACAATTTTCAATAAGTATTTTTTTACTATATTATCTACTTTTATATTATTTTAATGTAAGAACCGTTTTGGTTTTCTTGTTATCATTATTATTATTATTATTGTTTTTTTTCTCTCTTCTCTTTTGTTTTTAACAATAAGTAATCTTGCTGTGACATGAGTTTTTACCTTAGTTTAGAGCAATCGCTAGTATTATGTCGCTATATTCATTTTTACCATGTAACTAGAATAAAAAAAACTATCAATCAATAATTATTTCCCATAAAACAAGCAGTGGATGTAGATTATCGGCTAAAAAAAGAGTAGACTAGTATAATACTTGGTCATAATGTAGATATCATTACTTTAATAGCTGACTTTATTTGTATTGTGGCCTTTAACATTTTAATGGATCCTGAAAAAATTTCAAAACCATTTTTAATAATTATAAAAAAAAATTTAATCATGGTTGATAATTCGATGTATAAGTATATACAAATTATTATATTTGGTATATATTTTAAGAATTAAAATTCTCATTATATCCGTCCAGAAAAAAAGAACTTTCCATTTTTTTCATTCTATAATCCAAATAGATAATGGAACCGGCTGGTGATGGTACTCAGAACACATCAGCGACTAAAGCCAGACTCCGTGCCGAAAATCCATATAATTATATTCTAAGCTTCTGTTTTGGTGTTACATTGTTACAAATTTTTATGAATATCGGTTAGTTAAAAAAAAAATTACAAAATACTTCAAATAAATGGAAAACAACTACAAAACCGTAAATAAATAACAATGCATATATTTTCATTTTTATAAAATTGAATATTCATGAATGAATATTATAAATTTACAATGTCTAATATTATTATTAACAACTGTTATTGAAAATGTATCACTGTTAAATTTATTAACTTTGCATAAGATTAATTTTCATGCATATAGCTATACAACTTACAAAACGTCCAATTGTAGATTAGGTATTTTAATTTTAGTGCATTCTCGATAAAATAGATAGTACAATGACTAGTTTTATTTTTATTTTTATTTCAGTAATGGTGTTAAAAAAGAAGACTAGTAAAACTCTACTTTAGTATTTTCACATACATTTTCACAATTTTCAATATAATATTTGTATTTCATATTGAATTCCTAAGCGTATATTATAGATTTCCTGTTCAAATAACGATTTAATTTTATATTTTTAGGCTTCGAGTTTGCTAACTCTCAAAACATGAATAGCGTTTATAACCCCCATAACAATGCCATTGGTTTCCTCGTCAAAATGTACGCCATAAAATCTTCATTTCGGTTAAAAATAGTTTGCGTGTATATATTTTCTTACCCACGATTTCCAGTAATTTCACTTGGATCTAGATATTTCAAAACACGTGTACAAACTTACATTACTATTTACTTCCCTTAACCCAAATAAACCACACAATTCTTATTGAAACATTATGGACATACTTTGAAAGACGATAATAAAATAATATTACCAAATAAAATGTTTATGGATCATATTCAAGAAAAGGGTTTTTTTTATTGTAATGTTACGTTTTCCGTAAATTGTCATTGTATTTATTCAGGCTCCGGGCGGCCATATATAAAATCAATTATTTTTAGTTGTAACTTGAAATTTATCATTATTAAGTACAAACATAATATATTTATACAAAATTACTGATAATATATACCAATACAGTAAGTACAATTTGTTTTTTGATAGCGAACATAAGTACTTTAAAAAATATAAAAAATGTTCAATCATTTTTGCAGGTATTTTTTTTTTATGGAGTTTAGCCAAATTGTTAGTCCCGTTTTTTTTTTGCTTATTAAATAATATATGGTCACCCAAAGGCCTAAACAAATATATTTTTATATATTTTCTATTATAACAGATAGTGTTGATAATAATTTAAATTAGGTAACTATTGTATATAATATGAAATAAACATGAGTATTACAATCAGTGGCTACTGAATCCGACAACAGAAAATGTTAACGGATAGTCGTGAAACATTCGAGTAGATAAATAATGTGAATACCTACGCGATTACTTATTATATTTCAAACTATCGCGAATTTGTTGTGCCTATTTCAATATCAGTTTGATTTCAATTAGATATTACGAATATTATATTATAATGATAATATGTTTTCAGCAATGAGTTTATAAGATTATATAATATTTTTACTGTGCACCGCTGTCGAGATTATGTGGACCCACTGAGGGCACTCATAATATTTGTGAAATCGACTGCAGCGATTTACTTAAGTGGTCACCTGAAATCAAAATCGATGTATAAATCATGCGGCGCTGCTTGGCATTCAGCGACGAGTACGTTTTTACTTTTCGATAACGTCCTGAGTCGTTCGGTTGTTAAACGATTGAAAACTCAAAGTTCTAAAAGATTTTACCCCTCACAAAAGAAAAACGAATGTATTCGAGTTTGCGGCAAAGTTGCCATGTTGTTTAATTGGTTATCAAACGATTAACCATGCCGAAGAGTACGTAAGTTTGAAGCGGTTACATAGTACTATTGTCTTGATGCAAAATAAATGCATCTATTTTTCTTTTTACGTAAAATCGTGTACAATTATTACATACCTAAATGTTTTTTTTTTTTTATTGTTTACCACACTTTCAATCATTCGCATAAAAAGACTCGGTAATTTTGAAAAATGTAGTGAATTTTTAGTTTTCTTCAGTTTTCTATGTACAAGGATGTCCCAGCCGTTTGTCAGCTTCATAATCAACCAAAATAGATAAAAACTGTGTTGATTAATTCAGAAGCATTTCATAATGCCATACCTCACAAACCTTAAACCGGCTATACAGGCACAATTTGGGGGTTATCAGCACCCCCAGTTTTGAAATTAGTATTCTTATAATCTATGTTATTTGTGGACTAACTCGCTTCCAGAAAATACCCGTAGTTTTTTTTTTTTTATTAAAATTGCGCAACTGATATAGATCACTACAACAGATTACTCATATGGTAACGTCAATCAGTAAACGACGCACATCAGACAGTTATGTATATTCACGCTGGTTTTTCTAGAACACATCTACGGCCTTTATGTTTACGTAACACTTTAATCAAATGCGATTTCTATATCCTTAAATGCTGCAAGAAAATATTTAAAATAACTGCCATCCTACAATATTTATGAAAACGGGAATTGTATAATAAATGCATATGGTGCGGTTTAGAAAAAAAAATTACGTTTACAATGTTCTTAAAACGTCTACCGTGGTACACGTATTATAATATCAGTTACGTATATAAAGGGGGAAGGGTTAGATGGACGATTGCCCTGTGCGGCATCTTTATTTAAGCGTATATATTTTATAATAATTATTGTTACATTATTTAATTTTTTTTTACTACCGAATGTCATTATTATGCACCGACGATCCATGTAACGATGAACAAAAAAGCACTGTGTCCTAAGTGCCGTGACCATGTTATTTTTGTAATAAAAACGTTTATCTTTTTTGTTAGATTTGTTTTTCCTTTTATCTAATTTCATAAAATGTCATAACACTAAAATTGTTTATAATATTAAAAATATTAATATTTTTGATTTTATAAAGATGGGTTGGGTAACTAATACTGTAGTTTCACCTGGGCACAACAATGTTGAGTATGAAAACTTATTTATGAAGATTACATTCAAGCATAGTTTTTGGTCTACGCTTTAAAATTGACCAACTTTATTAAACATATTGTTTTTATAATAATTATTATCAACCATAATATATTACCGTGTTGAATAGATCAGTGCCTGTACAAAATTGAAATTTATATTATGATATTATGCGATACGAAAACGGTACATACTATTATTATGAGTTTACCATGATAGAGTGGTCTTTAAATTTAAAGTTGATAATTGTTTTTGTCTCATCCCCTAAATGAGTGTAAAAATTATAAAAGACAGTCAACAAGGTGCGTAAAACATTTGATCAATCGGACAAAGTTAACCCGTTAATAAATTAACTTTTAAATGTTTGTAATTATTTTGTAAACTGTTAGACAAATGTATTGTTTTAAAATAAAAACATATGGCTATATAATTAATAACTGCAATGTAAACTTTATTATAAGACTAAGACACTTTTATACATAATAAGAATAATTTGATTTTCATGACACCGTGGTCAACGTGACTGCGTAACGCATTAAAAACATCTTTTTAAGAACTCATGAAATAAATATAATAACATAACCTAGAACTAGTTAGATAATAACAAACAAAGGAATTGTGTCTAACTTCAACAAAATTGAACTTTATTGTAAAAGTAAATTAAATGGAACTAAATTGACAACCACATTTGTAATTTATTTTATTTTTTTTTTATTATAATCTTCAATTGCTTGTGATCTATATTGACCTTAATTTATAAAAACCTGTCTTTTCGGATATTTTAAATATTATTGGGTATTGAGTGGAAAAAGTGCAGGTTATTCACTGCAATGAATTATTAAATAATTATTAATTATTCGTTTGAAAATCGATTTTAATCGACCCTATAATATCAATTTTTTAGTCGCACGGCGGTGTTCGCACGACACACACGTATTTCTGCGCTCCATGCTTTTTACGATGTTATAATATCAATTAATAAAATAATGACAAAGTAATCGTTGACGAAAAATTATTTTTATAATACACGATTTATCTTAAACTTCATAATTATTAATATTCATACGTTGTTTGTTATGTTTATAATTATTTTTTTGAGTTTATGATTTGAGACCTAAATAAATATACATATTATAAGGAATTAATACGGTAATAATGTTGCAATGGTGTGAAACATTATTACAGTATTAGTTATATTGTATTAATATTATACTATACATAATATTATACATATATTATATCTCAGGTAACTTTTATTTGTTCTGTAATATCACGGAGTTCCACCATAATTTATAGGTTTATATAGGTATTTTGATTAATTAACAAAATGTATAATAATAATCCTTCCGCCTATTACATATGTCGGCCGAAGTAGTTTAGTTGCATCGCTTGCTCCATGTATTTCTACCAGGTCATCGGTAAAGTAAAATAATTTTTAATATTAATAACTGATATGTATCAATATATTATACGTTAAATTGTACCATCGTGTACTAATAATATTTAACATCTAAATCTCCTCATATAGCGTCTATTTGATATTGATCTGTCCTGGTCACTGCAGTAGACAACAGTTGCAATAGTTACCTACCACGTAGCAATTTTGTGGTATTTCAAACATTTTTTAAATATAATTAAAATCTTTTTGAAACTTTTATTTATAATTTTATTATAACTTAAATTTGTATTGCACAATAAAGTGAACTATAATCTAATAATTTCGGAACAACTACTATCGTGAAATGAAAACTGATGTGTTTTGTGATAATAATTTCTCTACGAAATAGCAAAACTGAAAATTAAAAAACCGTCACTCAAATTTAAGTTTTGCCAATGGTATTTTATTATATTATATTCGTCGGCATGGCACATTTATTGAATTATATTATAATAACCCAACTCTATTCGGACAGATCCAATAACATTTTGGCATCCGGCCTATCCGAATCAGTGACATGTCCATTGTCGAATCAACGAGAGATTCACTTACTTCGGAAATTTCGTTTTATACGCCGATAATCGTTATGGGCGGCGGTCACTTGGGCAAGTGTAATAATTTTGACAAATAAAATTAATATTCTGTTTGGGCGAATGAAACAAATTTCACCTGTTTGAGTGACGTGCACTTTCGATGATTTACGTGTGGTTTTATTTTATTTTATTTTTACTTTTCAGTAGGTACCATATTTTAACATAATTATTAATTACCGATGTCTTTTTTTAAAGTTAGAGTTCCTTAATAATTAACAATTATGCATAGTTGAAAATGTACATTAATAATCTAACCTATATAAACCTATTCGCCCAAACAGTATTATTGGCGAAATTTAAACAATACTCGGCCTAACGGTATATACATATAATAAGTATGAGACTATTCACCCAAACAGACCACGTTTTGGGTCGATTCCCTAGCAAATGGTTCATAATTATTGCTCTGAAGATAAATTTCAAAGTACTTTATTGTATGCGTTTGGTAAACAATAAATATATATAATATACAAGAACACTCGTACGTCATATCGTTGAAATATATAATATGTGAGTACGCATGATATAGCTCAGTGCACACAAAACAATAAAAACAACAACAACGACGAATTCACCATGAAATCATAATACTCCAGTATAATAATAATAATAATAATATTATGTTATTACGATGAAATTCAAACGCGTATTTTGATTTGTTTGTTTTTTTCACAGACTAAGCTCACATAAAATGCGTGAATATCGGACGTAATTCTGCTCTATATTCGTTCTTTACGCACAAATTACATTATACTATATAACGTTGAGAATGACAAATGATCACGGTTCCATCTCGAACGACCCACAACAATAAGTCTATATTACAGGGACGGGAAAAAAATGACAGATTTTGGTGACCGGACACCGGACGTCGCCGTACAATTATTATTGTTATTCATCTTAGCGCGCCTTCTGACAGGAAGATAAACTTCTCGATGGAACGGTCGATATTTTATATTCTTTTATATGTGCGAATTTCGGGAGGATTTATCGGATCATGTCGGTTGTAAATAATATGCAAACCGACTCCGCGACACCATTGGCCGTTGCAGCAGTGTATAATATATCTATGTAAGTGTATACTATTAAAGTGCGATGTTTAAATAGGTCAGCGCAAAAAGGCTATTTTAAGATAGGTTTTTCAACCCGATGATCAGTTTTTAATTAAAACTGAATTTTACGATAACTTCGACACCATGTGAAATTAATACTGCACCGTAAATCTGGTTTGATGATTGAACAGATGTATTGTAAAATAATGTATTGTATTATATTAAAATTAATGTTAGAGACGGTAAAATTTAATGTGAAATGTTAGCATAATGGATAAAAATTGCAGAAAATGTGAATAGATTAAAAAGGTTATATTCTAATTTTGATTCTACACGGGTAGCCTTGGTGCTTATTTATAAAAAAAAACACTGCGAACAGCATTTCAGAACATAAGCTACGTGATTCTATATTTATTTAGATAAATAAAAACCATATAATACGTACGAAGAGTTTGACATTTTTAAAACCGTTAATTACATTTTTATTCTATGAAATATGTTCACTTAATTATTTAAAGTTTTTATATTAGGTATAACATTACGAAAGGTTTTTTTTTTTGAGGCTAATTTATATCTAAATTTCTCTTAATTGTTTCTGGTTTGGATATATTGTAATTATAATTTTAATGCTTTCATTGAACATTTGAACTATGGTGAAAATCATAATTTTTACCCAATTTTGTTAATATCTATAAATTATACTTTTAAATACTGCTTTAACTATGTAATAAATATGATTCATAGTTGAATACGATAGCAAATTATATTTTTTGAAGCGATTCACCAGTCAGTAAGAATTAAAATAAAATTTTTCATTAATTACTTTGTTCAATTTGTTTTTATAGACGTTTTAGTTTAGATTTTAACTAAATTAGTCAATATTTTGAAAATTTGAAAATTATTTTATTAGTAAAATATATTATATTATCTTATCTTAATAGAATGTTCTTTTCGATTTGTATATATATTTATACATATATGTTATATTTATATAATATATTATATTATGTTATGTTTTTTTTTCTCTTAAGTTAGTAAACATTTTAACGGAATATTGGATACTTAAGCATAAAATTACGAATTTTCCTCACGAACTCAAAACGGTTACTATACAAATTTAACTAAGATCTCGGCCTAATTGTATATTGAACAAATAAACAATCTGTAGATATTATATTATTTTTGATATAGTACATTTGTACAGCTTGTTACAAAATATATTATGTATAAAGCTGTCAGTGGCATACGTTTATAGGTGAAAGGGTACGATATACCTACGAAAATGTGTACAAATGAAATTGCCTCGAAGTTGAACCATTGGAAATATCGGTGAATCCCCATCAAAACGAAAAAAATCGACAGGCATTGGTCCAGGAGCACTTCGAGAAGTTATCTGATCTCTTGGCAGGCAGCGTACACGTAAATTTTGAAGTAGTTCGCGATGCGAATCATTTTCTCGCAGACGCTGCAGTGGAAATCGATCGCCGGATTGTGGACCTCAAGGGCATGGAAAAACTCACGGAGCTCTGTTCGTTTTTGAGAAAGAACGTGGACGATCTAAAATCCGTTTTCAATAAAAGGCGTCGCACGAGAGGCGGGTATTACACCAAATCGGAAATCGCCGATCTGGAGCCGGAACTAGAGTCGTTGGACGAAGACGTTTGGCGAATGATGGAGACGCTCAACAGTATCACAGGAACCCAACGGGAAATCAAACAAGTGTTGAAAATGTACACTGAATACGAGTCCCGGTACGTGAGACTGAGGTCGTTGAACAAGAGCGCAAGACTTCGTTACCAAGCGAGCAAAACCAAAAACGATACTAAAGACGATGAATTTAATATAGGGATATGCGAAATAATTTTAAAATGGGTGCTCGGTTGTCCGTTCATTGCTACGCAAGACAAAAATGTAAAACGTAAGTGATATTATATGAATTGGAAACTACTTTGCCGAGAACGGAAATAATGTTTTCATGATTGTTTGATAATATGTAGATACTATAGGTCTACCTAGTATTATTTTGTATTGCTATCTTATAGTATTTATCGTCTAATAAATCTTTATTGACTTATACATTTATTGATATAACAATATTATCACTGGGTAACAGATTTAAACGTTAGCTAATATATTATCATATCTATTAGAATTATACATTTATAACTTTATAAAAAATGGGTGCGATTTATATATAACTTTTTAATAGAACAACACCAATTTTAACTGCTTAACATATTTTTATAATTAAAACATACATAAAATATGTTTGTTATTTTATAATACATATTATAGTATACTTATGTTTTTATCTTATATTTTAAATATGATAGGTACCTAATCAGTAATTTGTAATTCCCCCGATTATGTAAAATTCCATTTTGGAAAAACTACAATTCAGTGCCGTAGTCCGGATTATTTTCGGGTCTACTAAATATTAATCGCATACAAAGCAAACATATAATTTCATTAAATAATTCAATAATATTCAAAATTAAAAAAAAAAAAAATGAATAGTTATCACAACAATATAGCCACAACTAATATCAATAAATTTACCATCGATCCATATTCTCCTTATTCTTCTATCTATATATTATTTTGACTGCGTCTTTGTAACTTTTTACATTTTTATTTTTTGAGTACAAAATATACAAGTATAACTAGGTACCTAAATCGTATGTTATGACTTATGTCTTATGAGTATATCGGATACAAGACATATTAAATGTATTTGCTCAGTACTTATACTACTGAGATGAAGGTCATTTAAAATTCACATTATTTTATGTGACGATTTAAAAATATGTCAACTATCGAATTACGTATATTATTATAGCTGCAGAAGCCGCGGAGGGCGACGTGCCGATCGATCGTGGTCCCTTGGTTCTCGGGGGCAAAGAGAAGCTCGCAAAGCTCTGCTCGTTTTTGAGAACGAACGTGATCGACCTGATAAACTATTACGATATAGTCCGGCGACGTGCGAGTGGTGCGTACTACACCGAATCGGAGAACGCCGACCTGGAGTCGGGGCTGCGGACGTTGAAAGACGACGTGGAGAAGCTGTTGGACACGGTGAACGACATGAGTGGATACCGTAGCGAAATCAAACATGTGTTGGACATGTACACAGAACAAGAGGCCCGGTACAGAGCCCTCAGATTGCTGAACAAGGGCGCGACGCTTCGACATCAGACCGAAAACGGTACCATAACGGTACCATAGCGATTTACTCGACTTGCACCGGTGCAACAGAATTTACAAAATATGGGTTGGGGGCTGTGCGTTCACATCGGTGGCGCAAGACAAAAATGTAAATCACATATGATTTTAAGAATAATTGCAGGCTACTCGGCCGAATATCAGCGAAAATATTGTATGCTAGTCATAATAGTCATCAATAGTGCACCTACTGCACTATTGATAAATCTGGTATATATGCATTTGTTTTTTAAATTTTTTATCCAAAATAAACTTCGGCAGGCCAGTAGTAGATGCATACAATTTTTTTTTTAACTTAGACTGATTCTTTTTATTTTTTTATTATTATATACTCCGTGCCACGAGAGAAGTAATCCGCTACTTGCATGCAGACTGTCGGCAGCGACCGTTCTGGGGACCCGTCCCCCCCCCCCTTTACAACATGATACCTATTAATAGTATTACTATATAACTTTTCCGACGGTCGTGATCAGTCATATAAATGTCAAATAGGTGGGAGATGCGCGGATTCGACCGCGATTTGGTCGAGACCGTGTCGGGAAACGGGTTACTTCTCTCGTGGCACAGAGTATACTATATAGTTTATTATAATAATATACAGCTGGTGTAATAGATAGAACTGACTTTTGGAATACATTTTCTTCTAATCGATAATTTAATTTTTTTTTATATATATAATTTATAGTCACTTGCACTACACATATATTATACAAAAAAATATTTAAATTTTTTAACTGAAAATAAAAAAAATTAAAATTGTATTTAAATTTATTTGGATATATTCAAAATAGCCAATTTACGAATATGATTATAAGAACATTTTTGATAGTAAAAACATTTATCTAAGTCGAGTAGTTTATTTTTTAGAATTTTTAAAATATCAATATTTTTTGATTAAATGAATTTGGAACGTTATAATTTTTTCAAAATATTTTTTTTTGGAAATTTGCTGACATTAGTATATTTCTTAAATTATATATTGTTAAAGAAAATCGAAGAAGTGTTACTGCCACAAACGGTAATGACAGACATAAAAAAAAAAGCACACGTCATTTTAAAATCAATACATCGCTCCTCCACTAGGATTCTAAAAAATAAATGAGCAAAATCGGTCCAGGCATTTTAAATTGATTAGCAACGAACCGGTTTTAAATTTAATTTAAAAATATACTATTTTATATAAATAATGGTAATCTTTAACCAATGGCAACCCAAAAAAATTATATTTGCCAATATTTATCATATTTTATCCTAATCATAATAATAGTAATATATATCTAACCAATAACAATCCTATAAATAAACAAAAAAAAAATAAATTCGTTTTGCGTGATTAAAAATGAAGTTCACGTTTGAGCTACCCTTTAGCTAACTATAAAGGTTAAAACATTAGCTATAAGCCCACTCAAAGACTCATTGAATCCATTGGTATAACTTTTATCTCGATCAGTCATGTCGTTCAAGAGCTTTGCGATTAATAACCTAATACACTCAAGAATTATATACATACAGATTATAGACCCGAAAGACTAAAAATATAGTATCTGCCTGTTTCGTTTCATCTGTCACTATAGTCGTGAACAAAGGGCAACGCGTTATCTACCTACACAATAATGGCTACAGAAATTATACAGTAGGTACACGCGTAGTTCTGTCGTTGAGGAATATGACGTCTAATATATTATTATTGTCTATTCTGTCATAACACATTTTATATAATAATAATATATATATATATATATAGTTTTGCTGCCGTTGTTCTTTTTGCAGTGAAATCCCGCGGGGGGTGGTCGGGTCTTCGTTGAGAGTTTTCAATTATTATTTTCTGGTGAAAATTACAAATCATAAAAAAAGTTCAATTTTCTTTTGTATACCGAAACCAAACGCGGGCGTGCTGGTCAAAGTTTCTTTTCGGTGAATTACATTACCCGCCACGGAAAAAAAAAAATAAAACAAAATATAAGACGGACCGAAAAGAAATTTCCAACTAATACCGAGATGGGTACGCGCGCGTGTACTAATTATATAGTTGTGTGCACTGTGCAGTGTGTACGGAAAACGAGTTTCGGTGGAGAAAATGAACTTTTTTGTGTATACCAATATAATATATAGTACGTTCCTAAACAAAAACTGTTCATCATCGTTGGTCTACAAAATATTGCACACCACGTCTACTGATAGAAGGGTGGTTTTTTTGGTGCTAGGGGGTGCAGTATATTTGCGCGCGTATTGCGGTAACGACGATCTAATATAATAATGTATTATAGGTAATAAGGGTGTCACGACGAATTAGTCCACTGAAAAAAATGTTGTTTGATACTAAATTTCTTAAATTTTTGATTTTTTTAAATCATTACCGTAATGGAATTTTCGGAATGATAAGAATTAAAATATTTATTATATGATTAAATATTATCATTGAAAATGTCACATATATTATTTTTATTGAAAGTTAAAATATTACATAATATTATATTATCCGTATCGCATATATCCTAAAATATGATGAATATTCCTCAACGTTGATAATACAATAAACATTTAATTTTTTGTGAAAATAGCTGCTGCGACGACTATAATATAATATTATGTGTTACCTATACTTATAAGTACCTAGTGTGTAATAGCGTTGCTGTACGGAATTTTAAAATTAACCTTAAAACAAAAACCACTGCCTGAGATCATAGTTTATTCAACGACTCTGACAGCAGCTAGCGAGCACGCGCGTGTGCATTGTCCATCGTTTGTTATTACTGCGAGCGCTGTGTGTGCACACCGGAAGTGAGTTCCACTTGACCGGAACACGACGACCGCGTAGATATCATGAAACTTTTATGCACCCACCACGGGTTTGAGCCGGCCACTGAGGTATGATCCGGGTCGAGATGATAACTATATTATTATTATTATATTTTGCTCGCTCGTAATTTTTCTCCTACCGCGATAACAATAACAATATTATATTGGCCTTATGCCGAAGGTTCAATCTTATTGGACACACTCAGGTATTCTATTGCTGCAGCAGTATGTGCAGTGCTTCTTTCGGACAGTATACTCTCATTGTCGTCGACTGTTATCTCGATCGAGAAATCTTAGATGCCTACAACAACTATAATGCACTGGCTGTATTATTATTTGTGCACAATTTTTCCAATTTCAATAACGCCGTGGTTTCAATAAATTTTCCAATTTATTCAAAAGCATAAAATTATCATAGTTTGAAATAAACCATTAGATACTATACGGGGGGGGGGGGGGGTGATCCATTTAACGTAAGACTCATTTTTCAGAAAACAGTAACGGTTTTGAAAATTTTGTTGTGCATAAATTCGTCCCGCTATAAATTAACATTTTTGGAACAAATTTATGTTCTTACCCTTTTGATTGACAACTTAGATTCATTTTAATTTCATATTCCGTAGCAGAATATTATTGTTCAGAGTATTTCGGTCCATGAAAATCAAATTTCGAACTAGTAGTTTATACTTTATTAGCTTTACCTATAAGTAGGTATTGAAAGTTATAAATCATAAGCTACTTGTCCAAAATTTGATTTTTATATTTTTAAGTACTCCAAAAAATAATATGCTTTGGAATGAGAAATTGAAATAGTAATAGGACGTAACCTTTTTTTTAGAAAAAAATTGTTTACAAACGGCTTAAAATTATATAAATCAATTAATTTCTAAAAACGTTAATAGTTTTTGAAATAATGAGTGTCTTGCGCCAAATGGATCATCTGGTAGAACCAATATTGTGGTACAGTTCGTCTGTATTTTAGCTGAAGCTCTCAACGGTTGACATAATATTTTGAGATTTTTGTAAAAAAAATTCTCTTACAAATGTAAGAGAAAATCATGCTATGATAAAATTATAGTAAATAATTTGTTTTTTTTTTTCAAAAATCGAGTGTCACTACTATTTAACAATTATACAAAACGTTATCAATATGGTGTTCCGTTTTAAATTTATCGATCCGTGTGTACATATCATTACAATATCAGTTAATTGCCACGCTTTGACTTCCTAAAGTTTCATTTATGATATACCTACGTAGGTATTATATAACAACGATAGGTAGAAATTTTTTTTAAATTGTTGACAATAATTATAATTTGTTAGTATTTGAGTGTTTCTATCCGCGACCAGTCACCCGATTTGGGAGACGTGGTCGAGCCTTTTACTAAAACACGTCTTTACATATAATAAGATAATGAGGTCCGTCGTAATAATGTTCGATGTTATACATATCTATGTATAACATATACCTCTGCGGTCATATATAGTTTTATTTTTTTATGGCATCCAGTTTAGCCGGTTTTCCAAACCACGTGTTACGACACCGTCGTCGTCGTCGTCGTCGTCTCACCAGAACGCACAGCAGCTATACGTTCGTTCGGTCCAGATAAAAAATTACTAATAATATTGACGGTATTATCAATAAATTGTGTAGCATCGATAAAATCAGTTGTAAGACGAGAAACAAAATAGTTCACAGCGGCGGCGGCGTACACGTGAACATAACTTTCCGTCACGACTTTCGTACACGACATGAAAAGAAAACATGATTTTCGTCGATTGGTTTTAAAAATCGTCGTTCATTTTGATATTGCTGTAGGTACCTATTTTTATTTATTAGTTTTCGACTCAAACCTATTAAAAAACAAACATACCACGCAACATTTGCGTATTTGATACCATCTGGTATCTGGTAGGTACCTGCCTGTAAGGTACCTTCAATGCAAACATTCATATGAGAAAAAATTAATATTTTATCGAGACTGTTTAACTAGTGTTAATATTAATGAGTAATATATAATGACTCAAACTATGACTTGATTACAATATTATAATGTTGTGACGAAATGCATAATTCTTTAAAACCTCATTAATTATATTATTATTTAGGTTTCAATTTTATATAATTTACGAAAAAACCTTCTACAGCCAATAACTAATAACTAATAAGTCATACATTCATAATTACGCAATTTTATTATTCACACTTAAATTACGTAACGAAATCAAATAAAATGTATTTATTCATACTAGTGTTAAATATTTGGTCGGACTAGGAATATGAGATGTGACTAAAATATCAAAATGTCTAAAGTTACAAATTAGTTTTAATGGACCCTTAAAATAGCCTATCCTCTGTATTCCCAGTCATCCTAATACTCCAAGTACAATTTAAAATTAAAAAAAACAATAATTAATGAGAGCGTTGTACTTGTTTTGTTTGATAACAACGCACGCAACGTCTCAGTTGCAATTTAAAACCGTTTTTTTGTAATTTGTACTACTAGTTAGCGTACTCTAATAATAATTACTAACTGATAATTGATAAATATTTCCAAATGTGAAATCTGATTACAATGTACAAGGTTTAACTCTAACGTTTAAATACTACACTGGAAATATAATTTTTTCCAATACAATAGAGACCGGTACCATTTTTATCGCAGACCGGCGCGCGGTGGTTGAGAACCACTGATCTAGATATCGCACAACTCTGCTCGTCATGACGTGACATAGGTACAAGTATGGAATATTATTAATGATTATTAACAACAAAAATATAATTAATAATAATATATATTGTATAAAAATAACAACTGTTAATTAACTATACTTTATCTAATCAATTCATAACTATTTGTTCAGTAGTCATTTATATTATTGAACAATAGATGTGTAAAATTTGGAAATTCAGATGGAATAACGATAAAAAACTATGGAAATTGTTGATAAAATATCTAAAATGAGAGAAAAATGACTTAAAAATCTAAATAAATGTAAAATAATTTAAAACCAACTATCAAAATCAAATTAGATAATATAATAATATTATAATACGGTTGCACCAAAAATATTCTAAACGAACACGAATGTAGTTAATGTCGTATATTTTAAAACAGTATTTGCTAGGCGCTCACAAATTCACACACCTAACATAGTATTACATATTATAATACTAACATAGCATTACATAAATACTAAGCATTACATAATTAACTGCTGCACTATTAAGGTTTCAAACGGTTTTAGTCAAATGACCTGTTGAATCGCAGAAGGAGTTTGGAATACATCATAACATCCACTTCGTATACGGATGAAAATTGCCATGTTTTAACGAGCGGCGATCAATGCAGTCGTAGATGATCCTCGATATGAATTACCCGACAACCTAATTCCGTGCATTTCCGCTCTGTCCACCGAAATGTTTGTCCAATTTTAATAATTGTTTACTGCCCACCCACGCGCGAGTGCAGCTCAGCGAATTTTAACTTTTGAAATCGCTTCGGTGCGCATTAACGTATTTATATTAATTCGGCGTGGCTGTGGTCGCGTTTGAGCGCGTCGTCGCTAGTACGTCATTGCGCCATATTCGATTCATCATTAATTGATATAGTGATTTCGGCCTGTCAGTTCATGTGGGCGCAAATAGTGCAGGACTGGGGTGTGGGGCTTGGACCTCATCCCCAAAACGTTGGAATTAAGCCCTATTCCTCTCTATCTCTACCACGACATCGTATTATACCGTGATTTATTTCGACTGTCCGGCGAACGTGCACTCATTGTTGAAACCAAAAAATAACATAAATGCATAGTGCTCAAATGGCCTCCGATTCCAATCACTTTACTCCTAATGTTCGATACTATTTATGTTGGCGCGTCACGGTCGGTTATCAGGATCAATGCGGTTACCGCCTACATCGACCGTGGTATCGATCCATAACCGATTAGCGATTACCACTACCACCCACCTAAGCTATCTTATCGATAATCGCGAACGACTCATGTGTTGTTATTAAAATAGTCCGTTGTCGTTGTCTTTCCGCAGTTCCGCCGTTTACGAATTTATAATCACGGTATGTTTTTTGTGCGTCGTCAATCGTCCGTTTAGTAAACGATCGATATAGTCGGTTCAATATGTACACAACTATTGTATAATCATATCAGAACTTCGGTAAAAGCAGAACGATGGTAGTATTGCGCGTTCCTTAGAATATCCTTAGTACACAAAGTCAATAAGACAAGAACAACTCGTTTGCATTTTTGATTTTGATGTTTTAGAAATATTATCCACTAAAATAATTTACAAAAAGGTTCTCATTTTAAAAACAGAAGTTCGTATATCCACAGGACACTCCTTAGGCAGTATGTAAAAAATATTAAAGTATTCAAAAAAAAGTTCTTTAAGCATATTTAAGAATTCTAAGATCCAGAATTTGAATAATTGCATTGTTGAAGAAAAAAGGGATTGAGCATGATTCGTATCCTATACCCTTGCTCCTTCCTGTATATTATAATATGTAATATCAATATATGTTTATGTATACGTTTAGGTAATGCATGATATACTGACAAAGAGAAAAATAAAACTGTGACTCGTTTCTGTGCCTATATTATTATGTGTATATATATATATATTATCGTTTAATAATATTATTATACGGCCGAAAACAGAAAACACTACACCGATAACTCGACTTTGAGAGACGTGACGTCGTTATTGCCCGAATGCGAGTGTAAATATTTTATTTTTCTCACGTTTAAATGAAATGCACGAGCGTACATTTTTAACGGTCTCGAAATAGCCTTTGTAACAAACACAAAGGTAGAATATGGAGATCGGTAGCCGTCCCAACTTAATTTCCAAGCTACCCAAAAAATGTCTACGTTTGATGATGAATGAATTTGAAACGATTTGTTGTAATTTTAAAATTATTTATAAAAGATAAATAAGTTTTTTTTTCAGTCGATTAAGTTTTTATCTATGACCCGACCGTCTCTATTCAATAAAAATTCAAGTTAAATAGATTATTTATTTTCACTTCTTTATAGAAATAATATGATTGGTTATCATGATTACTGCCATTATGTTTTAGGTACATATTTATAACTACTGTCTAATCTCACAATAATAAGTATAATATACATATTAAAAAGAACAAAAAAAATTCGAAAAATTATTATTGGCAAGTGTGATTACCCGAATTCGTTATCCCTCTTAAATGACGTTAAGTTTGACCTAAACAAATTTATTCCATCCGTCGAGTTCCTCCGTTACAATTTGATTACAGTTTTTCCTTTGACCGAACCACATGAACATATATTAATGTTTTTTTTTGTATAATATGCGTATATTATGTTTTTATTTTATGTGAATATTAGATCATTTTTATAAATTCATAAAATCATACCTGTATAAAAATAATCGTTTTTTACTAATACGCGGAAAAAAGTATTGTTTAACAATAACTAATTGCAAATAATTTAAGTGTTTCACACACGTATTTTATTTCTGTTCAAAATTTCTGTTTTTCAAAAATATACAATATATAACACACAGTATAGTATAATTATGCACACGAACCGTCATATTATATTTAGATTCAATAATTATAATTTTCTTCAATAATTAAAAACGTTCGATTCGTTACATTTTGTTATTTTAGCACAATAATATTTCACAATCATTATGTTGTATCCGCTTGACTGCAGAAGTCGACTTGTTGCTGTACATTTGAAGATCTATTATATATATTTAATGTGTTCACTCTCGAGTAGAAATGTCATTAATTAGAACTAAATGATTTTTGTGTGGTAAACAAAACTTATAGTAAGGTGTTAGTCACGTACGAAACAGTGACACGAGACCGTTAAAATAATTAATGGATTTCGGTAAATGTAATTTTCGAGAATAACTATTATTATTGTTTCGCTGTTAGTTTAACTAGTTTAAGAAACAATAGTTTGTAATATAAATTTGTGCTGATGTTGTATTTAGATTGTATACACATTTACTATATAAACTGCAAGGTCTGAAACGGTACTTTAGCTTTTATTAAAGAATCGAATGTTGTATCCGTAAATAAATAAACTACAAAAAATGTGGATCATTAATTAATAAAGTGACTTGGTGTGGCCGGTCAGTACACTCAACTGCAGAAATGCTCTGAGTGTACGTATCGGCCAGTGTTGCTAGCTCCCGGATGGGTGACCAGTGACCACCCCGGATTTTTAGCTACAATCCTTGCCACACATATAAACGTGTTACAACCCGAATGTTCCTCCCCCTACAAACAAACAAAAACAGTTAACAGCCATAGTTGCCGGGCTTAAGCTCAATAAAAAAAAAAATAAAAAATATTCAATATAATTTCATCATCCTTAACAGTCACCTACTCAAATCGAATGAATTCTCCAGGCCACTCCTTGTAAAATATGTATAAATATAATATATTATGGTTCCTTCTATGCATTTTGTTTTATTATTTTAAGATTTCACTATATAAACTTTTACTTAGAAGATGTGAGTAATTTAAATATTTAGGTCCGCTAAATTTTGTTTAAATCATTAAAATAAGTTTCTCGATGGTAACACAATAATAATAAAAATTTGATACTTTTCTAAATATAACTGGTTGAGAACGACAAAATAGTTATCTATCGTTGTTCGGCGCGGCGAAATGGCTAAAACCAATCGCGCGACGTGATTAAGAATAAGCAACAATCGTTGCTACTAGTTCTAGGATGGGTGACCATCCGGGTTCGTAGTGCGCAAAAATCTTGCCACACATACACGTGTTCCTAACCGACCGTACTAACCATCCCAACCCTACTGTAGCAATCCGACTAACCTTACAGGCTAATGACCTCAGTTGTCGAAGCCTTTAACTTAATAAAAAAAAAAAGAAAAAAAAAGTTATCTATCAATAGGTAATCATAATTATAGTTTACGGTTTGTTTTTATGAGATGTAATACAATCGATTTATTATAATGATATAGTATATTATATTATGGGAATCAACACGTGTATAAAATAATATTAACCACATATTTTATTCATGGCAAATGCATAACCATTAATTATAAAAAATTTTAATGTTTTGTGACAGACATTTTGAGCGGATAGCGTGTGACATGCAATATTTGGAGTCAGTATTCCAGTCATTTCTTTCCTATTGACGATAGAAAAACAAATTCTTTATTAACGACACCTCAGCATCGTCTCGATGTATTATTTACAATGATTAACGCATACAAACAATTTATAAATTAATGTTTCTACTATCAACATGTTTGTATGAACTAACAATATTATCATATAATTTGAATAGGTGTCGTGCGAATTTTTCATCGATTGTCAAACAAGTAGAACGATAAATATATTGCCCTGAATGGAAAACTTATTTACGAGATATTATTATTCTCGTCACAAAAATGGATTTGCAGGTATTATATCATAAAACGTTTTTAATAAGGACTAAGCAGAGTCATATATTACTTCAAATATATTTATACAACGAAACTTCCATATAATGAACTTAAATTTAACGAATTCCTCCATATTGCGATTTTTTTTGTTCCCCATGAGACTTCGTTATATGGAAGTTTTACTGTATGCAGTTATATACGATTTTGACTAGGTCCTTATAAAAAACTCCTAAAATTATTTATACCATGATTCATTAATGATGAAGACTACGCCTTAAGTTTTATGGCTGTTTTTCCTATCGTACATAATCGTTAACGTGTCTAAATTATTATACGCTACTAACTTGGTTGATTGATGGCCAATAAAATAATAGCTACTTCAATCTATTTTAGTGGAAATATAAATTCATTCGGATAAGGCGGCGTTCTGGTTATTAATATTATTAAAATATAATAAATAATAATAATATGTATTTCAGCTGTTCAACGTCCAACCTATATGGACATAACCACAAACATACTATAAAAAAATGTTATATTTTGTTCGACCACATTCCACAACAGAATGGGTTTAATGTATTTAATTACTAGCCGAAAAAATATATATCGATTTCCATTGCAGTTGGGTCAAGATCGCTGCAGTGTATTTTTTTTTAACACGACGTAAGATAATTAATTAACATTCGATCGTTATTATAATATACCGATGGTCACCTTGATCTAAATAACACACAAAAACACGGCCAGACGTTAACTGGTTAAAAAAAAATATTGGGAAAACCGTCGACGTGAAAGAAAAACCGTTTCCAACCGAAACAGACGCGATTTAAAAAAAATAAAATAATAATCACAAGATTCATCTCTGCAGGCTATAATAATATAGTGCCTATCATGGTAGATATACGTTCTGTCGATGGTAATTTCGTAAATCGTTTGTTATTATTTTTTTTTTGAAGTATAATATCATATAATAATAATTTATTGAACATCCGCGAAGTGATTGCAACACGTAATAGCACGCTATACAACGGCGTATTGGTGATCGGAAAGATTTATAATATGCAGCCGTGTTTCGCCAGTTTATTTGGTGCCGTCAGAATATGGGTCAAACTCAAAAACCCACGAAAATATATCGTGCTGTACGGGATGACTCTACTCGTTTATCCTCGTGGACTGCCACCCGTGCACCCGTTTTGTATAAAAACATATATTTTTAAACCTACAACACTGTGAATAACAACGTACTATATTATACTATTACACGGCTGTACCTGCGTCAAAACTTCACACGACATTGAATCATGCCCGACTTGCTCCAATCGCTTCAAAATTATGCCAGTCTTTATTTTCGAATTAATCGTTCGAAATCAATGGGCTGGAAAAAACTGGTAAAATTTAGAAAAAAATGTATTGATTTCCAAGTTGTTCTAGAATTAAACAATATTAGCATATTTTTCAATTGATCGGAAATCATCAGTGGGTCAGTTTCACGGACATCGACATTTTATAATAAAATTCTGCATATTATTGTACTTCGAATGTTCGATGAAATAAATAAACGACTCGACTTTTAAAATAGGTACCTATTGAATGCAAACAGTTCGTATGGAAATCGCCTACATATTTCTGGTGCCCATATTAGGCTGGCGAAAAACCGCTTGCCCTGAGTAGTGAAGTTCTTGTAGCTCTTTACTTCTACCTATAATAATATTTGATAATATGGCCAAAAATCATATCGATAGAAATCACTGTCAATATGAGAATAATACTTCCCGCGAGTGCTGATAATATATAGTACGATAAAGTTTTCTGTTGTTGTTACAATGTGGAACGATAAAATAAAAGAGGGTATATCGTATAGAAACTATACAAATTATTTTTTTAATTTATAGTTGAACATTAGTATGTTAGTATACACTTGAAAAGACTGGAATATTGTAAAATAAATTACATGTCCGTTGTAAATTATACAGGGTGATTCCCCAAGAATCTCTCTAATAGCTCGACCATATTATTTCCATTAATAATGCATTTAGTTTTTGTATTTTTAGTATGTTTAAATATACTCAGATATTACTTTTCAAATTTTTGCGATTTGTCGTACTACGCTATAATTTATAAGTATGTATACCACAGGACACTTTGTAAATAGTTTTAAAAATCTCAATAATTTGAAAATATTGTTTTTAAAAATTCCAAAAATCAGATTTTGAATAAGTGTAAAAAAGGGAGTAATCACTAATCATTTTGTGTGAATCATCTTGTATATGATTTGTTATAGATATAACACGTAATATTTAAAACAGACATGCCAAACGAGGTCGAGTCTTGTTTACCTAAAAATTAAAAAACGTGTAGTTTTCTATCTCGTTGAGAACGAGAAAAAATAAATCGATATCGTTGTGATGCCACAACAGGTGGGCTACAGAATAATAATAAAATATAATATCTTATTGTGTATAATGAAGCACTCGGCGCAGTATTATATTCGCTGGTTATTTTTGAAAATGTTTGGTTTTTTGACGGTGTCGCTGTTCAGTCTCTTAAAATATGGTATATGATCATTAGTTCAATTTTATTTATGATATAATAGAATAAAAATGTGAAAAGGTAGAGGGAAAACGAAAAGTAAGAGTTAAAGAATACTGGATAGTAATATAATAGGGATATTGTGAAGTGCACATAAAAATATGTTATGAACAGCGGAGGTCGATTATGGTCCTTCTATGAGTGAGACGCCATGACGACTCCTGCTACTATAACAATGTATTAAACGGTATAATAAATTAGTATCTGTTTATGTAATAAGATATATAATATAATATGGATGCGCATATGTGTTCACGCGTTCTGGTATTATATATATTATATATTGGTGGTACAAATTATATTTAATATATAAAAATATAAGTGCATACTGGCGTGGACGTTGTGTCTTGAGGATACTTGTTGAGACACTGTCTTCTGTGTCGATTTTGTCAGATTCTCAAATGGGGCAATTTTGGTGGATTTTCTTAGTCTATGGTGTGTATTGGTTAAACGTAAAGTTAAAGTATTGATGAGTTTTATGTGTTAATGGTTTTATTTTGTGTGGTGTGAAAATGGTACCAACGGTAATTTACTGTATTTTTTTTTTACTTAACGTCTGTTCAGAGAGGTTTTCAAGGGGTCTTAAAGCATAATATAATATAAATTACAATATACGTTTATGATTTTAATATTTTATAATGTACGGTGTTGACTGGCGACGCTGATAATTTACCCGTTGTTTTTATTTAAGTAGAAATATTTTATATTTCCCCACCTTTATACGTTAAAATGGTTTATTCCTAATATACCTATTGTTCATATACCTAACGTTCAAATAATAACATATTTTATAGCTGCATGTTATAATTTTATATTGTGCCGACCAAAAACACTTGTGTTCTACAGAATTTTTTTTCGAAATTGTGAACCCTATGACTAAATTATTTTAATCTTTTTACCACTTTTTACCTTTTTCGTGGCTTTCCCGATTTGACCTATACTTCATTCCAGTGAAAATAATCAACATTTACATGAACTATGATTTATTTCTTATGAGTGACCATGTTTTTAATCATTTCTCCGTATTCCCACAACTTTAATTGAACAATAAATTCTATTATACTATTTTAATTTAATAGTAGAAAATTTTGTGTATTACAAATAAAATATTATTAATATTCAGATATGATTCTGAAAACCATTGTATTATATTATTTTGAATACTGCTGCTACACTTTATATTATTTAAGTAAAACTTCTGAGAAAAACAACATATTATTACTTGACTACCTGCTTGAAGGTAAACTAAAAGGATTTCAAAACTTTAAAAAAGAAAAAAAAACATTTTCTATATTAACACTGATAGTTAACGCGATTCTCATTTCATCTCTGATATCATACGCGAATTTGTGTCAAAAACGTATAACTCAAACAGCTTAATATCTCCTTTTATGAAATTAAAATTACTATGCTTTATGATTAAACGGAATAAAAGCAAGATAAATAAAGTGTTATAAAATATGTTTAAATCTGATGATTTATGACAAGCCAGCGTGGTATGTTTGCATAAATAGTGACTCAACATTTTGTTCGTGATTATGCTTCGTTTTATTATATTTTCCAAAATAGCAACAAGAATATGTATCGTAAAAGGTTGGTATAACCGTTGTTCATAAAATATGAATCATCACGAGTGTACAAATTTGATGAGATAAAAAAAATCTGTTTCTCAAAGTGTGTTATTTATAATAAATGGCTATATTATATTATGTACATTTTATAATATATTAATATTATATATACGGGTTAAATTATTAAATACTATCTAAATTGACTTTTCCGCTCTGTGCGAGAAAAGCTTTTTGTTATTTTTTGTTTGTTGTGAAAACGCACTAAATTGTACATAATATTGTGATATAGTATTTCATTTGATTCGTAAATTACAATATAATATATTGTTATTATATATTTATACCATATAACAAAAAAAAAAAAATTGTAGATAACTGTATACAACGTTACATCGTTACGAAGTGTAAAACAATTATTATTATTTATTTAATTTCTTTACGATTTCGTTGAACATTAAATGTTTTATTTTATAACAGTCGTTCTATAAGTGCACATTTTGTTTTTTTCTATATTTGTATTGTTTTCTGTATTTAGTTAAAACTTTTGAATTCTTTATCTAGAAGTTTCCCTTTTATTTATCACTATGAAATTGTACGTGATTCGTTTAAGACTATTTATAATATGACCCAACGTGTACGTAACAATATTTAATACCGTGAGTCTCCCAAAACGAAGCCCATTAATTATTTATAGTAGGGAAACATGATTAAATAAATATTTGATTCGTTAACATACGCATGACATAATTCTAGAACACCTCTAATTTACACGATTGTGTATAAAATATTATATTGATGTGCGTCACCTCGAGAAGATGATCGGACACTTTGTGCGATACTATTTAGTGAGTTTAGTTGTACGTAGTTCGTCCAATCCGATCGACGAGGACCACGTGGTGGTGATCAATATTGACGTCAATAATATTTCGTAGGTACCTTGAGTGAATTATTTTTTCATCGAACGCACTTGTCCCACTTGCTTTTACCAGGGCTTGAAACCGTTTTCAAAACCGATTTCGGAAACCAAAATTTCTTAATACCGGTATTGCTAAGTTGAAACCGAAATCGTAAAATTTCGAAACCGGTATACAAAATCGAAACTGAAACCGAAATTTCCTTATACCGGTATTGAAAAATTGAAACCGAAATCGAAAAAATGAAAAGCTGGTATACAAAACCGAAACCGAAACCGAAATTATTTCAATCGGTTTCAAACCCTGGCTTTCACTTCGCCCGCATCACAACAAAAGCAATTTTTACAGTCGGTACCACAAAAATAATCGCAGCTTAAGGTCTACGCATCATTATAATAATCTATGTACGATTCCCGTCGCTGTTTTCAAACGGTATGATAATAATATCGTTCGCGTTCGTAAAAACAGTAGTAAATGCGTGTACGCACATAAATCGCTATTGTTATTATTATTATTATTATTATAAGAGTTTTTCGGTATCGCGTGACGACGTTTTTTCGTTTACAAAATAATCTTTTCCGCTCACGGGTATTATATAATACGGCGATATATTATAATAATAATATATGGTATAGCATTTCGTGGACCAGAAGTACGCCTACTTTTTCACGGTCCGGTCCGATTTTCGAATAATGATAATAATCGCAATATTTTATTGCGGTACCTACGCCAAACATTATCATATTATGCGGTATTTTAATACCCGTCATCACGATTGCGAGGCCCGTAATAATTAATATTCAAAAAGACAATATTTTACGTCGTTGGACGTGGTATACAAATATTATAAAACGAAAAAATCCGCCAACTTTTTCTAAGCACGGCCATGGGATTAATGATCGTTACTGACGAACCATAAAGTCCTAAAAATAATAACAATATTATTATTATACCGGTAAGTTAGGCCAGAGACGCGCACTCGGTTGGCGAAACAAGACGGCGCCCCGTATAGGCAATTTAGCTACGCTTGTGCGTTGAATACCCGATAACGAACGCGTGCAATCGTACGGCCAGCATGCATATATTATTATTATTATATTATGGTAGTATATGGCATGGAGTGCTAACTTCAAAAACGAGAACACAATAACAGCAATCGGAAACGCAAACTTTATCTGCAAAAACTTCCAGTTCTGTCCATCCCACTTCCCGGGAGGCCTAAGGTTAGGACGAATGCTACCCACGACTATTTATTTTGTATATATTATTATTATTATGAGCACTTCACTATTGACCACTGCGCAAAAGCGGTTTACCAATCGCTGTATACACTTTCCAGTGAATCGTTGTCGTTATCATTATTATTATTTTAACACTTTAACGATTAAATGCACAGTGTTAACCGACCAATCGTGTGCCGTAAAAACTTGAACTTTTTCCCGGTTCTAATGTGCTTATTTTCGGCAAATAGACGACGCCAATGCAAAGTGTGCTACGATTTATAATAACTAATAATAAAGTGTGAAAATGGTTTGGGCACTGATCTAATTACATATAATATACAATTTAATGATAATTATTATTATAGCATATTGTGCTTGTCGCGTGTGGACGATCTAAATACTTGAGTTTTATGTAATATGTTTCAGTGCCCAGTGGTTGTCTAAAATTGCCGAGAATATTATAAATGTATTTCCTTGCTACTGTGTGTTGTCACATTTATTAGATTCAAACGTTTAGAAACCGTAACCTTGGACATTCAAAGAGTTACAGTATCATCATAATTATTGTGCACCGTACACGCCACATAACACGAAATTACTAGAAATTCGCAAAAAATATTGTCATTTCCTGACACGCGATATTATAATATACGCATTACGCGTACAATCTTATGAAGTAGTCGATTCGATTGATCAGTACTCGAGTGCGTACTATAATTTGAGATGTGAGAGTGTGGTATTTTTAATTTGTTTTTTGTAAAATACCGTATTAAACAATATAGAGCCCGGCAGTACTTTGAATTATCGGAAATTTAACACAGGTTGTAAGACTATGGTATATTATGACAAATTTTACAATAGCTTAACAATTCCAGAAAACATTTTATAAACCACAATAGTACAAGAATTATTTTACAGTAAATGAATATTTAAAGTCACGCTACCAATTCTTATGTACCTAGTGTTCAGAAAAAATTTTAATTTAAAATAATGTAATTACAATTCATAGATAATTCTATTTTGAAATATCAAATACATTTTTAATAATATTCATTAAATATATTTTCTTTTTTTATACAATTTTATACAACCTGTATAAAATAATTTAAATAGTGTACCTATACTACTTTGAATATTCTAAATTCACATAATATCTAACTACAACAGATCCTTTATAAAAAAAAACCGCCTCAAGGTGTCAATAACACTACAGTTTAGGTAGGTATTAGTGCAGCAAGATATAGGTAGGGTTAGTAATCACGCCAGAGACTTCTTGTCGATAAATTACTACTTTACATCAAATACAGTTAGCATACCGAAATCAGTGTATAATTCCCTATAATAATTAAATCTAGTTTTTAGAAACATTTATTATTAGAGTTTAATACCTCTAAATCGTTGAACGAAATATTTTAGTACATGTATTTTAAACAGCGGTTTTAACAATTTTGGTTTAAAACGTATAATATTTTAAGTTGAAACGTATTTAAAATATTATATAATATTATCGGTGTTCAAAAAAAATACAAAATTCAAAACAAAAAATGTCGACATTTTTCGAGGGAGGAATGTTAAAAAATTGTATTTAAAGTTAGTCAACAACTCGAAACGCTCCGTTTAGCGATGCACAAGCGTGAAACGAGAAGAGGAAAATGGAAATTTCTAATTTCGCGAATGAAAGCGCATTCTGTTCTTACAATGAAGTCTTTTTTTCAGGTCAAGGTTAAGGGTATAAAAATGCAGTGCACAAACTGTAAGTTTGTCTTGAACGTGTACGGAATAGAAATATCGATCGCGATGTGTACTCTCTCAACACACTCGAGCGTACACGTATTGAAATTGCATTTCGGGATATTGATGACGTGTTGTTTGTAGTGAAGAAAATCTCTGTAAAGCGTACGTGCAGTTTTACAAACCAGAACTACACTTGTTTAAATTATTATTATTGCATGACAGCCGCGTATAATATAACACCAGCTATGCAATCTTTAAATTTATATATTATTCATGCGGTTTTAATTTCTATAGCTATATATTTTGCGTTCACATACTATCGCAAGTTCAGGCGACGAAAGGGAAATGAATATGTATATTAATTTGATTTCTTATACATAGGCTATTATAATATTATTTTCGTAGTATTCTTTGGTCGTATATTATATTATAGTGTTAATAAAGAATACAACGAAAAGAGAAAAACAATATTCATCTCCGAAAATTAATTAGAAAATAAAATATGTATTTAGGAGAGAATTTTTAATAGTTTTGTAAGGCATAAAATATTTAGTAACGAAATAAACGCCTCTAAATACGATGCCGTTTTCTTGAGCCACATGAAATTATGTGACAATATGTAACAATAAATTGAATGCATAATGTATAGTCG
Source organism: Sitobion miscanthi (assembly GCA_008086715.1). Classification (NCBI taxonomy): domain Eukaryota; kingdom Metazoa; phylum Arthropoda; class Insecta; order Hemiptera; family Aphididae; genus Sitobion; species Sitobion miscanthi. Next base: position 37,777,737 of record CM017798.1, read on the forward strand.
TCAAACTATTTTATCTCGTGTGGTTTTGCAGAGTGGCGTTTGGGACTGGTCATATGCAAACTCGTGCCGTACTTTCAAGGGGTGTCCGTGAACGCTTCGATAAACACGTTGATGGCCATCTCCGTGGAAAGATGCTTGTCCATTTGCTACCCCATGAGTCCGGTGGGTAAAGGCGTCTGCAAGCGGGTCGTGGCTATCATATGGATTATTTCGCTCACCATAACCATGCCGTGGGCAATATACTTCGACCTGCAGCCCATGGAGGAAGGCAGCGACAATCAGGTTACATTTTAATAGAGTACTTATTTATTTATTTTTTATTTGCTTTTACGTAGATATCGACGTCATGTTTTATTTTATTTTAAATCACACACTACAACTGACATAAGAACAAACTTTACCATCTATCAAATCTCGTAGGTATTCATTTTTAAATCATGAGGTCAGTCGATTTTTTAAAAGTAAAAAAAAACTTATAGGTACTCGATTAATTTTAGTTACATATTTTTTCAGGTGAACGACAATACCGTGGTATACTCTTCGACATAAATATATTTTTACAGTATTCGTTTTGGCCGTCTTCGGTATTATCGTCATAGTAATTATTATACTTTTAATCGACTTGCGAATAGTATTTGCCTGCTGCGTATCTACATGATATAGTTTAGATTGTATATGTTTATATTAGTGTGACACATATTTCGTAAGCGTCGACCATAATAATAGTAGGTACACTGTTAGCGCTATTAAAACCTTTATACGTACAATCATGACAGACGACGGTCATAATACGGTATCACATATTTGCCGGTACATTAATATTTTGAAATATTATAACATAATTTATACCCACCCTGCAATGGTGCATCCAGGATCTCTTTTGTCTGGGATGAACGATGTACTGGCCGGTACAGCTGCTGCTACCCATCTCCCCCCTGTGCTTTGCGTTCATAATCTTACGGACTTATTTGTTCAGCTTTGCGAATACGTATAATGTTTATTGTTTATTTCACACCTGATGAATGTGATTCGCTGGAAAGTATACTTTAGTATACGGGATGTGTCGGTTATGCACAGCCTATACAAACTCTAGCAACTTAAATAATTTTTTTTTTTATGCAAAAAATTATTCACTTGTACGTGACCGCACAGAAAAATACGTTAAATAAAAAAAATGTAATCAACTCGAAAAATAATGAAAAATAATGTAAAATTAGGTTATTCAACGAATAGAACTAATTTCACGAATTACTATGAGAGTAAAAAATCTTAATAAATTGTATAAATCGGACATTGACAAATACATTTTATATGATATTATTATAATAGAGACGTAAGTTCTATTATTTCCTACTAGTCTTTTTTTCTTCATCAAATATAATTTTTTTTAAATTTAGTTTGGCTCATATAGTTTTTTCGAATGCAGTGGTTTATCATTAGGCACTTTTTTAGTATACTAAAAATGGATGTGGTTACAAATGCAAATGTGAAGATACGGGTTGAAACCGTTCTATAGGGGATATGTTAGAATCATACGTAAGAATATAGTATGCACGAGAGGTTGATGACCTGTTCGAATACAGTGGTCGAGAGTGGGTGGACGCGTCCTTCCGGGAAGGGTTGGTCCGACGACCCTCTGAACTAGGTCCTAATACACCTTAGGGGACTAGTGCATGTTTATGTAATGCGATACGAGAGACTGTGGTATATAGGTAAATATTAATATAGCCTGGTGTTACTGAAGGTCGTCCAATACAGTTATTATATTTAGCTTTTTTTAAAGGTGAGTGTGTGCGTAACATTATTCTACTACTATAATATATTTTAACATATCTGATGCATAATATATTTGAATTCTGTTTGGATATATATATATCGACGGTATTTTGTTAAAAGGGCGTATACCGAATTTTGAAGGAAACAAATAAAACTGATTAAATACTCAATTTTTAAGATAGAACATTCATTTATACATTATATTAAACATGAGACTCCGTGGAGCTAAAATTGCTTATTAAATTGCTTAAACTAAATGTATGTTTAATGTTATATATTCGGTTTAAAAAAATGTATGTGGTGTAGGCCCTTTTAACAATTTGAATTTTATAAACGCCCTTCCAAGGACATAATATTATAATAATAGTGGTATAAGTCCTTTTAACATTTTAATTTCTACAAACGCCCTTTTAGTTTTATACAATATTTGTATATCTTCTGTATATATAAAAATTTCGTGTCGCGATGTATGTTCGCGATAATCTCCGAAACTACTGGATCGATCATGATGAAATTTTTACTATGTGTGTAATTTGGCCGAACTTAAAAGATAGGCTAATTTTAAAAGGGAAAGGATTAACTCCGGGAGGTGCTAAGACGGAAATTTTGAGATTTCAGATGACATTTTTTGTTTATAAATGGTTGCCATGGGTTTTTAATGATAATAATAATAAAAAAAAACTATTTGCTTTACTTTTTAAATATAAATTATAATATAATATCAAACTATAAAAACGTGAAATGAAAATCTCTGTACAGGCTAAACTCTGGAACTACTTATCAGATCTTTTTGATTTTTTTTTTAAACGAAAAAGTATTTCACGAAGAAGGATTATATGAAAGAAAATTTTAGGTCGGGTAAATGTTCTTGGGTAGATTAGACCTCTGGGAAGAAGATAAGTTAATTTACAAAGGGTTAAATTTGTTTTTTTTTATTCATCGGTACGGTTAGATATACTAGGTCTATACGGTTTATATTATACTATATTGTATCTATTAACTTGTCGGCTTATTGTTAACGGATAATATGAAATTGGAGAGAAATTTGTTATCAAGTGTTACCAATACAAGTGATGTCCAGTGTGTAACATAGTAAAACCACTTTGTTCAATCTGGTAATATACAAACAGCATTAAACATAACTATTGTTGCGAACTGTGTAGATTGTTAACAATTAGCATGCATTCGATGTGGTATATGCCCTTTCAACAGTTCTGTGTAGATTGTTTTAATTTTAAAAAAGGCGTCTGAATATCTTGTATTCGGTATTGCTATCTTATTTTTCAGTAGACGTATACGCCGCTTTACCAGAATAATATTTTCGTGATTTTTCTGAAAATGTTAATGACAAAAACGTATTTTCGATTTTCAGTGGTAAAAGGCCTTTTAACAAAATACCGTCGATATATATAATATGTGTGTGTGTGTGTGTGTTTTCACTTACCTTATTTGTAGCGCGTGCTGTTCTGTTGTAATTATGATGTGTACAGTAAATTTATAAACGTTCTTTCGGGGTGGTGTTTGATATTCGATATCGCGGCAACAATATAATATTATGTATTTTGGTTTATATGTTTTTATATAATTGTGTAGCCGCGATAGCCGATTCAAACGAATACGGTTGTATCTCGACTAGTTAATTCGTAACGCTGGGTACTATACTACTATCAAATTGATGAAATAAAACAAATAAAAACAACTAGATAGTTTTATAAAGTGGACTGTATAAATATATTGCGCTTATACAAGCTTAACGAAAACTGTAACAAGAGAGCGTCTTAAACGCTATGTTAGTCCTAGCGCAATTACAATAGATTAATTATAATAATAATATCAGTCACGACAATGATTGATAATACAAAAAAAATAATACACAATAAATACGCACGACGATGATAACAATCGTCGTGCTAACAAAATAATAATATTTTGTACACCCTTAAACTTAGAATTAGTAATAACCATAATATTGTTTTATATCTAAAAATGTAAATATCGTAAGCCAATAACCTTTGTTGTTGAGGCTTTAAATAAACAAAAAAAAAAAAAAATAATAATAATAATAAGTTGTGATACGTCTGACCTGGCAGCTGACCGGACACTTTGCTCCACACGACGTACCTTTCCGTCGACTAGTACATCCAAACCCGCTCACTCGGTGGATTTTGACAAGGTGTAGAAAATGAGATCCTGATGGACGAGCCCTTTATCCGTACAAATGACAGCTATAACAACGCGGCGGATAGGTAAAACCATAAACACAACAGGAAAGGACGGGGCGTACGCGCGCAAACGAAACGCCAATGGCGACGACACAACACACGGCGGTGACGAACACGTGTACGTCAAGATGAAGCAGCTTCGTGAATCGCGAGTACGCGACTTTACCACAGCGACGATATTAGAGAAAAGGAATGTAACAACGGCTCATAATATCGCGCGTGAAGAATGACGACGACCATACGCATCCAAAAACACGACGTAGAAACATTACGACGAGCCCACGAGGTTAACAGGACGTACACTATAATTTACGATGCGAACACGGAACGACGGAAACAATTCGAATCATTTCGATCACGGAAACGGTAAACGGTCAACAACACGTTTCGTCCGGGCACCGAGCGTGCGCGAGGACGGCGATGAACTTAGCGGTGATAGCAACGCATGCGCGGTAGGAGCCATAATCTGATAGGCCGGGCGCGCTCTAGTGCTGTCCGGCCCGAACAATAATATTAAACGCCTTATGCGAGGTCCTTTAACGCTCTTTTCTAGAGCCTCGTGTAATATTTTTACAATTTGAATACTATTTGCGTGGTTTGGCCTAATGTAATCTTAAATATTATCGTAGGCTCTTGTAAATCCCTACACTCGTGACTACGTCTTTATAGATATTGATCACCATGACATGTTTAGAGTATAAACATTTTAATATAATAGAATTACCTACTATATCCCGATTGGAATTGATCATTAGATAATGTAAATTGTTTTGAATAATATTTAATATTCAAAAAATCACAATAAATACGTGGCATTTAAATAATTCAATAAACTTAATATAATAATAAAATAAATCTCAATGTCTGTGGTTTGTCGCGGCACGGTGGCTACAGTCAATCACGGAACATGATTGTGAGTAAGCGACGGCCGCTGCTACTAGTTCCCGGATGGGTGACCACCCGGGTCCATATACTGGCCAAAACCTTGCCGCACATACACGTGTTGCCAACCAACCATATCAACCGTCAACCCTACAATAGCTAATGACCATAGTTGCTGGGCACTAGAGTATGTTTTAGTAGGTTCTGTATCTCCCGCAAATCCCGCAAATCCTATTACCCCGCCCACCCTATAGTCGCGCACGTACGCGAGCATCCCCTCCCCTCCTCGCCCATCCATGTCTAACATAACCTATCATCACCCCCTCCCCTACCATCAATGTCTATCACGTACGTGCAATATTATACTATCAAATCTTATTAAATCCATACAAGCAGTGTATTTATCTGTGCAAATTACTAAAATATTATAAAACAATAATAAATCTATAATATTGCATTAATTTTATAAAATATATTCGAATAATAATAATGTAGAAACTCAACAAAACTTTATTTTTAAATACTTTTGAAATCGAATTCAAACTACCGAGTATTCTCTTTAATCTATATTATCTACAATAATTTTTATCAATATCAATAATAATTTTTATCATATTTTTGAACGTATTTTATAACTATACAAAAATATATTGTAAAAGTTGTATAAACATGTTGTATTTGTAAAAACCGTATTAGTATTTAGTGCTAACATTTTTTTTATTATGATTAAATATTTCAATATTTCCTAAATCATAATTGAAAATGTAAACCTAAGTATAATTGTTATTACGTATATAAAAATACTATAAATAAAATAAAAATTTGAATTAACAAATTGAATGAGAAGGGTGCTAATTAATTAAAAGTATAACAGATAAGATAAACTTTTGAATACATATAGTATGATATTATAACGCAATATATTATCCCATTAAACTTTTAAACTTAAACGTTAATAATCTTACATTATGTTAAATATTATTTAATTACCTGACTATGGGTACCTACATTTGAAAAAAATACTTTACATTTATGAAAATACGTTTGAAAATATTTTTAAAATAATTATTACCACAATTCACTCAAAATACTCAAAATTACTAACAACAATTTAAATAAATAATTATAAGAAAAATACTGTCCACGGACTTAAATTGTAATATATTAAATTTTTGTTCCTCAATATTTTACATTTTACTTATTATATTTATTGTATTAGATATATTTTGCCACATGAATTGTGTCCAAACTGACATCAATGTGTATTTTTTTTTAATATTATTTTTAAATATTAATTTTTAATGATGTTCATAAAATAATTTAGATATCTTATCATATAAGTTGTTATACCGTTTGATTTTTTAATTTTTTCTGTAGTTTACATTATAGTTAATTAATTTAGGTTATCTCATTATTCGGCCAATGTTGTAGACCTAGATTATCATTTGTTATACATATATTTTGTTTTTAAAGCAAAGTTTATAACCTATTTCTCCTAATTATTATATTGAATACCTATGTATATATATATATATATATATATATATATATATTGTAACTTTTGAATTAATTTAGGCCATATCACTTCTGTACTAAAACTTTTGAGACTATTCAATAAATTATTTCGTTTTTAAATCACGATAACTAGGTAATAAAAATGTTTTATTTTGTTGTTATTTTAATAGGTATTTATGTACTCTTCTTCTTCTAAGGCGTTTTACAGACCATTGAGGTCCATTGCCGCAACAAGTATACGACTATACTTATTAACAGCATAGCAACCAACATGATGTTAGATCCTTGTTTACCCGTACTAGAAAAACGTGTTAACACTGTTTTGGTTGTCATTGTACAAACGTATTTAGGAAAAAATAAACAAAATAAATTAGAATCACCTGCAAATACAGTTCATATTATTATTAATAATAGTAATAATTAGGGAACGGATTTGAATGCAAATTGCATTTTTTTCTGAATGTCCGAAAATATTGGTTTCCAAGCAAAAAGTTCATTTCATACATCAAAGAATTAAAAAATGTAACTTTTATTTTGCATTTTTTGAAATTTTAAGTGCATTTTGTGGTTTTTAAGTAATTTTTTCAACATTTTTTCCACATTCATTCTAAAAAAAAATAAAATACCTAAATGGTAAAAGGTAAAAGTATAACGAATATACCTATCTAAATGGTATACCTATTAAATTTTAAATTTTTTAGGGTAAAAAGAAGATGGATAGAAGATAATTGAAAGTTAATTAATTAAGTTTGTATTGTATTTAAATATTTTTTATTAGATTTTTCATAATAATGTGTTTTTTATAAGTTTTAAATTCAAAATTTTGTTTTTATTGAATATAAACCCATTTTTAAAGTTTTTTAGGGCATTTTTTTAGTGCATTTTTTGATGTCAAAGCATTTTTTTAAGGCATTAAATCGTATTTTTTAAGGCATTTTTTTTGTTTTTTAGAGCATTTAAATCCGTTCCCTAGTAATAATAAAACAAATGGAAACGACACAATTAAAATGCAAAATTAATATGATATATATTGAAATATATTGCTGTTTGCTTATGTGTAGAGCGCGGATTTCTATGCAATTGCATAATTGTTTCCTTTTAATATTTTTGGATTTTTGTCAGTATTCTCTACGAATCATCATAATTTGAAGCAAATGGTGAAATTTATTTTTGCATATTTCTGCATATTTCAATGTTATTGCATAATTTTGCATATTTAGGCAAAATTCAAAATGTATTGCATATTTATTGCATATTGAAGCAAAAATTTAAAAAAATTTATAAATAATAATATTTTGTCAAGTAGAAAAATTAAAAATACATTTTATGGGCACGACGTAAACTTAATCGCTCTTGCTCTATCAGTCGGTTATCGTCGTTATCGACATACCACTCTGTTACATCGACGATTAGAAAATATATATGAATGCATATGATCATTCATTTTAATAGTAAATAAAATTAAAAATATTTAAAGAGAAATTTATATAAGTATTTAATATTTTAGTATTTAAGTACTTAATTAATTGTTATAAGAAGTTAAATTTGTAAATTGAAAATAAATAAAAAAAATGAATTTCATGATTTTTACTGCATATTTTTGCATATTTTCATGATTTTTACTGCATATTTTTTGCATATTTTCATGATTTTTACTGCATATTATATGGCATATTTTGATACTTTTTAGTGCATAAAAATCCGCGCTCTACTTATGTGTCTTGTCCTCCCCCCTACAGGCCCGTAATAAGCGTCGCAAGACGCGTGCCCTTTATTTTTTTTTCTTATATTGTTTTCATCCATGTCTATCACGTACGTACCCGGTCTTACCCCTCCGCTCCGCGCTCGGTCATATCTATCATGTATATACCCTAATCTAACCTCACCTCATACCTTTCGTTCCCTAAACTACTACAACTGATAATTTGTTATTAATAACAGGTGATTAATTATCATGTATATTATGTATATTATAACTACCCTGATCAGGCACGAAAATTGAGGCGTTACAAGACGCGGGTCCCTTGTCATTATAATTTCCCCATTTCCTTTTGTAAATTTTCCAAATTATGTATATATACCTATAATAAACTAGCTGACCCAGCAAACGTTGTTTTGCCTAAAAATTATTTTTAAAATTAAGTGGATCATGGGAACTTAACGCCTTCAAATAAACTCTAGAGTGATAATAAAATTCAAGAATTCCATGTAAATGAATTGTTACGGAAATCAGTTCAGTGCATTTTGAAAAACAATGTTTTTCGTTTTGTTTTCTGGTGCAAAAATAAACAACTAAGACGGTTTGCCAACACGCGAATTGGCAACGTACAGCTGCCCGTGCGAAAAACATGGAAATTCCAAATTGATCCCACAGACTTCCAACGATTGGCCTTGCGATTTATTGATTGTCATCGCAAAAGCCAATCGAACGGGAAACTGAATCCGCGTAAACTGAAATGGAAGATCTGTTGGAATGATCGGAATTCGTGGGATAAGGACTTCCTCTCCTTTGAAATTGCCCTTGAGGATCGTTGATTGTATTACATTGTTCATCAGTTTCTTGACGGACAATCGTGTACCATTGCACAATTTAGGAGGATTTAGATTCCGCAACATAATAATGATCGATCCCACTTTTACCTGTAAATTATGCGGTGGAGTTCCTGGCACATCAAGCGAGTTCAAAAATTCTGTCGGATAGTTGACCGCTTCGTTTTCGTCGGTCGTGCTGTCAATGGATTTGTACGAACGCAATTCTCCAGCAATTTTACTCTGAATGGTAAAATTCAAGCTATCGACGTCCTTATTTCTCGCTGCTAGTATTGCCCGTTCACTCATCCAATCAGGGTTATTATAATTGACCTCAATGCTTGGGAACACTTTTGTAATGAGTTCTTGCTTCGACGATGTGAACTCACAAAAATTTGCCGGAAACGATATTAATCTAGTCAAAACATCAATCGGAATGTGTCAATTACCAAGCGCCAGCAGTTGTCTCGAGAATTCAGCAGCCGATGGGTCGTTTTGCAACGCAACTCTCATGTTTGGGGTCAATTTCAACTTCTCGCTGCGTTTTTGATTGAAAAAATTAATAAATAACATAAAACGATAATGTTCCAAAATAAAATGAATAATTTGCAAACTATTATATTTGTTTACTCTAAAGTTATAAGTGTCTATAATCAAAAATGTATATCAACCAGAATATAAAAATATGGTTTTTTTTGTTTTTTTTTTCGATTTTTATCGATATTTAAAATCGATTTCAAGCCCTGCTATTATCGATATTTGTATATTATATTAATATTTTTATTTTTATCTGCTAGAGGGCGCCACTGGCGTAACTCAGTTTTTGTCTCTAAATATTCTGGACACAGGAGTTAGGGCCATAATTTATGCGATAAACTCGCCCCCCGACATTCTCTATCATTTAAAAAAAAAATCAAATTAATCGGCCCAGCCGTTCTCAACTGATGCAATGTTATACATTTTTGTCTACATTTTTATATATATAGATAACAATAAATGTAATAATCCATAGTATAAATTTATATAAATAAACATTTTGTCATGTTATTTAATTGGTTTTTATTGTATAGCTTATAATATAGTAAAATTAATTTATGAGGCCTGTGGAAATATATAAATATATAAAATTAGATAATTATAGTCATCAGTCACTAATCTGATATCTATATAATATTAAATAAAATACATACCATGTTTGCACTGTATGTGGTCGGACAGATTACTCCGACGGGTGAAATCTTGTTTGCAATCACCACATGTAAATTTAATTTGTTTTTTGAAATTTTACATGCCTCAACATATTACACTTCACAATGAAAACTTTGTCACAAACACTTCAACTAAACATTTTTACTGGTAGGTAATAAACACTGGATTAAGAACAATAGTAGCACGTAGACTGCTTGTAAGAGCTTGAATAACAGTATAACTCCTTTTGAGAGAAATCGGCTCACTTATATACAATATATTTACCCACTCCAACAGGTATAGGACGTGTGATAAATATATGTCGTAATATATTAATACTTATAATTAAGAACTGTAAAAGTCGTGTCACACTAAATATCGTATATAAATCTCTAAATTATCTTTTCCAAATGACTTTTGGCTGAAAGAGAAATCATATATGTATATACCTAATAACAGTAAGGTGTTAGAAAAATGCTAAGTTGTTATAACATTACTACTCTATGAGCGTATACATAGATAAGTGAGCAAGAGTCGTTTTAATCGTTTTGTTTACTATAACTTATAAATCGTTATAGAGTTAATGGCTATCATAATAATATGTTATATACGAATACTTTCATATTTCACATCAATAGAAGTTAATGAGATATCGTTAATAATTACTTACTTATGTTATATATAAGCTATTAAATCTAACGTAGTTACTAGCTTTCTATAGTTAACTAATGTATTATCTCAAAACGTATGTATTCTATGCCTAATTTTAAATATCAGTAGGTAGGTATATTATATTTCTTATTAAATCTTCTCGAGTATTTGACTACTTATAATTATCAGCGGTCTATATAGTAGTTCAGGGGTAGAGACAGTAAGGGTGGGTACGTACGTGATGGGTATGGATGGGAGGGGAGGGGGTAAGGTCGTACACTTACGTGATAGATATGGATGGGAGGGCAAGACCGTGCACTTACGTGATAGGCATGGATGGGAGGGGAAAGGCAAGGCATTGCACGTACGTGATAGACATTGATGGTAGGGGAGGGGTTGATGTTAGGTTAGGTTAGACATGGATGGGAGGGGGGTAAAGCTGTGCACGTGTGTAATAGTATAGGCGGGGTGGGGAGGGGATGCTCGCGTACGTACGCGACTATAGGGTGGGCGGGGTAATAGGATTTGCGGGATTTGCGGGGGATACAGAACCTACTAAAACATACTACTCACTAGACCAATAAAATAAAATAAAATTATACCTAAAAATTATGATTGGATTATTGAACTGTAGTTTTGGTGCGTACACAAATGTTATTATTAATCGTCGTAATCACATTTCGAGATTGTTTTAATTTAAACTTTAAATTCGTGTTTGAAACCTCGATTCAAGTTATTTTGTGAGTTATTTGAAACGCGCACCATCACAGATATGCTTAGATTTAATGAGGACTTTATCAATATTCAAGAGCCACGTTATTTTGCATCGATTTGCATAACCTCCAACAATCAGCGAAAAAAAGTAATTAAGTCGAGTGAACGTTTGCGGTCGATATAATATAGAAAGCACCTAAATAAATAATAATTTATGGTTAAATTACAGTATTTACTGTGGCTTAAAATTACCGATAATAATGATTGTAGTATGAAAATGAAAAATATATATCCGCTATTAAAAATAGGTCATAATTTATTTAATAATAAAGCGGACAAGAGAATAAATAATAAAACGTTCTTAATTACAATATAATATACGTAGGTATAGGTATTTTGTCGATTGCGTGTTTCACATTTGACGTTCGTGTTTCTGGACGTTGTCGACTTTCAAATAATATGAACCACCCAAAGATTTATAATATTTTCAGTACTTTCTGTAATAATTATCGTAAATTACGATTCAATTCACGCACTTAAATTTTGATTGTCATAACTGTTATAGGATTGCTGTACAAAAAATGCAATATTAAATCCATTTAAAAAAAAAAAAACTATATTTTTCGTAATATTTTACATTCAAACAATATTGTTTAGCATACTATATTATAATGTAATATTCTTGCAAATTGAAAAAAAAATACACAAAAATCAACAATTTAAAAGAATTTATTATTTTATATTCCACTAGATCAATTTTATTATTCGCTCGTCCGTTGCAAAGATTTTTCATGCTCTAAGTAAAAACCGATGTTTGTTATTACTATCGTTTTTTTTATATAAAATGTTACATACTATTAAAATACAATGTACAGATCTGTACATAGCCTCGTAAATAATCTATATTTAGATTAACCCTAATTTGAAGTACAATATTAAAATGGGCGAAATGTCTACAATGTAAGCGGGTGACTGTCTACAAGACTTTCAATATAATGTTTTATTTTACAATTCGGTATTATGATAATTTTATAGTTTTATATAATAAGCCATTTTATTTATTACGCACACTATATTAGTATCTACTATTTAATAGCCATCAGCTCGATATTATGTTTCTTTCTTCGATCCCATTATAAATAGTTTAACTGCAGTATACTGGAGAGTTCGTTCGTTAGTTACATATTACGTATTTAATGAACTCAACAAGATATTGTGTGTGCTAATTGTTTTCATTTTGTTTGAATCGTTGATATATATTTAACATAAATAACATAATATAACTTGGTCCATATACGCTTTCAGAAAAATATAAAATTATATATGTTGCTATATTTAATCTTAATTATTTTCAATACGACATGATATTAAAAAACTCACGATGAAATGTATGCACTATCCGTCTGAACAATTAAGTCAACATTTTAAAAATAATTGTTTATTTTGTATTCTTTGACATGAATAGTTGATAAAAAAAATAAAACCATTTCTAATAAATTAATGTAATAACTAATAACATAACTAGGTAGTACATGTTTATTGTTGTAATAACTTAGCGTCTCCCAATTAATTCGAAAAATAATACGCTGTGTTGAAATTATGTTATTACAATATACATCGTACATAATATTATTATCTATTTATATGTTTTACATATTATAGACTAAAATTTAATTGAGTAAAAATGATTGAATATAGTTTTGTATACAAATATTTTGAACTAAAACAAACAGACAAATACCACTCACAATTTATCCATGAAAATGGTTTTGTACGGGATACACTTGAAGAGTACAAAGAAAAAAAGTCACTTTTTTCATTCCGAGAAAAATTCCCCGTGTGTCTCAAATTCCGGTGGCCATAACTCTCGACTAATCTGATTTTCCCCTCGTTCGACCGCTCAAAAGATAGAATACCTCAATACAAACGATTTGATACCAAAATAGGCTTCACTTGTGGAGACAGTATTCACAGTTGGGTTACCAAAATATAACATGTAGATCGAAATATATATGTATGTCCTAGCATTTTGTTTTTTTATACCCAAAATACGTCAATCCAAATTATTCGATCACATTGGTTCAATTCTTTTTTCAAATTCGTTTAGTATTAATATCGAAAAAAAAGGTAATATCATCACCTAGGGCTTCTCGGAGGGTTTTATTTATTTTTAACTATAAAACTTATACAAATTATGAGGCTTTTTAAACTATGACTTTTTTTTTTTTTTTGTCAATTCACTTTAATTTTTACGAATAACAGAGTACAATATTGATTATTGCTAACGCCTACGTTTGTACGACTGAGACCACATGACGTGACATCCTCTAAACCATAACAATATTATATCGAGCTATGAATTGACTATACACGCACTCAACTCCGCATATAGGGTATTTTTATTTTCAATATTTATTCACCTGCTTACACTTACACCTACCTCCGAAAATAGCGATAACAACAACACGGCGGTATGAATATAATAACATTGTCGTGCTTGCGTGTTCGCAGATTTGCCTGGAGTCGTGGCCGACCGTGGAGAGCGGCAACCTGTACTTCGTGCTGGCCAACCTGTTGCTGTGCTACGTGCTGCCACTGACGGTGATCGCCGTGTGCTACATGTTCATCTGGCAGAAGGTGAGCCGGCGCAAGGTGCCCGGCGAGCCGATGCACAACGGCGCCAACATGGTGCAGCGGTCCAAGATGAAGGTGATCACCATGATCATGTACGTGGTGGTGCTGTTCGCGGTGTCGTGGCTGCCGCTTTACGTGGCGTTCTCGCTGATCAAGTTCTGGCCACTGCCGCCGGCCGTCGAGAGCTACACGGTCGCCTCGCTGCCGGTCGCGCAGTGGCTGGGCGCCGCCAACTCGTCCATCAATCCGCTGCTGTACGCCATCTTCAACCACCGGTTCCGGGACGGTTACCGGGCCTTGTTGTCCGGCAAGATTTGCCAGGCGTTCGACTACAGCAACTCGGTGAGGTACCTGCGCGGCGGCCGGGCCGGCACCGTGGCCGCGGCCGCGTTCAAGCGGACCAACAACAACAACGACAACGGCCGCTGCGACCGCAACCGCAAGACCATCGGCGCCATATACGTGCACGCCGCGCGGTCTCAGCTGCAGCAGCACGCCACTCAACAGCGGCGACCTGTCCAGCAGCGACCTGTTCAGCAGCAGCAGCGTCCCTCGACTCAGCAGCTGTACCCGCCCGCCAACCGACTGGTCAAGTCGTCGTCGGTCAGGGAGACGCACGTCGCCGAAGGGTCGGCTGGTTCCGTGGTGCAGTTCTGTCCGACAAAATGCGAAAATTCGTTCGTGTGACCCCCGACACCCACACCACCTTCCCCCCCCCCACGTGCAGCCTCAGATGTTGTATATAAACATAATATGACTTGTAGACTGTACAGTGTATACCTATAACCTATCAAATTTCACAATTTTATATATATATATAATATTATAATAATATATGTCACTGTGGACTATAGGTGTGCGCAGACTTGGGCGGCTGATAAAAAGTGCCCCCAGATAAACGGTCATAATATCATCGCCTTAAAAATATTTACCATCATCATTATTGTTCCAATAATACGCTTCTTATTAGAAAAATGAAAATTATAGATTTTTCAACAATTTTTTTATGTTCGAAAATAAAATGATATTTTTATAAAGACGTGTTCGTCGAGAAGGATATACAATTTGATAACGCTTTTCACATAAACATAGCCATAAACATCGATCGTACTAAGATATTATTTTTTTTCTAAAATTAGTTATTTTGGGACTTTGTTTATGTGTCCCTAAAAAAAAATTGTCCTGCTAGCCCGCGTACACAGCGGCGCGCCTATATGCTGTAGATGTTAGGCAACGGACTAACGGACTTTCACGAACGTTCGGAAACGTCACACAATTGCTGTCGATTACACGCGCTAAAACGATATTCGATAATTTTGGAGACTTCATTTAAACTGGACCAGAAGCACCATACCAATAATATGATAAAGACACGCGTCAAACGCACAAAATATTATATATTATTCGCGTGAAATGAAAATAGAATGGATAGGATGACCGCCCCGAATATTCCTCGTTCGAATCCGATCTCATATAAGTATGTTATGCGTCATATTTTATTATATTCACGTACTTATTAGAATGTTGTACGCGATCTATTATATTAGTTTACAAACTCCATCAGATTAGGAATTCCTCCGGAAATGGCGGCGGCGTTGGTCCGCATTTATATATTATAATATTATTATACACGAAATACAACGGCACGCGAATGTCGTGAAATAGAATATGGGACATTCCAATCACTAATAATTTTGACGCGCGAGATCACAACCAAATCTGAATAAATTTCAAGTTAAAGGTCTCCTCAACCATATCGCCGGAGTCTATCTATACGATATAATATTCTTATAATAATATTAAATTAAAATATACGTCCTTCGAGGTGCTAGCTGATATGGTTTGTCTCGATTGCTATTAATTTATATTGCATTCAGTAGGTATTTTTATACAAATATTATGCCATGTGTTCGCCATTATTAATTTCCGTATATATACGATGTGTTTGATGTGGCGGCATCGAACGCTGGCAATGTAATTGTTGAATTAATCAAACTGTAAAATATGAAATAAAAATTATTGAACATCGTCGTAACTCGTACTCAACTGTACTAAGTGATGACGTAAGACTCTCATTGTATGTTAAAAAACGATAATAGTTTTTGAAAATAACTTTTTCCATAATTTTAACTCATTATAAAACAATGATTTTCTAATCTCTATATAAAATTAACGGTTTTGCTATTTTTATCGTTCTCAATTTATATAGTTTACATTTTTTTTTAATGACGACATGCATTTTGAATACTTTTGTCTAGAGCAGAATATTTTTGGAGTACTTAGACGTATTACTTCGGACTAGTAGTTTATGAGTTGTAAGTGTTTAAATTTGAAATAGCTAAAACAGATGAATGATTTAGAGAGAATACAGCAAACATCTTGTCGAAGAAAGGGAGAGAAATTGGCTTGAAAACCAACGAGGAAAAGAAAAAATCTAGACAAAAATGTTGATTTGTAACGACTTAAAACAATGTAAAAGAAATATTTCCAAAAACGTAACAGTTAATGAGTGTCTTACGTGAAATAGATCAACCCGTAGTTTTTGTTGATGACAACGACCGCGACGATGACAAATATGAAATTATACAGTAGAAAAATACTTTGGAGTACATCATATTTATGCATACTTTTGTCTTGGAACACAACCATGGCGTTATATTATATATTTTTTAATGTTATATTGCGTCCGATAATTTGTGAAAACGAGGACTGTGACGACCCAACTAAAAAGCTGCTGTGCAGTCGTTTAGACCATAAAATTATTGTGTCGAAAAACGAAACATATTATTATTAAATATATTTATATACGATATCAATATGTATCCCACTGCCTTCGTAGTGTTCATTTATTGTTACATAATAATGTATTGTAATAATATGTTATCATTATTCATTAGTGTTATTTCGTTTTATGTCACGTATAATAGTTATAATATATTATAAATATATCAAATATGTATAACCACTATACGTTCCCGCTCAAATGTATATTCGTGTATAATGTAATCGGTTGAAAACGAACAGCCTCGAGATCTCATTTTTAACGTGTATAATAACGCACAATAATAATAACAATAAATAATTTAAGTTTTAAACTTATTATATTTTATAGACGCCGATCAAATATTATTATTTAATATTATGTAGTGTTTCTAATTGTACGCGCGTTTCGCCATCGCTGCAGACGTACGTCTTAACAATATTACCTATTATTATAATTATAGTTATTGAGTTATTTTTTTTTTTTACCAACAATATTATAAGGTTTTATTGTTTTATATTATTATTTTTCATTATTATTATTATTATTATTATTATTGAAAACTACCTTCTTGTTATTTGTATCCGAGCGCGATAGTTATAATCAACACGAAAAACGCATAAATCGTAAAAATAATATAATATTAGTTTACGATAGGTATATTAAATTATTACAATGTCATAACTCATAATATTAGCAACAGCAATTTTAGACAATAATAATAAATAATAATAAAGTGCATTGTTAATATTATTTTATACGTAATAATGTAATAATTATATCTGCATATTTAGTTGAACTGTTTATATACGCGAAATGCCGCCTGCAGAAGCACATATTTTATATTATATAAAATACATTCATATTATTATAGGTAATACGTCATTATTGTGTGTGTATATAATATATATATATAGTAGATATCAATAATATTATAATAAATATATATTTTATATAATATATTGTATTACACACGCTTGAGTACATCTAAACATGTCTATAATATTATAATATATAATTACTTTTAATGGATGACACTATTGTAATATTGCTAGTGTCAACGGCCGGGCTTCGAAGTATGCATTATTATTAGTTCCCAGATTTAAATTCCATAGAAACAGTAAACATTTATGATGTCCAAAAACATTTATGTTTTTAAAATAATTTGTTTAAATAATTTGAACACATTATACCAAAAACAAATTTAATTTTTACTAAGTGCAGGTACCACTTTTTATCTACAACATAATGTAGGTAACAATACACATTAGTGGCAAAACTTAGGAAATTTTCGAATTACTTTTTGATGTATCTTAAAATATGATTTACAGTATGGGATGTATGATCTGCAAATATAATATTCCTTTGACTCAAGTTATCATTATAATAATATAATATGTTTAGAATACTGAACATATACTTGTAACATTACGAATACATTGAATTATTATTTACATGCTACTCTTATAGGTAAATTTATAAACAAATCGAGATGATTATTATTGACTGAAATCATCGTATTTTTTCTTGTTCTGATAACCTGGTCTATAAATATGTTTTTTTTTTCAAAAATGAATAAAATTAAAATAATAATATTATTAATATATTTGGTACAACCAATGTCGTTATACCTTAGATCAAACGAAAACAAATCGGTCATGAACAGTGTAACAATGACCGATGTGCCATATAATATAGGAATACAATAATTAATAATAATAATAATATTTGTGGGTGGCAATGTTTACCCAAAACATCTAGACGTTTAACCGGTTTAAATTTGACCAGCTTGAATCGAATTTCACAATATTTTATTATAATACACATAAGGCTAGATTCACACACGCGTTATTTAATGTGCGACACCGATGGGAAGTAGTAGGCTGTACACTAACGTAAGTCCGTAACAATACCATCAGTAATATTCTTTTTTTTGCTGGCGATGGATATCTATAGAAAAAATGTGCGATTTTCACGTAACTTGTTTAAAAAAAATTGTTTTAAAAAAAACATACACACGTTACTGGGTACATCCCTACGCCGATGATGTTAGTCTAACGTGACTGTGACCACGTGAGGTGGCTTTATTAGGTGCTTTCATTTTGGATTAAACATAATAAATCCATACTATTTTCGTCACTGTCTGTTGTAGGGGATGGGTAGGTGGAGAAATGATCGAAGGTGGAACAAATCGTCTCAAATGTATATTTTCAGGAGTGTAAGTTTGTGGTAATCGTGTATTGTAGAATAGTGTTGGACAGTTTGAAGTTGTGCGTATCAGTGGTGATCAAACGGGTTTGGTGTTTGTGGTGGAGGGGGGTGGATAGATCCCACTATGGCCTTTTTTTTAAAATGTTTAAGAGCTGAAACATAAATTATATTTATAATAACCAAATAGCGCATGTAAAAAAATCTGCAATGACCTTGACAAAATCAATTGACCGCCACTGGTGCATACTGTTTGGATACAACCGATATTTCGGTAAAATAATATTTAGATATATGATAATAATGTGGTATATCTGTGGAGGTTTTCTCATACGTTTAATAATATTGAACAACTACTTTACAGCATGGTTTGAGATAGAATGGTTGCGGGTCGACGTATGTTAAGCTCAATACAAAATAGTATCACAAAGTACTACAAAGTGACCATGCAATTTACTCATATGAACATATTGACAGTGCCATCTAGTGTCGACTTCTATATATTTTACTAAACTGTGCTAAAAACAGTAATATCGTATTTTACGATGTGTTTTAATATTATGTTTATCTATAATTGACATAATAATATTAAGGACTTCCCCCTGCCACTATTAAATTATCGTTCGACGCACAATCAGATTATAACCAGAAATTTTAGTTGTCTGTAAATAGCGATTAACGTACGCTTGTCGATCAGCACACGATCGCGAATCGCAATGGCGATCACTAACCAGCGCAGTCACCCGTCGACAATAGATCGCGCTAGCACCAGTCCACTCCATTAAAAACCATTGTTGTCTTGTAGGATTATAAAAATATTACCCAGAGGTGCTAAAAAAAAATTGCTAAACTCAACTTTTGGATTATTTTTTTTATTAAAACTTCCAAATAAACTTACAAATGAGAGATTTATGCGGAAGTCCTTAGAGGAAAATATTGAATAACTTTCTGTACCTCAATCCTTATAACTTTACCATAATATTTTATCTAAAGTTAAATTTAATGCACATTAATTCAGGATTGTTCGATGCAAGTGTTCAACAAATAGAATTACAACTTCTATATTAAGATATATTTTAAGCAAAGATCAAATAATCAAGGACGATAACGATAGTGACCCACATTTTTTACACAAACTTTTTAAGATATAAAAGAGATCACCTGTTGTAACACAATCAAAAAATGTGGATACTGATTTCGTAGAAGTTAATAATATATTATGCACAAAAATAGATTTGTACGATTTTGTCAAAACCAATTTTCATCGAACCCAAATTGTATAGGTAATGATGAACCAGGTGAAAATGTTAACAACTTTATTGAAAATTATAATTTAATATCGATGGTTAATAAAGTATATTTAAGTAAATATATTTGTCATAAAAAAAAATTACAAAAGCATTTTATCAAAATATTGTTATAAAGGTTCTACGCCAACATGAAGTCAATTATAAGGACCATTGTAATTCGTCGAGGAGCACCAGAATACTTCAAATAAAATTAACAAACTGAAAAATCAAATTAACAGAACACATTTTGCAAATTTTTTTCATTAATAAAACTCTTACCAGGTCTCCCTGGTAACCTTTCAATAACCATTCATTATTGAACTTAATAGGTATGATTAATTATTGTTTGGGTTTAAAAATTAGAGTTGATTTATGAATAATGAAGGCATTTATAAAAATAAGTATAATAGATTGCGATGATATGCTATGGTTGGTTATGTTGTGAGATGGTGGAGAAGGTCATGTTATGAGGTGAGGTGACTCAGAGGCGTATGACAGTTGTTATGGAATTTAATGACTATTGGGAGAGAGTTAGGCCAAAGAAAAGATGCATGAGTAAAATAGATTGCATAGAGACTAACACAAAATTAGCTAGTGTAAGTAAAGAAGGGGTGATGGGGGCACAGAGTTCTATTGGGAAGTAGAACAAGTGTGGCTGCTCATATAGTTGTGATCGATGGGTGAAAAAAAGAAGGTTAAGTCACGTGATCGCTTTAAAATCTTATAAATGATATTGATATAAAAAAATATATTTATTTTTAAATGTCTTTAGATTTTAAGTATTATATTAAAACTTATTTCAAAAACTTTAATTTAAATAAATTTTAAGTGTAAGGATTAAAATGGGTTAATAATGTTACAAAAAAATACCCTCTATACAGTATATAAGTTCGATTATAATTGTCCACGGTTACCAAATACCTATACGTATAGGTATTAGGTAAGTTCTAGGTTTTATAAGTGTAGGTACCGATATGTCTATATAAACTGTTTGTATATTGTGTTGTCTGTCTAATCAAAGATACAACATTCATCGTCACGTTTTTAGTCGCAAGTTCTAAAAGATTAACGTTAACAATGATTTATGATGGTTTCGTGTTGAATGTTCATATTATAGTTTTTTCATATTATTTCATACCAACTTAACGACTACGTACTTGACATAAAGGGATTCTAAGTAGGTATTAAAATATTTACATATTTGCCTATATGATTAAATGACTTAACACCAATGACTATTGAGTAAATATGTTTATTGATAAATATTTTTAAATTGGGTACAACAAATATTGATTCAATAAAACGAAGATAAGATTTACTGTACAATTATATTAAATTATATATACATGTAATTATATAAACCTAATATTATAAACAAGTAATTACAAAATAAATACTAAACATGAACTTGTTGGTTTTCTTCAACAAAAACAAATCTTAAATCTTTTATAAACACATTTTAATAGTTTATAGGTAACATATAACTTTTTTTTAAATAACAAAACACAGTGTTAAAGATTTATTTATACAGGTTGTCACTTGAAAATTAAAATGTTTGTTTTAAATAAAATTCAGACTTATCAAAGATGATATATATTATAATAAAAGTTGACAGTATATAGATTAATGTGAAGTGAAAGTTGGATTTTTTTAAAATACTGTTGTATAATACCTGATAACTAGGTATATAATATTATAATATGCTATATAATTGTAATCTAAATATAGATTTAGGCGCATCAAAAAAAAAAAAAAAAATTGTATAATATTTATGATACATAATATTAATAACTTTATAATTTGTTGTGTAAAGATTGTAAATATTATAAACTATCAATAAAAAAAAAAAAAAAAAAACTATAGTTTACAAATTATAATATCATAACAATTGTATATAATTATTATGTTTATAAATAAATTAAATAATCGTTTTTATTCTCTTCGCGTGACAACCCTGTGTTTGAATATTTTATTCTAATTTAATCTAACAAATGACAAAAAAAAAATGATCTTATATCAATAACGCTTGACAACATTTAAAACATTACGTTTATACATTATATTGATATATATAACAAACATGTTATATGTTTATATACTGTACAAAATGGTTTTTAGGTATTCGAGAAATAAAAACTTTGTTTTCCGAGTCACAATATCAAATTAATGTCACATGAATCATAACTTTTAGTTATGACGAAATAACAAAATGGTATCGTAATGTATAGGCTGCTGTTTAAATGGCTTAAATATAATCTTATAGGTTTATTGTTATTTAATGAAAAGTTAGAATCGTTTGTAATTAAAACCATTGTTTTATAATACTTTATATAAAAATACAGGACTAAATTGGCAAATCATAATCAATTTAGAAACTGTCTTGTTTTTTACAGCATTATTATATTACAATCTAATATTATTTCTGTGATATGTAAATTGGTATAGTTAAGTTTCTAATTTTAGTAGAACTTTGAAACAATATTTATACCACATTGACCAGCTTTTCTGATGACCTACTATAGAAATTAGAGGAAAAAAATGTGAAATAAGACGTAATAACAATATATATTTACTTAGGTGTATGCATCTGATTTGTTTATCGTTAGTTATTACTCATTATTATATATACCTATTTTACGTTTTTATAAATACTTATAAATAAGTGTTTTACACTATGCTAACAGATTTTTATTTTTAAGTATTACACAATAATATTAGTGGCAAGAAATTTTTTATTATTTCCCTTCCACATTATTTGAGTTGTTTGGTTATCTATAATACAATAGTGTTTTTCTTACAGATTTTAACAAACAATTGTTTTAGTTTATTCATTATAATATGATTTAAACAACGGTTCTTTAATTATAATATATATAGTATGTATATCTACTTCATAAAATATTTTATTTGAACAATAATTAGGTGTCATTGAAAAAGTGTATGATTTGCGATGAACGTTATGTCCTAGTGTGTTCAAATTGCCGTCATATTATTGAACGTTAATGTATTATTACAGACTAAAATATTGTATTGATATTATTAAGACAACGCTGTTCAAGACATGGCTTGTGAGTCCCAAGCTCGTGTATATTTAAAATTTATATAACATATGTTTTTAATTATTCACGTCATATCCTAAAAAAAACATAAACCACATCTGACTTGTGAAAAAATGCAAAGAAAACAATCATTGTAACAATTTTATGATAGGTACCTAGATGAAATAATAATTAATTTTATTTTCAATAAAAAAAACAACGCTGAGTTTAATAATATATGAGATCAAAGTATTAATAAAATACTAATAGATAGGTAGTACTTTAATCTACACATTAATCGTTATACAATAAAAACCGCAAGAACCGCAGAATATTGTCCAGAAAAATTTACCTACAAAATGTTTATCATTTTGAAGTATTAAAAATTAACTTTCTAATGCTTTCTAGGTTTATACATTTTACGTTCAACTGTCTGACATGTCGAAATACGCAGAAAATAATTATGAAGTCGGTTATCTTGTGTTAGTGGGTTCGGAGCTGTTCACAATTAATTACTTCTGTAGGTGATTATGCGTTTCACGATATTGAATTGGTGTTATAGAAACGATTTTGCATGAACCAGTTTTATAAACTAACTGGGATGAAATGTTGACGGTGGCACACAATATTACGTAGGCATAGAGGTTACCTATCTATCATGCTACTCGGGTGTACACGGTTCGATAATAAAGTACGCTAACGCGCGAGTGTGGTATTCATTGAATTCAGTTTGGTTTAATACAAAAAGAAATATAATATATCATAATATATCATAATATTAATCTCGTACACGTTTAGGCGGGTAAATCATATCGTAACAATTTTATTGAAGGGTAACGGAAAAAAAAAATCACTAACCGACGTGGAAATATTATATTATTATAATACTATTATAAGTACGCTTGTGTGTTGTACGCGAACCGGACACGCGTATGTGACGACGACAATAATATTATGTCATATGGGAGACTCAATATAAAATCTTACATCGAAATCGTCCTGCACACTGCGTCGTCGACGTTTTTGAGCTTATTGCTCAACGAGTACGTAACGTACGATATCATTACGACAGGCATGTTTTTTTTACATCGAAATCGGAAAGATTTCACCCCCCACCCCTCCCCCCTATATCGTTGTATTATAATAATAATAATGTGCATCATTACACTTAAACATAATAATATAATAATAATATTAAATATTTCTGGTAGACACGCGTGCGTTGTCGGTACTATAGGTCTCTGGCAGTGAAGATGAGCAAAAACGGTACGATCATGGCGCTGACAATCGGCGGGCACAGCGGGATGCTGCCCTGGCCGTGGTGCATCGCGGCCGGATGTTCACCTGGAAACAAAGCAAAGATTTAGTTATTTGTAGTGTATCACATATCGGACCCGGTGGGAATTCACGCCATTCCTATTGCCGATATTATCCGAGTCTAGGTCGTAGGCATGTCGACCACGAATATACGAAATCGATTGTAAAAATACGAGAGAGAGAGAGTGAATTTTGCATTTCGCTTTTGCCCAACTATTTCATACTTTATGATAATAATAATATTATGTTCGATATACAATACCACACTATTGTTATCGTCGATGTATTTAATGGGTCGATATTTACTATCATATTATACCGTCTGATCTGATTTCAGACAACGAGAGGAGCGATGAATGTATTGAATAATTGTTTTTAATGAAGTGTGTTTATTTTTGTTTTTGTTTCCGTCATCACATTTTTGGGCAGTGAATAATATACGCTTTAATTTTAAATTTTGATGGTGGTTTTCGCCAGAACATTGAATCTAGTTGGTACTATGGGCGGTCGAAAGAAAAGACTCCAAGTACTTTTAAAAACAATTTAAGGGAAACTAGAATTTTTACAAAAAAAAAACTAAGTGGGCCCTTTGTACTATTATCAAGCCG
Source organism: Sitobion miscanthi (assembly GCA_008086715.1). NCBI lineage: Eukaryota > Metazoa > Arthropoda > Insecta > Hemiptera > Aphididae > Sitobion > Sitobion miscanthi. Next base: position 37,803,069 of record CM017798.1, read on the forward strand.
AGACGCTCCGTGTCAAATTGTCCCAAACTCAACTGCGTATTTTCATAACACAATGTGGTAGGTACGTATTGACCATCGAGATAGATAAGAATACTAGGGGCTGGAGGACGAACTCCTCTAATGTCCGCAATGTAAAAAACCAGCCAATCGGCGGTCACACGACCATTACAGCCAACAATTATTTACCCACAAACGTAAGGCAAGAAAATTTTAAGCAGCTGACCGATTTTTTTTTTTTGGCGGCTATTACGCGCTCTAGTATAACACTTATCCATCTGTAAACGGTGTTGACTGGCGACCGTCGTGATCCGATCGACTGGACCGACGGTGGTTATATTTTATCGGTTCGACGAGGTCGTATATTATTTGAAATGCGTTATAAGAATTATTATTATTATTTATTACTGATACTATACTACATAATATAGGAACAATAGTCGGTGCAACGGTGTTTTTGCCGTATATAGGTAGGTACTATATTATATTATAATATATCACGCGACCGGCGGCGGCAGCTCAGAACCATTCTTCTTCGGGTCGCAGCGCGTTATTTAGCGTGGTCTATTATAATAATAACACAGGAACCTATACACACAGTATATTATAGGTGTTATATTATTACCGAGTAACCAATTGTGATTAATAGTGTACGCATCAACAATAGGATTGAACTCTGTGCGAGATTATTGTTATCGTCGAGGCGCACCGCCGCGGCTATAATTCGTATATTATTATTATATTGCGTGTCGCAGGCCAGTGTATAAATAAAAATCATCATCATTCGTGATGGTCGAGTGCATCATCATCATCATCATCATACTGTTGTCGTCGTTGTCGATGTTAAACCTTCAAATAAACGCACCGTAACTATATATTTTTTTATTATTATCGTACTATTTAACAATCGACTTTGACCGGCGATGCAAGACGTATTACTCCGCGACGATTCGTACTATAGGGGCTATCTATGAATCTCCGCGGAGAAAAATATAAATCCAGCTGTAAATAGCCAAACGGAAATAAATATCAATGGGAAAATGTTATGATATTAAATCTATATATTATATATAAGACGACAAATGTTTGTACCTACGTATCTACCTACCAAGCTACCTATACCTATATCATTTATGCATTCCTAAACCGTTCATCCGATTGCGATGAAATTCGGTACAGAGATTACCTTTGGTAAGAAGATGGGCTACGATTTTTCCACGAAAAGGTCCGACGGGGAGGTTTTCAAACAGGGATTTTGCGATTATTATTTTTGTTTATAAAAATGTTTGCTATTGGTTTTAATAATAACTATTATTATGAAAGACCGGATTTATATTCTCTTAAAATACCTAAAATATGATGCTAATATTCTCTAAAAAACCTTCAAATATTCTCATTATATTCTCTCAAAAATTTAAAAAAACATCATTATTTGCCTTAATATGCATTTTAAATTTTTTTTTTCAAATATTATTTTAATAGTGAGGTATTAATTAGGTATTAAAAGTTGCGTATTCTAATGGAATACTATTGCATTTAGTAAGAGTTGGAAATGATAAAAAAAAAAAAATTGTAAATGTTCAAACATTTTTTTCTGGGTACCGTAATATTAAAAATTCAAAATAAATACAAATTTGTCCTCACAATTTATGAAATATTCCAAAATATGCTAAATAGGTTAAATATTCTCCAACCCATGAAATATTCTCAAATATGTAAAAAAATCTTTTTTTCTACGCATTCGGAATGCAACGAATCGTCCACATTTTTTACTCTCATAAGACTGCATAGACCCAGTAACGATATGGTAAAACATATAAATCCGGTCCTTAATTATTATTATTAAGATTAAAATTATATTTTTAATTTTTATTCATTATATTTAAAAATTATTCAACATATTGCATGTTATAGCGTTAAACACTTCAACATATAAATATATAGTATTTATAATTTAAGGAAATATATGTTCAATAAGTAAAATAACTCCTACTTCCAGACTCTAGTACCCTTTTGTTGAGTAGCTAACTGTAATGGATGTGCTGAATTTGAATTCAATGATAAATACTTTTTATATATTATTTTAATAGCTGTTACCCATTACTTCCATTATAATAATCTTATAACCTGTGCTATAATATGTGTGCAAAATGTGGTGCCAAGTGGTCAAAAACTATGGATTCGCATAATATGCATCGTTTAGATAAACCCAATGAATATTATCTGTACAAGCCGACTTTCTGTTGTTATCTGCTCATCTATAGACGGTCGTTTTCCGTTTTGTTACAGTTAAACAAATAACACAAACACAATAACAATGTCTTATTTTATGATTTCCTACTTCGTAATAATTATGGACATACTTTTGATATAAACACAGACAACTGGTGCATAAAAGCAGACGTAAATTCAGTATCGTTAATATGGTATTCATCATCATGTATTATTGTCTTAACATCAGGCATAGTATGTCCAAAATTACGAAGTACATTAAGACGGAAAATCATAAAAATAATGAATGTAATAAATCATGTTCTTAAGAATATGGATTTAGTTTTTGTTTTTTTATGTACATAATATATATAATATATTGTTTTATTACTAGATAATTATTACATTAATATTATTTGTAATCATTTCAACGATTTAAATAAAAAAAAAAAATATTCAATTTTTCGCGAGTCAAAACCAAATTCATGCGATTCTCTTTAATATTGTAACCTACCGTGATTGAATTATACGCCATACCGAGTATAAGATGGAGACTACAATTGGTGTTGCATGAGCAAGAAGTCATCCGTTAGTAAGACTTGATCAATTTTAATTTAATCAAAAAAAAAATATAAACTGTAGGAATTTTTAATTTTTCACCACTTTATATATTTATATACTTACCCAACAATGAGATATTGACATATAAGTTACGTAATAACTGGTGAGAATATAATAATTTTTATTTTATGACAATGCATTTTTTTATCAATAGTATAATATTATCGTATTACTACTCGAAAAAATAATTACCAAACTTACTATACCAATATACATTTATTATGAAGCCTTTCTAGAATTAGTGGCTGACAATCGTTTTTTATTGTATTGTATACAATCGTATTTATCATTGAACTCAAATTTAACACATCCCTTACAGTCAGCTACTCAACAAAGGGGTACTGGGAGTAGGAGTTATTTTACTTATTTAGCATATCTTTCTCAAATTATGAATAATCTACATTTATAATATGTTAAAGTGTTTAACACTATAACGTGCAATATGTTGAATCGTTTTTAAATATAATAAATAAAAAATAAAAATAAAAATATAATTTTAATCTTAATTTATTATTGTGTTATTTCTTGTTATAATTAATATAAGCAGCAATTATTTATTTATTCTATTTCAATATAATAATATCATAAAATTATCTTTAATATTAATTGTCAATGTATTTGAATTTATCGGCAAGGAGATTGGTATACGGTTAACGTTTAACTGACAAGGTACACACGCACCCTTATATGCACACTCATCACACGCACACCTCGTTTAGCACCGGAATGTTCTTTTCTATATTATGAATTATAACCTAATTTAAAAATCTCTACCATCCCTTCGACGTCGCGTATGGTTTATTTTTTTTTTACTACCAAGGACCTAAGTTTTTTTTTTTTTTGGAAATGTACCTTCATTTATTTTAATAGTCCTTATAATTTTTCAATTGTCTAAATTTTGCGGGCGAAAAAAATTACGACCCAAATAGGATATATTATAATAACGGGACATAATGCGAACAAAATAGTCCACCGTCTATGTATTTTCAAGTATAATTTAAGGCAACCAACCGTTTAATATATGAACCCTGACGGTGGCCGAATTTGCATTTGACGGATCGCAAGAGTAGTAGCCGGTATCTGAAGACGACGCCTTTTGAATTAATAATCTGCTGCTGGTGGTCGACCCTTTTTCCGTTACCAGGCTTATTCCGCCTCGTGGAGAATCGAAATTTATGGGCTGTGAACCGCATACACACACACACACAAACACATAAAAAAAAAAAAAAAAACATGTAGCAAAACGTATCATTTCGAAAACCAAATCCGAAAAGGACCATTCTTCTTAGTCAATGTTGTCGAAAATAGAACGTAAATTGTTCCACTCACTTGTTTTTCGTGCGTCCAACCGACGGTCGGCGGAGGTTCCGGTGCGAACTGCACCAAGCAGGTGAGGTTTATCGTGCTACCCTGATCAATGAACAGCTCCGGACCTCCCAGTATTTCGGTAGTTGGTTCTGAAAATAAAACAAACGTTCTTAAATCTATTCTGAAGACAAATCACAATACACATGCGTATGCCTCCTGGCAGCTCGCCGCGGTTAATATTGTATAATTGTATAAATATTCGATTACGAATACATATCAGGACCGTTCGAGTTATTGTCGTGGTGTATTTCAGCGGCGTAGTGTATACGTAATCGCATAATAATAAATACGATAGATTGGTTGGTGATAATGTGCACGGAACGGTTCAAAGTTATAATTAAGTTTATAAGTGGTAAACACATTGTAGGGATACGAGGAAATTACTTAACAGCTATAAGATACGTCAAATATCCAAGAGTATTTTCCAAACTGTGCACCGTTATCTTATTATTAAATACAAGCCAACCATCACAATAATAATATATTAATGTTTATTTCAGAAATTAAGTGTCCAACTTACTACATAGATAAGAAATGTATAATATACAATGCGGCGGGATCCTAACGATTATCCCTCGCCTGGTACAGTTAAATTATAGTTGTATAATATTATAATATTGTCAATAAAACCATTATGGTAAAACGGCGTCTTGGATAGGCAAATTAGCTACACCACCGACTTCGGGGTTCATTTATCCGATATTACTAGCTGTGTCGTTGAAATTTGATGTATCAAAGTAGGTACGATAAAAACCAGCATGTGTAAGATGAATGTTAGTATAATACAATATAATATATTTTATTATGGCTGTAACTATATAACGTATGACGACTCTCTAAAATTGTAATTTGTAGGTAACTTACTGTGCGCTGAGTTAATTTGGTATTAGTTTGTGTGTATATATTAGTATTATTATATTATTATGTTATATTTTATTTTGTATTACTGAATTGCTTGTCAAATAAGTTTGGAACATTTGAATTATAATTTTATTCAATTCATAAATTATTACTGTCGCCTACTTTTCGAAAACACGATTATTGATATTATATTTCCATACTTGTCAAATGAACTAATGGACTCCTAAATTAACTAAATGTATATAGGTACTATTCATAGTTAATAATTTATAATTGTATTTATATATCAGAGAAACAGTGAAATGAAATGACTACCTATATTATTAATTCCGTTTTTATTATTTACTAAACTCTAAACATTTTTTTAGGAATACAACTTATAGCCAAATAAACAATATGCACTACATTATTATATATTTTTACCATCCATTTATTTATTTTGAATGAATAAATAACTGTATAAGTGTGTGTACTTTATCGATCACAATAAATATCGATCAGTTTAAGTTAATACAACTAATTACAAATTCAGAATAAATTTTGTATTTTAAGAAAAACTGGAGTGCGTATAAATAATTCATAATATTTTACAACTTTAATACTAAACATTTTCGTTCAATTTTTCTTTATATATAACAATAATGGTTTTTTCAATGAATATGTTGAAATAATATTTTATATTTAAAAAAGATTTCAATAAGTGTAGTCTACATAGTAAGGTTTTATATTTTAAACATATATGCGTCGACTAATGCTTTTTTAAGATTGAATACAACATGAATTAATCAATAATAAAAACCAGAATAACTATTGCGGGCAATATTTTATTTATACAAAAACACCAAATCAACAGTAGAAAATTAAATCATCGTGCAGTGAATGCGTTTTTTGTGAATAACGATTATGACGTAATCTTTAATAATTTCTGAAAAAATAATATTTTGGTGTCAGATTATTACAGCATTTTGTATTCATAAATTGGTTTACGAGTTCTTGATTGATTACGATTTAAGTTGTATCTGGTGCATTGTGAGAGTTTTTATTGGATTCCTACCTAATTTGATTTTCGTTCAATGTCATCCGTAATTAAAATACAAATGTGTCCTATGTAGTTAACAATATAATCATTTGTTTGACAGGAAAGTTCCATTAAACACGAACACTCTGGAAAGGTTTAATTTTAACATTATATAATAATAATGGAATGCAATTAAAAAAAAATAAAAATAAATATATTTTAATGTAGAACAATCCCAACGGTGCAATAATATGAGAATAAAAATTGAAACACTCATACGCGTGTTGTTTTCACCAGTATTTTCTATTAAAAAACTGTCACACTCGATCTAGAACGGTGTCTCTACATCCTTGTAGGACCCAATATATTTTTTCACCATAGTAATTGTCACCATGCGAATGTGATACTTGGATAGAATATGATATCATTTTTTTTATACATATTTTTATTATATTTTCCCATTTTTATTTTTTTTAATATTTTTACCGTATTCATCAGATTTATGTATGGTTGTGTATATTATTATACATGCTGTATTAGGTATATAAAAAGTAACGATGTTGAAATAAAATTAAATGGATTGTACGTCTCAGACCAAAGAACAATAATAATTACATGACCAATGTGTTTCCAACCTAATGATACAAAACCAAAGATAAGATATTTTATTTTATGGTGGCACAAACCAATTTTCAATATAAAATACAGCAAAATGTACAAAAACCGTTTCAGCCAGTAAAACGTCCAAGGCCATTTCGTTTAATTAAAAAAGGAAAAAAAATTGTAAATTGTTTTATTACCGAGCCTATTATTTGATTCGAAAAGAATACAGTGGTATACTCGGCGGAATATTATCGTTTTTAAGATACACGCCAAGATATGCAAAATAAAACTCAATTTCAATTTAATTTATTTTTGCATAACGCAATTTACAATGTATTGGACATTTTTTTACAATTGTCCACCGACACAATAAAAAATGGCCGTAGGCATCATGTCAACGTCATAAAACTTTTGTTGAATTATTGCTACACAGTTTTAATAATAATAATAATAATAACATTTAAATGTACACATAATAGATTTTATTTATTTAATATTATTATATATGTACGTAGAAATATGTCAAATATACTGTATATATATATAATATATATATTATGTATTGCTGAGATTTAATAAATCCACTGTTGCTTTAGCCATATATTTTGTGTTTATGCATATTATGTGTTATCTGAAAATTAATTTTACTACCACCTAAGGAGGTCTTAAAATCGATTAAATAAATGGTAACTCAAACCATGTTAGCTTATAGAAACGTTAATAATAATCATAAAAATCATTAATGTGAGATAAATTGTTTTAAAATAAATAATATTACCAATTGTAGGTATACCTGTTAATGTCTTATGGATAATTACAATAAAATAGTAACAATTATTAGTACCCAAATAACAATAATTTGAACGTATAGGTCACTAAACTTTTATCGATAGCTGGAATTTGAGGGCTAGCGTTTAACTAAGAATTTAATATTTTGATTTAACAAAGAATTCAATAAATTCCGTTTAATTTTGTAATTTTTATTTATCATTCAAAAATGTTTTGGAAATGTGATGTTATTGATGTTCAAAATTGTTTCATGGTTTAGAGCTTTGCTTTTTGTTGTGCTTAATGTACCTATTTTATTCAATATTATTAAATTTATGCATGAACTAATTAATGCAAAATATTTTAAAATCACAATAATAACCCTTTGTGTTGGGTGTTTCATGTATTATCGAATAGGTGAAACTCCATAATCAGAATTAAGTCCATATACCGTGAAATCCTTTGCATATGCCCAAGCAAAGTTAGATATATAATTTGGAATTAAATATATTGTCCTGATAAATACTGTGAGGTATTTAAACCGTTTTATGCAATAAGATCTATAATATTGAATTTTTCAGTTTAAAAACATTTCAATTATTATATACATTTACATTTTGTTATAGTTCTTCGATTTTGTTTTTTACGTTAAATCTTGAATATTTATAAAAAAAAAAAAAAAAAACCATTGATTATGTTCTTGCTTTCAGAACTAAACGACATTTTTTTTTTTTTTTTTGATAGCTGTTTTACACTCATGCATAACATTTTATTTTAACAATACAATAATACACATTACAACGTTTTTGTTGAAAATCGCTTATGATAATTAATAATAATTAATGTTTATATTTTGTCATCGCGGTCGTTGGTGTTCGATATTAATTTTAGATCAATTATCCAATGCAAACATCTGCTTAAATATTTCGTTTCTGCGTATTTCAGAATCCCATCGATCAAATTAGTAAATATACGATTAAAATGTAATACGGTGGCAAGCAGTTCTATCATTTAAGGGCGAGGTTTGTTTTTGCGTAATAACAATATTACATAAGACAATTTTCCACCATAGTCGACAATTTACGCTATTTAATTTCAAGCACATTATAGGTACTAAAATTTATAAAGACTATAAAAATATACTATCGAAAAGCTCAAACACGTTCAATATAAAATAAAGCATTGATAAATTGTTAGATATAAAAAAATACATAAATTGTATTATTATATAAGTGGTTATGTATTAAATTAGAGTCTTGAAGTCTAGGATTGGAAGGACAAATGTAAAATAAAAGGCCGTCGCCGATGAAAAGAATAATTTAAATCAATAATAATGATTAGTATAATGCCGTTTTGAAAGTCTACTATATAAATTTACTGTGTATTGTTTTGTTAATTATTTTCACCGTAAGCCGTTGGGGTGAAATTGATTAAAAAGTAAATAAATTTACCAAAAATTGGATTAACGAAAATTGAAACAAGCTGATTGTAATGGTATATCTGTGTAATTGTTTCGAAGTATAAAAATATCAATGTATTAAAAATGCTCGTATCATCGTTTTTTCAAATATATATACTATAAAATTATATCTATTATAATTGTAGTATAAAATATATTTTCCAAATTACATTTAAATAAATATACAGAATAAGTTAACCTCGATGTGACCATATAGCATATGGGGTGTAGAATAATGCAATATACATATATATATTATATATACGTTTCATTCAAAAACGTGTGAACAAACGGACTGAAGCTTTACAAAACCCCATACACTAGAAAAATGTACGTTGCACAAGACACACAATATACATTTACAGTCGTATGGCACTCCTATAATGTTTCCTACATCCGATAGTCACAGAAAGTAGAATGGATAACATTACCACAATCATGTTTGTACTCTTGTGTTGAACGAAAACAACTCTGAGGTAGCAATAATTTCAAGGCATATCGTCTATGCGAGTATGCTACATGATTTATTTTATTATGTAATGCGTAAAATATATTCAGTCGACAATCGGTCCCTTCACTGGTGTCACGGTAGTATCGAGTGTATTAATATTCAGAGTCTAGAATATATATTAAGTACCCATACTAACAAACTACCTACATGGCTACATAAAGTGATATAACACACACAGACAGGGTTAGTTAATTTTATAACAGCAGTCAAATAATATTATGCATGAAATAGAACATGTTATTATCCCAAAATTATATATATTAATATTTAACTTTTGTTAAACGCAAGTCGTACGTCAATACATAATATTACGCCCTGTAAAGATATTTAATTAGTATACAAATATCGTTGTCATAACGACAAATGACAGTCGAAACTGACCCCATCAAGATAATGATATGTCTGCAATCACCTTAACATAATATTACTATCACAGACAGCAGAAATTACAACCCAGGTAAGTGCATTGAAATATATTATACAACACACTTACGTCATATTATATGTATATAAATTATTATACACATAATAATAATACGTACACACCACAAGAATAAAGAAAAATCAACTACTACTACCATCATAAGGACCCTAAACACTTAAATATACGTAGATAAACCCATATATATAGGTAATTTAAATTCCATTCTCAAATATCTAGAGTGTTATATATAACACCAAACTCATAACTCCTACAAACAGCCACCTTCACCACCATTTCCCAGTGCCCAGCCTTCTATATTCTAAATATAGTATTCTTGTACTTTATTCTTCTACACTATTACATATTTTATTTGTTAAGCATGATTGGCTTATCACATATGTTAAATACGTCACCGTTTTATAATATTTGTATTGATTTAAGTATGATTAGTTGAAAAATAACAGGAATTACAATTATTCATCAGCTTCCTAAGAGGCCGATGATTCAATGGTTGGGGCATGTGATGCGGATAAGTGAGGATAATATAAGTATAGTGGTCATGAATAATTAGAAACCGGTGAGAAAAAAGACCTAAAGGTGAGCCCAGGAAAGGGATGTTGTGATAGAAGAACTTGATGGATTGGAAGTACAATAATGAAGTGGAATAGTTTAGGACAGAGTGAAGTGAAGGGGAACCGTGATGGCTGCTAAACTCTTAGAAAGTATTAAATGTCAGAAAAGAAGAATTACAATTTTTGTAATTTAAGTTTTTCAGTATTCTCAAATTTATAATATGTTGAATCCGTAGATTTGAATCAGCGATCAACTGTATCAATTTATCATTTTAAATATAATAATATAATGGTTATTTATCATGTAATATGTATTAAGTTTTTAAACATGCAATTTTTGTGTATATGTTATAACAACATTGCTAAGTTAAAATTAATATTTGTTGGAAGTGGCTTTAATTTATTTAATAAACTTTTTTTTTTTTTAGTATATTGCACTGTATCATATAAAAAGAAGGTTTATTTATACAAAAAAGTAATTAATTCATATCTCTAAACGTGTCGCTTTGGATTAAAAAAGAGAAAACATCCGGATATACTTTGCACGTAGAATAAGCCACATACGCTTGCAGGGCTTATGGCGGACGCATTGTCATTTTAAATTCAAAAGCAATGAATCTTTATGCCCTAAAAATATATCTGTGCAAAATTAGCCTGCTGATAAAAAAAAAAAATCAAATTTCCTAATAATCATTTCAATTAAATACCTAATTATTGTTTATTGACTTGTAGCTTCCAATAAGTTTTTGGAAATGATTGAACTCTAACTCTATGACTGAATTTATTTTTCATAATTATTTTTTAGAAAACGATAATTAATTTGCTATTTATTTTTCTATTAAAACATGAATAAACGGTTTGGATGTAAACATTTAGTTAGTTGGTCAAACAGATATTTGAATGATATAATAGCCAAACAACATAATACCTATGTTAAATTTAGTGAGTAATTTAATTTTACAAAACGATTTATTTATTTCATATAATATGTTTTTTATTTTTAGCATTAAATGTTAGAAAGATTTAAATTATTAAAGTACACAATTTAAAATTGAAAAAATATGCGTTACCTACATACTTATTTGTTACAAAAGTTGTTACAACTGTACCTGTATGCATTATACTTATTTTTTTATTTAATTTCATTTTTGCAGTGTAAATACTTGTGCAAGTTTAATCATACTATGCAAAAAGTTGAAATATTGTGGGAAATAAATAAAAATATGTAAAATGTTACAATCATACCCAGTGTCTCAGATATAACTACAAACAGTATATTATAATGTTTAGATTTTTGCCAAAAATCATCTATTTAGAAAATCGATCGTTGTAATTTTTTGTATAATTCCCTGTACTTTTATAATATGTTATCATATCGAACTTGGTATTTTTTTCGTGATTATACGAATAATGTAGTATATAACAATTGACGAACTAAAGATATAGTTGCACATGAACTATATAATATAGAGTATACTGTATCCAGTAGTATATACACACAAGAAAAACACCCAATAAACACATAATATTATCTATAATATTTAATAATATATGCGTATACCTACCTTTAGCATTTACTATTATACACGCGTTTCCAAAATAAGATGGCTGTATCGTATTACATTGGGTATATTATACTGCATATGACATAGGTATGTGTGGACATAGAGCAGACGCATTTCTTTCGGCGATTGAATTATTTCCAATACGAATAAGTCGAATCACTGATGCGAACGCGAGCCGAATGTAAAGGAGCGTAGTAGTACATAATGTACAGACTGAGCAATTCGTACCAGGAAGTCCTATAATATACACGGTATACATATATACGCTTTGTATATATATATATATAATATTAGTTTAAAGTTATAGAGCGACACACTGCGTTTTCGTATAATATTATGCGCACCATACACACAGTGCGAGTGTCGCCGGAATTTCGACAATTTATTTACAATTGTATCCAAGTCGCATTAAAATGCCATTTTAAGACGTCAAGTCTTCGCGATTATCCTATAGCCGCCGGTACAGTACACACTGTACGCCCAAACCGTCGTCGTGATGATTTGCAAAGGACCGACGGCACCGCGGGGAGACGTTCAAAAAAGCTCCTGGTCCGAATCACAATTCCGGGATGGCCTGCAATCGCAATATCAACATTTGCAGTCAAACGGAGCGATCGTACCCAACGAGATGTCATTATGTTTACATTGATTTAAAAAAAATTATAATTGCTATAAATAGCTAACAAAAAAAACCATACAAGGAAAATGCTAATACAAATACTTGCTGAAAATTGTTAAGTGTCTATGGGTAATAGTTTTTGAGTTACAATAAAAAGTCGATGTTTTCAAAAATTAGTTTTGTGTAAAAATCCCGTTATTCCTTAATTATTTTTCCTGACGCTTTCCTAAAAACTACTGAGAATTTTAAATGTTGACCTCCCAAATGCATGAACTAGATTCACTTTTATATCAGAAAAAATACTTATGTTAAAAATTGGAGCATTTTAACAACCCCAAATGTCAATGACAGAAAAAAAATAAAAAAACACTCATCATTGTAAATAACATTCAACGCTGCGAACAGAATCTTAAAAGTGAACTCTCAATCAAGAAATAGTGTCCAAGTATTTTCTAAAAACTGGTGACGACACCGCCATGACCATATGAAATTGAATATCGGTCATCATTTTATTTGAAAACACAAATACCAATCCGTATAATAAATAATAACTTTTAAATTATAAAAAAATAACCAAAATTGAAAATTGAAAAAATTACGGCAAATTATTTTTGAGATTTTTTGGTTTCTGTAATAATAACTTATCAAAACTTATTATATTCAATTTTCAAGGTTTTCGAAGAAGACTTAAAATGTGTAACAACTATTTAAAAAAAACAAAAAAATTTTAATTTAAAATGCTTAATAGCATAAAATTAGTATAAATATTTTGAAAATTGTATTGAATAGGTATAAAAAGTTATAATTAAAATAATAGTGAAATAGGTAAAATAATGTAATTTTACATAAATGATAAATCTGAAAATAAGTTTAAAATTTGAACTTTTAAATGTAGGTTTAGTGTAATTTGATATGTCCTAGGGTCGGTTTTATTTATAATATTATATATTAGTGGACTTTTCAACCAACATATTTAAGGAAAAATATTTGTTTTTCAAGTGATATCATTATTTTATTGAGAAATTCTAACTTATAATAGTTTAAGATAGTTTTTCAATTGTTAAAACTTGGATGGACAATAATTGATTAGAAATAAACATGGACGAAAATATATTCATTTTAGAATGAGAAAACCTTCACTTTTAGAGAACAATAAAATTATATTTTATTCTTACAACTATATTAAAAATAATTATTATTCAAGTACTATTATAATTATAGGACCGTACAATTTTAAATAGAGTAAGTTCATTAAGTTTACAAATTACAAATTATTAAATACTTTTTTTTTAACTAGCTTTTTACTATTTATTCAGCAATTATTTTGTCAAATAAATCTAAAAATTAGAATTTAATCTAATTTTCGTAAGCTCACACATTTAATTTAAAAATGTTATGACCTTCTGAAAAGTGTTTTAAATTGTCGTATTATTTTATTACTATGTTATTAATCATTAAACGGGTTGCGTATCGTAAAAAGTCTTGTTGAATAGTCGTTATATTATTATATTGTTATTGTCTTTAAATGTAAGTGCTACATAGATACAGTGTATGTGCTTTTTCTTATCAATTAGGCAAGTTTATATTAGTATACAGTTACATAATGATATGTTGCCGACTGCTCATCTTTATCATTCATCACATTCCTTTAATTATATGTATAGTTATATGTACAAACATATAATTGGCTTTGACTACTTGTAGAGGTACAATATTACTATGTTGGGTTCGTCTTATTAAATTTAGTAGGTAAAATTATTATTACTTAAATATACCATTCGAACTCCTTTATGCTATGCTGCAGTCAGTATGGATTGATAATTTTACTGTGAACTGTTATTGGGAGTTTTAATTTTATGTCATTGTGCATTATAATATTATTTAGCTATAAAGAATACGTTTTGAAACCATAATTATTTGTGCTCGTTGACACATCGGGTGTGCTATGTTTGGGTTGCTTGGTTTTTACTTTTGTAAAAGTATACCAATTGCCCATTTACTAATGGAAATATTAAATACTGCATCGGTAAATAGACAAAGACAATATATATAAATAGGGTATTGTTTTTTTAATTTGAATTTGTTATTTCAACGATATCCTTTTTGAGATTGTTAACTCAATAGTTTTTTTCTGCATAATAATATTCACTGTTAAATTAAAAAATAAAATAAATTAGCATATTAACCAAATTTCAACCCGTTATAGAAACACTTTTTTTCAGTACCTACTACATTTTTTAATTTAAAGGGTATCCTACTAAGAATATTGCATGTAATTATTAATTTGTAGAATGATTTTTAGTTTTCTTCAAGTCCATTATTATCATATTTAGTACTATAATAGTGTACTCTTAAAATTTCTTAAAAGAACTAACAACGATGTTTGGATCATTAAATATTTACTAAATTCGAAGAAACTATAGTGTTTTGAAGATAGCCCTTTTAATGTGTATGATTTTGCTATTTCGTTTACACTTTCAAAACAATACCTTTGTCTGAACAACAATATAACTTTAAATATCTTATTATTTAATGGAAAATATAAAATTATTATACTTTTAAAAAATTCTTGAATACTTTAAAAGGATCAAAACATATTTAAAGTGATTTTTCACATTATTAAAACAATAATATATATAATATATAGATATGCTTGTATATAGTTGAGCTACATTTATTTATATAAAATGATATATCTAAAATAAAATAAGATAATATGTAATGAGTTACACGAATTTACAAATTACAAGACGTAATTTTGTGTTTTTGAAAATGACATTCCTTCATAAGCTATTTGAATTTTAAATCACTACTTTATATAATGTTTTGTTCAATATAAACAATTAATGTAGTAAAAACACCTATTCAAGTGTTGAAGAGTGTGTATAGATTATGGCTGTACAATAGACTGCATATACATATTATAATAGGATATGATGCACTTGTGTAAAACAATAACTTGCTTTTACAATTAATATAAATAATCATTGACACGCACCTATAAACACCTTTGAAATTATATATAAATCAAACAATAATGTAATCGATCTTTAAAACTATACAGAAATGGTAGAAAAATTGTAACCGTTAGAGTACTCTAATTGTATATTTATATAATAACTATATTTACTAAATAGTAAAATGAAAAACCTAAAATTTATATCAATACAATTTTAAAAAGTACACCCTCGTTTTAATATAAACAATATTTCACAGGAAAAAATAAGCCCAATTTTAAATGTTTACTATTTCATTGCCACAGTACCTACATAGATATAATAATAGAATTAGATATTTTGAAAAATTAACAAACTTACTAAGAACTTGATATATTGTATCAATATACTAAATAAATACGTTAGTTTTCTGAGAAAAAATCCAAGTATAATATTATGATTGTAGAATCATTAGTTTCGTTGCATAATTAAAACCAAGAACTTTTTAAGAAACAAATTGATTTTAACGTTTAAAATAATTATTTTCTAGTATTTATTTTACACCAAAAACATGCATGAACAATGAAAATAAACATATTATACCTGAGTGAAATAAAAAAAAATATTTTTTATTAAAGTCGTACCTATATAGGTTTATAGCGATACATATTGAAAGAAATATATGAAAAGTTTGATTGATTTTCAAGCACATTGATGAAATTGTTAATATTTAATCGCTTAATTAAAATATTTTGTTTGAAATATAATGTAAATTATTATAATATATTTACTCTCAATGTTAATTAAGCATTCTAGTTGTTTTTTAATTTTTATTGATCTTAAGTTTCGGCAACTATGGCCATTAGCATTTTTTGGATGGGTTACAGTTGGCTGAGGAACTCGTGTATGTGGGGTGAGGATTCGTCCAGGAACCCATCCATTAACTAGCGACGCCGACGGATGCTTGACCTCAGAACACGTTAGTAAATCTGTTTTCATTAAAGAATGTGTTTTGGCATCAAGATGTTGATGTTTTAATAATTAAAAACCGAGACATACATCAATCAATACTTTCAGAACCTGTTATTTTAAATCTCCTTGGTATGTATGATTTTAATGGGCGTTGTGTGATCAGCTGTGTTTTTATAATCGCGGAAATCATTAATTTATTTTTTGAGAATTTTACAGGGGATTATAAAATATATAATTTTTTAAATTAAATCCACCCCCTCCCATCACCAAACAAAAAAAAATATCTCAGTGCACCACTGATTTATTGCACATTATATTCAGTACTTTTAAACTACTAGCTACTTAATGGATCCGAATAATTGTATTAAAATTAAAAACGGACGTGCATAATTTTATTATCTTTGCTGCGTGCTTGCATGTTTCATAATAAGTACAAACTTTAATGGACTTTCCATATTTTAAAGTTATTTTTTCACCTCGGATCAATTAATACACCTGGTTAAACTTATTTTTTTCGTTTCAAGTGCATAATTATTAGTGATGGGCACTATCGAATATTCAGAACTATCGACTAGTATTCGAATAGACCGATTGAAAACTATTCGAATCGACCGAATGAAAAATATTCGAATAGACCGAATAAAAACTATTCGAATAAACCGAATAAAAAACTATTCAAATAGACCGAATAAAAAACTATTCAAATAGACCGAATACAAACTATATCTTATATTCTTATTGTATTATAAGAAACGTACTTATCGTCAGGGGCCCACTATTGTTCGATATACGTTGGGGCTTGGGTCCATGCCGCGGGCCTCCATAGTCCGGTTCTGATAAAATGTTCTGACAAAGAGTCACATACTTACATTATAACCACAGATATATGTCTGTGATTATAACTGTTAAATTATATTTTGTAAACAGTTGCACAGGTTTCTGATAAATTATATACCTTAGTCATTAGTTGTAATCTTAAACACTGCCGTTTGATGGTATTTTAGTAATTTACAGTTTGGATTAGTTATAATTAATATATGTACTTAATATAGCTACCTTGTTTATTGGAAATTATTTAGAATTTAAATATTGTTGACGGTTGTCATCGTTCATTGTTATCAAATATCAACTAACAATTATCAAATAAATATTCGATTGATTAATATTTAATTGAATAAAATTCGAAATTATGGTGTGATATTCGAATATTCGAAACAACTAGTTTAGTGAATAAATCGGAACTATCAAATAATTGAACTATTCGGATAATTTCGAACTATTCGAATAATTCGGACTATCGAATAATTTCGAACTATTCGAATAATTCATTCGGACTATCGATGGTCGGAACTATTCGATTAAATTAAATACTATCGAATAATTCGATAGTTCTATTCGATAGTGCCCATCGCTAATAATTATATAGTGAAAACGATTCGCAAATCATGCGTTTAATAAAAATTAAACATCGGGCTCACCGTAACATCAATAGGTATCATACGCGTGAACGAAACAAATAATGGTTTATTGCTGAACGAGGCGATTTTATTTATTCGTTAATTCTATATGTTACACAATAATATTGTGTATAATGTATACATGAACCCTATTGCTATTAAAGTATATATATATATAAAAAAAAACGGCGTAACATTATCATTCCACGTGAAACGATTTGGATGTATTATGTATATGATTATCACCATTTTCGTCTTGCTCGGAATGCTGCATTTGCAGCGATACGTATAATATAATAATATGAAGACCGAGGAAGCAATTTTCTTTTAACGTTCGAATCGGGGAAAAGCGAGGTATTCATTATTACGCACGCACTCGCAGAGAGGACAGACTCGCAGGCAGTGAAAATGAAACACAGCACATAAGACGTGTAATACTGCAGCAGTATTATACCTAGGTAGTGGTAGGTATAGGTATAGTGTTATGACGGCGACGACATTGTCGCGTCGCCATGAACAGTTTCATTTCAGTCGGTACATTATTATTATTATTATTATATTTTCCACCGAATTTCCTTCGCTTTTGCATCTTATTTTTCCCGGCTCGCGAGTCCCGCGCGCTCAACGGCGTAATACTTACGACACGATGTGATATCATACGAAAACGAGTCGATGCATTATTGCTCACTAGATAATGTTTTGATATTACCTGATATCAATGGTTCATTACGGTATATACCTGCTATAATTCGAAACCGTTTAATATACCTATGCGTTCGACAGTCGACTCGACGGAAGAGGTAAGCCTATATTGATTTTTGTTCGCGACAACTCGACGTGATGCCCCCGCGGCCGGTTAAATAGCTACAATATCGGTATTATAATAATATCGTGTTCGTAATAGTGCATCGGATGTATGCACGTATGTATAAGTATGTATGTTTTTGTGTGTTTAGTATGTTTGTGTTTGTGTGTGTCGCAAAGTCCGTTATTTTAGCGACATTAAATCCGCGATTACAGTGTTCGTGCGTGTAATATTGTGCGAGTCGAAATAAACCGATTAAATAATTAATGCTCGCATCAGCAGCCCGGTGTGTTTTCATACATCGATCGGATATTAATTTTAGTCGCTTCGCGAAAACCGATTATGCAAGACGTCAAAATCAATGTTATTTGTGCCGTGGCCATAGATAATATATAATTATACAGCGACTAGATAGCCGTCCTAATGGTGCAGTTGTGACCAATGTTGAAGTCGGCCGCCATTTATGAAGCAGGAGATGTTTACGTTTATTTTACATATTATAATGTATGCTGTGATAACATTGTCTTGTGAACATTGCCCGCTTTTGAGTGACGGCCTAATTCGATGGCAAGACGGAGACGGCTGTCTAGTTGGTCGGCCTTTGCCGGTCTATGCCCGTAACAAATAACAGAGTTATCATCACGATTTATTGTTGTAATACACTGGCTAATATCCCGAGAATATCAAATCGGAATTACAAATATTTTGTAGTTTAATCAACTATTTTATGAACTAAAATTATGGCTGGAATGCTCTCGGATTGGTAAAATGTTTGTATACTTGAACGGAAAAATAAAACAACAATTTAATATAAAATATTGTTTTTTTTTTTTTTTTATCAATCCCAGCCCACCCTGACAATAGTGAAAAAATTATATTATTCGATTATCATAATAATATAATGAGGTTGTACCAATACCTATACATATTATACATTCAATATAATACGTGTAATACAAATATTATACAATGCTATTATAGGTACAACAATTGGAGGTTGATAAAGTTATTTAGAGGAGCAGAAACCCAGATCCATATTTCGTAATATAGTTAAGATGTAGATATCGTCACCAAAATTGTTAACAGTATTTATTATAGTAAATATTAAATTATTTTGTCTGCTCAAGTTGCTCAGAAATTTTTTTTTTTTTTGTTACCTGCGTTTACTATATTAGAATTATACGGCCGTCCATTGCATATTTGTGTGGTAATCTAAAGCCGAAAAAACACATTCATGAAAAAGGTCAACAAAAGACGAATTTAAATTTACTACTACGCATTTCATCCATAATATTATATTAATTGTCACACATAATTTAAATAGTTTGGGTAATATTCACTGTCCTTTGAACGTTTTTCATATTTATCATATATCACAACTGAGCCTATAAGAAAATAGCCAAATAACAAATTATACCAATAGTACACATACATATGAAACAGTGAAACTGATCTCACTAAATTACAACTCTTGGAGTTAATAGTTTATTTTTCTTATATTTCAATAACATTAATAAAATGCTTTATATTCCATATCGTCTATTTCCGCATTCTAGTTAGAAAATTAGCGTCCCGTTGAGCTTGAGTAGTTACGTGCCAATATTTTTTAATGCATTATATAAATATACTAATTAGGCACCACCTAAAAGTTATTTAACGAAAATAATTTTGTGAATGATTGTGAATGATCATTTTTTTCGTTGAAAGGCCCCGCTCACCCATAGGTTGTCGTCAGATTTATTGGTTACATTAAACCAAAGAAAACTTTTTTTCGCATCGCATTTTTTACTTCATCCCACGAGACCAGGTTATATCGTCACATGCAAATTTATCTAGTGAAAAAAAAAAAAGATATAACGTAAAAAAAAGTTTTCCGACGATCCGAGTCACGGTCGTGTGTCCCCATACGATAATACTGACTCGCACGCAGTTTGTTTAATCGGATAACGGGGGTCTCCTAATTTACATTCAACTTGTTTCCCCTTCCGTGCTTGTGTTTTCATGTCACTATACATACTTATTCATATCGACGTCCATAATATCTAGAACCGCCGCAATGATTTAATTTATTTAAATGCCGAGAATCGTTTGTTATTTCTATTGTGTCGCAGGATATTTTGATAAACCGCCGAGAGTGTGAATTTTCGTAGAGACATTTTAAACGATCATAATATAGATTTTTACGAAAAAAATAATGCACGATTCAACATTGTGCAAATATATAGTTTCATGAAGTGGGGTTTGTTAACATAATTGAAATATTTTTTCAAATATTTAATATATATTTTGTCCGTTATTACACGAACTATAATCTGCTGTAATATTATTATTATTGAAATATAACTGAAACACCAATATAAATTTTTTAATACAATATATTTTATATTTATTTTATACCCATAATATAGGTTTGTTTTAAGCAGGTAGAAAAAACGTTATAAATTCGAAGAAAATTATTTTTAAAATCAACAGAAAAGTTGATTTTGTTTTTATTAGATCCCAAGCGGAGCGATAAATTTATTGATTTTACAATGATGTGTATACTATATTATTTAAAAGCGTTTTGTATTAAAAATTGACTTATGCTCAAATAAGTTACTGAGAGAAAATGAAACATAACTTTTTTAAGACACCGAACTATATGCGTAATCGATATATTCATTAACTCGAAACATCTGGAATAATAATTTTACCTTAAATCTGTACATAGTGTAATATAAAAAGAAAAATCATTATAATACCACTCGGGACTAATGTACGAAATACATATTTTATTATTATGTCATATAATATAATACATTATTCATTTCATTCAAAATCTAAATACCTAATTATATCTATAACTTATCATGTAGTTGATAGATTTCCTTTTCAAAAACACAGTAATAATACGTAGTAAACAGTGATGACGAGTATTTTGAGTCAAATATAATATGTGGGTATACAAAAAAAAATAAAATCTGGGGCAACTACCTGTCGTTGGTGCCGAGTGTAGGTACCTCGTTGTTGAGTAAGTCACAGTAATATAATATATGTTACATTTATATATATATATATTTATATTTCATACTATATACAAACATAATAT
Source organism: Sitobion miscanthi (assembly GCA_008086715.1). Lineage (NCBI taxonomy): Eukaryota > Metazoa > Arthropoda > Insecta > Hemiptera > Aphididae > Sitobion > Sitobion miscanthi. The sequence goes on from CM017798.1 coordinate 37,824,924, forward strand.
ATATTCAATATTATTAACGCGTCATTTATTTTCTAGGTTAGTACTTCTAGATAGAAAAGGAATATCGATGAATAAACTGTATTATACAATGCTTACTATTCAGACCAATAGGGGTTTCTTCAACCGATCAACATACTATCGCGAAAGGTATATTATGTTATAACCACGAATTGATCGAAAAGTCACATTAAATTATTGTCAATAGGTATATAGAAAATAGGCCTAACATTCGTCAATAATAATGCGCAAGTCGATCAAAACATTTTTATTCGGAATTTAAAAAGCAATATATTTTATTGACGGAGTATCAACTTTTAATGGTTTTTATGAATGAATTAAAACAGTGATTAATCGATATTTTTTTCTGAACGTTAGAATGTTGGACAAATGGTATTTAAAAAAAAGCAAGTTAAATAAAATACACGCAAACAGCTTCCATAAGTTGACCATAATTGTATTAAATAGTATGTATAATAATATTAATTCATGCTAAATAATACATTATATTATTGCATTACGTTTTATTATGCGTACTCGCAGTACTTATCGCGTATTCAAAAGTTATAATGCTATTAATTTAGAATAGTTAGTTCGGCAGTTATGTTTCTTCTTAAACGAGTTTTCTATTGAACTCTTAGTGTTAATTTAAGTAAGTTAATAATAAAAGTTTTTAGACTATAAAAATTGTGATTATTATGACTTTGCAACAAATTCTTAAAACTATTATTTATATTTATAAGCTTTTTGTTTTTATAATAGCATGGAAATATTATTTTTAGTAGTTTCAATTTAAGCCCAATATTTGTTATCATAAATTCAACTTAATTAATTACTTGCTACAAGTAACTAGCATAATATAATTATTATGTTTTTGCACTATAAAATTCAATAGTCATTTTTATTTTTAATTCATCGGCCTATCAATCATAGCATTACAGGTAAATTACTTAAAATATTTGGTTTGATAAAAATAAATAAATATATAATATTTTATTTTATTCTATAAATACTGTTATTATTTTGATAGTTGGACACATTATAGATGGTGTGTTTAATGTAATAATATGATTGGTCAATTCGTCAACAGTTAATTATTGTGTATTAACTGAATTTTTTATGAATAAATCATAATGTTTTAGGAATGTTGAAAATATAAAAATAGAATAACGTAATTTTAAAACTTGATTTCATATCGTATTCAATAAGTATGTTAATTTACCAATGTTAAAATTAACTTTTAATAATTATGTTTAAATGTTTGATAAATAAAAAAAATATACTAAAAACTATATATTTTAAACTGTATAGGTAAACTATTATCTAAATGATTTGGAATCCAAATTCCTATTGGTAGAAAATTATACAGTATACTGCATATTATATCACAACTAAAACATTGTAGGTGCCAAAAAGTACAAAAATAAATATAAAAAGAGTAATCACACTATTAGAAAATTATCTCTCTTAATTTAAAATTTGTAATTGAATTTCGTTGAGCTTTGTTAAGTGGATTTTCATAATGTATACATTTCTGAGTAATATGGTTCATCGAAATTTACTATGTTTAATACATATTTATAAAACACAATAGGTATTTTACGTAGTTTTCAAATAAACTTTCTAACTTTTACTCTGTTGTTAATTTTATTATTTAATGAAAGTCATTGTTTCCTACGCGAATTACATAGAGGACAATATTAAGTACCTACCACTTCATATTTTATAATTTATATAATAACATATTGGATTAATGTCGACTTACCTAACACAGTTAAGTATACAGGATGACCTATGGGCGGAGTTGTACTTATCTGGCATTCATATATACCAGAATCTTTTTTTTGCGGATATTTTATCCTTAACGACCAGTTTTCTGAATGTGGTTCATGAATGGCTTCGAACCGTTGGTCACTTGTATATGTGTACCTTCCCGCAGTGAGAAGATGTATGTCCCGATGTCGTATCCACGATACCTAAAACACGTTTAGGATTTCAAATATATTACCACATTATTCATTAATCGTTATCTATAAGACATATTATAATATATGACATATAAGACATATTGATTGGAAATATTGATTGTTAATTTATTACGCTCATTAATTAATAATATTTATACTAAAATTATTGTTGCTTAACAGTACTAATAACAGGTTCCTATTTTACTTATATACTTTAGAATACTAGAAAACTTCGTTGACATTTTGAAGAACATAAACGTACAGAAAACGTAGTCTAGTTTGTATTAAAAATCAAGTAAATTAAATATTGGAATTATTTTTTTCTTGAAATTGTGTTTTGAACATAAATGAAACAGATAATATGTTTTTATATCTGTTTAATTGCATTTAGTTATTTTTCTATAGAAATTCAACTATTTACAGACCTATTATTTATTGCTAGATTATGTGACTAATACAATGACGACGTTTCGTTGAAAATAAAAAGTTATTATTTGTGGATAACGTACTATCCTAGCTATAAATATTAAATGTGACTAAGCTAGGTAACCATTATACTTCCTATAAAGTTAAATATGCACACAGGCCAAGAAAAGGGATGACCCCCCCCCCACGCCCCCCCACAAAATTCCCACTGGGTTGCTTAACATTATAATCGAATAGTATATAATATTATTATCAATGTAAATTGTAATGTTCTTCGCCCATCTACATTGTTTTTTTCACAGTCAGAATAAGTAGATTTAAGGCCTGTTTTCTTTTTATATGAAAATAACGAGGAAGTAAACGATTACCTTATTGATATAATATATGCAGATTGTAAATAAATAATATGAGTTCTGGAAATGGATAAGTAATAAATTATAATCTATCCATGACAGTTTGGGTAATATTTAACATATTATAATGAAAAAAATACTTCAAAGTTCATGAATCTTATTTTTGATTCTATTGATTTGAAATTATTTTTGATTGGTTATAAGATCGAAAGATTAAGATTGTATTGTTAGTTAAGAAATACCTACTATCATACATACTATATACAGATTATTTAAAACTGTAAATTATACGATGAGAACAAATAAAATATAAGTCTATGTGTGTAAGTGTATTTATAAAATGAACCAGAAGACTCCTTTTCACTATTTATAGCAGTTTGGAAGGAATGAAAATAAGTGTATACAAAACTTGTTTCTTATTTGATTAGATAAAGAGCTTTCGTACAAAGAAAGAGTAACAGTGATATTACAATATTAACTCTATAATTCCAGAAAATACTAAAGCTTGAAAAAGACAAATAAAAGCTCTCATGTATATTTTAACATTTCTACTTGAACCGACCGATTTGGAAATATTTTTAGCCAGAGCAGGTGTGAAATGGAACAAAGCCTCAGAAGTTGTTTCAACATGAAAGAACAACTGCAGATGTGCCAACGTCTTCGTGTATGTTTAATGTGTTTGTACCTGGTTGTTGAGAGGGGAAAAAAAAGAAAAGAGGTAAATTTGAAATCTTTAGGAAAAGTTGAAAACAACAAGTATTCGAAGAAAAAAAAATCCATAACAAACTTTACCAGTTCGGTTACTTGAATATTAAAAAAAACATTTAGTTTTAAAGGTTGTCGTATATATATTTTTCCACGATTTCCACCCAATATACAAATTCAATTTCAAAGTTGTTTATTGTCTTACTGTATTATTAATAGGTGATATTATAAGTGATAATTTTTTTATTGAAATTTTTATAATTTATAGTTATTCATTTTAATCATATTTTACTTATCTAATTATTTTAACTAAACTATTAATTAATAATACAAATTATGTAAGAAATAATAATACAATTATAATATACTTTTGATTTTAAAGTTTAGAATATAGACTCACTTTGTCGATGATTTGTTGAACTATTATAAAGCAGTATATCTCAACATTAAATAACTGTACTTCCAGTGAACAATAAAATAATGTTATTTATTCCTGATAATATCAAAATCTTTCTGTCGTTTTTATTTATTTAAAAAAAAAAAACAAGCATTTAAAATAGCGTTTTGATTTTCAGAAGTAGAATGAACTTAATATACATATATTTATATTATTTTTAAATACTGTTAGTATTTCAGTTTTTAATAAAAGACTTACAATAGTATCGATTATTTTTTTTAGACCAAAAATTACGATTTAACCATCACCACGACGGATCAGTGGACCAAAGTGCAACAGCTTCGAGCTGGGGAACTCCCCCCCAATTTTAACGTTGATGTCAGTAGGTGCTTATTCAATATTCAGCGACAAACCTGCAGGGGGGCAGATCCTCCCCTAGCCGCAACCCGGGTTGATGTCTATACCTCTATTGCCATAGTGGATGAGGTGACGTGCCTGTCTCAGACACGCTTCGCTGTGGTTTCGCTAGATGGGCTGAGGGCATGTTCAAATTAGGACAAATATTTTGGTTGCCAAAAAGTAATGTTTAAGTTTTGGAACCAGTTGTGCAAATGCATGCTACATATCAGAATCAGAAGAATACCAATAAATTATTTGTGACACGGATGGAGATGGAGTTATGTTGTCAAATGCGAGAAAACTGTTACATATTCCATGAATATTCTTACTAATTATGTGCTAAATAATTTGATAACAAAATAATACATTTTTCGTTGGAGTGAGTTTAGGGACATGTTGGATAGTTAATGACAATATTTCTATTATTATTTTTTGTAAGTCACGCGTAACATTCAATTAATAATAAATTATAAAAATGATAAGAATTTAAACCATTTCACTTTAGAAAAAATAATTTGGTTAGCATGTCAATTTTTTACGAATTTTGAAACAACCAAATGTAATTCGGATATTATGTTTAAAATAAATTAAAATTGCGATTTATACTTTAGACTTTCGCAAAGGTAAAAACCGAATTTAATGTCATGGCATCGTATACTCAAGCTGACAATCATATATATGGCATATCCGATATTATTGTACTTTTCTACCTTAGCGCTATCGCCGTCTTCGGCACTCAACTGATGGACTGATTCAAGAACTATATTGGAGACAATCCATTAAAATATGTACACACACACACGAACACACACACACACGAACACGCACGTAGGCTGTAGGGCTGCACCATTTATAGACAAACTTATTCGTGGACAATTCCAAGGACAACAACTGCAAATAAATAATATGTCAAATGAGTTTTCAGAAAAATGTATAGCATTTTTAAAATGGATTTCAGAAATGATTATGTAGTACATAACAATGGTTCTCTTCCAAATCGAATCACCATATTGTGCAATATTAATTCAGCTCACACAAAACAAAATTTCCGTTCAAAAATATATTTATCATTCTTCGTTAAAAAACTGGAATCTACATTTTTACTAATGATTTATTTTTACATATTTTTACACTCAGTTTTATAGAACTGACTTACCTATGTATAGCATACCCAATATAATAAATTATAATTTTCATTTTAGTAGGTATATTTTTGTATACATAGTTTGAACGTAAATTATAAAAAATTTTATTTTTCTTATAATATGCAGTCCTTTTTTTCTTTTAACACTTCAAATATATTTTTACCCAAATTCAATCTCTACCTATTTTAATTTGTAATAAAAATATTTGTTAGAAAAAATAGATTATAACAATTATTGTTTAATAGTAGAATTAATTGTATGTTTATTAACAAATATACTATATCATAATGATGAAATATGGAACAACAAATAGTTCTTATTAAGAAAATCAAATAATAATATTATTTGTTAAGTACTTAATAGTTTACATAAGTATATATTTTATTAATCCAATTTTTAGGTAAATTATAGTTATGTTTCTAATACATTTCTACTATGCGTAAAATATGAAATACATATAGGTTAGGTAAATACGATAACATGGATACAATGTCAAGTTAGATTTAATTAATAAATACGAAATATTCTTCCTAAAAAATTGGATGTACAATATTTTGGAGTAGATATTACTCAAAAGTCCGTATTCACAACATTTAAGTTTAAAACTATTTTAGGTTAAATATTTCTTAATTTTAATGGGAACGAAGCAATCATAAGTGTTGGTAATTATAGTTGTTTTAAAAAAAAAGGTTTTAAGAATATACTAAACAATTAAATATTTATGCATACTTTAACTTGTTGTTTTAATAACTTCAGGTTTTGAAAATAAATCATCTTAATGAACCGCGCAATAGTAACAAAAGCACTTAAAAACTTTAAGTCCTTTATTAACGCAATTTGCGTATGGGTATACCCACTTCAGTACTAGACAACTGACAAGCTTGAAATTTTAGTTAGATAATAACAGAAGACAACGGTGGCGAGGACGCCACATTATATTTTACCAACTGGTTTAATTTATAAAAACTATTCACCCAACAACCATTAGCACCGCAAAACAATATAATATTTCATAAAATGGCATAGTAGGATGACAAATTTTACTCGCCATAAACTCATAACTCTTAATAATAAGTATTAATAATACATTTAATAATTCCCACATATATCCATCCCTTCCACGATTTTTGCTAGTTAAATGGTATCGATATTAATTTCGGGGCTTCTGGAACACACACCAAAAACATATTATTTTAATAAAAAACTTATCAACATGATAACTGTGTTAGTATATTAAATTAAATAAAAAAGCAATTTGTTATTTATACAAGTCATCGTAACAATAATGAATAATAAAATGCATAAACTGCAACATATTTTTTCAGTATAACTTATTGATTGCATTCGCGGCGTGGTTAAATATATTATTTTTTTTTTAAAAAGAGCGTTATTTGCTTTTTTCATGTTTCCTGTTGACATTTATTATCATCAAATAATTAATAAAGATTAATATCAAAACTTTTTGAATTTCTGCAGACCTATTTGCAACGCATGGCTTCGGTCTGCCAAGTCGGCTCGTCGTCAGTCGGTGGTCATACATTAACATTTCATAATATTTTCATTGACCAGTAGGGATCATTTTACGTACGGTGTGGTACGTTAACGCATTGTGACTGCCTTACGCAAACCCAAAGCCATAATCATTTTCTGACTTTTTTTGTAAAGTGCTACGGCGGTGTTAAAGTGTTGAGAATTCGCGGAAGGAAAAGAGAAAGGAGGGGATTCTTTTATTGTGCAGGTTTCGGCGTAACAATTGGTAGGACGAAAAAACAACAGCAATTCCTTTTCTTATATGAAAAAGAATGGAAATATAAAATAAAAATAAAGCGAATGGGTCGATTATATGCCGTTGGTAGGTATATAATATAGTCGACGAGCGTAAAAAAAAATTAGATTTTCACGTGTGATTTCGTTGTAGGCTATCGTACACACGCATTTACCGTCGAAGTTTTCCATCGTCAGCATCGTCACAATCGTCTTCGGAACGTATTATGATTATACAATAATAAATATTATATTATAAACAACAGAAGTAATAATTATTATAATCATTTATTTATGTGTGGTAAACGAAGACAAAACAATTAAATTCTGCGTCTTGGCAATTATATGGTTTTTTTTTTTTAGTCAGCGCGAGTTTTTATTACACGTCGCCACCACCGTGGTATACGAAAAGTCACCAGCTGGTGGTAGCAGTGGTAGCGGGGGGGGGGAGGTGGTAATAAATCCACTGTTATATTTTTATGGCCCTAAATTTTAACTAGCCCACAGCTCTGTAACAGTTTTAATTAAGATATTCGCTACGCCCTCGTAGACTTCGCTACCATACCGTACAGCATCCATACCGTATAATGTTAAACTGACGTTCGAAGTATAAAAAAAATAATACTTTTCTCAGTGATACGTAGATATCATTTTTGAACCTCCCCGGTCACGATAGTAAAAAAGTGGAAACTAATATAATAGGTAATTCATTTGTTTTCAGAAAAACGAGTTATTCGAGTCATGATAAAATTGATCTTATAAAAACTAAAAAAAATACCAAAACTAAAAATATCTAATTTTCTTCATAATTTTAAAATGTTAAGATTCGAAACAATAAGATATTTTTTAAACTTGGAATGTGTAAAAGACTCTATAAAACATACTTATTGGGTTTGTTCTTTTGTTCTACGGTACGTAGTTTCTGATAATCAACTCTACAAATTTTTTTTTCATAACTATACGAACTTTACAAAAACTTCCATGTTTTATTTCTGAGTATCCCATCCACTTGTACATTTTCAACTAACGATGTTTGACTCTTACCCTTATTTTATTAACTAGAACACATACTGTTATATATATCTGCTAGAATCTATAGATTTTTGAAAATCTTAAAGTTCAAATTTTAAAAGCTTACAATTTAAAATAACAAAACCTATAATACCTTAATATATAATTAATAAATTATCACAGTTAATAATAATGATGTTGGTAAATGTAATATATATGATGAATAATCACATGACCTCATGCTTATAATCAATATAAGTGCAACTATATGTTTTATTTAAAAAAAAACCAATGTAATTCTTATTTGAAATTGAACGTTTGAAAAGAACATTCTGTATTTATTTATTCAGAAAATATGGTCCCACGATAAATTATCCCGGAAAAAATATGCCAAAATCAAAATATCCTTGCAAAAATATTCCATGGAATAAATATCCTTGCAAAAATATTAATTCAAAATTAATCTTCGTTATGAAAGTTGTGATTAGAAGTAACAATTGTGGAACAATGAGCGGACTTAATCTAAAGTGATTGTAAACATGAAAATAGTTGCTTCTTCTGAATTACTAAATCAAATTATTTATATTCTCAGATCAAATTTTCAACCAAACTCTATGGTGATGGATTTTGAACAGGCATTTATAAAATCACTTACAGGGTTGTACATTAATTCAAGGATTTTTTTTTTATTTTACTCATGTTTATGGTGAAAAATACAATTGTGTAAAATAAAAAAAAAACAAGCTTTTAAATCCAATATTTAAAAAGTAAACAAAATAAATATATAAAATCAATTGCATATAACTTGGTATCATTTTTATATTATTTTTTATAATGTTTGGTGAAAAATATATTTTAATATTTATGTACATATAATATTTTTTTAAATTAATTTTTACAAAAGCATTTTTTTAAGGGAAGATACATATTTATTTGTTAGTTTTTAAATTATTTATATACGTGTGTTGTATAAACCATTTTCTTTAATTTTATGGATTTTTGGAAATTTCTAATTAGTTATATTATGTATACATGTATAATAATATTTAGGTTTTTGCACCCTTACCTACGAGCTTATTACGTGTGGGTCGAATGTGGAACAAACATGATTCATATATACTATTATTATTTGATTTTTATGGAAATTCAAATTTCATAATTTTTTAATTACTCTTGCATATTATTTTATATAATTGTTTTATTCTTATGCTTGATAATGGTGCTTTACTTTGTGTAAATGGTTATTTTTTTTATATATATATATACAATAAAATTAAACTTTATAGTGAGCTTCTATTGATTATTTTTAGATTCTGAGCGAAGCGATGAATGTATTGATTTTACAATTATTATATGTGTTTTTTTTTTGTGTCTGTCATCACCTTTTGGGACAGTAAAAGTGCTTGGATTTTCTTGAATAGTAACTTTTCTGATAGGAAAGTGAATCTAGTTGGTACTTTGGGGGTCAAAAGTAAAAATTTTACAATAGTTTTCAAAATCGCCGGGAAAAACAAAAGAAGAATTAAGGAAAAACGGGAATTTTTACGCAAAATCTGTTTTCGAGAAAATCGATTTTGGTTTTTGGTGCAACTCAAAAACAAATGACCAGATACTTGAAAATTTCACTGAATGTTTATATTAGCATTTTCTATACACGATAACATTTTGACTCTTTTTGAGCTGTTTACGGACATTGTCAGTTTTCAATTTGTTTAGTTTTTTTTTCTGTAAATATCAATAAAATTGTATTTGTTAGGGAAAAAAGCGTGAAAATTTAATATAAGGCTCCTGATATATCGTTCTAATAGCAGTTGAAAAATATTAAAAATACATAGGCATAATTTTTTTTTTTTATAAGCATTTAAAGTTCAAATTTATCAAATTTATAATTTAATAATTATTTTGTAGTTAAAAATGTATAAAATGTTCAATTTTTATAGCTAAGGATCGAAAATTTAAAATAAGGTTCCACGTTAATAGATAAATATATAAATTACTTTATTCACAATAATATCATAAAATATACTTAGCTAGGTAATATCATAGCTAGGCTGACCTAACCGTTTTCGCTCAGAATCGTTTTTCTTATACAACGATATTATATCATTGAAATCAAATTGAACACCGTCCATTACAGCGACCCACTTGTAACCTACTGTACAGCAGAATGACACCCACTTGCTGACTTTTTAACTTTATAGTAGATAAAGGTGACGGCATAAGTATACTGAACTTTTTATAAGATAGCGCTTAAATAAAAAGCAACGGCTGCAGGCTCTGTTTCGGCGTCTATTATAATGGATAGCATGTACCTTATTTATCGTATTCATAAACTGTTTACGTGTACGACAAATTACATGACGTGTTAGGGCAAATAAATAAGGAAACGGTGATGAGACAGAGATGGAGAAGTTTCTATGGCTCTTTTAGTGATAACTTGTAGCGAAGTTATGAACATAATATACGCCCGGAAACGTTAAAATTACGCGCGCTTGATGTCACCGTCAAACAACTCAAACAACGTTGCGACGTCGAAGGCCTTAGATGGATTTGGTGTCGTACGCACTACACTGAAGTGTCTTCGCGGTAAGACGTCGTTCGGTTTTGACTTTTTATTCCGGCGGGGACGCATACGCATTGCATAATATTATTTAGTTTGATCGAATTCGTCACGTTTCGTATCCTCTTTGATGGCGCAAAATTGGATTCTAAACACGCCATAATAATTATAACATTATTAAAATAATATAATATTGTGTGCGAGTGTGCAGTATGACTCATAAAATATGACGTGAAACGTATTCACTACGTGTACACATAAGTGCGTGTATACGTTCCACTCGGTGACGTGATCGCGATTTTAATCGTTACTGCAGTTTTGTTTGATCGACTGAATCCATCGCCGTGTAGCTGCTGCGAGCACAATATAACTATACACGTCGCACACTGTAATATACGATTAATTTTATTTTGCAGTGGTTATTTTGCGGTGTAGAGCTGAGCTTTTCTACACGAACGCTTTGCGCCGTTTGATGTTTTCCCGTCAAAGCGCGCACTTTACATGCGACTATCGATCATTATTGTTCCGTCGGTGAATAGTGTTTTTCCAATACCGCCGCAGCGATCCTCTGGGACTTAACGCCCGTTTCCATCAAACTTACAAGATTACATCAAATTATTGTTTGAATTGTACGATTACTTATTGATAAAGTGACTGTCGAGGAGGACCGCCGTAATAAATTATTACTCTATAATAATAATTCGTTGATTCGTTTATATGTTACCGACCACTACAGAGTCATATATTTTAGTCACGTATACTGCCGGTTTTATAAGTCAATTTAATTTATTTAGATTACTGGGAGCTGATTATTTGATTTGAGTGGTAGAAAAAAGTCTCAAGTTGTTCGCAATATTTCAATCGAATGTCGAACGATGGCTCATACTGTCCGTATGGTGAATTTTTTCAGATGGTTCGATGTTAGTAGGTGGAGGTATTGGTGTTTTGGAGTTTCTAGGTTTATTACTGAAAAATTAAAATGCTTCTGAATCCTATTATATTTATACGATATACACATGTATATTTATTTATTTTATACTTAAACTATGAAATCATATCATCTAACAGCCATATTTTATACTGCAATAAACATAAAAATAAAAATAACTTTCTGGAAATTAGTGAATAATGTAGTTACCGAATACGAAACTAATTTTTGCTGTAAGAATACTGTATTAAGGTTTAAATTGACACTAAGCAAATGTTTATTTTTTATAAAAATAAATTGAAAATATTATGAAGTCTATTTTTTTTTTAAGCTTTTTGACAACATAATACTGCATTTTCAGTAAATACTTTTAGAGTATTTTAGTCACTTTTTTATCTCTTCTTTATTTAGTTTTTTCTTTAGCTTTTTCAAAAAGGATGTATCTAAATAAACTACATTGCATACTTTTGAAAAATAATGTTTGTTATTATTAATACTTGTACAGTATTTTAAAATATATTTTAGATTTCAAACTTCTTATCGACCTTTTAAATTGGTCTGATAAAATTTAGATTTTATCATTTTTTTTTTTTTTTTTTTTTACTGTACATAATATTATAATATATTATTTGAGGATGAAATTCACTCGTATGTAAATATTTTCACACAATGACCTACATTTTTATTGACTATTTCTTATTTAATAAAATCGTCTGATCTCATCTTTGCCAATGATAAAATATGCATAACGTGCTTTACATGACGATATTCATTATAATATGTCAGAGATCATAATATAAATATTAAGTTAAATGTAATCTAGACGATTTACAAGAATATATTTTTTTTATGTATACCTAAGTCTTAAACCGAGGTTAAAAATTATGGACTTTATTTTGGATTCACCTCCAACTTAACCACAATATATAAACTTCCATTCGATGTTTGCATAATCTGTGTAAAAAAAAAAATACCGGAAGTGACACGGTAATCCCCGGCTCAAGGATCATAAAATCACGTCGCCGTTGTATTACTGGATAATCGATGAAGAAAGTTTTCCTTACAGCATCCCACGTCTTGTGCTTCCTGACTGAAGAAAGAAGCATTATCGTACTACGGTTCGTTCTTAGTACACTCTCGGCCATTTAACATAAATCTCATTGTCGAATTTATAACAATATCTCTTCTATAAACTCAAAGTAGAACGGTATGCAGGAGGGTAACTGACTGCCGCTGGTTTCGTTCATTCAGCCGTCAAAAGTTTTCTACTGCTATCAATCATAGAAAGATTTCTAAAAACGAAGGCACTTAACTTGATCAAATGTACTAAGGTTTCTTTTCCCCGCTCTATTGTCACCTCTCTTTGCTCTATCATTTTTTTTTTTTTTTATCCAACCACGCGTGCTGAAATTTTTATTTTTGAGCGTTTTAATAGAAACGATTAGGTTAAACTCCAGCTAATGAATGTTATCAATCATATTCGCGTTAAATACACCTAAACGCAATTATTGACATTTGCCAAACATAAGTGTGACCTAATTTATTAATTGGAATTACCACCGATCGCCTGGTTATACAATGACGTGAAAACTTATTTAAACACGTTAAAATCTGTATTTAGGTATATATTATTGACAACTATTAAGGGTAAGTCATTAAACATGTTTCGGTCTTGTTAAGTTTCAGCAAAACTTGACAATCAATATATTTTCATTGTTTTATGTGCTAACATTTATAACGCATGTATATTTAACTCGCTGTAGACCTTAAAGTGTATTTGGTTGGCGGTTTTAGTATTCAATAGTGTTTTTGGTATTATATTATATTAACTAATATGATATAATATATAATATTAACTGATGTAATATAATTTTATATTTTGTTCAAATACTTTATTATAGATTGACAAAATAAACGTCTATTGAGCAACATGTTCTATAAGTATATAGGTACTGTTGTAGGTTTTTGATTCGACGTAAACAAAGCAAAATAATAAATAATTTCTAGTTGTTTGTTTCAATCTCTTTGCAAACCTAAAAGTCAAAACCAAGTTCATAGCCTCGACGTTTTAGAAGAATAAAACAATATTTGAACGATAAAACGAGCGCGGAGAAAGAATAATAAAGAAAGAAACCAAGCCAAGGCGTGAATGGGTGCACAAAGAGGCAATATTGTAACCTATTGAGATAGATTTTCACGGATGATCGGAACGGTCAAACTATCTTGGCACTGGGTTGGACCTGGACATAATACGATTTTGGATACCATCCAAGATATGCAAATTGAATTAAAACGTTTTTTTTTTATTTATTCACTTCTTGCGCTCACTGTATCGGAAGCGTATTTCTCCGGAAACCGTTTACCTGACAATGATTAACCACATTAAAAATAAAAAAAAAAAAAATAAAAAAATATAATATTCGCTTTGGCCATTCATCATCAACATAATAATGGATAGCTTATCCTGAAATACCTGTAATTTATTAATTGGACCAAACACTCAACACGTTATTAATCATTCATTAGAGTTTGAAATCCGTGAAAATCATAAAATATTATAATGTTTTTCTACGTCAATTCCGTTAAGAGAATCGGAATATTTATAGGTATATAATATATACCTCATATTATTATAACACGATTTATGAGTACACCACCACTATTATAGTATTGTAATTATAACCATAATGTTAACAATAATTATAGTAGGTACCACGCAATGTTCGTGATAATAATTCCTGGTATGTCAGATAGACATTCAGGACCCAGTGCAATGATTAAAATATGGCCACCCGTATTAATGTGATAGGTCATAGCAATAAATAATTTTCCAAATTCGAATCGTTGCCAGGTTTAATGCTATTAATTACATCACGACAGAATATCACTATTGAGTATACCTACTGGGATAAATTACATTTTAGGCGCATGATATTATTGTTGAAAAAGTTTAAACAATGCTCTTCGTCATCGTATCGAACCTATTATAATAACATGGTAAGTTATTTTCGTTTCATTTTCTGGATAATGAACATGATCATTGATGCACCACATGTATGTATTGCCAGTATTTCAAAGCAAAAGATTACATTTTTTAAAACGAAATCCATGCGTACGTAGTGATAAACATTTTTTATTCATTGAGATCATTATTTATCATAGCGAACATCAGACGACCGTTTGGTATTTCGATAATATTTATTGAGTTTATCAAGAACTTATTGATTTTATATTACTTTTTGTTTTTATAACCGTACACTTGGCGACAAAGAGTTATTCGATATATACATTACAAGTTATAACTGCTTTATTGTATTAGCAACAGAATGAACAGGAAACTCAAAAGATAGAAAGTGACGACAATAACGAGAAAAAAAATAGATTGTTGTGTTTCAGTGCATTATTATTATTTTATTATGGTCAAAATATATTTTGTCAGTAGCGAAAAAAGACTTATAACAAACGATAAAAAAAATTACAGGATTAAAAACTCAGTTTAATGGTTTCCCTCGTTTAATTTTCTATTATATCTACACAAGGTTTTGCAGCGAACAAGGTTTATAAGAAAACCCGCCTGGATAAAATATTGTGTACACTAACTAAGTGAGAATAAACAAATCAATATTTAAACAAATCAAGAAACGACTGGTGCTCAACAACTATACCGTACAATATCTATTACACTGGTATACTTACTTGAAAATATTACCTTTTTAGTTAAAACATTCATTAATATTACCAAGTGACATGGTATCCTATAATACACGCAAAAACTCCCCAAAACCTGTGATTTGATTATTAATGACTTGTAGACGTGATATGAATTATGTACAACGTGGATTGGTACCCTAATTTTTTTGATGTATAAATTAATAATTTTAATCTCGAATATTATAACCATGATAATATTATATTATACTTTCGCTATATAGCTAGCTGTTTCTTCGTAACTTTCCTTTTCACCGATCCGAATATAATTAGTATATAATATCATTGGCTATTATGAGTTAATTAAACGATACGTTACAATGATTAAATAACGGATATCCAAATATCTTTATTGGAAATTTTCTAATTAATTGTAAAAAGTTATTATTTTGTTACTAAGTGGAGTGAAAATCGTTGAAATATTTTATATAGACTATAGAATATAGATAGTTGATATTATTACACACGTGTTCTTATTAAATGAGGAATATTTATATTTTAGTACCACTGACTTGATATTATTATAACAATTGTATTGTGAATACAACTTAATGATATTTTATAGAAATATTGCATTTGAGTGCTTCAATTAAAATTTATACCAGATACCTAGGTATTTCCAATAATTCAATATGTTCAATTATTATGATAGAATTATACAAACTATTATAACTAACACGATGTAGAAAAAAATGGACTGCCGTTCATACTTGGATCAACTTTCGAGGGTTTAATTAATTGGCCATGAATATTGGTTTTTTTTTTAATTCTAAGCAAGGTATCACATTCCAAACTATGAAAATATTTTTTAGAATAATTTATTTTTGTTTTGTTTTAAATTAAATATTTCATTATTTGTAATTGTAAATTTTATATCATACATAGTAAAAACTCAAATACAAAAAAACAAAATATGAATAATAATAATAAAAAAAATCAATAGCTGTTAATAAAATTCTACGAGTCACAGCGGATGTTTAAAAATTATTATGATTTTCTCGCATCATTAGATGTTTCACAGACCTATATGGTTGGTAAGAAAATAATTGAAAGTCGCAGAACGATAAATCATGTTGGGGTCTGTGACGTTCTGCGTGGTGGTAATCCAAAAACTTTGGTTGCCTTAAAAACTTCGTTGGTTAAGTGAAAAAAAAATAATATCACACCTCTTCCTTAGACCTCTCATCAGCAGGTTTGGAGTAGCAATAACAAATGTTGAAATTTTTCCCAAAGGGGGTTTTAATTTTCTTGAAAAACACGCATTCTGTAATTGATTAATCAGAATACATGCGACGATGTTCATAAACGTGTATAACGTTTCTTAGCGATGAAATTATAATTTTTACATAACGATGTTTGGTGTGCATCTAGATTTGTAAGAATGTGTATTTAAAAAGGTACAAACATAGTATTGTGTACTTAAATGTAAATTATATTATAAAATATTATTTTCCTTATTTTTATACCACTTATATAATAGTTAAAATTATTTTTACTATATTATATAATTTGTTACCTATCAATAATATCATATAGCAATAAACATTTACACTTTAAAAACATTTTATTTTACTTTACATAATGTTAAATTGATAACAATTAAACGTGAAACGCTAAGTGTTTAATAGAAAATAGTTATTCTAATCTTTATTTAGGTATATAGAACTTGTGAATAAATAATTTATAATAAATCGTTTTTTTTTTTATTTTTATATACATAAGCATTAAGTATATTCAAACTATTTGAAAGGCATTTTTATAAAATAAATGAAACATTTTGAATGCTGAATCGTCTAAATACAAATACTCTAAGAAGCCTGAACCTAATATATTTCATAAACAAAAATATGTATAAACCATTAGGATCACATTATGAAAATAAGATGACATTTGTGGTGGATATAATATTGCTCTTATTGGAGTGGTTCACGTAAATTAAATAACGTAAAATGAATACAGTGCATATACCTTCTACCTCTTGAAAATTCATACATTTTAGACGTGCACGTGTTTGAAGTGGGCTCACGTAGAAATAAAATCAAGTTGAACTTGTATTGATGAATAACTACGGGCGAAGTATATTTCTATGGTTTAATTTTTCCTTGATTTTCATATTTGCAATGATATTGTTAACTGAGTTTGTATATTATACGTATAATAATATGTTTATATAGATATATTATGGTATACAATTATGTATGCGTTGATAAAATAAACATACTCAATACATTTTGTAACGCAACTTTGTGAATGTCGGATAGCCCGTCAAAATATATTTAAGCATCTAAATAGTAAATAATATCTAATCGTAATTGTTTCATAGAACGAAATGTAAGACTTATTTTAGACGTCGTCTTTACTTACGGTCGTTGAACACAATAATGAAGAAGGAGAAGAAGAAGAAGGAGAAGCTCGACAAGAAATAACAGTGTATTAGTGTAAGCACTATAATTCTATTGCATTAATACGAATAGGTACGTTTTCAAAACAATAATAAGGAATTATTTAAATGAAACGAAAATAATATTTTAGTTTTTGCTGCAAATAAATAATATTATTTTGACATAATCGTTTTCCGAACGACGAGAGTATAACATTCTGATGCATTGCAATGTACTCGAAACACACCGTTTGTGGATCACAGCGTCGCACACGGTGTATTTTATGAATACAACAATGTACCGTAATAGCGTTCTTTTCCTCGGCACATCAATTGGAAAATGGGATGGAAACTTACTAAAACATAATAACACTCAGACATCAGAGCTGTTTTGTAGGCGTGGAGGGGGAGGGTCGTTAGACCGAGTCCGCGTGTAATATTGATCACGGCGTATATATTATTACAGTAGTGATTTTACTGGAAAACAGACGAGCAGGGGCCCGGACGGTCTTGCAGGCTATTATAATGCAGTTTAGAATTTATTTGATCTAGTGCGATAAATAACAAGATATTATTATTACTATTATTATTATTATATTATTATTATACGCGGAGACCACAATATAATAAACGGGTATAATGCGTTTAATGGATTTTTTTTTCTTTTTTTTTTTTTGCGTTACTGTTTTCATCGTGGTTTTTTAGTCGGCGGGAAATGAACGTTCACGAGTTGAGATAAAATTTTCCGCAGACTGCAGTTTAAGGGAGAAATAAACTATCGCTTAATTACATACGAACGCTGAAAGCATAATGTTTTGCGAACATTATGCGCCATGCAATAATTATGTTCTAATTGACGCGTTATTATTATGTGCTCGTATAATATTATATTGGTAAACATTACATGCATTAATGTCGATCATAATATTTGTACAAAATATATTATGCTGCCAGTAATTTACTAACAATATAACAGTCATTAGTTCGAATTGTACACGTTTCTGATAAAATTTGCCGACAACTTTGATTCCGAATAAACTCATTATATTTAACGAACATTCAAATGGGTCTGTCACGCGTATTTTTTTAATGTTGAAAATGTATTCCGAGAAAAAAAAAACACTATTACGCTCACTGCTATAAAACATTTAGATAGCATATATATATGTGTATGGTGTACGTAAATTAGTCGATTTTCTTTTCGAGTGCGAATATACTGATGTAGGCTATAAATAAAAATGCTGTACCTTATCATGTTTTTATAACGTACAACAGAATGTTTATTAAATTATCATAGTTTGTGGAAGGAAACGTTTTTTATTTTTTCGGCGAATCTTTTCAAAGCCATCAGTAAAACAAATATTGCGTTATAACGTCGGCTGCAGTTTGAAGTCCGTACAAATACTAGTAACAATCCTTTTATTCAAATTCTGATTTTTGGATGTCTTTAACATACGTTTTTTGTAACATTCATACTTTTTAAATCATTTAAGGAGTATCCTGAGGTGGTAAAAACTCCTTTTTTAAATGAGAAACAATTATTAATACTGTAAATTAGTAAGCAAATTAATTTTTGAAACGTTGATGTATCTAAACTGAAATTAGAATGAGTAGTTTTTGAGATATTTAACTTTGTGTACCTATCAAAGGTACGGGTAATAGACTTAACTATAGTAATCGACGTTCATTTATTAACATTTTATAATTTGTAAAAATAATTTCAGTATAATAAGTTATTTATAAGTTAGATGTAAAACATATTATTCCGTAGTAGATACATTTTAATAACTCTGAAACACTATACTAGCTCGTTGGGGTTTCGACATTAACATTTAAAAATAAAACCACCGGCTTAACAATTTTGTTCATGGTAAAAACGGTTGGTTCTCATTTGAAAAAATAAGTTTTTATCACCACCGGAAACCTCTAACAAATGGTATATATTATGGTCCTTGATGCATAATTTTTTCAAAAACACAATTTAAACTAACACATTTTTTCGACGGAAAGCGGGAGGAGACCGTGCTTGGCGAATCACCCTGCACAATATAGTATATACCGTGTATTTGTACACATATTTTAATGTCACGTAATATAATATTATCACCATGTAACTCCATAGCGTGCACGTTTCTTCGCTGATAAAATATTAGAATTTAGGTTATAACAATACAACTCGAGCTTCAGGCCTGGCCATTTTGTTTTGACGTCGGCCGTCGGAAAGTCGAGATATCGGCGACACGCGAGGAATACCCACGTGAAATCGGGCGGACCGCACATTCGACCACCGAGCCATTTAATGCCCGCGTACAACAGTAATAATAATAATAATAATAATAATAATAATATCGTAGTAATGGCACAAATTCCATATATTATGCCTACGGTAATAATAATAATATAATAATGGCATTTGCGCAGCCATAGATGGGCGGCGGGCCCGAGTTTTAATAATTGCCATTGGTGGGATCTCTAAAGGTATCATGGCGGTAGGTATACACAGAGTTTACTATTGTGTTTTTATTTCAACCACAAACCTATGCGAGACATTCAAAGAATTTTTAGATAATATACTATTGGTTTAAAGCAAAAATCATGATGGTCGTCGTAAAACGTGAAATATAATATCATGTTTTTAAACGTTAACAATAAACAAACCAACTACATATTTTATTACGCTACATTATGTCATAATAATATTCATCTGCGCGTATTTAATACACAAATAATTATAATTTATATTTTGTTTAGGTTATGCGTATATACTCGGTAGACTAATGATTTGTTTGATTTTTCCTGTTATATTTACTTGGAATGCATTATTTTTTTTTTCTGAAACCCACATCAAACCAGTACGGTAATTCTAAAAAGGTGAAAATCCAAGTTAAAAGTATTTTTAATTAATATTGTTTCAAATGAAAACTATCAGAAAAAGCAAAAAAGTCATCCACTCGAAGAAAAAATAACAATAGTTAGTTAGTTAGTTAGTAGTTCGTTTTACTGGAATCGAAATGCATTATGACGCATAAAATGTATTATGATGTTGAAATCAAGTCTCAAGTTAAAACTGTTGTACTTGAGTCCTAACAATGATAATTCTTATCTATATCGGTGAAATAATAGAGAGTCTTGGCACGGCGTGGCGCAACGTGGTTGAGATTAAGCAACGTCCACTGCCACTAGTTCCCGGATGGGTGACCACCCGGGTTCGTAGTGACATAAACCTTGCCACACATACACGTGCTGCTAACCAACCGTACCACCGACCTAACAGACTAATGATCACAGTCGCCGAAGCCTTGATAATATAATAACAAAAATGAAATAATATTATGTATTTAATATTTTGTGAAAAAGTACTTAAAAATCGAACCGCGACAGTATTACATTAATACTATGCGAAGTGTATATATTTTATAAACCGATTCGCGTTAATAATAGCTTCTGCATGCACTACAGTGCTGAATTTAAGATTGAAATTATAGTAGATTGATGGAAACAATATATGAGTGGGCCTTATGCAAAACGTAGGCGTGAGTCATGACACGGGTTTGAATTTGAAGGTAATGCCTTTCTTTTAATAATCATAATAGAAAAATAATTTTTATACGAAAATGGGTTTCATTTAATTTCTAAGACGATGGATGTATTTTTTTTGCCTTTTTTCACTTATAAATGACTTTTTGATTTTTTTTTTGTCTTGTTTACATGTGTTTAATTTTCAGTTAATTTAATAATTGTATAGGTACACAGCTTACATAATATTATCAGTACAAATAGATAAGAGCTTGATATTCATCGATATCGCTGAATACTCTATCCATTACCATCTTATGGAGTATTTGGTATGGCCATTAAAGTACCTATTTAAAGATTAAAATATCTTCATAATGCGTAGATTCAAGATTGTTCGTCAGTCCGCATTCGTCGGCCGCCATTGTCGTGTTATCATTTTTAACTTCGGTGGACGTAGTAGAAAGATGTTTTTCGATGTATAAAAATATTTTGAGCCTAAACCATCAACGTTTTACCGAAGAGTGAAGACAGCTTATCAAAGTACATGGTAATGATTTTTTTTTTATTCCCAACTAGTTATTATAATATTTAATTTTGTAGTATATTTTTGAATTGCTTATTTATATAAATTAAATGCTTTTTTTATTGATTATATTGCCTTCAAATCCGAACCCTAGTCATGACAAACCTATACCTCTTAAAAAATATTTTCGTTTTAATTAAAATGGTTCCCAGAATAAGAACTTAGTCGTGAGCCCCGCGGGTATTTGACAACTAATCGACCGATAAATCTGTCACTGATGCATACATGGTATTTTGATGAACGATGATAATATTTATAACTAGTGCACCGCTACTAAATAAAAGTACATATTTACCAGCGTCACGATTTTTTTTCGAAACCGTACGACACATATTTTGTAGACTGCAGTAGATTTTATATATTATTATAGACTGCGTATAGTTAAATAAAATATGTGAAACGTAGTATTTTCATTATATTTCCTTCGTGCAAACCCTGAAATTACTCTAGTTTTTTATGATTTTTATTTTCTTTGTAAGACGAAAATATCGTTGGCAGACAATTTTGAATCAAGAAATTTAATTTTGGACTTACATTTTATTAAATTACTTTTTATATACATATCATAAAGAGCGAAAACAAAAAACAACTTTTTTTTATTATTTTTGTCACTCTATTCACCATACAAATTATATAGATTGTACGCTCTTGCTGTATAATTTATATAGTTTATTTTATTCGGAGAATAAACACAAAAACAGAAACTCTATGAAAACTACCAAAATGTAGTAAAACGGTATAGGTACTGTTGTCTGTGTAAAATGATATAAAAAACTATAAAAGTTAAGAATTTCTTACGGAACTAAATGTATTATTTTCTATTGATGTGCAATATGCAACATTTTTACAATTTCTCGTAAAATAGAATAGAATATTTAAATATAAAATTTTTTTTCAACTCAAGCTTCCCAAGTGTTTTGGTATTTTATTATTTTTTTTTTATTTAAATATGTACCTAATTGTAAAATTAAAATAAATACATATTGTGTTACTGTTTCCATCAGACTTGTTGTGTAAACAACTATTGTGGTACTATTATGACTCTATATCTATCGATCTAACCGGTTGTGTATTTACGGGGGGGGGGGAGAATTGGGAGATGAATCCCCCTTGGTGTTTTTTTTTTTTTTATTAACAATTGTTTTAGAGTATTTTTTGGTGGTTTTTCTATTTTTGTAAATATAATAGAAAACATTTCAAATTTATAGATAATAAACAAAAATGTAGGTACTCCGATTTCACTGTAATTGTGCATTTGTGATGCCGCCGAAACTCCTTGATTAGCAGGCTGTACAGTCATACATTTGTAAAATAAAAACAAGATATTTAATTAATAAATTATTATTTTTTTTAGTATCGATCTTAATCCCTGAAACTATGGCCATTAGCTGTTGATAGGGGGGGGGGGTAGGGAGTTAATTCTTAGTCAATTTTTTTAATTTGTGCACTGTTGCGTGTACTGGTGTTAACTGTTTAGTTATTTGCATTCAATTTGTCTAAATAATGACAATTTATATAATCAGAGTTGAGCATTAACTTGTTAAAAAGTTAAAATTAATTTTTAATACCTTTTGACTTAACTAGGTAGTAGGTACTTATGTTCGTTCTTAACTTATTAACGTTTTTTTTTTTTTTTAAATTTCTTTTTTAATAATTAATTCGCGGCAACTTAGACCATTGGGTGGGTTTTTACTGTGGGTGAGGGTACTGTAGATTTAAACAGGTGTGTTGTTAGTTTGGCAGAATTTTCATGTGGGCACCCGTAGGTATCCGCCATGCCTAGGTGGGAGATGGCGGCCTCTTTCTCCAGACAACGTGACTGCCCGAAGGGAAATGCCTGCCTCGATTTTGGTAATTATTTTTCTAATTATAATATATTATAATAAACTAATTGTTTACACAGCGTTAAACGTCTTGATGAAATTGTATAAATCAAAATAAAAGGCAGTTTATGACTTAAAATATTGTAGCTTTAAAAATATTTTTTTTATTAACTTTTTACTTAACTGAAAGTAATTTAATTGAATTAACTTAACTTGCCACAGTTAATAATTTTCATTAACTGGCCCATCTTTGGATTTAATATAAATATTAATATAATTATTGATAAACTGGTTGGAAAGAGAACTTGAATTTTTATTATAATTTTTTTTGCTATTTTGAACATAGCAAAAATATTAATGCAATGTACCTACTAAGAATAACAATTAATTTTGTTAGTTGGTATCAATGTAGAATGTCGTGTACAGTTTATAGTTTATATACAGTGGAGGTTATCATACTGTGTTCCACAGAGCCCTAGGACTTGGCAAAACTGCGATAGTAATCTGGGGGTCTTGTACATATCTAGATAAAATAAAAACAAAATAATATTTGGCTTATCACGTTTATTTAATTGATAATGACCATTAGTTTGTTTTATAGTCGAAAAATATGTTAGATACGAGTCGGTTATAGGACATATTGCTTTTATCGTTATGTCGTTTATAATTATATTATAAAGAAACAAATTAATAAGCAAATGTTTTATACATAATTTTTCATGGTTTATGTATATTTATATATTTATATTTATATTTATTATATTTATATGTATAATTTATTATCATTCAAAATGTTTGGGGTTCCGTAGAATTTTCTTAGCAACATAAGGGCTCCACGAACACACACGTTTGAGAACCGCTGCTGTACAGAGTACTGAGTAATATAGTAGGAAAGTATCGGAACATTAAAGAGGGTGTGAGAGGGCTCTGCCCATGTACGTAATTCAATGCTTCATCCCCTCCCTTAAACGATTTCTAAATACGCCGTTGGACTGAACTTAAAATAAATAACAATTATATCATAACTTTGTCCTAATAATTCACAAATGGAATACCGATAATACAACTAGAAACACAGAATTTATAATATAATGATATAAAATGTAAATGTAAGTATAATAGTTCAATACACACGTAGTATTCTATCGGTACTTACAACACGTACATTTTTTGTATATAATAATATAATATGATTCATTAATAAAGGAAACAGTTACAATAGATGAATCGTAATATTATTTCCACAAATAAATAAATCGGGAATAGAACGATATTAAAATTGCTATTTGCTAATATTATTTATATCAGTAAAGTGGTCTTGCTAGATTATTATCTGTCATAAGATGTATGTTTTAATTTAATTTATTAGGTAACTTCTGTATTAGTCGTGATTCTCTCGCTATTCACGGACGACACCATTAAAATAATCAATTCATAAAAATATATAAATTTACAGGCTACTCTTTTTCTGTTAAGTTATTATCATAATTAATATCTAGTATGAGCAGACTTGGTGAATTTTTTAATTTTTGAAAAAAACTGAATTTTTTGTTTATTTTTCTGTTTAAAACGATAGTTAAACAAATTTGTTTGAATTTTAAACAGTTTAAAACATTGTTTTAAACAGTATATTTAAAATAACTTAATTTTAATTTAATATGTAATTTACTTTTATACCAAATATGCCGTGTACTAGTATCACTAGCTGTTTCACTGTTTATTTATTACTTATTTTAAATGTATTTTGTAAATGGATATTTTATGTGGACATTATAATATTATGTATATATTAAGGTGAGGTAAAAACATTTTATATTTAGTAATTTATTCAATAAAATTAAAAATAAATTTAAATGAAGGATGGTAATAGATATAATTATTTAATACTTTAACTTTTTTTCTGAAGGATATCTATTATTATTTATTATTAATAATAAACCAAAAAAAAACAATATTCACATGGATTTTACACTGTTTTAAACATATGTTTTATTTGTTTTAAACAATGAACAAAGCGTTTGAAATAAAATATGTTTTAAACATGTTTAAAACATTATGTTTTACAACACTACAAAGTGTGAGTAAAAATTCACATGTCCTCATTTTATTTTTGACAATAAAAGTACCAACTTACAAGTGAATTGATTTCTTTACATAATATATGGAGAATTACTGAAAATATGTGTACCAAAACCGAGTTTCAATGTCTTATCAAATAGCCATTTTAAAATCTTGTGGCGTGAGTATGTAACTCAAAGTCAATTAGAACTGTGAATATGTTATCTGCCAAAATAAAGGAACATAAAAACAAATGTTGCATCCAAAAATATAATACTTGTTGCATAATTCATGCATAGATTTAATATTTTTTTGAGAACCATCATAATATTTGAATAATTTTTTTTTTAGTTGTTTGAAAAGCTTATGGAAGAAAGTTTTTTTTGTTGATAAAACGACCTAAAGGAGGATTATATTACAAAAATGACTTGAAAAATATCTATTTTATGTTTCCATTACATATTATATTCTGTTTTACGCACAATTAAATACAAAATATTAAGACTAATTAGACGGTTTACGGGTATACAAATGTTGACTTTTCAGATTATGCATACACTTTATGAGACATTTTCTCCCTGATCCAATGTAGTTTACGTTTGATTGCTTATTGTTATCGTGTATTTGTGAAATGTGGTTGGAAACCAGCTTGGATAATACATACTGATAGAGCTAAACATATATCACGCGTAGTCTGCGCTTGAAGCCAATTTGGTCTGTCCGTTCGGCCCCGATGAATTTATTGCGCATGCGTCAGAAATTTAAAAAGATAAGGTAATCTATAAATAATCAATACAACTTTAGGCTTTAATAGTATGTTACCCCGTCCTATTTTATTTCTTACACATGCAATAACTACATCAGTGCTGAACAGTGCCGATCAAGTCTGCTCCATACACACGCTATAGCTCTATCCAGTGGGTATTATTTAAGAGTGAATCCTGGTTATATACTAACGGGCACAAGTCATTTTTGACATTTGTACCTATTATTGTGAGAAAAATCATTTCATTGTCACATTTTATTGCTTCTCAGCTATTTAGTGTACGGTGATCACAATAATATTCAATTAAAAACTATCCTATATTGAATAATATATATTCTATGTTATTTATTACTTTAATATGTTGCTAAATAGATTTTTGAATGGTGAATTCCCAATCAAAATAAGATAAAAGGCACTAGGAAATTATACAGTAATTTTTCGATGAAGATAGTCACGATAAATCAACAGACTTGCAGTAAAACGTAGCAATGATTATACTAAAAATCGATGAAAAAATAATTCAAAAAAATTTTAAAACATTTGTTTTTATTAACTTTTTAGGTTCTCCTGAAGAGTAGCTTCTTTTACAAATATCCCTCCACCCGAAAAACTTCCAACTTTGAGCTATCTAAACCGTGAATCATTCGCAGCTCTATGATATGTCAATATTAACTTGTGTGTTGATCTGTTAAAAGAAATAGTGGGCAACAAAGTAGTTACAACGAGGCGAGCCGTTATGTTTGCGCTCACAGTAGTAGATGGGTAGCAGTATGATAACTATAGTATTATAACAGATAGACAACAGATATGATATAAAACAGTAGATAGGTACCTATATCAAGCACTACATTTGGTATATCTTGATATGATTATATAACAATATATGCCTACTAACTTCCTACATTAAATTCAAATTAAGACGTCACGTACTCATCGGCGTAGAAACCTGCCACAGACCGCCTTCGCGACTGGTACAAAATCGAAAAATGTTGAATTTAAAAACGCACAGAGCACGGAATATCAGTGTCTCGAATGGCTTAATAACTGTTACTTGTAATAGGGGAAGATTTCTCACCCTCAGCCGTTAGAGAATGATGACCAAACGCGATTATGCGGAGAATAGGTACCTTAAGTCTCGATCGTTTCAAAATACCAACACCGTCGACGGACGCATGTCGTCTTGTGTAAGCCCTGTAGAGGACTGTCACACTGTCATCGCATGCACATTGCTGTTTCAAACAGGCTACACACACGCGCGCGCGCGCGTGCGCATTGTGAAAATTGGACGAGAAAATGAGATTAATTTTCTTTCCCCCTGTTTGTAAACAAGAGCGTAATGTGTGTTACATAAATAATACGCACATCCTTGTTCGCGGACCACGCAACGAACAATGTCACCAATATTTAATTAACGGTGGTCGTTGTCCGCAGAACAACAACACAACAAGATAACGTTTTTTTCATTAGTGTTTCACCGGATACAATTTCTTCGTTGTATATAAGTATAGCACCACGTACAGGCACTGCACTTTGGTAGTGTAGCCCGCCACCGGGAACGGCCGATAGGTTATGCGGTGGCGGCGTCGCTCGTCGGCGTTTTCAAATTAAAACTTTAAAAAAAAAATTTTTGTAAAAAACTATTGTGACTATAGTCGACGAGTGAAACTGTGTATAAGTGTGTTACGTCAAGTTTCGACACACCGAATGTTATGCGTATATTATTCGTAAATTGTACGGCATTGTCGTGTGACAGTTGGTAGCAACTAATGAAAAACTATGGGAACTATCACTAAAAGTTAAATAATTATTTTTATGCATCAGTGAAAATATTGTTAAAGCATAATGATTTATTGCTGTAGTTGCAGACAGTTGTGCATTATAATATTACGTATTGAAGTCTACAAAATGCAGTGAACAAACGAGAATTTTTTGACTCAATAAATATAACACGAATCGTCCAATAAAAATATAACAGATGCGATTTACTGACCCGATTCGGAGAATTTGAAAAAAAAAAAACACCAATCAGATCAATGCTGCAGGTCTCTTAGAAAAAGTCGGTAGATCACCCCCTGGTCCGTGTACACCACGAATGGAAATCTCGGGGATACCGGAACTGCCGGCTATAATAATATTGTATTATTGTATAGGTGTAAAAAATGTTGCGAGACGTGTTTGCGCCATTTTAAATGTGAACTCAATAGTATAATTATCACACTTTGGTCCCGTCTTCTCATTACCTCACTCGACACACGCAAAATGGTGGCGTGTTTTGACGCGTTCGTGTAAATAATGGTGTATTAAGCGCTCGTGGACGACTGCTTATTAAGTAAATAGCCTTAATATGACATATTATAATATGGGTCGCGTGTACACATATATATGTGCATCCGGTTCTGCGTCTAATTGTCCCACTGGCACGCATAAATTACTATAACGCACCCACATGACGAAATAACACACTCACTCTCTCGCACACACTATTTAAGCACACACGCTCTAAAACACATCATACGCACACACAGACAAAAACATACTTCATTAAATTGCACTTAATTTATTATTCGTCAGTCAAACGACAACGGGGTCTATATAATATTATATCATATGATTGCGCTCTGAACTTACCCCCGAGGGTAATTGTATTTTGCTGAGCTCCGGCCAACTTTTTTCCGCCGTTTGCAGGTCGGATGCGGGGTGAAGTCCGGACGGGTTTTACGAAAAATTATTTATTTCAGTGAGCCATCTCAAATGAGTGTTATTATAACTGTTTTATACGATTGTTTATAATAACGGAAACTAATTAATGACGGTGGTCAGAGTTTCGAGTTATTTAACTAAATATAATCGCACGTTAATCGAATATTACTAGTGCAGTGTGGTGTAAGCATATCCCTACGTTATATGGATACCTATTGATTTTACGACGCTATAGCATATTTTGAATAATTGTTTCGAAAAAAAAAAATGTTGCGAGCATTTTCACGTCGGTCCTTCTATAATACAGCGGACGTTGAACACGAATTAGCGTGATTTTAAAAAATGACGTTTGAATTTTTCACAAAACCATGGGAACGGTGTACAGTGGTAATACACTAATCTCAGACCATCGACGGCGGCGTGCGCAGAGACGACACACAAGCTGCTGCTATAAATCCTGTCCGCACTTAAACCGCAATTTATTATAAATAGCTCGATACGGAAGTATGAAACCCGTGACGTGAAATCAGCTCATCCGACGAAATTGAATAAATTATTTTCATAATATCATGTCCGTGGATCCGCGACGGTCGTGACGCAATATGAATTGATGCCGGGCGACCACCACCACTGCTCTACTTGTGAATGTTTTTTTTTTGAATAAACTCATACGGTTATTTTTATGCGCCACGGCTTGAAGAAAATCCCCAGTGTGTTTAGTTAGGCGTTTTCGAACACTGCGTAACGATTAACTATGGACAGCGTAGTTGTGCGACCGGTATTGATACACGTAGAATGGTATTATTTGTCTTGCGCGGTCGAATATTGCGTCTGGCAGGCGATCTCACTGTGGCTAGTAAATATAAGCTTCGAAGACAAAACACGTACAACGGATAAAACGACCCTGTTACTTATAGCACATGTTTGCTCTCCATTGGCCATCTGACTATAAATTGAAAATAATATAAGATAACACCAGTGTTTCGCGCGACAGTTTATCACTTTGGAGCGATATATTTTCATTAGGCAATAGAAACGGAATACATGCACAATATGATATAATATATTATAGTCAAATGTGTGACTGTTTTGGTATTAAAAAATGTACACATTTGAAAATAAATAAGATAAAATTGTCTGTCAAATGTTAACATTGGTTAATGTTAATATAATATCGGTCCTCACACAAGACGTATAACACCAATATTACACTAATGCAAACGATATACGTCGGTGCATTTATTAACAGAGAGAAGAATTTAATAACTTTTATAATCTGCATCTGTAGAATCTTTTTGTTCTTATTTCCATAAAAAAATCAAAACACTGTTATCTATGCCTGTACTTATTTTGAATAGGTTATAATAACCATATATTGGCTTTGTTATCGAGTAGAGTAGAGTAGAGTAGAGAAATAATATACAAATTAACGAATCGTGACTTAATAACGTAATAGTTTTATTATGGAATGTCGAGAAATGAATATTCAGAGCTTCACATTGCGCAATAATTGGCCTCAACATTGCTTAATTTTTCTTGACCCGGAAAATGACAAATTGTGTTCATTATAATAGATGCCTAAGCGTAATGCGTATGAATAACATCCCCACAAAAAGTCTTCTTAAACATATCTTTTCTATTTAAATAATAATTAAATATTTACATCCAAAGAACGCAAATTAACGTTGCCTGCACGTCTTAAGCTTACAGCGTTCAGTTATTATAAATTGTTTTAAAACAACCGAGATAACATTTTGTCATTATAGAAGTAATGTCACGTGACAAGTTATTCTTTATTTATACGTATACTACAACGGATCTCCTTTTAGTTTGAAGGTTTATAATTTACAATTTTAATAATCTCAAAGTGTAATTTATACATAAATTTATAATGCTCCGTGTAAACGTTTTTGTACACTAACGTTATTACTTATTACTGAGAATAGTACGATCGCTGTAAGCTAATATTTAAAACCTTGTAAAATACAATTCGCGTAATTCGGTCGCTCCTCGGCAGTAGATGTAACGTGTTGGAGAATCTTTTAAAGGTATAACTAATTTTCTCCAAAAGTATGAAAGTTTTTCCATACATATTTTGTTTTCCATAACTTTGAGTAATTTTACATTAATATTTTTGAAAAATAAATTACACTTTTTATCGTTATATTAATTGTGTAATGGCATTTTATATTTTAAACTCCATATTATTCCATATTTCCATAACATAATATTTTTTAATTTAAATTAAAAATAATATATAATATGCATAATATAATTTATTATTATAAATTAGATTGCCATTAAACCGATTTTATGATATAATAAATTATATTTGTTTTTCATAAATTTCAATTTTAAATAGATTTCAATTTAATTTTGAGCGAGTGGCTAATTAGTAATTAGATACAACTATTTACCTAATATAAAGCTTGGATGAGTGGAGTAGTAGACGAAAATAATCGGGGTACCCCTGTTCTACTTCAATCTACTCATCAAAACTTTAAATACTCGTAACTAATTAACTATAGTAGTTAAAAATTCAATATTTAATTACTCAATTAGTAAGCTGCTTAGAAATTAAAAATTAAAAATGTAAGCAATCATTCAATAAAGCAACAAAAAACAGTACGATAAAAAAAACAACATGTATTTTAACTGGGCAGGTAAATTGCATATCTTACTACTGCATTTATTATTTTGGTGGTGTAGGTATTGTTTTTGTATAAATTCCTGTACAAATTAGATCAAAATAACAGTAAATAAGTGCATATTATTGCAGATCAGTATAAATGTGTAATATAATAAAAATTGAGCAAGTAGTTAACAATAATTCTACATATACAGTATAAGTGTCGACTTCTTGAGTATACGTGTACCTATTTATTGAATAGGTCACTACTATGGATGTGTTCAATTTTAATTTAATGAGAAATCGTTGCATACGAAACGACGATCTGTCAGCCAAGAGCGTCCAAGGAACAGCTTAGGCTTTTTTCCGGGTCGATTATCATAATCATTATTGGGGCTGAGATTTTAATGCCCGAAAAATTCTGAATAATGCACTAAAAATATGCACTATATTAATAATTTAGTATAAACGATAGTATACTTTTCAAACAATTGTAAAAGTTTTACAGACCAAACTGATCGTTTTGGACTTTTTTAATCTAGAAAAAAAATTATTTACAGATATTACTATTTTTTTTTATATATATATATATTTACATAATATTTTTTTTTCTGTGACTAAATAGATATAGTTTGTTAAACTTTTATACAAATCATGTAAAAGCACGTAAAAGTCTTAAAATAAGATTTTTAATTCAAAAACTTTAGAAATGCCCCTCCTCCCCCCAAAAAATTCCAGCGGATGATATTGCTGTCATACTAACAACTATGTGTACCTATATTAATAATAGATATTTGTATATCCATCACGGTAAGTGCAATATATGTATATTACCTATATGGTATATCGATTTAAAGGTTTATTGATAAAATGTTTAGGTAGATTACTTATACTAGCCGTGGAAAAGTAAATGCAAATATATAACCTTACCTAACGTTTGCACGAGAAGCAACAAAACTATTTCAGTTCAGATATATTTCAACTAGGACAGAATAAATACGAAGTTGGTGTGTTGGACTGACCTAAGGGCTTAGACTAAGTTATATTTAGTATCGTTATGCTCACAACCCACATACACGGAAATACAAGGCGATACTTCATGGCAATCGATTTACCAAGCCAATATAAAGGAAAACTTTGTAGACACAAGCCAATTTTTATTCTCTTTAAATTTTTTTTTTCCACGTGTTAGTATCGTGGACCAAATAAACGCACATTCGGGTTCGTTGGACTTCTGTGGTTAGCGCCTTTATGGTACCATTTTGGGTGAAATTATTTCAAAATAATGGAGTACGAGAAATTCTAGTCACCATTTGTGATCAAATATAATATTTTTACTTAAGTGTTGTAGGAATAACTAGTTATAAACAAAAAACATTATTTTTTTTTGTTATTTAAAATACTCTTCACACCATTCCAGGATCATTAGGAGTTAGGATTGACGGTATTATAGTATTGTGTACTGACGTAGTATGTTGTGTTAAAAAGTTTGAAATTACTATATTATAAGTATAGGTATTCGTATAGGTAATAATATATTTGTAAATCAATGATTTAGTTTATATTTTTTAATAGTACAGACGTTTAAATACATTTATACCGACATTGCGATATCACTTTGCCAACCTCTGTTTTAAGAGTTATATACAAGCCAATGAGAATCTGTCGTGGTTGTCATTAATTAGAGTGGCTAAAAATCGGTGCATCCAACAGTTAGGTACAATAATGATACACGTTAGTACGCTCTAGTCTTGTGTTTCTGTGTCCAACACATTTTTCATATACATGTCAGATTCGAACGCAAATGGCACTTACAATTTCATACACAGGTAGTTGGAAATAAATTGAGCGTAAATACTAAGTGGCACTTAAAAGGTGCTGAACGCCAGTGTCGAGACCGCATGGGTGTCTAAACCCCCGAAACACGGCGGGTCGATGCGGTTTTTTCGATGGGGTGCAACTGTGGCAGAGGGGCAGAGTTGTATACGTTTTATTAAATGCTTATGGAAATAATTTTACGAGACATTTTACTTTTGTGGGAAGGGGATCATGACGCCGTCCTGTCTATATCTTCTGGTCTGCACAATAACTCGAACAAAGGGCAAATCGTATCGCCACGGAATATTACATCATTGTAGCTGTGCTTAGGAAAATAATTAGTCGCGTGCCGTTGCTCATCGTTTGCGTACGAAAATAGAATTATTCCGACGCACAGTGTATCTGTTCATTGCAAAACGTAATAATATTATGTTGAATATTCGAACAACGCGATGTTATTTCCTCCCCGCTTTGTATCAACTCTGGTATTTATCAATCCATGAATTCAGTGTATAACTTCAGTTCATTTCATCGTCACATCGCCATAATAATAACTGAACGTGGTTCGGTGAGGCGCGGTGTTTGCTTTCAGTCGCGAATGTGCTGCGAGTGTACTACGCACCGACTGGCGTCACTAGTTCCCAGGTGGGTAACCACCAGGGATTTTTAGTGAAAAATCCTTGCTACAAATACACTCACTCGCGTGTTCGAACCAACAGTACCCTCCCAAAAGTAGCAGGCTGCTAATGAATTCAGTTGTCTAAGTCTTAATTTGAAATAAAAATAATAATTGAATGTTTCAATTTCCAAACTTTGCAAAAGATCACGTTTAGGGTTATATTATAATAAAATAGACGTATTTTTATCATAATAATTTTTTTTCGATATTGTAATTGTACTCATTTGTATTTATATTCTAATTAATTTGCTAACATGGATTTTGTTCATACAAGTATTTATCTTTTATTTTTTAAATTATTCACAGGGGTGATAATATTTTTTAATAAGTAATAACGTAGACTATAAAAAAACTCGGTGAGAACTAAAAATTAACCATATAATTATATAAACTCAAATTAGCTGTATATTATAATTAAGGTATGTTTTGTCAACGTATAATACACATTTTTTAATTTAGATCAAATAATAAATGTATTTAAAATATACTTAAGTAAATGAAAAAATTAGTTGTTCATTTACAATATATTAGTTTTAATAATACTTTAAATAATATAATTCATAACTATGACATACATGCGAACACTTTAAAATAATTATTTTGTAAGATTATTATGTTAAAATTGCGGAATGTGAAATCATGCACCAATATCATATAAATTGTAAATTATTGCTTTGCATAGGAATTTACGTATAATTTAATATGATGTAGGTCTACAAAACATCTCTTTGACAAATATGTATAGTTGTTTGTGTAAGCCCATTGCGCTATTTATTATATTTGCTAAAACAGATTCCGTTGTAATACTCTTACTGCTTCTTGATTTCAGTAAAGTTATATAAATATAGAATATTCGTTCTTAAAATTGTATCTTTACATACAACTTAACTAAATAGCACAATAATTATTATTGATTACTAGATTATTTCAATTACTCGAAACCCTCATTATGTTATATTATACAATATAGTTTACTTATTTCCATGGTTAGTAATGATTAGAAAAATACAAGACATATTATTAACCTGTAATAATAGTTCGACAAAGATTACCGATATTATAATATAATTATTCAAAAAAATCTATCGTGCAAACATTTCGAATGGTATAAAATATTCACCAGCTAAGGGTATTACTTATACACTGTAAAAGTGATTATTAAGCTCTACAAAATAATATTCAATGTGTATTATAATTACATTATAATTTAATAGTATAATGTTATGACATAATAAATATTTATATAATTTAATATTATTGTTTAATAATATATTCATACACGAGTTATGATTTGGTGTTTAGTTGTGAACATTTAAATTTACTTATTTTATAGATTGTGTGGATGTAAGCCAAATATTGTTTACTGTGTGGTCCAATAATATGATATTTTAACCTACAAAATGTGGAACTTGGATGAACAATAATTATTTTTATTAAAGTGGTATCCGAGCTTTGGTCAGCTTAATTTTTTATCGACATCAATAATTATAAGTAAAATTGTTTTTTATCCAACAGTAACACCTGGTCACTAAAAGAAAATACTGGTCACAACCATAATAATGTTCATGAACAATTTGAAACAGATGTTTCCGTATCACATAAAAAAAATAATAACTATAAAACGGTTGTATTTCACGGGGTTTTCAATTATCCGACTTAAATGATCTAAGTTGTCCGAAGTTTAAAAAATGTAATTGTTTCTTCTTAGAATAAAAATATACGAAACGAACAAACTGTTTTGTTGTAGTTTTTATCATTATTGTGGTGTACTTAATTTTATTTAAAATATCTTAATACAAATATATGATAAAGGTTATAAGCATAACTCATAAAGAAGTATAGACATACATTGGGTAGGTAATTTGTGCCCAAGTAACACACTTATCTGCATACATTTATGATGATATTATCATACAATTAAGCAGTATTGAAAAACAATTCAAATTATTATAGAAAATGTATTGGTCGTAGTAAAGTTACATTTATTTTACATACCTGATATCTATATATGCATATTATAATATTATTGTCCATTGATCCGTTAAAAAATAGAATTTTATGAAATATTTAGCCATCTTTGTTTTTATATGAACCATCGCGTACGATCGACATTAGTTAAATGAACGTAGTCAAGATGGTCGTCAGTAATACATCCTATTATGATGTTTATAAAAATAATGACAATGGATTTTAAGAATTTTTTTATCAAACTTCTAATACTTAAAAAATTAAAAAGTATATACCAGATGCTGAAAGGTATAAAATACACAGTAAATTCAGAAACAATCGCTACAGATGTTTTTAGAAAAATGTTATTGTCCTCGCAATTTCAAAACAGTTTCAACAAGTATAAATTGTTGCTGGGATATAAAAGAAAATGTTTTATTTTTTATTTTATTACATTCGTATCGTTAATTATTTCTGGACTACCATACTACTACTACTATTACTACTACTAGAAGAAAAAAAACCTACGTAGTTAATTTTAGTGTTGTAAGTTTTTATTGCCATTGCAAACGATTTATATACAGTTTAAACTCGATACAACATAAACATTTATTCGAGGAAACGTACACTAGCCATAATAATAATTAATTGTTATAATATTATAATATTATTACAATGTCGTTATGCCCTTCGACTTGAAGCACACTAAAGGGGTGGGTTTCGTCGATTGCTTTGGACGATTCTTGGTAAATATTATTTAGAGGTGTTCAAGTATCAACTACTTACGGTTCGATTGCCCAGGTTCTTGACTCTGCAATGCAAGTACGCGGTTCTACCAACTAACCCGGTCACGTTATTCGGCACCGTTTTGTCGAACACTGGACCGATAATTGGTGGTGGGATATCCTGTAGGAACTCTTGCAAGAACTTTCTAGAAGCAGTGGTATCTGTGAACAGAAAAACCAATGCGAGTTAATAACAATTAGGTATAATTTTCGTTGTTGTAATTATAATTATTTATTTATTTTCGGTTGAATATTATAGGTACGGGGCATTATTAAGTAGGCGTCCGACCATAATCGAAACGAGCGGACAGCCGAAGATGTTTACAACAAAACCTTATATAATTTGACAGACTAGGCTAACACAGTTTCGCAAAGTGTAGGCTATAATTGTATTTTATTGTTTCGTATATTCACATTAACGTGCATCAATGTTTTAGACGCAAAAAAATAATTTATAGTTCCAGAAATGGAAAACTGTAAAAACTTATAGTGTAATTTGATTTCATTTCCCGGAAAGTAATGGATCAATAGTATTTCTGTCGTACGCGAATGTATTTGCACATTCTAAGTGTAGGAAAAAAATAATATATAACGTCATAAAATACTCAAAAGAGTTTTAATCTGTTCGATTTTTGTTTCTTATATTTGATCCGTTTTAAAAGTTTTTGTAAATCGACAGTCTTAGAATTAAGTTCTGTGAATACTTTAAACATAATACTGTAAAATTGTTTGGAAGGATCACGTCGTAATGTAAACAGCGTAAAATGTGGTGATAACAGTTTTATGCTTTGATTGTTTGTTTCATTTTTTTAAACTCTTTCATACTAAAAAATATATAAATACAATTATTAAAAATTTTTTTTTTTTGATATATTATTGTTATTATTTTACCACAGTGAAATTTAAACAAATTAGTCATATAGACCATAGTTGAATTGAATTCAATTATTATAATCAGTAT
Organism: Sitobion miscanthi; assembly: GCA_008086715.1. Taxonomy (NCBI): domain Eukaryota; kingdom Metazoa; phylum Arthropoda; class Insecta; order Hemiptera; family Aphididae; genus Sitobion; species Sitobion miscanthi. The sequence continues at coordinate 37,862,929 of CM017798.1, forward strand.
TGTGATATCATTAAAATGTGTTAACCTCCTGTGGGCTGTGATAAATTAAAATAGTTATCATAACAAAAAAAATTATTGGCAAAATTAGTCTATTTTTTCTGTCGACATGAAAAACATGTTACTTGTATAAAACTTTTGATATGTCGATAGATTTTAAATGATTTTTCTCGGAACTGATTTTAGCTGTTTAGGATTAATCACGATTCATGTAGTTTGTATCAGAATTATTTTGAGTTTTTATTTTCAAAAAACAATTGTGAAGAAAAACAATTGAATTCGAAAACCTGATCAGAAACGTGGTAAAAATATGATGATGTTGTATTTAGCTCGCTGTTTACGAGCGAAAACAAGACGTGTTAAAGTTGATATATCGCGAGGGCATTGCAGCCGCATGAAAAATAATTGTACTACTCTACTTTACAAAAACGAATAAATTAATCGTTAAATCGAAAGCGACGAAATCGGCATTGTTCTCGTTAAGCGACGTTTATTCGACACCTGACGATGACCCTCCTCAACACTAACGTAATATTATATTATATAGTATAGTATCATTATTATATTATCGTCTTACGCGTTCGTCGACGTGCCGAAACCGACCGGTGCTCAATAATATATTGCTATAAAAACCAGTTGAGATATCGCTTCTGAAAGTCAAATCTTTTTTGTTTCCAACTGTATAGGTCGTGGAAACCGATGGGACACGGAGAGAGCCGAAGGGTCGTCATCTGGGACGACCGCCGAAGTCGGACAAACTGTGCGTCAAAACCTATACGGCATTTTTCCATGTACATATATAGCGAGATTTACCAAGTCGGGACGGCCGGCACGACGCAAGCTGAATTCGTAATCACGTGTCGGGCACCAAAAAGTTCTGCCCGACGCGACAAACGCTCGCGTATATATACATGCGACAAAGTTGATAATTCCATTAATTCCTGACGCAGAAGTTATCTCGCCGCGTGTACGTTGAATATTAAAAAGAGACGGCCCGCGACTTGGCGTAGGTATGTATACACCTCATATACTTATATTATTATCATCGTCATCATTATTATTATTATTATTATTATTATTATTATATATATATATAGTAGGTATATAGGTGCGAAGGGTCGGCGGTAAAGGGTAATGGGGTAGAGGACGGTGGTCTGGTGAGCGGAGAGGCGACGTGCGCGATAATTATTGTTTATTTTGATATGCACACGCCGGCGGCGGTGGCTTTCCGTGCAGTGTTTTATACAAACTTTTGCTCGACCCCATTAAAAATTCTCCGTGTGCCCCTAAACGGCTAAATATTATATTATTACAATAACATTATAAACATGTAAATTTCCGGCAGTTTAGGGTTATAGGTGCCTATTAATACACCGATCATCGTCGTCGCCACCACCGCATCCGCAGTCGTAACCTCCGCTATTATATACGCATAATAATAATGGCCGTCGATAAATAGGCGTTATCGCGGCGCGTGTAAAATACAATTTATTATAATACCACGGACTTACCGGCACGATTACGATTTATCCCGCGGTGAACGTGTAAAACTGTTGTTGTCGAGTATTATAGAGAACGTTTGAAAAGTCACAGCCACCGCGAATGCATTTTCTACAGATCGATACTTTGTAAAACCTTACATGGTGATATTCGAGATTCCAAGTGGACAGAGGAATTTATCGGTTTTACAAATGTCACCGTGTTTCGTTTCAGTCAGTCGCGCGACCGTGTGCTTATTTTTCGGCTGAAAATAGTTTTTCGAAAGTTTCGTGGCGCAACTTTTTAGATGCTGCAGACGGTAATAGAGCTGGTTTTTGTGGTATGGTTTCTCCACGCAAAAAAACCAAAGAAATATTGTTAAAATAGAAAAAAAAAATGTCAACATTTATGACATAAATATTAAAATATTAAATAATGACATTTATTTAATATTGGTTGCTTCGGTTATTACTCAGAGAACAGTGATAATAATAAAACATATTATAAAAGGTGTTCCCTAGTCGTGGTATATTTTTTGTGATTTTTGAGTCAACTGATATTCTTTGACTTATTGCGATGTACCTAATAACGGTTTTACATTTTGGATTGTTGAAATGTTAACGTATGCGTTTATTCTAATCATATCCATAATATAATCATATTAATATTATATACAATAATATTGTTGGACGATTTTACTTGTTAGTTATTAATTTAAAAATGTTCCAAAAATACTTTGTACAGTAAACTGAAAAGTGATAAGAATTATTGCATGATAATCTAGGTATAGGTTTTAATTTTGAAATACGGTGGATTACTTATACCAGTACGAGTATAAAAATTATAAGTTCTTTATAATCGTTTATAATCGTGCATACCACAGAGGAGTATTTAATTGGCAACATATCAGTTTTTTTTTAATATGCGTTTGATATTAACAATGTAAAATAACTTTGCTGAATACAATTATAAACTAACCTATCCTAAGCTAATAACATTGAAATACTTACAATAATAATTTAATAAGAATTAAATGTATGTTAGAAAACAACGATTCAATAAAATAAAAAGACCACTGTATTTTAAAAAAAAAGATTAAGTTTAATTTAGTTTTTTTTTAATCAAAAATTTTGTTGTTTAAAAACATTTTATTTAAATGGGTCAGCAACAAAATCGTTGTGATAAAATATTCCTTTTTGATTTTTAAACTTGAATTAAATGTATCTATCAGTATTGTAACTACATTGTATTATATACTCATATTTATTAATTTCCCAGAAATAACATAGAACTTTGTTTTATAATTACATTATAATATTATGGTTGGAAAATTATAGGTAAATCATAAAAAAAAACCACTTCAATTCGAAGTCAAAAAATAATTAGACCGTGTAATACACAATGGCTCTTTGTATATACTTCATAGTCCATAATATTATACAGAATACGTAGAAATTTGCTAATTTAAACTTTTTACCTAACCGGTAGGTAAAACGTATTATGGCTTTTTTATTGATTTAATTTAAAGCATCATATTTTAGATATGATTTCAAATTGTAATAATTGTGGAATAGTTTGAGTACCTACTTACCAATATGTAATTAAATACAAAATATGAATCCAAAATATTTATTTACATTTCATACAAAAACAAAAAAAATATGGATTTTGATTTTGGCACATTTTTACAAAAGGTAGATTTATATAATGACTCAGTGTAATATGTATTTTCTTATAAGTATAATAATTATGTTCTTGAAATATGTTAAATTATAAAAAAATATTTATAACTACAATTGTTGTTACCTAGACGTGCTTTATATACATTTATAGTTGTATGTGTTTAATTAAGAATGTCATCATATAATATTGTATAATCTAACTGATAACTGCTTTATATATTTACCCTTGGAGTATGTATAAGTTATGGTATGTTAATTCATATTATTAAACTATCAATTCTGTACAATAAATAAACAATTTGGATTTCAACAAATATTTCACAATTGAATGAAACGAGCTGGATAATATGTCTGGCACGCCTCTTGTGGATATCAGCGTTAGAAATGTAGTTCTGTGTCACTGTCTGGGTTTGACACAAATCTAAATCAGCTCATGTAAATTACACATTGATAATTTTCAGATCCACTAAACTACTTAATAACCACCGATACTATTTAAATGTAGAGTTATGGTTGTGAATACACAAATAAATATTAATAAAATAAGCACGGCCCCAATATCATATTTTGAATTTAGTGTATAATATACAATATACACTATACATACGCTACTTATATTACATAAAACATTTTTTTAGTAATATTGAATAGATGGCAAACGTAGAATAAAAATAATATTTATAAAAAAAATTCCCAAACTTTATATAATAATAATAATAATATGTCACCATAGATCGAGTATTTTAGATTTTTTCTGGTACCTACGTTTAAAAGTTTCGTAATCTTCAGAATATTTTCATTGTCACACATCGTATTGTAATCATTTCGTATATGCATACATCGTGCGGATTTGTTTGTATACACATTTCGCTTCTCTGTCATATTATCAGCAAGTTTAACAGACTACAAACGTTCGCAATAACATTATTGGTCAAAAGCAAACTTGATAGCACCACGTCGTCATAATATACAAGATATATAATTAATAATTATATACAATACGTCATGACAATCGCAGATGGTGATCACGGATATAATACAAAATTTCAGTACAAATTACTTGATATATTATTATTACCATGATAAATGTCATACGCTTAACTGTAATTTAAGTTATGTTTGTAGTGATAATGACATAATGTGTACTAAATTGTACTATAATAAATTAATCACCAATACTATATAGAATGCAATGACTGGTGAAAACGCGTTATGAATTAATAAAAAAGTAATTGACTGAGAATTCATTTAAATAAACGTATAACATAATAATATTATAGTTATATATCAGAAATAATGTAAACGTTTTAACGTTCGAAAAAGTATTGAAAACTTCTAAGAATGCTATTATAGTTCTATTGTAACAACTAACAAGTCGTTTTTGTATTAATCATCATAATAAATGTCGTAAGTTACATAATATTATAATGAGTAGGACTGTTTGATATTTTATGTAAGATCCTCGCAACAATTTGATTGGGTGACGTAATTTATTTGCAATGAAATATGCTCTGGTTGTGGCTTATTTGGGTATGACAAGATGACATTAAATTGGAAATTTTATCAACTATAATTCGTAGATGGATATTTTGGTCACATCTGCAGTGCGACTGAATATAGTGAGCTAATCATATATTAAGTCAGTGGAGGACGGAAGTTCTTCAATCCGTTAGTCATCATAGGAACTTAGCCCCCCCCCCCTCCTCAAGTTCCTCTCAATAACTCAATAACTGTCTTTGCCAGTATTGGATTAACTGAACAAATACCAAACAGTTCAAACACTATAATTTAGCAAAATGTACACAAATGCATGAATTAATTATAAACATTTTACAGTAAATGACTGTTTAACTGTTGAACACTTTAAAAAAAAAAACATTTTAAAACTAGGAATTTCATTTATTTACTTCAACATTTAAATAAATATTATTAAAAAATATTTTTAATCAATAGATTACACTAATTTTACCCTTATTTGGACTTGACCTATGAACTCATTCCATATTAATAAACTATTATATAATTCAACTGTTATTATTGTTTTTGAAAGGTAGGTACGACAGTATTTGACTGGCAGCTACCTCTGTTAGGTGTATAAACAATTTAATTGATTCAATTTATTAAATGATACAAAGTTGCATTATTTTACAAATTCAATTATATTTTTTGTAACTATTATCAAAATATAAAATAATAATGCTAAGTTCTACAATTTACCTTTTTTTTTTATTTCTTGATCGATTGATTTATTTGACAAATAATTTTTTTAATTTATATGCTGGCTTCAATATTATTAATTATAATGACGAGAGTTGAACTGGAAGTGAATTACTTCAGAGTAGCTAACTAAATACTTTTACATACAGTTGGGAAATTATACAATGTATATTTTTTTTAAGACTAGTGTGGTATATTTTGACAGATTTTTTGAAAACTTATTGGAAACATTGTATTATTTAGGTCATGCAAAATATTGTACCCGTTAGACAGAAAACTTCATTTGGGAGAATAAAATTAGGAATAAGAATGTAAATTCAGTTTCCTTCCAACTTGAATACTTTAGCCCATCACTTTAAATTGTATGTAAAGTGTGTCCCCTACCAACCTTTTTCATGTTTGCAAAAACCGAACGGTTCACCTAAGACATAGTGTAATCCCATTTCGTTAGGTTGTTTTCCCTTGGGACGGACCGGTCGTTTGGCAAACGTTTATTTTCAATTTTTTATTCTTAAACTAAATAGGTCATTGGTTTTTGTAGTAGTTGGATTTTTACTGTGTAGAGTGCATACGACACACACCTAGATATGCTCCCACGAGAAAGATCGAATGCAAATTCGATATAGAGTAATCAGAGAGTATAGTGCTTGTATTTGTCGATGAACTGTTTTGTTGAAGAATGACTAGGTAAATTTTATCAACATTTGTATTCAACGTGCAAAACGTCACGTTGAACCTTATTTAAAGAATTGTTTACCCAGTAAATACAAATTTAATATAATTATACTCGTATAACATAAGTCAAAATTTAAATCTATATGCGTTATAGTTTTTGAGCGGCGTTTTTATGAGTATATTTCTGTATACTAAAATATGCACATTTACTCAAACAGATTTTCAAAAGAAGATTATTTACATTTGCAATAATATATTATTTTTCACTGGTATTATTATAAAATCAAATCAGTTCGTTATTTTATTTTTGTGTTTAAATAAAATAATACTTTCGTAATATAAAGCAACGAGTTAGTAGCACGAAAGCTGTATAATATAAGGTGTTAACGTGTTGTTATAATTCTATATATTCCAAATATTATTATGTCACATGTATGCAACTTATTCCATCGCATATTTTCAAATATTATAATCTAATATCATAAATGCATAATTCTACGGCCCAAGTTCCAAAGGTGACTCGTGTTTTAGTGGTTTTGCTGCAGTGCGTATAACCAATATGAGACTAATAAAATAGCAAATGTAGCCTGTTACATAATTATCTGATATGGATAGGCATTTGGAATACAAATGATTTCTGCATCCACCCTTATATATCTACAGATAGACGAAGAGAATTAGCCGAACCCCATTAATGATTAAATCCTAACTTTCACGTTCGTGATAATTCTAAATAGTCACTACAGACGCGAAAAATCTAATTGACGTTTTCACAATATTGGTGTAATAACTAAAAACCATACGAAATTGATTTGTTAGCCAAACTAAAATAATTATTTTGTTTATTTATTTTCATATTTCTAAAAGCAGAAAAAAAATAAAGATTTAAACAAAAGTATGTAATATTTTTTTTTAAATTTCATATAAAGATAACAAAAAAAAACACGTGTTTAACAAATAAGTGTGTAAATAAAAAAATAATAACGATGAGAAAAATATATTTATTGTATTTCTTTGACGTGTACTTTTTAATGATATCACATTCTCTGAAATATTAATTGGGAGCTTTTGTTAAAATTAATTTTACCGTATAATGAGTGTTGTCAATGAACGCTTTGATCATTAAAATAATAATAGGTTAACATGCTTTAAAATACATTATATACATTCAAGTTTTAAACAATCTATATTTAAAATAATAAAAATCAGAACTATACTGTTCATAATTCTATAATATTTATGTTGTACATTTATACAGGTGTTTAAATATTAATGATGATATTTTTTTCATTAGAACACGGTTTGTGGCACATAAAGCCATCGAAAACTGTGGGTTAATATTTTGGCGTAACATTTGTTTACGTTGACTAATATTATTTTATTATATTATGCATATATATTATTTAAATTCGATCAAAAGTTATTACAATTATTATACTATTGTCTTAATAAATATAAACCGAATTGTATTAATATAATATTGTATCAATCTGAATACGAATCAAATGAATTATTACTAGATACATTGAAGGTTATTAATTTCACGAATGAGTGTATTTCAAGAGAAGATATAATTTGTGTATGCTCAGATTCTAAGACATAGTAGTGACCGTTTTGTATTTGAGAGTTTTAGAACCATAAATATCAGTATTATAGCTTTTCTTTGAACAGCAATGAGAAGGTTTAATGTAGCTACCATTAACTTCTTTATCGTCGAACGTCTAAGTAAGGATGCTTGTATGTGTTATCAGTGACTGAAGAAACTTTAGCGTAAACCACACAATTTTTAGTAGATTAAAGGTTTCTTTTATTTTGAGAAAGGCACTAAGTTGGAAAAACTGATTAAAGAATATTGAAGTCCATAAAAGCAACTTGTGTCACTAGGTAGATATATTTAAATATTATGTTTTATGTGAGTATAAATTAAACTATACATATATACATTGAGTGATAAAATTATTTACAGCTATGAACTAATAACGCTAATTTACAACTGATGGATATAATATATAAATCAGTTGAACACTAAACATTTTAACCGTATTTTTTTTTTTGCTAGTAAAAAATAAAATATCGGTATAATAATATACACATTGAAATACTAATATTGACTTAATATGATATAGAGATATTATCTTTGTGCGATTATCATTGTTCCACTATATGACACATAAAACGTATGTTTTCGGTGCTGAACAATAAGTAATACAATGGAAATGTATTGTGTGCAATAAATCTCTTAAATTTCGGCAATGGTTTGTAACGTACAATTTTGGAACCGTATCAATTTATGATATTGGAGCTTAGAAAAAAAATAAAGAGATAAAATAAATAAACATGCCAAGTCTGAATGTGTCACGAGAAGTATATCTTACAATACCAACGGATTTTGTACAATATATACAGAAAAAATGTACTTTATAAAGTTGTTTGATAAAACCAGATATAAAAATATTTTGTACTTACCTACTCAATGACGTTATATAAAATGTATGAATCATACAGTATGATTATAATTCATTTCCATTAACCAATTATTAACTATAAACTGATTGATAACATTAAGTATAGATATTATTTTAATATTATGTACATTATATATATAATGCCTTTTTTTTTATACCGTTTGAATCACAAATAGCCAATATAATAATATATTATTTACCCGATATTAATGTTTAATATACTGTCACCGACTTTATACGACAGAACACATTGAGATATTTTTAAAAATTTAAAGAAAGTAAAAAATCGTAGAAACGCTTTAATTCTTGATGATCCTTTTGTACCTACTCAAACGCAAAAAGTTTTTAAAATATCAATAAAGCTTTTAGTTTAGAAAAAAAGATCTTTTCAAAGTTCTAAACCATATTTTAAATAACTCGTTTAACGTCTCCTTTTGCTACATTACTCCCGGTTGTCGTGGTTTATTCATTCACGAGTACTATAGAAAATAGGCATTTGTATTGTGAGAACTAAAACTCATTCGATACTATTCTATTGACAGGCTGCTGAATAACGCTAACATTAAGACGTGGTAATTATTAGTTTTATTGAATAATTCAATATTTTGAGAACAATAGTTTTATTTTAATTTAATGTCCTATTGCGGTGTATGATGGCATTTAACTTTGCGGTATTTTACTCTGTATCACGCGTCGTGCTTGATTTTTAAATACCAAGTATAGGTATGCGCATGTGTATATAATATTGTTTATTATTATCAGCTTCAACCAATTTATAATATCAAACACTCCAGAGCTATGATTTAAAACATTACTTACGCATTGTTTATGTTTTACCCTACAAATTTTGTTAGTAATGTTCAAGGACCACCACATATGGCTACTGCATGTTATTTTAACTATCTATGTAAACATGGAAAATGCGAGTTGTATGTTATCTATTAATAATTAACAAAAGTTAAAAGTTAAATTCTACATAATATACTATTAACGCTGATAATTTCAATTCCGAAAATTCAGTGATTTTATCTTTGAAGAAAACTTTTTAAAATAAATATTATTATGAATTCATATTTGAGAGAATGACTGACTTAAATGGTTTGAATTACATAAAAAGTAACGTTGGATTTCCTCACTAAATATATTTTAAAATTAGAAAATGCTTCACTTTCATTTATGGTAGTTTGGTAATTATTGGTAATAATTGCATTTTATATCTTAATGTCTTAGCATATTTTGACAAAACTAAATGCATACCTATTTAATATTTTATATTACATATCGAATAAATTCTACCACTGATATTAACTTTATTTACATAATGTATATGCACATACCTGATATAACACTATTTAGATAAACAACTATCTATGTTTAATATTTGTGTTTTTCGTCGAACTGCTGAGATTGGTTTTTAATTATATTAATCTTAACCATACTACAGTGCTGTTAAAATAATGTTTTATAAAGACATGATGTCAATTTTTTTCAGTATTTCGTGTATAATTAATGTATATAATGTATTTGCTTGCGGACGAGAAGGAATGTCTGAAATAATATTTTTAATCTCTTATCTAAACTCGTGGTCATTTCACGTAATTTTTTTTTTCAAGTTTTATTTCACCATCAGCCTTTACGCGCTGATAATAATATATATATTTTTTTCACCGCCGTAATAATAATTAACGTTAAGAGCTAAGCGAAAACCGCCCAGATCCGCCATCGAATTACCACGCTTTTGGCCGCATAATCGCTGTTGCGAAAGTAAAAACAAGAAAACTTTTAACGATAACTGCTCCACCGACACTTTAGTATTGCACTCGATTTGCCGGCAGCGATGGGTTGGAATAGGTATATATCGGCCGCGGTGGCGGCAGGGTGTGCTGTGTGCGATGAAGTCGTTCTGTAAAATAGGAAAACTTCCGGAAAGAGCACAGCAAACAAACGACCGTTCAAAGGACAATTGTCATGTAATTACACGGTCGAGGAATAACGAGCCGATCTTAAATTCCCCATCGACACTTGTCTACATGTTTTCGCGCACGCGTTTCCGACCGATGGAAAACCACCGCTGCACACGGCCGAAAGATAAATATAATACTATTGTACGATCGACGAAAAATGTGGTTTAAATAATAATGTAGAACGGGAGGAAATATCGCTCGTCGGAGAAAGTTCAGAGTTCAAGAGTTTGACCGTGTGTTTGCAAGATAAATGACAACACCATCGTCGGTTTTTTTGTGGGAACCTATTAATCTAGGCCGGTCGGTCTGTGACGATCTTTCGTTGTCAGCGCAACCATCAGTTTTTTGGTTTTATGGAAATAAACTATAATTTTGTCATGACATATTATGTACGTATTATGCAGATAATTTATTTGCCACATAATTATCATTTATCCTCCGATCTATAGTTTTGTGGTTTCAGATCTTTAGACAATTTAAGTCCATGCTGTAATTTATTTTATAGCGTTAAAATGTAGAAGCGATTTTCCCCAAGGTCCTGCGTATGAATACGTATTGTTTCGACGGATGGTTGTAAACCGTACAGGATTTTTCAGTTCCCTCGAATAATTCCCAATCACAACATTTCAAATTGTCACGTTGACGAGCATTATTTTCTTATTATCATGTAATGTTGGAACAACTTGATGTTATTTGACATTTGAAACTATTTTGGACCATTTTTATATTTGACCTGAATACGCCTGATGAGGGAAAAAAATGAATGTGTCATTAAAAGCGTTCAATAAACATGAAGTTCAATGGATTTTTGATTTCATGTCGTTCAAAAATTTCGTTTGATTATAATGTGTAGTACTTATATTATATTATAATAGGGTAAAGCGAAAAATTGTTTTTAAGTTCGGACGGAACGGGTGGCATATGACGTGTCATAGGAATTTGATCGCTTGTTTGGTTTTAAGCTTTATTGAAAAAAAAAATAAAACAAACAAACATAAGCGCCTCCCCATAAACGCTGACAGGCATTTTGCTCACCGAGTAACGCGCGCGTCCGTTTCGTTATAATAATATCATTGTTTACGATTGTCGTCGCGCGTATTATGTTGTATAATAATATTATACAACTACACTACAAACGGCGAAGCGATCGAATATTATCATACAGAAACCGTATAAACACGTCATTATTATATTGTTGTCGGCGCGTCGTCGCAGATATATACACGCCTAATCCCACATGTCAGCCCCGGCGCCGCCGTCGGGGATTTCACGCACATGGGAGAGTCGAGTGGAAAATAAAACGCCGACGACAGCGCGTCTATCCGTAGGATTACCGTGGAACACGCGACACTATTATACGCATTTATAACAATACAATACGTATGCGCACACAGCCGAGGAACATTATTGTCATCACCATCGTCATTATTATTATTATTATTATTGTTATTTTAATAGGTCCCCTCGTCGAACCATCGACGAAATAATACGTGTCGTGATATTATGTATATGTATTTCGCCAGTATAATATAGGTAGTGTATAGTTGTTGTCATGCGGAGATTCGGACGATGGCCGTCGTTTTTGGCGCATCGGAGAAATCGTGAAACGCCCCTCTCCCCCCCAAAAAAAAGAAGATAACTCGGGACCGCTAGAGTATAATGATTTTGACCGTAGCCCTCGGAAACCGACGGTTGATATCGTATATTCGTGATAATATTGTATCATACAATATAGTTGAAAACGTAGCTAGGTGTACTGCTGATGGAGACGTTGAAAAAATTGACATTAAAAGTTTAACTTTAACTAACCGTACCTTAGTAAAAAAATTCGATCCACGACACGATTGAAAACGTGATGGTATAGACGTATAATAATAGTGCATATTATTATGGATACGACTAAATATTCTCGATTTATTCACTAAAAATCAAAAGTTCGTGGAAAAGTTTAGAAATGTAAAAACGTGTTAACGCGGATTTGTAACGCGTGTATTTTACGATCACCTTGGGCTGTTGCCAAGTTCTGCCTCGTCTGCGACGCGTACAATACTGTTATATATTATGTTATACTAATTACGACAAATGACCGTCACGGCGATGATAACGGCAGTGGAATCTATTAAGCGTTGTCATTACTATATGGATTAGTATTTTGTTTTTGTTTCCACGCCATGATATTGTTATCATGTGAGACTTGCGATGCCCAGCAAACCTGCAGCGACCCCGTCCTAAGTACAACTAGTACGCGTAAATAATAATATATCGATGTAACGCTCATTGTACATACACGCGAAATTAGTGACTCACGCAGGTACAAAGCCGATAAATTTCAATGATATTTGTTGAGGCATAACGATAGTGTTACCACTTGATATTATGTTTATCCGAGAAATGTTATGTCAAAAACAATATAGTAGATATTATATCAGTACACGTCGTGCAATCTGAAATATTCGCCGATCACCGATATACGATTTTCTACCTTCCATATCCTTTATGGTATTAATTAATATTATGGTAAACATGCTTGACTTTATGTATCTACCTATACAAACCGTAGATATATTTTGATATTGTGCAGAAAAATTATAATTATTAATGTTACTCGTTTTTGCAATATTTTTCTAATTGTATTTATCATGAAAAGCACCACATTTTTAAAGCACTCGATAAACCCTTTCGAGTGCCCTCTCGAAATTTAGTTTTTTCATATTTTATTCTCATCACTTTATGCCTAATTAAAATTTACTTATTGTAATCATATTTTAAATTAATACCAAAAAAAAAAAAAAATATAGTTTAACTAATTATTACTGCAATGGGTATTTGGGGTTTCATATTCATTTTCGTAAAATTCAACACTCTTAAGGTTAAAACGTCATATTTTAATAAAAATAAAATAATAACATTAGCGCCTAGAAATTGTATTCTACAGTTTTAAATACCATTATTTTACCATTTTAAATCCAGGTATTTCTGTTTCATGTTCAACCGCCGCTTGGCGTACATAAACTAATAATAATAATAACATAGTGTTATCGACGAGCGAAAATTAAACGATAACATTATAATAGATATTAAGATATAATCCAAAAGTAGATTCTACTTATTATGTATTCCTTCCAGTGTTTGTTTGGAAACAAAGTGTAATTTTATGTGCATTTATAGTTGCTAATAATATATTTAAATACATTTAGCCTAATGGAAGCGTTACGACCATTTATTGTTTTCGTGAGCGTAAAAACATTTTCATTTTCCCCATAATAATAAAATTCTAAATGTTGTAATTCTTTTCGGGTTTTTCTGGAGTTCCAATAAACAAAATACGCAATACACGCGTGTATATCCTTTTGAATGTGTACCAGTGATGTGACAGAGAAAACCACAATGTCTTGAAAGTAATTCAGAATCTTATCAAAAGTGGAAAACCGCTACATGGAATTATCTCGATTTGGTTACTATATTGTCTTGGATAAAGTGCATATTTTTCCAAGTATTTTTCTACATTATTTTCTATCTCATAATAAAATATCCTTTATTAGAAGTGCGTCTACCAGCAGTTACATTGCAGTATTATGTTCGTTGACGATTATTCTCATCGACGCGCGTCCTTGATTGTAGAATGGCTTAAAGTTGTCGCATTCATAAACATTTTACTGTAATGAATTGACGATTCTTAAAAAAAAACCTATCCTGAAAATTAAATTAAATCGTCAAAGTAATTTCGAAATGTTCTCCACTGTTTGCACGAGTCGAATTTCCTGTAATTATGGTATAGGTTGGCGCACAATTTAATTATTTGTATTATGCGAAATCAATATTCAGTATTCTGGTTGACAAAAAAAAAAAAAAAAAAAATCACAAGATAAAGGTAGATTACTTAAGTCAATTTTGTATTTTATCATTTATCGTAATACATGTTCGATAGTATATCTACTGCATCTGATCAATTTTCAAAATACGGGTGTTAATGCCTAATGGATTCAAGTGACCATACATGTATTACACACTTGTGAAAAACATACCTTCCAGTTATATATACTTACTCGTATATCTATTGACTCATTAAAATTTTATTCCATTATTCTTCGCATGGCCAAATTGTCCTTAAACTGTTTTTTGGACCTGTTCACATGCTTACGTTATAACAAAACACATTTTATATTGTTGGTATAATATAACTTATAAGTATAACTGTGTCTCTAATTCATTATAAGGATTCAAATTACTATTTTTTTTTTAATAGAGATATAATTTTACATTACTTAAATTCACACTTTAAGTTCGATTTTTCTTTTTTTCCCATCCCGGCGTAGGCAGTTGATACTATAATTGAGCCTATTTTTCCAGTATCTCAAAGCCTCATTGAATTATAAATACATTTTTGAAAACGCGTTACAATCAAATAATAGTCCGCAATCACACGGCCTTTTATGTAGGCAATTCTGCTACACCGCTGTCATGGGTCCGTTTTTCTGATTAATAAGTTTTTAATAATGTCTTTTTTTCTAATAATATTACAGATTGACTTTTAAAATGAATAAAAAATAATATTGTTCAAAAATGAAATCGAGATTTATTTTTAGAGGGTATTTAAATACCTCCGACACCCTTAAAGCTGTTTTTCTCTGGTTTGGGTTTCTACGATTTAATTATTTTGACAGGCACATAACCTAACCTACCTAACCTATATGCACTATGACAGCCGTTGTACATAATATTTTATAGTTATAGTAGTGACGTGCCAATTTCTACATTATCGCGATGGGTAGGTCATATGGTAATAACGATAATGATTGAACAACGGTCGACAAGGCCGTGGCTATAATAATCTTATGCGGCAAAGGCAATTATTGCAATAGTGAAAACGATTCATTGAGCGTAAAACACTCATTATCTCAAAAAGTATTAATGTTACTAATATTTTTTTATATAGTTTCAAGTTGTTAAAAATCAATTATCATAATTTAATAATCATATTTATAAATATTTTTTATCCTTATATTTTTTTAAGTTTTTTTTTTCTTTTTTGAACGACAACATAGAGTTCTAATTTAATTTTCCAAAGCAGAATATTTTTCTAAGTATTTTGATACATAAAAATCGAATTTAGGGCGAGTAGTTTATGAGTTATAAGTACTTAAAGTTTAGACAAGCGGAGTAGTGGACAAACATTTTGCGGGGTAATTCCATACCACTCCACTCCACCCATCATAACTTTAAATACTTATAACTCATAACCTACTCGCCCTAAATTCGATTTTTATGATTCAAAATACTTTGAAAAATATCCTGCTCTGAAATATAAAACCGAAACTGCTGTCATTCGAAAAAGTAAAAACTTAAAAAAATATAAGGATAAAAAATATTTTCAAAAACGTTCTCACTTTTTGAGATAATTAGCGTTTTGCGCTTAATGAACCACCCTGTATGATTTTATTATCTTAATAATATACGCATAATATCCTATGTGTTGGACCGAGACGACGAAAATAATATATACGTGTACCACGGTTACTGTAAGAGAGCAGAATCTGCGCGCTCGTGTATCGGACGCGACGGGATTTAGTGTTGAAACTTTCGTCGCGGCGGCGGCGTATGAGCTGCTGTCGGGTCGGTCCGGTTTCCAAGCGGTATTGTGTGCTGCGATATACATAAACACGGGCGTACCCACGTACTATACAGACTATAATATAGAGTACTATTATTACTATTATTGTTGTTATTATTATTATTATTATGTTTACGCATACGCATATAATAATATTATAAACCTACTATAATATTATACATATATTAAATTATGTATAACGTCGTGACGGAACGAAACGGGAACGGGTCCGGGTCCCCTGGGGACTTACCCGCGCATGCGACAAGTACGTGTACCTGTATAATATACGCGCACGGTGGGTAGGTGTGTGTGTGTGTGTGTGTGTGTGTGTGTGGGTGAGTTTGCGTGTACACAGTCGATCGACACCGTATATATATATATATATACATATTATACGCGTGTATGGAGGGAAAACGTTAATGCGTGTACGTGCGTGCATTCTAACAATATCATCATCAACTATGTTTCCGTGTGCGTGTGCGCTCGGACCGAACGGCGGCAATCTTGTTGCCGCGGCGGAAAAAAGCGCCACTCTCCGCACTGTAATGTATGGAATATAAATGGAACCGTATTTACGAACGGTGTCCGACCCCGCACACCGTCCGACCGCGCCCCATCCACACAGCAGGTAATGTGCTCTCCCCTCGCCACTCGCCTCCTCCACCGTCACCCCCCCCCCCCTACTTTCGAAACGGTGGAGAAATCACCCGGGTCCGGGTCACTTATTCGAGTTGTAAATCGAGCGGGAATATCGTCTGCCTTCTGCCACGCCGACAAATCCGTCGGGAGATCACTCGATGTTCTATGACTGTGTCTCGTCATTATAATTTCGACCGTCGTCCCGTCTCTCTGCGCAACGTCCGACGTAAATGTCAGAATATCGCGGATAATATATAGCACACCTGATGATCGCGGTGACGTCGACGATAAGACGTATCACGGTACGAGCATAATATCATGCGGTGATAAAACGATAGTTGTGGGTACATTAATAATTATCTCCGTCCGAGTAAAAAATATGTACCTATTTGAGAACAACATAAAAGTTCGGATCATAACGTTAGCGTCCGTTATAAATCACAAGTCGCAGTTTTTTCACGAAATATCGCGAAAAAGGCTGTCGTCGCGAAGGTGCTTTCGGACTGTGCAGACGGAATACTTTTAAAAACGGCGCTCTTGTGCGGTGTACCTGCCCTTCTTGTAGATAAATGGCCACGGTGGATATTTCGCGAAAGTCCTATCGACCCACGCGCGTACGTGTGGGTGCTGGGTTCTCGGTAATCGCTGATACAGAATGATATTTTGTGTAAATTTCGTAACGTAATATCATATTTTCATAGATTATTACATTATTCATATAAAACAGTATATTTTGCCCTTCCCATAGACTTTTCGCAATATTATTACCATATGGAATCAATAATATATTTGTTGGCTGCAAAATGTGTGCGGTCTAGACCGCGGCGTTCTACGAGTTGTCGTGGAGATAAGTGTGTTCTACGAAATTTTTTTATGCTCTGTAGTTGATATTCTCTAATAAAGTTTTAATACGAATTTCACGAATCCGTTACACAACTACGTAATAATATAAGAACCTAATTTGTCTACATCATCTACAGTATTACAAGATGCGTGAAATCTTCTCATGCAATATATTATTACGATTATTTTATGCATATTATGGTTTGTAGGCGGGAGACATAATATAATGTAACCCGTTTTTTTTTTTTTTTAACACTTATTATTTTTTCACTACCTTTAGTACCATTTTTCAGCGCACTTCAACGTGACTTGACGCTATCTCCTCGTACTGCGTGAGACTTTTGAACACACATATAATATTATGTCCATCGTACATTCTACGTTTATATATAAATGTATGATATATATTTTATATTGCAATATAAAACGTGATAACCTCACTGCATGTACATAATATTGTACCGTTCGTAAAATAAAAAAAATGATTTTCAGTCACAATATTCCAACTAATGATTTCCAAATAATGCGAAATTATAGTTTAGTACCTATTTCTAAACCAAAATATATTTTATTATGTCCGATTATCGATAAATTCCTGTCCTTTATCTGACATTTTTACGTCGGTGTAATATTATGTGGTCGTACTATTTATATTTATCAATCTGAGTTGAACTCATGGTGTTGTTCAATTTACAAAATGTGCAATCCTTCGGGAATTTTATCCTCAAACATTTACCAGTTTATCAATAATTCTGACAAGCATGGCACAATAAAATGGGTGTTCTTCTGTGGGCATTATTTGTTTGATTACATCTTGAGAAAAAAAAAATTAAACAAAATCGTGAATTCAGAGTTTGCAACGTGCGGAATTGTATATTCGGTTTGTATTGAATTGCGCGTAAGAAAATACAAACATGCATTCAGATTAAACTCTGCACTTTAAAAATTGAGGAAACTTACGCTTTATAGGAAAACACGAGGGGGAAAAATATATTTTTATATTTCCAAACCCTCGTGAACTTTGGACATATAACCACCATTTGGCCTTTACTACGTGAAGGAGTTGAGGGGAAACATCACACACGTGCTTTCAACTATTCTATTTTCTCAAAGAATTATATTTGCTCACAGAGCTCCACAAAACGTTTACAGAATATGAATCATTCTGTTATTGCTTTACGTTGACCTTACAAAACTACATTTTATCTAATGAACCAGCCGTAACGAGTACCATTTACGAATAAAATATAAATGCTTGTGAAGTAGTTTTAATTTTAAATTCAATAAAAATTTAATGACGCATAGGCAGTCAAATATCGTTTCGTATTACAATAATCTCACCATATTATATGAAATTGTTTCTTTTTCTGGTAAAAGTATTGCATTTAAAAATAAACCATGCATGCAGGTTACTGAAATAATAATTAACAATTTAATATATTTTATTAATTATCAGTATTGATGTATTTTAAGACTTTAATGTTATTAGCGATTTTGTTTTTGTCTAAATTGAATAATAATAATTTATAGTACATTTACATTTAATTGGTTTGAAATTATTATTTTTTTTTTTAACCCAGCGCTTAAGAATGTAATTGAATAATTTAAATATCCAAATTTAGGTATAATTCAGTAATAAATTATCTGGAACCAAGATAAAACAATGCATTTTTATCATATTTCTGAGAATAATTAAAAATACATAATTATCTATAATTAGTGCTAGTATATCAAGAGTTTGGTTTTTTAATTTCATGATAAATAAAAATAACAAACGTCTCTTTGAAAAATAGTTGATACATAGTATGAATATCATTATTTACATATGCTTGTCCTATTTGGGGCAAATGTGCATAAACCCACTTAAGAAAATTGAAATATGTATTACAAAATAAAACCTAAATAATAATAATAATAATAATAATAAATGCTCCACGGTTAGTATAAAATCTTAACATACACAAATAACTCCAAAAACCAAAGACCATATGAAAAATTTGGAAGTTTCTATAAGTCCATTCACAAGTCAACAGGTCCAATGCACTATACCTTCTCAACATAGGACCACCACTTCAACGTCTCCAACGCTGACTAAAACGAGGACATCCGCATGACTTAATTCGAGGTACAGATATTAGATAGTATTAATAACTACTAATTAATTAGAAACCACTCCATTGAAATTAATACATTTTACTTATGGAGATAAATAAGATGGAATATTATGTACATGTTATATTATTTACAGTATACATAAGTAATATGCGTAATACTCATTGCATATTATCATAGCACAAACTAGAACTGTCTTGTTGTTTTGAAAAAATGAATATGTATAATACTGTAGTATATTATGTAAATTTCGATTTTAGCTCATATTGTTTCCCGTACACCGTGTGTTTTACTATAGTATTAACCAGTTATATATTTTTGTGAATCAGTGGTTATAGTTCTAAGCCGGAGCATAATATTCCCCGAGTGTATTTACAAACGCCAAATCATATTTATCGAGATTAACAATAATGCTAACATGCTTGGTGCTTTGAAAATATAATGGTAAAACAAGGCTATAATTTTGATTTGGCCTATCCCAGTATTAAACTATTCATTTTATCCCTTTAACAAGCTATTGGGAACAGATCCCGAATCCCCGTAGCTTCCCGTGGTTTCTGTAATTCTGATCATTTTAATATTCATTTTGGTGTCGAATTCAAATGTACGAGAGGCGTGATTTCCCGGCAATTGTCGTTGTTTATGATATCAATAATTAATAGTTTTGATAGCAAACATAATTTAAATGAACTGTTGCCAAGATAGATAAATTATATTTAATTGGGACAAAAGTATAATTAATCTTTGTATTTAACTATTACTAGGTAGCTTATGATGGTTTCATATAATAACCGTCATTAATTTAAATGGCTACAACATTCTTGCTTAAAATATTTTTGTTATAAGAGCTTAGCAACTAAATGGTCAGTGAACCAAAATCAATATAACGTTTCAATTTATTACATGTTTGGACTAATATTGGACTATATATTATATAGGTATGTACATAAAAAAAATATGTGTTGCATTTTGAATATATAGAAACTGCAAATTTTTTTGATATAAATATATTATGGGCATCACGGATAACATGATTAGTTAATGTCTATAATGATAAAAAATATACAACACTTACAATTGGATATTAATATTTAATAATTATAAAATTTCCTAATTTACTCTTATTTTTTAAGTAAGTCCATAATGAAAAAAGGTAGAAAAGTAGACTGACGTTGTGTCAGCTTAGCTTGCTTGTATAAATAATACAATTTGATTGTAAAAAAAAAAGTTATAAAAATCGAAAATATCTCCTGGCTATAAGTAGCGTACATTTTTGGGTACCTTTCATTATTGATAGAGGTAGAAAAACTTGTTGAAAACCTTCTATTAAAATGTATTATGAAAAGAAAAATGTTTATGAATTTCTAACTAAAAATTAATTTACAACATTTTAAAAATGTATAATGTAAGCTATGAAAAGAAAAACTTTTATAAATTTTTAACTGAAAATAGTTTGAACATTTTTAAAATTTTGATGAATTTTGTCAAAAATTTAAACGTTAAGTGCATAAAAAAAAAATAATTGCACCTATGTATCTTCAATATTTTTAACTTTCATTAATGATATTTATAAGAAACCTAGCATTACATTGTAAAGCTTTTTTAATAAGTGAATCGACTAAGTTTTAAGATAATAATTTAAAAACAATTTACAAAATTTGAAAAATTTCTCAAAGTTATAACTAGCTCAAAAATAGTCAAAAAAATGTTACCATTTATGGAAAATGTTAATAAAAATATTTGATGAACATCTCAAGAGTCTACGGTTATTAATTTTTGAGTTAAACCAAAAAAATGAAATCGATTTTTTTTTAAATTAGTTTTGCGTAAAAATACCATTTTTTTTTTTTGTTTTACTTGACGCTTTCTAAAATTAATTGGAATTTTATATGTTTACCCCCTAAAAGTACCATATAAATTCATTTTTTTATCAGAAAAGATGCTGATCTCGAAAATTGGAGCTCTTTTACTACCCAAAATGTTGTTGACAGACAACTCGTTTTGATATAAACACAAACATCATTGTAAAATCAATAGGTACATTCCTTCAGAATCTATAATAATAAAATATCTATTATTTTGGTTAAGCATGAAATAAACAGAAAGATGAATTTGTTGATAATCTTTATCAATATGAACGCAGATCCCGTGATTTTTTTTTTGTGATTACAATATTATTTAACAAAAAGAGTACTAGGTATTGAAAGTTAAAATCAATAAATAACATGGTAAAAATAAATAAGTATAAGGAAATAAATTAGGAAACAAGTCTATAAGAAAAAATAAACCTAAAAATGATTCAATTAATTTATCTTATTAACGCTATTTAGCTTTTGATAAACAATATTAAATATTATTATTATTATAACCCAGTTTACCAAATGATTGTATTTTTTTTTTCTATACTGGCCTAATTTGCTTTATTTCTTGATATTTTTACCATTAACATTTCCTTTTTAATTTTATTAATGGGTCAACGATTAAAAAAAGTCTGGGTTCATCATATTAATTACACCACTGGGGCTAAAGTACGACATTAATAAGTTAAAAAGGTCAACAATAATTCCAGGATTATTTTTTAAACAGCAAATAATATTCTAAACATTTCAAGCGAAGCAATATTTTTAGAAAATGATTGTTTCAAGTTAATCATTAGAATTGTTACGTCACTTTTTTAAATTTACTAAAAATAAATACAACGTGATAGTTCAATAACTAATATACACTGGCACACTGCATAAAAAAAAATCATTCGTCATAGTTCATTTTTACATTGATTTAGTGAGATAAAACCAAAACTTTTAACATTTTACATGTAATTTAAAAATGTAATGGAAACTCATAACATTAATTATAGTAATTGTTTGTTTTATAATACCTTCTTTGTTTATTAATGTGTGCAGTGTATACTTTTAAAAAAGATTTCAGTTACGCATTGAAATGGATAAAAGTTAGCAAGAGTTTTTGGAACGAGGTTAATTTGCTATTATATCTTCTGAAAGCAATAAAATGTGGAAAGTAACCTCACCAATTATTTAAAATTAATAATTTACACAAAAAAAATTTTTTTTTTTAAATTCATGATTAACAAAAAAATTGATAACTATTAAGAGTCATGGTTTTGGTGTTCTAAGTTATTATTATAATCATTGATCGTAAAAATAATTAATAATATTATGGTGGTTACTTCCAATAAAACATTTCATTCTCGATATTGTTTTATTATTTTTATTGAGTCAAATACAATCTGTAAATTAATTTACACGACAAGTATTTGTGAGGTTGCACTTATAGTAAAATTATAATTTTCAATTAATTAAAATAACTTCAATATTTTAGAGTTTAGTACAATTTAGTAGTAAACAACTATTGGTGTATTTATGATAATTTTCATTCGATGATGAAATAATTCATAATACAGACCGGTGGGGGAGGGGGGCATTACCACACCTACCGACCTACCACAATCGCCAAATAGTGGGCCTGAACAATTATATAACTTAACAACAATAAATATATGTATATATACTTCCACAATTTTTTTTTTTTATACACCTCATACTTATTATCTTGTTGAATTTTTAGGCGGTTTAAGTGAATCAATGCAAAATAAGAATGAACAAGACGCAAACAAATAAATATATCAAACAAAATATAATATATAAATTAATGTCAAACAATGCTGCATAAAATCTCGGAAATGCATTAAGAATGGCAAATGCTGAACAGATATTGAACATTATTGGATAAAATACTTCATGAATTATTATCATTGGTTATAAATATTATAGATAACACTCAATGCTACACAATTTAGTTCTGCATGTCGACGGGTGCACAGTGAAATTATATTTACAATGCTAATAATTTATAGGGCCCGGAAGTGTAGGTATATATATGAACTGTAAAAAGTAAAAACTATCGAAATTATGCGCTCAAAATTTTTTATACATAACATCAATACGAATGAAAACATTTTTTGTACTACAATTTTCATTTCAATTTAGTTGAATGGTAAAAAAAAATATTTTTTTTATATATTGAAAAATAAAATGTATTTTAAATTTTAAATTTTAAAATAGTATAGATACATATTATTATATTTATTTTTCGGACATCAAAGATTTACATTCCTTATTATAAGTATTTTCAAAAGTAAAAGAGTTCTGGTTATTGGCTAACATGTTATTATACACCGGAAAACTTTGCTCCACATCGACATTCAATTAATACACTTGGTGTGCATTTAAATATATTAAAAATTAAACATAATATTATCCATTCAAAAGTAAACGGGTCTATTTTATTTGGCCATAACCAGACACAACCATATTTATACATATACCTACATTTTATATTTTGTTCATTATTTGATTCTATATATCTATATATTGCTGTCGAAACTCCTTTTAGAAGTAATTTATTTTGACGATCACATCATATAAAAAATAGGCTATTGCAACACACAGTAAACAACAAACAGTTTGAAAAATATACATATAAATAAATACAATTTTACGAATTCATAAAAGCAACTATAACGAATGCATACCATCGACATAATATTACGATTGGGTAGTAGAGTTTCGACCTATACCACATATAATTACTAAAGTCGCGGAATCGCTAATACCTATAGAAATCTATACCGGGGTAATGTAAACGATTGCTAAGACAAGAACCTCAAAAATCGACCGGGTGCACGTGTTTAGAAACACACACCAAGGATAATTATAATGTAGTAAATGCAGTCAAACCATTCGAATTTTTACAAAAACAACAACTTTTCCCGACCATACCCAACAGACACATGCAAGACCCACTAGCAAAGACAATAGAACAGAAACCACTTATAAGGGAGCCTGGTGGACATCATAATCAAATGTATCATAGACTTAAGCACGTTCATGCCACTCACGCATATACAACTTGTACACTTCTATATTTGAAATAAAACTACCCACCCTATCATTATATTATTTACTGTAGAAAATTGTCTTCGACTATTGTTTTAAAACCACCATCATCTGGGTTTCTGGCAGACCACACGCAACAATTATGGTTTGAATTAGAAAATTTAGTGAACCGAAAAGAAACATCAAAACTTTAAAGTACTTAATATATTATTGAGAAAAATATAAATAAAACGCCAAGTGGGATCTATCCCCCGACCGTGAATCGGTTTTATAATATTTAATATTATGTGAATCGATTTTTAAAGAAAACTGCTTTAATACGAGTTACAAAAAACAAAACTAAAGTCTAATACGTGATGGTTAAAGGTTATTGAAAAGCATATTGTGACACGTGCAGAGTAAAAAGAATATAATTTTAAATTTAATAGAATCTGACTTGAGTTTTTTTCTTTTTTTAGCAAGGGCTGGTTCCAAATGAAAGAAGGCGATGAAACATGAAGCACAAGAAAACATAACATATGTTTTTTACATCGTTAAACGCAACAATTTATTTAATAATCTTTATGTTTCCATTTTTTTCCACATACAAGTAGGTACAATTTAAATCACCTGTATAAGTTTGTAAAATATTTTTTCAACGGAAAAAAATATCTAAACTGTATGATAATATTATTATATTACCTATTTTGTGTATTTTTGAGGAATACAACAATGTTAATAAATTATATCCATGATATAAAATTATAAATATTAATGAACTATTCTACATCCTACTTTCATATAAAAATGTATTATTACATTTAAAATACACTATTAATAATTGTTCAATAAATGTCCGTACAATTTTTAGTAAATAATCTATTAAAAAATAATATAATAACTACTAATGAGTACAAACTTATAACTTAATAATTTATTTAATTAACTTTATAGGATTGAAAACCATCGGTTGACGATCAATGATAAAAGTGATAACTAAATAACTAATAACATAAAACCATATAAATGTGAATGATAGAACCTAATTAATATTATAGAACGTTGGTTATGAGCATTTCGACCATATACAGTTACTCAGGGGAAAGCCGAAACGTTTATTATGGATCAGCTGGCTGTTAGCTTATGATTGTTTGTAAAATCAAAATAATTATTAATGACGAAAAATAAATAAGTTTAGACATGTATCTGGTATCTCGTGTGCCTCGATAATAATAATAAAAAATGATTTAGCGTTCTATGCAAGATATAGTCATTTATATCGTCCCTACCACGAGTTGGACTTTAAAAAAGTAATAAAGGTATGCAACATTTCTGAAAACTTGGACGAGACGATACTCTCCCTCCCCTCCCGCAATCAAAAATTCAACAAAAGTATAATGTACATACAATGTACACATTTGCTGCACTCAGTCTTGATTGGTTTTGAGTTTAGTGTAATATATGTTATTCAACTATAATATTATAAACTGTTAAACTCGTATGACTGCACTTGCATGTTTACCTTATGGTTATTTACAATTATGCAGTGATTTCACTCTTCTGACTCGTACTCGACTCCAAACTATATGCTAGATGCTAATATATATATGCCTATACCGATATCTACACTAAGTTTTTCAATGGTAATTATTGTCGTTAGTTTGTCCGATAATGATAGTATTATATCATTATAATATCATGTTACTCCGATTACTATAACGGGTATTATACAATTTCATCCATCAAGGTAAACTCGATCAGACTAGTATCTCAACGCCATATTTTCGTAGTGCATAAGGTGTTGTGCAGTGTGGCGACAAATCGTCGAAACGAGTCGGGTATATTATACTTATATTTTCGAGCCTCGTCACTTCCGGTCTGACAAATCGCGTCATTCGTTTCCCGAGTATATAACGTGGGTGGCATGTCAAGGTAAGATGCATATCAGTTATTATCGTGTGTAATATTATATTATATAACTCACAGGTTATTATCTTACGGGAACTATTAATTTGTGAAATAAATAATGTTTCTCCAACGTCATACAGTTGAAGATTTTTATGTTTTATATTATATAAATGTTTTTTTATAAATATGCCTAGATCCGAGGCCCAGCTGCAAGCGTTGCACTTGATTGTTTTTATTTGAGATTCTGAGTGAAAAGCGATGTATCTATTCAGTATTAATTTTACGATGATGTGTGTTTTTTTGTGTCTGTCATCATTCTTTCAGGCAGTAAAAACCCTTCAATATTCTACTTTTTTTTGTAAATAAATGAATCTAATTAGAATTTTAGGAAGTCAAAACAGTTCTAGTATTACAATTTCTATAAGTTAAAGCACCGAGAAAAATCAAAAATAATTAAAGAAAAACAGAGAGATTTACGCGAAACCAATTTTCGAAAAAAATGATTTTGTTTAATGTGTTAACGTAAAAATGAAAAACTATTGATACTTGAAGCTTTCACCAAATGTGTATGACTATTTTATGTACACGATACAATTTTTAAATTGTTTGATTTTTATTTAGCCATTTATAGACATTTCAAATTTAAAAAAAAATGTTTAAACAATAAAACACTATTCTATAATTAACAATAAAACATTTTTGTTGAGTCAAAAAGCTTAAAAATTTAACTCTAAGTTCCTCAAAAGTTGTGACAATAAGAGTTCAAATATTTAAAAAAAATTTAAACAACGTGTTTTTTTTTAGATATTGTAAGTTAAAATGTTGACTAAATTATAAATTATTTAAGCGAAAAATAACAATTTAAATTATTTTCTTGTAATTTAAAAACATTATTCGTGGGTACAGAGTACCTATTTAAAAACTTTTAAAGTATATTATTATATTTTATACACACTAATACACTATGACATTTTGAAATCCAATGTTTTCGGAAAAAAATGTATTTAACCAACTGTATTACTAATAGTAAACTAAATTACTTTAATAGCAATAATAATATCATAAAATATACTTTGTAATATAAGGCGACAGACTTTACTGTCAACATTTGTACTTTTAATTATACGGTATTTACTGAAAAACTAAACATTATATAGTATTATAAGTCAAAAATAAATATCAATGCAGTGTTTATAATTTTTCTGGATTAAAATAAATGTATAAAATGTAAACGTATATAAGATCAATGCCCAACTCAAGTATTTTTTTGAAAAAGTAAAATTGTAAT
Source organism: Sitobion miscanthi (assembly GCA_008086715.1). Taxonomy (NCBI): domain Eukaryota; kingdom Metazoa; phylum Arthropoda; class Insecta; order Hemiptera; family Aphididae; genus Sitobion; species Sitobion miscanthi. Next base: position 37,890,704 of record CM017798.1, read on the forward strand.
TATTACTTTTAAATCTGAAAGGGTATATTATTTAAATTAGGTCAGTTTTTTATACCCTTTTCTCTGTTTTTGAACCGGGTTTCTCCTGAACCATTCGGGAGTATATTAATCATTAAAGAATAAACTTCATTGAACATTTTTTCGTGGTGCTTACTTTATTTACAAATGGTTTAAATAAAGCTAGTATGTGATAATATTTATTTTTAACGGCAAATAATAAAATCACCGACTTAGACGATTTAAGCAACAGATCAAGTACGTAAAAAAAAAACATTTATTCATAATATATTATGTATTATGTATATTATACTATATATTTATATGGTTTTACTGTTTTAGTTAACTGCTATAATACTTGTATGATAAACTATACAATATAAAGATGTTCATTTATTTTTAAATTATAAAAATAATCTTCTTATAATATAATACATAAAGCCATTAAACCAGAAGTTTTTTTTTTTATTGTAGTTTTAATATTTGGCTTATTTAGTTTTTAAAATACCGTATATTATTTTATATATATATAAAACAAAAAAAATAAATAAAAATACTTTCTTAACTTAAGAGTGGTTGGAATATTATAAGAATAAAATAACTGCAATCAACAGTTTTACGTAAAGTTAAATAATTTTTAACTAAGAGTGGAGTGGCACAGGAATACCCCGAAAAACGTTGGTCCATTACTCCAACCATCTAAACTTTAAATACTTAAAACTAATTAACTATTAGTTTAAAATTTGATTATTATGTATCTATGAAGATATTCCAAAAACTATTATGATTCAGAATATAAAATAAAAAATGTATGTTGTCATTCAAAAAACTTGAAAAATTATAATATTATATTTATATTTATTTAATTATAGGTACCTATATATTATAACATCATACAATTTTAAAAACACAATTAATTATTACAAAAATGTTATTTAGCAATGACATAAAATGATGTAGAAATAATATTTTCAAAGAAGTTGATACTTTTATGAATAATAATTAGTGTAGACGCTTAAATGGATCATCTCATATCATATACTCCATAAATGATATCATGTAAGTACCGACTACTCGTCTTACGTATGTAATTGTATGACCTTGAGATATATCATAATGTATTTTTTTTTCTTTTAAATATTCAGTTCAAAAGTAAAAAAAAAAAGGCCAACCGATTACTGACCGAAGTTGTAGACACTCGACTCACTTTCCTCACTTCTACGAAGGATAAATGATAAATTATTGCATTTGGAAAACGATTGTTAGTGGAGTTTTCTATAAAGTATAATCACTATGAACGACAAAAATGTTGACACCTTGTTTGCATTTCTTAAAAAAAACATTTGATGCCTAATACTAGAAATTTATTTTACACTCGGATGAACAAAGTGACCATCAGCCTCGTTTTTATTTATCGTCAACGCCTAACGGTCGTAGATTTCTATATGAAACTATTTTACTCACTGTTTCTACCCAAAGCTACAGTTCACAAAATAAGACAACACCAACTTTAAAACGCATTAAATGTAAAATATATACACGTATCTTTGTATACACTGTCCATATTGTAGGATACTTTTTATTATATTACTGTAAGACCATCGTTCACCTATTCTGTGTAAACAATTTTTAGAACTTATTTTAGACATTAGAAAACAACATACATTTTTAAAGATACAAAAGCGAATGGAATAAAATAGAAATAATTACACAACGGAAAACCACGAAAAAAAAACTAAGTAAATTTTAATTAAAATGACTTGTATTTATAATACTGCACAGACTACTACCGTGGTAAGGTAACCTCTACCAAACTACCAAAGCAGTGTACCATCGAACGGTTTACTCGTCTGACTGCATTATGTTGCCGCACAATAACCACAAAACATGAATATTATTATTATTTCCAACGTTGTATTTTAACACCACATTAAATCTAAAGAATTATTGCGCAATATTTAATGTTATGCGCCATTGTCGTAGTAATTACATACGGTTACACTCTCAGTTCTTGATAGTTTGAGTTTTAAAATAATATCATCTTACAATGCACCAGTTTGATAAAATCGATCGATAAAATAATATAATAATTTATAATAACACGTTATCGACAAAACCATCGAACGGCGAAAATTGTTTTTAAAATTACTTTACTTAATGATAACACGCAGTGGGTAACTACGAATATTTTTTTTTCACAATGTTTTCACAAAATTATGGAAATAATATTACTATATGGTAATAATATTAGTCGACATGTTCATTTGTATTTCACGCGATAACTAAAATAAACTATAAATATGTTAATATATCAAGAAATATAATATTATATTAATATTTATACGATAATTTATTTGTTATGTTCATGGATTTATAATTTAGGTTATGGCGTATTTTCCTCGTTCTGAGGATGAATGATGTTTTGATTTGGTATATCTGAACGTGTCTCACGAGTTGTTTGTGATACATTCGGATTCGGAAGTAATAATATAAGAACGAGTTCGTCATTATAAAATAACGATACGCTTTATGAAATGTACGCGTATAGGTTATTAATCATGGTATCATAACCTATAACCTATTGCGGTTACGATAGCGGTTTTTTTAAGCATATATTTTTTTTTCCTGAGGTAGTATGAATTCACGGGAAACTTTCAAAAATATGAAACACTATCTCTATAAATTGTAAATCGATTATAGACCATGTGTTGTAATGACGTCATTTTTATTTTTTTTTTTATTTTAAATAGACTCGAAACTCAATTATTGAGACTCTGAAAAATATAATACCTTACGGTAATACAAACTGCACACAAAATATTGAAAAGGTTTCGGACGTTTTCGAGCAAATCAAACACGGCTAACAATAAAATTTGTGTCATCTTGCATGAATAAGAAAAAAATATAAATGGGACCGATAATGAAATGTGTGCACAGATCGAGACTTAGCACCCAACTCCAGTGCCACCTACTCCATGAGTTACAAAAACTTGTTTAATCAAAAACATTTTCATTTTAATCATGTTTGCATTGATTACTGTCGGTGCTCATCGCCGTTTTATTTTTATTTACATTTTCAATTGATTGTACATTTGTGTACAATTGTGTTTCCTTATGAGAAATACACTCATGGTATTGTTGTGTTGTGTACTTCAATGACTCAAAATTGTGAGGACAGAAAAAATAAATTCAAAATGTTGACTTTTCAAGTTAATGATGTTTGAAAGTATTTTCGAGACACTTAATATTTATTTTTTTTGTTTTTGAACTTTGTACTATCAAAATGTTTAAGGTTAGGAAAGAAGTTTGAGTTTATTTATTTTTATATAAATATTATACATACGTATATACTTGCATAATAATACTTTGTTTATTTTACACAACCATAAAGATTTTGAACTATGAAGATTGAGATTGTCGTTAAAATAAGTGACTGTCATTTATCATTATTTTTCAAATTGTTCAAAGAGTTTTGAATAATAAATCCCTATTTGTAGTGATGATTCTTTTTTTTTGTAGCAAGTTCGAATTAATTTGTTGCATTGTTTGAATATGTAAGAATTTTGACAAATAATTTACTATTAAACGTCTGTTTGAAAAATTGAGGTTTATTTTCTTCAGCTCGTTTGCAATAATAATATTATTAGGCATATCAAATATCTAGGTACCTATGTGATATGGATTATTTTTTTTTTACACATTTTCTATCGTCACAGGAAATATAAATTACGAAATTATTGTCCGGGCACTTTAATCAAACTGAAAACTGTGGCGTAAACGTTGTTTCCGATAAAAATAAAATAAAATGCTAACACGTGACATTCTTGTGGCTTTTCCGATGACATTTCGACTGCGTATCGAACGGAAGAATAATGGAAACCGCACAGACAGGAAAATTAAATAATGGATTTTCCGTGAGTACCGAACAATGTGAATACATGTTTGTTGCTGGTCGGGTTTTTCACTTCGACGGCGGTCATTGCATGCATTCGATACAAGCATCGCCGATGGGCTTTTAATGCAACTTCCGACGAAAATTCTGACCAACAGAACATTAACGTCTGATGAGTTTTAGAATGAATATATTTTATTGCTTTTTCTGTGGTGCATCTAATTTTACGCCAGGAACATATTTTCACAAACCCACTCACCCGCCCACATTAGTGGTATAATATTATTCTCAAAACACACGCCATGTATGTAGTTCAAATATGTTTTAACCGCTGAAAAAAAATATCGTGACACACCGGATTTACATTAACTCACAATAAAGTTCGTATACAATAAATATATAACCTGTTATATTTTTAAACACTTTGCATTCACTTGCGGTTATTTATAACGCATTATTTTTGATGTGTCATATTATAATATGCTAATATATAATGTTTATGAGGCAGCACTACTTGTCACACATTTCAGTCAGATTTTACTCATTTATTTAAAGTACACTATATCAACTGCGTAGAAATCAATATTTTTAACATCTTACAAAGTTGCAAGATCTGAAGCAGGTGGCGTTGCTTGTCTACGTTATAATATTATAGTCCTCGTAGGAAGTAGTTATTATATTAAAACTAGATATCAATTGAAAATGTAATATCTGTGGAAGTCGTAGGTTGACAGTTATTTCGATATAATAATATCATTGTAAAAACAAACGTTTTTCAATCTGTATCATCGAAATTATTTCTTGGTCAATATTAACATCTCATATTTTAATAGATAACCTACATGTTGAGAAAATAAGCTTATAAATTACAAATATTTTCATTCAGTTATAATATATTTATATAAAATAAATAAATTGCGGTTAAAAATAATAATAATATATCTTCAAATGTATATAGATGTTTTTAATACTACATGTTCTATATAAATAATAATGCAGGAGACATTTCGCCATGAGAGAAAATCCATTATGAAATGTAATTAACTCTATGTTGGTTACAGTAATTTTAACATGAATATCTCTGTTACTTGCACAATGTATTACAATTAAATTGTTTCTGTGAATAATAAGAAACAATTTAATTTAACAATTATAATTCAGTGCGTATTGCAAATTGGCAAACGAACATTCGATCGCATAACGTAAACGGTTTAAATTTAAAATTGCTTACAACATGCAATGTTGTTTAACTCGGCTTTGCATAGGAATGGTAATAATAATAATAATAATAATATGTACGACAGTACTGTACGGTTTTCGTTGAGGCAAACATTTTCTGGCTTGCCGAACGAAACGGAAATCCGTTTAAGACAAATGTATTACTGGCTCGCGTGTGATTTTACGATTTGGACGGACGGACGGACAGACTCGATTTATCATTATACAACAACAGCAAAGCGAATTTTACCAACATTATAAAAGGCGTGAAAACGCCGTACGCAGATTAACCGAAACTCGCGAGGTTTTAGTTACGTCTGTAACCACCGATTCTAACGATGTTTTCTATAATGCGAGAATCTTGTCGTTCCGCGATATTATCGCCTTTGTACCATTTACTATAATAATAATATGATGTCTGCATATTGATAATTCAGTCCGTTGATTCGAGGAAAGATAACTGCCATTTCCGGACGATAATCTCCGTAATCGGATTGTGGTTAAAATGTTACCGTTAGCCGTCAGTGGAATAATTTATGTTCTAGATTTCTTGCTATGGCCCTTATTGCTCTCGTCTTAATTCCAATTTGTCGGAAAACAGCAATGCCTTAGACCCGAGTTCACCTTGCATCCGCCGTTCGAGTCGAATGTCTCAAAGGCTCAGTCCGCCAACATATATCACAACTCGGTTTATGGAATTATACAGAACACTTTTCATATTTTAATAAACCGACGAGAATCACAGCATGATAATGGCATTGTTTTTGAAGATCCTTCATAATTGTTAGGTAATCCGTCGCGATTGTTTCTTTCGACGTTCGTTGTTAGATTTCGATCTATAAATGCTACAATAACCGGTGATATTGTTTGGTTCCCGATTTATATTAGTTATTTTTATGTAAAACAATATTAACTTTTAATTGTAAAAATTTAATAACGTGTATGATTAATGGTAGGTAAGTAGTTTGTACACAAAAGTTTTTTTTCAAACATTTATTTTATTTTTTACATTTATTACACAGTCTGTTTTAGGTTTAAAATAAGTGTATTTGAAGTGCGATGGGGATTGGGGTGACATGATTTGTGGCTTATTGAAGAGGCCATCCGTTCATGGAACTTCGGGCAGTGGCAAGTTGAATTTTTATTCAACTAATAAGTCACGGCACCAATTGCATTTTGGACGCCTTAGAGGGTCATCTGGAAAAGTCGCAAATGGTAGTACCTTGACTAGAGGATTTCAGTGATTTAGTAGTTCTTAGTGAGAACTGAAAATGTTAACTCAAAGCTTAAATAATAATATTATAAAAGTGTCGTCGAACTTGTTAGGAAAAAAAATAGAACGAGTCGGGCGTTAACGCGTGACAATTGCATATGAAGGTAGTTGTGGTATACGAATAACCGTGTAAGCAATTACTTTAACTACCTTAAAACCGTATCAAGTTTTCAAAAATAATAATTATCAATCGTTTTGAGAGAAAAAAAGTATGGTGGTTTAAGGAGAACAATAATAATTTTATGAACGGGCAATCAGCAGTGATCCATTGACGACTGACCGATACATAACGTTACGTTTGTATAAACTATTTAATTGAAAGTAACATTGGTGTAAATGATTAAAGACATTGCATGGTTTGCAGGTTTATCATTTAAATGCAAGCAATAAGCATCTTAAATAATAAAAAATTATTAATTGTGTAAATTGTTAAATATGTTATAACTAATTTTAGATAAGAACATACAAAGTTCAAAATGTAGTTATTCGTACAAAACCCATTCATCAAATATTAAGTTTTTAATACGTTTTGTTGTAGTTATTTACTAATATGATGGGTTGAATAAAAAAATCTTTTAAATAATATTTTTCATGTTCATAAAAATAATATCAACGATATGGATATTTTATTATAACTTCGAACTGTTCATACAAATCAGTTTATTGGAAAATGAACTGTTCATTGGATTAAATTTTTTTATATTTTAATTTTGATTACTCATGGAATATTTGTTTTATTGTAGTCTATATATATCTTTTATTGAATTAGTTGCTATATTATAATTGGCGTATTTATTTTGTTTTATTTACACATACATTTTTATTCCTGATCAGTGATCACTATAATAATATAGTAAATAGTTATAACTCATAATAGGTAGGTACAGATGTTTTAAATTATAACGTTTATGTAATTATGTACACATTTTGCATTTTGCGTTTTATTTTATGTATAAGTATTCTTCTTCGAAGTTATGCGAAAAACTTCTTAAAAATGTATATATATTTTTTTCTGAATCGGTAAAGTTAATACATTTATAATATATTATTATTGGTACGATATACACGTTGTTACAGTAGAAAATAGTCTCAATGAAATATGCACTGAAGCGAAACTTTATATTGCATTAATGTTAATCAAATAACCTCTTATTTTATAAGAATCCATAAGTCGCCACACTGCCATTACATCTGTATTTCCACTTTCCCTTTGATTTAAATTTTCTGTAAAAGTTTTTAATTTAAAATAATAATATAACTGTAATGGAAAAAAATCATTTAAAATGTACAACCGATAAAAATATTAATGTATTTTATAAATAACAATTTCGTAACATTAGGTATACACTTAATTAATAGATATTTATAAGTATTTTTAACCAAAAAAATGCACACTTCAACTTAAACAATTAATGGTGGATTTAAGGTGAAAAAGGTGACATGCATCCTCAACTGGCACCTAGGTTAATAATTTAGGAAGTTTTTTAAAATAAAGTGACGTAACACATAAAAGTAAACAATATGTATTATACTTATGACTTATAAGTACATAAACATATTGTTCATTGTAATAAAAAAAGTAAAAGATACAAAAGCTTCGATCCACCACTGTAAATAATATAATATTCACAAGTTTAAATGGTCTTAAAAAAAATTCACCTCTCGTGTTTCGGTATAATATCCCACAGTGTCAGATTTTAACTGTATATTTGTAACTATTAATTTATTGCTGATACAAATAGTTAGGTGCCCATTATTACAAATGTCTAGGTACACTCGTGGACACTTTTGCATGACCAAATTTACAAATAATTATCAATTAATATTATGCTGTTCACAGCTTAAAATAAAATTTTAGCAACTGTCGTTTAAAATCCATAGTGGAACGGCCTCGCCATACTTCTCCCAGACGTTTCTAAATGTGCGGACTATGTCCATTTGTTAGAGTTGCGCGAATGATTACTACGTCTGATTTACGAAGACGAACGCGCCGCCGGGAAACGGTTGTGATTTATGTTCTCATTAATACATTTCGTTCATCCTCGCAGGAGTTTAAATTATAGTCCGGATGCTGCAGCGTTTAGTACATAAAAAAATCTGAGATTCTAAAAAAAAAATAAATAATAAGAGTAGTAATAAATATTAGTAACAATATTGATAGTAAAACGTCGAACGTGCAGCAATATTTACAGTTGTACGGTACAGCAAATAGTCAGCGATTAATATTGAACATGTGATTATGGAAATGGTTAAAGATGATAAAACAGTCATTTTTCGCGCTATTCGTGTTCGCTGTTTTTCGGGATAAATGCGGAATGGTTCAGACAGAACATAAAAACGACCGACCATTACTTGAAGCAATCGACTCACCAAGTTCGTAGACCAATTAACGCAGAACAGTTGTAATACAGTGGATTATCATTATTGTTACTATACGAGTTCAAAAAATGGTTCGGATTGATAATCTTTTGAACGTTTAAAATATCACTAGCTAAGTTGTATTTAATGTCATTCGCGGGCTGTCATAAGTTTTCCTTAAGCGAAATGTTCCTAGGAAAACAAAATACTGACCTGTGTCGATTAATTAAACATTTTGGAATCTTTATTTTTCCTTAAATTATAATTGTTTTCATAATTTTTTACAAATACATCATAGCAATACACTTTTCATATAGATAACGAGTGATACGGACACCCAGATTAAAAGTTTTAGGCTCTACAAATTTAGGAAAATATAGCTATAAAATTATTACTTTTCGTTAAGTCAAAAGGCTTATCGTTTCAATATATTATCTGTTCTAAAGATGGATTGAACCATAAAAAGATAATTCAGTATAGTCCCTGTTTAATGGATTGGAAGTTAATAGGAACCTAAAAGTACAGGATTAAGAATCTCGTGCATGAATATTTGCGTTAAAAAAAAACAAATACTTCTTAAATTATCTTTAAAGACAATAACAGTTAATTCAGAATTCATGTACACGGTACATGGTACAATCCATTCTTTGTTTTATTGACCCCAAATACAATAGTATTGTTCCTTCATTCTATGTACGAGCAACATATGAACTAAGTACACCGTTTACGATAAGGTATATTGTTTATGTGAAAAAAATTCTAATATCAGATGGAAAAAATAAATAAAAGAGTATAGTTACCGAATTATGACATTAAAATAAAATACAGATAGTACCAACAATGAAATAACAATAAGCGGAAACCAATCCACATTTATTCAGATCAAAATGCACTTATTGAATGATAAAACCCAAAAGCATACCAAACATAAGCTGCTTTAATGTTTTGAGTGACTTGCAAAATTGGCCAATCCAAATGAAATAAAACAATATACTAATATAAATAATTGATCACTGTTGGGTGACTTTAAAATTTATTCCTGAATAATATTCATACAAATTCGTTTTACATTTAACGTTGACGATACTCTTAGAAGAATAGAAACAAAAATTATTTTAAATAGAACAGCTGAAATTATATTTTACGTTAAAAATAATGTTGCGTGTTGTTAAAACAATGCTGTACACCTAACTTTGATTTTTATGGCATAAATACATTTTTAAAAACTTACATTATGATTAATATTTAGTTAATAATATTATAAAACACAAAAGTCTTAATTTTAAAGTGGGATTTTACAACGTTGACGCAAGGTTAAAGTTAAGTCCAATTTATAAATTATTTGTATTTTTCAAGATTTAAAAAAATCTAAGAGTTGACATTGACGTAGTACTAAAATAAATTAAGGTACCAAAGTCAAAAAAGTAAACACGTGCTTTATATTTCGTTTATTCTTCGTGGTGTCTTAGTTCTCTATATTTACAATAATAGGACTTTAGGAAATACCAAGACATAACATTTAAAATTGTATTAATTAAAATAAAAAATGCATCTTCAAAGCATGTTAGTAAGTTAATAATGATCAATCAGTTTGCGTAAGAAATATAACCTTGATTGAAGTACTTTCATACTTATTTAAATAAATCATTTTCGGAAACGGATTTTTTTTTTTAAACTATATTTTTTATACAATTGCATATGATGATAATATTACGCTTTGTATGTGCCAAAATAACAATTTAAAATCGAAAGGTTTATTATTATTACTTGTCAGGTTCCTTAATATCTACCAAATATTAACTTTCGGCACAACGCTATTTAAAATTAATTAAACTTTGGATTACATTTAAAATTAATTAATTTGTTCAGTACATGCATCATGAGTGCATGAATTTAAATTAAAAATTAAAAACTCAATATACAAAGTATGAAAAACCAAAATATATTTATTCAATACTATGTATACTAGGATAACACGTTTTTGAAATATCTTTCTCGTTGTCTTTGCGTGAACTGAAGTTTTTAGCCGATATTAATATTTTTAAATTCTTATTTATCGACTGGATATTTTTGTAAAAAGAAAACTATTTTAACACAGTATTTTGCATAGTAATTAAAAGGATTTTCGTGATACAGATTTCATAGAATACCATTTTTCCCAGCCCACAATCTCAACTCATCTCACTAAGATCAATAATGTTGCGTTTGAAAAATGTAATATTATTTTGGAAACCATTCAATTTTCACCTATAGTTATAGTCAATACACGATGTTGAGCTCAGTTTGCGTTTATATATTTCAAGAATGTATAATATAGTTAACATCAATATCATGCTTTTTGGAATAATATGCAATGTTGTTAAATAATGCTTTGTTTCCCCTCCTGAAATTAATTTGACGAAGGTTTTCCCTAAGCTATAGTTAATATTACTTAAACATTTCTAAAAAAAACTACCTACTGGATATTTTCAAGAACGACCTCTTAGAATCATCTTTTACATATTAATTTTCCGATAACCACTAGTCATCTTTTGAATTTGTGAGCCACTTGTATTACTTTGAAAAGCGGTGGTTACATTTTAATATACATACCAACAGGGAACATTTTGATGAATTCAATCTAATGAAAATTATTTTCAAAATAATGTTATCGGACAAATATTTTATTTATCCACGTTCATTGTATATTATGGTGTTAATATAGTAACTAATACAGTAAAATACATAAATATTCAATATAGAACTACCTAATTTTGTTAATGGTCTGCACAAAACGTTATACCACGTTTATTGCTTATGCCATTAATTCAATTTCAAAACCATTAACAATTTGGTCGTATTAATAAAAAAAATGCACCAAGATTAAATATTTTTATTTCTGTATTTTATACTATTATTGGTTATACATTTTATATTATACATTTTACTTATATATGTAATTTTATCGAACCGTACTTAGTACGAAAGTATATTATTTAATTAAATATTATACTGCTTTAATTCACCTCAACAGTTAAATAATTGTTTATTGACATTTACGAGAATATAAAATGTATACACCTTATATATATTGTCTATTACCATTAATCGTTGTCAACAATCGACCATAGTTCCTATCCCCAGCACTTAATTTGTGATTAGATTTTTAGAACTATATAATATAAGAAATAAAAGTAAATTGTATTTTTGAACAATCTTTATGTGTTATTTTGACTTATTTTTAAATTATTTATGACAACTTAATATAATTAAAATATTTACACATTACCATACAAAATATAACACTGTATAGTGAATAATCATAACGTTCAAATAAACACAATACAATGTGTTTGTACGAGCTATTTCGATGAAATGTAATTTAACTAGAAATACCACATCAATCATTCAAAAATATCCATTTATAATTTTAACAGTTGGATAGATTCGTTTGTTTATTCATTAAACAACACACTAATTAATTTTAACTATAAATATTGGAATGTTGAATAAAGATCAATATTATTGTTTTTATCGTTATCTTAAAATTGTAATTATTATAATATGATAAATTTGTTTTTTTACGCTTAAAACACAATACACAGTAATATTATACTCTCACGCTCAGTGTATACCATACATATTCGTACTTGTTTTTATAATGCATTCAATACAATATAATATGATTCAAATTATTGAAGGCTATAATTATTTATAATGTATATTTTATAAAATAATATTTAATGAAAAAACAAAGTTTGTAAAACGCATAGTTTTAGCGACGAAAACAATGAATTATACATTTATACCCAGGTACGTAGCCAGAAGAGGAGGTCCATGGAGTCCCCCCCCCCCCCCGAAATGTCATCGACGAAATTTTTTTTAGAATCTGAGTGGTACGTAAAATGCTAGTGCTTTTACAATGAATTTTGTTTGTACTGGTAAACCTAATAATTAATTATAATATGTTATGGAAAAAATTACAAAATAATACGGTTAGCTCACACATATATATATAGGTACTCGTATGACGTATACGTATACGGTATAGGTAGATGGGGATTACGATTATCTAACGGTATACGGGTATGAGGTAGGTAGATACATATATACATATACGATAAACCCTCGTATAAACTATAAACTCCATAATAACCATGTTAATAAGAAAAGACACAGTAATAATAAATAGTAGGTACCAAAGTTAAGATAGATTTGTAATATAATAATCATGATTGTCCTTTATCATCTGACTAGATCGTAAATTTTATCTTTTGTTGTTATACTAATCGTATTGCGTATACAATTTAAAGCAAAATGCCAAAATATAATGGCAAAATCAAAAAGAAAATTATTATTATAAATTATAAATTTATTATATCTATGTTATATTTATACCTACATTTTTTTATTTATAAGATATTTTTTTTACAATATGTACATATTTTAGCAGTCTGTAGGTCATTATGAATTTGATTTTTGATTGATTAATAAGAATGGTTAAAATTACTTATTATTTTTTTTTTTGACTTGACCCTCCCCCCCACCCGAAATAAAATCCTGGCTACGTCCCTGTTTATACCTACTTTTGAATAGCAAAAATAATTCGTTTATATTCAAAAATTATTTTTTAGTTCACCTGATGTGTAGAAAAGGAAATATAATTTTCTATTTATTTATATGTTTTATGTTTTATGGGTCTAATATATTTGTATGTTATACCGTTTTAATATTATAACAATGTTGATTCTATTTACGTAGGTAGTGAAATTAAATATTATATTGAGGTGTAATAATGATATTTGTGAATTACCAATGTTAATGAGCATATTAAAGGTTACCTGAGGGTTTAAAGAATCCTTTAAACCGCTTAGTGGCAACGATCCTTTGAACACATTAATGAACCACTGAGACATGTATACCGACAAAGTTAATGTGAGCCAGCATTTAGGAGATAATATTATAATATGTTGAATTTATACTAAGTTAATAAAGTTATGTATAATTGTTCGGGTGGATATTTATTATAGTGTTGGAAAACGTCCAAAACAGACAAGTAAACAATATGTAAGTTTTATTCAATAGAAAGCAAATCTTAAATCCGGAATACAGTGTTTCTATTATATTACTAATTAAACTTAAGGACAACATCATTATGATCTTTGTTATAACTTTATGAACCTCAATGCACTCATATCAAGATAGTGCGAAAAATAAAGAAATATCGAACATTTGCTAATACAATTTAAAATAATAATAGTACGTTGGACGTTATTTAAATATTTTCAGATTTTGATCGTGTCATAAATAAGTAAAAATCTTATTATTTTTCTTGAAATCGAAAATAACGTGTACCTACATTTACTATTGAGAAAAATATATCGTTTATTTACGATTTTATTACCTACACATTATAAATTAAGTGCGTTTTTCTTATTATTGATTTAGGAAAGCGTAGCACCCTAACACAGTTAGGTTATTGATATTTGCATTAATATTACGTAAATATGTGTAATTTGTAAATTTTTTTTTAAGCGTTCCAAATAGTGAATTGTATTATACATAAATAAGAAGATTTAAACACTTTATCAACGACTATTCTACAGTTTACAGCTCTATAAAATGGTCTACTCTGATAAACGACGTTCGCGTAGATGTATTGCTCTGAATATCGTTAATAGTGGTTTGACAATGTCCCATTGTTAATACGCTAGACCATTTATAATCTCCGACGAAATGTGCACAAATAGCTCATATGATTTAGATAAATAATCTCAAGCATAATGTCAATACTAATATCATTATGAACATTGAGACTTTCTCGAATAATGAAAAATAAATAAATACATATTACGAAAACTACAAAATGAAAGTAAAAATTCGCGGCGGTAGAAGACTTCAAAACCACGACTTACTCAGTATCGCTGATCTGTTTTAGTTTTAAGTTTATATAGAATCGTTAATATTCATGCCTGACAAAATAAAATAGAAACACACCTTGATAGGTTTTCTTTTGAAGTGAAGATCTGTGTGTACCTACCTACTCTTTTACTGTTGATATACCTACCGTTTCGGTTCATAATCATTGCATTGAGTTTCAATAAGAGAATTTGTTTCATAGAAACTCAAGATTGAACCCTCGGCTGACATTTGAAAGGCTATCAATTGAAGTCAGGAATAGTATCAGGGGGAAAACGGTAAAGAAAAAACAGAAGTTTAAATCCTTTTACAATTTAAGTATTTTTAGAGTCCTATATATTTGATTAGTGAGTTCTTTATATTGTTTTTGAAGATAAAAATAAACAGTTAATTTACCATCTATAAATAAAATAAAAAAAAGGTTTATATGAAAACAATTATTTTGGAATTTATAAAAAAACATTTAGGAATCGAACATTGAAAATATGAGTAATTTGAATATTTATCAAATATTTTAAAGAGTAATTAATTTAACATTTATTATACATAATACGTAAATAATAGGGTACATGTTTGGTTATATACTATAAATATAATTATTACAATAAAAAATAAAAGTGAGTGATTTCATGGGATACCTGGTAGAAACGAAGTTTCTTTTCGTACAAATATTATAGATTACAAATACATTTTAGTGAAACCATTCAAAATAAAAGTAAATATCAGTAAGTAATTAATGTATTTAAGTAAATGTGAAAAATTAATGAAAATGAAAATAATAATTATTATTTCTATTTAATTACTATTATATTAATCATATTCAACAATCGAAATTAGAGGCCCGTGATGACTGAAATATACCATAAATTCCAAATACACTGAAAACACTGCATCAATAGTGGTGTAATTTCTCGTTTTAGATTCTGTTGGATTGTTTATCATAATATGTAAATCGAATGTGTCCATAGGAAAGTTTTAAACGTCTCCGATTTCTTATCATTAAAATTGATGTTAAAGTCACCAAATTGTTATGGTTTATAAATCGTAATAATATGCATAACATATGCAGATCTAATTACGCTGTTTCAAATCCTCGCGTTCTACCGTTTTTTATTACCTAGTCTAAACCAAACGCGACGCACAAAAAAATTGAATCACCCCAAAGGTTGCACTATGCACGGATATAGGTATGCAACAATCAGATTATTCAACGAAAACAATTTCATGAAACAAAAATGTTTATGCGTCATGCGAGGAGGTTATAATAATATGTATATAAGATGTAACCGAGAGTTTACCTATGTTTTGTAAGAACCGTGGTATACATTTCAGTGTCTGGTTGTGCAGGCAATGCGCGTGATATGCACGGCCAACACTTTTGGGGATTTCCACTTTACCGCCAAGCTGCACTTTTAGGGATTTCCACTTTACATATACTTATCACTTAAATATTTTACTAATTGTAATAAATTCATAATATACGAGGTAGTGTACTATTACTCGTATCAATAATTATACCATCAATATACGCAAGATATTTATAATCAATCTATCGCGTATCGTCACTCCAACATACCGCTCACGCTTTTTTTTTTTTTTTGTTCCATCCTACCGATTGATCTATAACAATGCAATAATATTTCAGAAATCTGAAATCTGAGATCTGAATTCGTTAGAATGTCTATTTGAGACCGGTCAGTCCACATTTCAGGATTTCTGATTTATATTACGAATAAATCTCGAATAAACAACGTTTGAAAATTCTGAAATTTCAAAATATTCAAGCTAAACTTATAAATGTTGGAGGGGAGGGGGAGGGGTGTGTGAAATTGTGAAAAGTGTATCAACCAATCTCAAGGAATGTTTGGATGTTTTGGCTAAAATAACTGTTTAATATGACGACATCAAATTATAGTATTTCGTCAGGAACGTTTTTTCCCGGCCATCCCGCAAAGTGCCGTGAGCACTTCGTTTCAAAAAAAAAATTAAATATTAAAAAGTTTTGAGAATATTGTACCTATCGGTTGTATTTTACAATGAAAGGCGTACATTTACATTTGAGCTAAAAATAGTAATATGTATTAATCGAATTAACATATTATAAGTGGTTTGAACAGCGTATAACAATGAAATGTAAACAGTTCTGTCAATATTATATATATATATTTTTTTTTCGTAGAGCCAAGACATTTGAAATAAGTAAACAGCCCTTATGCACGTTCACTGTTGTACAATGCAGGTTATTTTATTAATTATTTAACATGCATGACCTGTATGAAATAGAATACACATTCCGTGTTGAACTGCGCCACGTGTGTACCCATATTAGCAAATAATAAATAGTATTATATATATATGAGTGTACTGTATAATGTCTGTATGCATTTTACATGAGCGTTTAATAATTGAAATAGGAACGTCTTATTTTTGAAAAAAAATTAGGTTTTTTGGGTCGGTTGAGCACAAACAACCCTCTCGAATTATCGTCATAATTACAGAGTATTAATCGTTTATTATTATCAATCAACAACATAATCAAGTTATCGCACGCATTAGGCATTTGAAACAAGTTGGTTGTTAAAAAAAGTAAGTTTCGGTTATTATTACAATGTAATTTTGCAAGTTCCAGATGCATAATATATTTGTATTAATTTAACTGTTAATGTTTGTGAGGAAACTTAAGATATTTAAACATTTTAGAGAAGGCTGGCTTACGTCACGTATTATAAGTTAAGTTTACGGAATCCACTTTTCTCGAGATGATTATAATTAGGGCTTAGATTTCAATGCACTTGAATATTTTTTTGGAATGTCTTGCACGATGCTTTTCACGCTACAAATGTGATTCAAGTAGTCCATGTTCTAAGCACGACATTTTGTTGGGGAATTTTTTGACGTTTATAATGCATTTCTGATTTCTGACCTATTTCTCGTATCATGACTGAAAAAACTGACTTCATTGAAATATAAGTACTACACAGCACTACGTAATAATAATTATAAATTATTTTCATTTTGAACTTAACATCAGGTGATCCGGTTTTAATTTAGACAAGGCTAAAATGTATCTCGATGTCGCACCATCCAACTATCCGATTTGATTGCATACAACTAAACGACTTTTACCGGAGCATTTCATAATCGAGCAACAATTTTATTTTTATCATAAAAATTATGAAATGTACATAAAAAGTATTTTTATACTTTTTAGTGAAGGATAAAAATATACATAATTCTAGATATGGTTTGATTTTTAAAGTTAATAGATCAATTAATAATAATATAAAAAGTGAAGTGTGAGCGCCGCGCTCACAGTGTAACAATCATTTTCAAACTATATGTGTACCAACGACGGGTTAAAATTGTACAGACTTCAACTGCTTACTGCTAACTGTTATTAGCCGACATTTTTTTTTTTTTTTTTTTGGCACAGATTAGGTAATAATATATACAATTAATAACTAAAATTACATATTATCGAGAGATAATATTTTATCGTTTTTTGATATTTATAATTATAAACACACCTATACATTTTTACATTATAATTTAAATTTATTTCATAAATGATGTATTTTTTGATAAGGCACTTTTTGTTATTATTTAGAGTTTTTTGGTCATAAATTCATATTTTGAAAGGGCATTTTTCGGTATTTTTTAGGGCATTTATATCCGAGCCCTGATCATAACATTACATAATATACAACTTTTAAATGGTTATTAATACTGCACTTTAAATACGATATAATGCGTTCGTTGAACTTACTAGGGTACAAATGACGACTATCTGATATTGTGGTGTATGCAGACAACGGAATCGCTAGCGATCAAATATAATATTATCGTTGCGACTTAATTTTCACGGTAACTAAGTACAATTTAACAGCAGGTATTGTCAAAAGTCGATTAATATAGTATAATATTATATTGTTTGAATAAGTTGCTGTATTACGCGAAGCAAATACGTTTTAGTTCGTTTCCGCGTCGAAAAACAATAGATAATATATAACAATCGATTTTGCCGTAGTATAAATAACAATAATATTATTATACCGTTGTAGTTGCAGCACCGCGATATAATGGACGGCCAAAAAAATGTTTGAACATCTTAAGTAACCAATTCGTGTACTACGTTAACGGATTCTTTATACGGCTGTGACGGTGTTTGCTTGTAAGTTTGACATTACAGTTGCGGTTTCAAGACACGTCCGTCTCACGACACGTTGTTGTTGTACCAGTATGGTAGGTGATGGAGGTCAACCACACGAAATATTTGGACAGTTCAAACCTATTTCTCCGCGATTTCAAACATCCGACTAAACGCATATATATGTGCTTCAATGATGCGCGAAGTGTTCTTTTGTCAACGGTTATGGTATATAATATACCGTATACGTTATTATTATTGTACACGTAAATAATTCTATTCAAAAGTTCTATTGATTCGTTCGAGAAATAACTATAAAATATGTACATTTAAAAAAAAAAATAAAATATTTTATAGTTTTTGAGAGAGTTAAATCTCGGCATTTTAAGTTCAAATTGTAACGAAATAATTATTCGATAAAACAAAGATGTCTCATCATAAGATTTTCGCTATTTTTTTGTAATTAAAAAAAGTAAAGACAACTTGAAACATTCCACTAGCGGTTAAATTATTATTTTCTATACACAATAACATTTTAAAAATACTTATTAAGTATATTAAGACTAATTTTAAACTATTTATACCTATACATTTGAAATTCGTGTGTGTTGAATGCTGATAAAAATGTTTACGCTTGATAAAACACATTGTAACTTTAATAGAGGATTCATCCTAAGTTGCTCTTAATGCAATTAAAAAATATCCAATAATATTTACAATTACTTGAAGTTCAAAATTGGTAAAAATTACGAAATATCTTAGATTATTTGTTAGGTTAACGTGTAAGAACCTATACAACTGCCATATTTAAAGGCTAAGACTTAAAAATGCAACCCTGCAAAATTTCTTATAAGTTTTTCATTCACTGACTGTGAAAAGTATCAAAAACCCATAATATTATACCACAATAAAATTTTTTTTTTTCTATAGACATTTCTAGTTCAGATTTTGACTGGATGTAATATTTAACTAAAAAATAACGATGATAGTTTTTTGTTGTAAAACTTATAATTCAAAAAAGTATTATAATTCGCGTCTTACATTATTATTTACTATAGATGTTAGCAATGTAAAAAATAATTTGGTTAATTTAATCTATTTATATCACGAAATAAATTACACTATTCTGAGGGCTGCGATTCGTAGGTATTGGTTTTTTAATATCAATTAATAATATAATAATTACTTGATTATTAAAATGTGATTTATTTTTTGCAACATTGAACAAATCTACTTTTGTACTTAACTAATAGAAAAATAAATTACAATTGGCCTCAGTTCAGTATTAGCTCTCCACTCAGAATCAATTTTCGTAAACAATGATTTATCATTGAGTTCAAATTTAACACATCCATTACGTTGACCTACTTAATGACGAGTATCATTTGACAGCTAATATATATTTATCTCTTTTTTAATCTGCTTGAGGTCTTGTTAAAATATTTAAATATAATTAGGTACTTTACCTACTTAGGTGTTAATAGTTATCAGATACTTAGCCACGAGTCCAAAACTATGTTCACGGTTATCAAATAACTTCAAAGTTTATCAATTATTTTTACCTCTATTAGCAGATTATAAAATAATTTCATAAGTAATTTGGTATCAAAAAAATGTAAATACTGTCAGAAATTCGTCGTTAGATTCTTTAATCATTAGTACAACATATTACAAATACATATCAACCATAAAAATAGAGGCGGGTCTGAGATGTCAAATTTAATAGATTAGTTTATACTTATTTATTATACTGTGCCAACTAAGATTATTCTGTCAATCGAAAACGAAATAAGGAATTCAGCATTCCCGTCATCGTTTGAATCAAAAATACATTCGTTTGAAAGCCTCTCACAGTCTCACCTTTCTATTCTATCTAGAACTACTATTCTTTATGTCTAGTTGACACCCAACTTTATGGTTCGCTTTTACCGAATTCCAAACTGTTTAAATACCATCACCTTGGATGGCTTGAAAATATTGCTATGGTGGCTACACGCATTCCTGAATGAACGGTAAACGGTATCCGTGTAAAAACCAGAGGGGTTGTCGATATTTTTTCCAATCACTCAGGAATGTCGAAATGATGTTGGCAAGGGTGATGACGCATAATGAAACTCGAAATTATTATTAATGCTGAATCATAATTGAAATTCAGTAGATACGTCTGGTGCGTTAAAGAATTGCCCGCATTTTAATGAATACTTCAAACCGCCAAACTAATTCGTACCTGCCTCATATTTCCATTATAATCGTATTGTTCGGGCAAAACGCGTTATCTTATTTATTTTTATGAACGCCTCTAGCGATGCTCTTACTCAATTTTATTTTGTCATAATACAGAACCAGTTTTGATAAAATTTACCGACATCATGATTTTTCTATGATAAACCTTCTTGAAACTAGATTTCTAATTGGGACTTCGTATTTTAATTAATATATATATATATATATACCAATTAATACATTGATTTGTAACTTCGGCTGGATAGATATTTTTATTATTACAATAATCATAAAAACAAATTATTCTTATTTAAATAAAAATTAGAAAATTAGAAAATGCATCAGCCTATTTTTAGATAAATATGTTTAAATTGTGTATAGTTTAACATGCACTGGGCTTAAATAGTTAAATATACCATTTAGCTAATGTGGATAGAACACAAGAAAAAGTTCTTATTCAATTAAATTTAAAAAAAAACCCTTAAACTACTTTCTATCAGCTTATGTTCGTACTATACATTTTTACATTATATTGTATAATATTAAGTACTAACATGAAAAACATCACAACAACATAAGACCGGGATATTAGACAGTCAAATCTTGAGTTGTATACTGGGTTTTAAAACTCATGCTGGTAATTGGATATGACATTTTTGAAAACAACAACTATTTTTGATTCAAGAAGTTTAACAAACTATTCAGTGAGAATACTTAGATGACAACTGGTAACAATAAAGAAGGTTCACTTATTTGGTATGAAAACCAAATGTGTTATCAAAAACCTTGACGAAAAGTGTACAGTGGTAATGAAAGCGTAAATGAAAACAAATTCTATAGTAAAAATAATCGGAGAAATGTAAGATTTAATCACAAAAAATGTCGTATTTGCATGTATGCATTAAAGTCATAATCTAATATTATTATATTGTATTAAATCATTTTTAGAAACATTTTCTCAATTAAAATGTTTAGTCAAAAGTTTAAAATTTAAGAATATAAAAAAAATCAATTGTAGTGCGAAGCAGGAGTAATATTTTAAAAATATGATAATGTATGATGTATTCATACATATTTAATCTATAAAAAAAATTCATATGAAAAAACTAACAGAGTTTAATGTTTGACTCAGCAAGTATGGTGCATGTTGAGAAAACAACCTTGTTCAATCTAAAAGCTTTTCTATAAAATTTACGCAAAAAAACATTACCATTTCCAGAACAATAATAATAACAATATAGGTAATAATTATTTTGGACGTAATATTCTATCTATGGTCTGCCAATCGGCAATCGCAAAGGTAACAGACGCGAGCCATAGTTGTCCGGAGTGTATGACCATTGTTTTGGAATGAATTCAAAAAACGTGAACGGCGTCGTTTGTTTTATTATTTAACAATTATTACGCAAATTGGTTGATATTATTATCATCGTAGTTTATTTTTATGGCATTTTTCCATTAAATTATACCTGGGCACGGGTAAAGAAATTAAATTATTGTTCCACTCGACAACAATAAAGGTAATAACGACAACTGCTACACGACGACGGACGTGTTATTGCACAAGGCGCGTGTGTTGCCGTACGAAATATTTCCCTTACAACGCACCTACGTTTCCCCTCTTACCATACTTAACCATGTAGTCAGACGTGACGAGTTGATGTATGTAAAGCATACGTTTCTGACGGCGTCTATACTTCTTAATTTTACAAACTTGATCAAAACTACGCATGTACAGTTTTAATCTAGAAGTTTTTGCCGAGCACATTAATTATTCTCTTACTCCACTCCTATTAGACGTTTTTAAGAGACTATTTCCGGCTATACACGTTGTGTGGGTCGTGAACGAGTGAATAAAAGTTGGGCTTTTAAAGACGCATGTGACTAACGAGCATGTTTCGCTAAAACTTCAGTACTTAATGAGCATTATTAATAATATCCCGTGGTTAACTTTGTGTTAGGTATACCGTTTTAACACGGTGTACAAATTCCCTCTGTTCCACAAATAATTAGATATTAAAAATCGTACTAGTATTATCTATATGTATTATTAAATTACACATTTCCATCTGCAAACGTAAATACTTTGTATTTTATAATTGTTGATAACTTTGAAACCAAATAAACCATGGGGAAAAAAAAAACTTCAAGTAGTGCGGGACTCATTTCTACATTAATGTATATAGCTGATGAATTTACGTTTTATATTAAAATGTAATTATAGAATAATGGAATGTAGTTTTTGAAAAAAAACTCTCATGAAAATGGCACATTCAGTTACATTTAATGTCTATAAAACAATAGTATCGCTCAATATATTATAACACATATTTAATATAAATGCGATTATATTGATAATGGTTTGTTAAATGGGGATAGGGTGAACTGGCCTAATATACAATTATTTCTTGAACATTAATTAGTTTGATTTAAAAGATAATATTTTATAACTTATAATACGTACTTTCTCTGTAAGATGTGATAGGTATATCTTTATAACAATCAATTAATATCTTATGAAACTTTTCCTTTGTTATGAAAACATAACAACATTATCTTAAAGAATAACTCTTCCAGGGTTCAACTTACAGGTAATTTAAATGACACGATGTACAAATTGTTCAGTTTTGTTTATACATACTAATGGTTAATACTTTAGGTGCCTACCTGTAATTCCATAACTAGACTTGGTAGTGCAAAACTTCAAGGTAACTCAATAAAAAAGTCATAAACTTGTAAATATATATCATATACAATATAGTGTACTAGGCAGGAAGTATAAATCTCACACACACACACATACCCGTAAATATGGAAGGAATATAACCTTTATCTTTTCCTCGTCATAAGCGATAAGATTTTCTTCGTCGGTGTACCGATAAGGGTTATCAACACAGGTCGGACGCTATAGGTACTACGTTTATCCAATTAAATTTTGCGTCTGACGCGTATAAATGTATGTAATAATGCGGCGAACATGCGACGTCGTGGTACGAAGCGCTCGCGTATCGTAAAACTGGATCGCTGACGGGTGACGTATATGCCCACTTTTGACTTTTGGAATGATATGATTACTGCGCATGCACGGCCACAGCCCCCATCACATGTTTAACCGTAGGTATTTATAATGAAGAATATTTTTCGAAAAATGTATGGAACCGTATATGGTATTGCATTTTTGCACCATCACAGCGGGTGAAGTCGTCGGTTGGAACGCGGCAAACGAGACATGGTGAGGATAATAAACAAAGTATTTTCCGACGGGTATCCAAAATGTTTGTCATACAAACACGAGCGTCAAATTATGTAACGAGTTTTTATAAATTTTAAACGTTTAACGGCAAACTGAACTCTATATGAAATTTGCAGACACCCCGGGATTTGGACGTTTTTCTCACTTCAAAGTTTGTGAGCCGAGGAGCATTTTGCGTAGCACACTGAGCTACAGGTACCTTACCCACAGGTAGACAGGGTAACTCTGTTGAGCGAGTCATTTAAATCAAGAACATCAGTGACTTGGTCGTTGAGAAAACCGGCTCCGGGGTACGTCGAAAAAGAAACAGTTTTGGCGCAAATCCGATAATTTCACTAGGTACTCAATATATTTGCAGGGGGAAACGGTCGCGAAAAAACATCCTAGGACGCTATAATATCAATCACGAATAGACGCATCTGGTCGTCTGCAGTTCGGTGCAGAGCCTCAGCTGGCCAAAGCGCCTCGTATCGATCTACGGGGCGGGTCTATTTCGGCGTCGGTTGGGAACAAAATACGGCATTCCGTCCCAAGAACGTGTTTGGTAATTAAGGTCGTTGGCCGAAAATCCATTAACGCCTGCCGCGCGTGGCTGGTGGCATCTCCAACGTCTTGTTTATAATTAACGCCGGTCGAAATTTGTTCTTGATATCGTGGCGCGAGTAAAAATACTTATTGATTAATATCATATCGTAATATTTAGAATTCGATGTTATACGGAACGTTGGCGCGGATAACCGGACGAATATGGTGGCGACGGAAAAAGGGTGTGCACGTGGACACAAAAACGGCGCGACCGTCCGGACGACGACGGCGACGACGATATAAACAGTAAACGGTTCGGCTGTTTCCTTCCAACCCCTTCTCTCGAACCCTCCCCCCCCCACCCCACCGCCACCATTGACCGACTCGCCGCTCGTCTCGTCGCCACCGCCGTCATACTTAACAATGGCCACCAACAATGAACTCGGTGCCCGTCGTCTCCGACATTCTCGGCACGATGTTATTTTCTCGCCCGTATTATCTTTAAAAGCTTTTATGTTGTATCTGTGTACACTATACGTATATAGATATACCACCACTAAGGTTCACACACACACGCACACCGTCGTGTACTTATATGTGTGTCAGTGTGTTGCGGGGGGGGAGGGGGGTTGTATGGCGAGGAGAAGGTCCCACTATTTCCTTTCGCTATCAACAGCCGTCGTCGGCCATCATCGTTACCGAACTTACTATACCGTATGTGCAATGATAATATAGCAAGCGAGTGTAATATTCTTCTGAGTTTTTTTTTTTCCTGACCGATAACGATTAGTTGCAGGTGGTCGGAGCAAGTGGCACATCGCGGCCGACGAGTAAAGCAGGCTCAGTGGCGGGGAAAGAGGGCGGGAACGGCGAGCGAGGAGAGGACATGTTGCACTGATGTATTAGTTACATGGTGATAAGAAAATGGATACGACACACTTTGCAATCCGACTGCGGAGGCGGTGTTTACCTATTTTCTGGTATTACTGATCGCGAAGTCGTGTTATCGCATTATTATTATTATTATTATTATTATTATTATTAATATTGTTCAATAACGGTATGGGCACACTTTATAGTACTCTACACTCGACTGCCTTTTTAACACCTCAAAAATTGATTTTACCATCGTTTTTTTTTTGTCAGTTTTTATTTTTGTTTAACGACTCACGATTTAAAATCACATAAAAGACACTACGTGAATCGTTAAACGTTAAGTGTACGCTTATATATTACCATAATTCTCCACAAAGTTAACAACAACGTCCCTTCCTTTAATGACACTCTTACGCGTATTCCTATTAAAATATATGCTAATTATTGTTACCCGTGAGAAATTGTTTAAACTTATGGATTTTGTCAACAAGCTAAAGTTGCGTTTAATTCATTGCAACAAATAATATTTAAATTACTTATTGGAAAGTTTCATAATGCAAATATGCTAGGTACCAATTCAAAATTACTATATTAATAAGTTTTACAATGTAACGTAAAAAAAAGTAATTTACAGTAGGTATAAGTACTAGTGAAGTAATTAAATCGTAAATATTATAAAAAAACTAAAATCATCGGTAGAAAAAAATAAGATATTATGTTTATAATTAAAATAATGTGAAAATGTTACAACTATATAAAATTGATACTATTGTTTAAAATAATTAAAATTTATGTGAGAATTTAGCTAAATAAAAATTTCATAATATTGATATTTCAATATACCTATAATAGTACATTGATCAATATTTTTAATAATTGTACAATTAACTGCTCATTTGTATTGCCCATAGTTCTATAAGTGATAATATTATGCGTTGTATTTGATTTGAATTTAACTTTGGGCTTCGCCATTTTATTTAAGAAATATTCAGGGATTATAGACGAATTATATCCATACATTGAATATAAAATATATTTTTCGCGTTACTCAAACTAAAATTGTTTTTAATTATATTCAAATGCATTAGACATTATACAATATACAGTTTGATGGATCGTTTATTGCAATAGATCTGTTTTGATAAATAAAGTTAATGTTAATTGATCATTGTTAACTATAATCGTATTTGAATGCTTAGTGTATCTCTGATTGTCATAATTATACGTAAACTTTTAACTAAACTTTTAACTTAACTCTAAACTCGATTTATAATTTAAATTATCCACCAGAAAAAAAAACATTATATTTTATGGTGCCACGCAGTTTTACTCCAATAAATGTTTTCATAAATATAAACTATCATCTGGTGTATAATTTGAATTTATATATTAAGATTTTACTTGAATACTGCGTGGAATACGTGATAAATATTTTTGAAAAGCCACAATTTTATTACTTACATAAACATGATAATATTCGTAATAACTTAATCCAGTAATTCCTGCAGAATTTTTAAATAGACAAAAATGATAATTACCTTCCTGAACGTGACGAAATACATTTGATATTTAATTTCTAAAGCAACTCCAAAAAATGCATAATATCACATTTGTTCAAGAACAACTAACGACGATTTTAAATATATGGTTTAGTAGAATTTACCTTTAGATTTCTGATTTTTAAGAGAATCATTTCTAACTTATTTACTTATACGTTACATTAATTAATACATAAACATATAATTTAAAATTTTGTTTCAAATTTGATTTTTTTTTAGTTAAGCCAACTGAGGTCATTAGCCAAACAAGGTTATTTTTAGTATGTTTATACCATGGGGGAGGTTACGGTTTGGAACACGTCATGTATATGTGGTGTAGATGTCACTAAAATCCCGGGTGTGACCACCCATGCGGGAGGCAGCGACACCGTCCGATGTTTGACCTCAGAACACGTTAGTGACTGATGCCAACCACCGTGCCACATTAGGCCACAATTATTTGATTTTAAACAGTTTAAAAGTGTATTAATATTATTATAATGGTCTAATAAAATCATCAGGTTTTCAAATAGGTAAATTATAATATTATAATATTAAAATAACTTAATGATTATAATTGGTTTGACCTCCTGCTATTTTAATAGTCATAATATTAATACTATCAAATCTATACTAATGTGACCGTGATAATATGCTCACATTTGTTAGGTTAGCATTAAGGTAACATTGAATCTAATTTGTTCATTAAACGTCGTCTTCAAATAAAATTTATTAGGTACACCCAAAAAAATTTATTAAACGACAAAAAACTGAAAGCAAAAAAAAAAAAATTAAAGAAAGAACTCTAAAATCCAAATCGGCATGTACAGTGTGTTTCAATTTGGTTATAGATTTAATTAAAGATTTTTTTTAATTGTAGTCGAGAAACCCATTCGGAAAATTCAACATTATGTTTTTATTTTATTTGAATTAGTCCAAAACTAACATTTTATGGTTAAAACAGACTAGACATTTTTATAAAAATATAAGATTTTATTTTATTTTCAAGTGTTTGAAATGTCTACTAATTTTAAATCTAATAAAAAAATAGTTAAGAATAATAATGTACTTTCAGAAAATAAATATTGTCTTAGATATTTATTGATACCCCAAGTTAGAGGGTATCCACACTGGTGGGCCTCCCTCCTCACGCCATTCCATGTTATGTACCTTATATTAGCTATAAAATACTCTATTTTATCTAATAAAAAAAAAAAAAAAAAAATAAATATTTCCTGGGGATATTTATTGTACATAATGATAAAAAAATTAATTATAATTATAATTAATTTTCTTTCAAATAAAATATTTTAATTTTTCATGAACTTAACAAATTTGTTAGTGTTTATTCCTGATTGATGGCTGATATCAGACTAAACACTTTATACGATATTGTATACAATATACTGCTTGCATAATACTAACGTTGCATCATGTGTTGAAAATTTAACGTATTTTTTATGTTTATTAAATATACTTCAACAATAAATTATTTTTTATTGATATACATTAAATGGTTAACTTTATATTATATTAATATATTACATCAGTGGTGTTACTGAACAAGTCTAAAACCGTAGACAGTGTAATTATGTGGCAATGTCGATGAGTTATTACTGCGGGCGTTGTATTATGCGACATCGTAAATCATATCTTAAATTTATTGCCTCATTTTTGATTAAACTTAGGCCTCTGCAACTATACCCAACGTGAATTGCTTTATTTCATCTTAGTGACAAACATCAACAACCAGATTAACTTTGTTTACGTATTTATATTGCTTTGTTCAAAAATAAAATCAGTCTCTTGTGATTACATAAGAACCAAATATTAATCTAATTTAATATGTACTTATGCCTTACATCACTCTCGGTCTCACCAGTTTTTAACATAACGCATAGACAGTTGACAGACATTGCAATATTATAAGAATATTCTATTTTATTTTTATTATTATTCAAAAGTAAATGTATAATTTTTTTTTATTTATAATCAATTAAAATACTATATTATTTGATTACGTAGCTATATCGTACATTTATTCATTGATTGTGATATGGAGTAAGATCTTAGTATATCAGTTATAGGTACAATTGTGTTTTAATGGAGCCAGGAGGAGCTATATTCCTCCGCCCCGACCATTCTATGGATATATTTTTTAAGTAGTTATTCAACATTAAGGATTTTATGTTTTTATAATTACTAAAAATTTAAAACTTTTTACGAAATTATATTTAAAAAATGTATAAGTAAACATTTATTATTTATTACACGCCTGCCAAAACAGACCTACTTAGCATTCATTTTATGCAGTGGCCTAGTCTTATCTGTAAAAAAAATAGAATTGAATAAAAAACTATGAATCGAAATGAATACTTCAATGACAATATTTACTTATAATAATATATAAAAAGTTCTATATAGTTATAAACTGCGGAATTCCTATTAATGAAAATCTAAGACTTTATTAATGATAAATAAAATAGATAAATTGTATGGGAATTTCATTAATTATTAAAAATTATTAGTAACGTTACTATTTTATATTTTAAACTATACTTACAGGCTAATGGATATATTATTTATAATTTAATAATTATATTTACGACTTTTTATACGACTTTTTTCAAGTGATTATAAGAAGAATTATCACCATTTTACCATCTCTTTTTTTTTCAGATTGTTCATTGAAGTGCAAGCTTTAAATTTTTGTCTGAAGTAAAGTTTCATAACTAAAATATATTATGACTCAAAACTGACATGATATAAAACTTGAAATAATGTCATTCAATTATTCTTTAAAACTATAATCATTATAAAATAATATAATTATTATAAAAACAATTGTTCTCATTTACTCACTTATTATTTTTATTCAGTTTTACTAATGGTAATATACCATTGCATATTTTAATCAATACATAATTCGTCACATCCGCAGTTTTAAATAACGCCTACATATGTAGTTTAAATCATCATTTGTAATATTGAATTTTAATTAATTAAAATATATTGTTGTGAGTTAATATTGCTATTATTGTATAATATTTCATTTTATTTATTTTTTATATTTTATTTATTCTTCAAGAAGATAATGGGCCCCACTGAACATGTTCGTGTGGGGGCCTATGAGCTCACAATTTGAAATATAAATACATTAAATAGTTCTTATAAATTAAATAAATACAATTTGTAATATACACTTCTCACATACCTAACTTTAATATTAATAATATAAGTAGATATATATATATATTTTATTTTATTTATTTATATAATATAATATTATATATTATAGCATTATGTAAAAAAATTGTGTAGTTGAATAATGCGATATAATATGGTAATATAAAACTAAAATTAACAATAATTACTAAAGTCGTACAACTTATATGATAAATAATGCAGTAATCCTATACGTGTGTTATGAGTCGGTATATATTTTGTTCTTGTAATAGCCAAAGTGTAATTTTTTTTTTAAGAATCTTAAAAGAGTCGCTGTGTTTAACTTCTAATAGTAGTATATTGTAAATTTTTGGACCAGTATATAAGTATGTGGATTGTGTTAATTTTTTGCGCATAGTTGGCACTTTGATATTAGATAATTGTCTAGTATTATGTCCGTGTTCAGTTTTAAAAGTAAGGTTATTTTTAATTATGTAAAGTACCGACGTTTAATAAAATAATATTGGTAGTACATTCATGTCATTGTATAAATGTTTTGTGTGGTATCTAGAGTCTTTTTTTAGGATAATTTTTTATACTTCGTTTTGTATTTTTTTTAATGGATCTATAGTTGTATCATACGTACCTCCCCATATAAAAATACCATAATTAATTATGGATTCTATTAATGCTTGATACACTTCTCTAATTGTCTTAAGTTCTAAGATATCTATTAAATTTTTAAAGGCATACATAAGTTTTCTTAATTTATTTGTTAAACATTTTATGTGGTCATTCAATTTAAGATTATGACACATTTCTATACCTAATTATTTACAGTTTGTAACTGTTTTTACAAAGGTTTGGCATGTACATACATTTTGATTTAAATAGTCATCCTAATGTATACGTAGATTCGTTTTATTTGGTTGATTCGAATTAGCTATATAGTGTGGTTGTATGTAGGTTTTTTCTAAGTTCAGGAATAAATTATTTTCACAAAGCCACTTTTGTATTTTACTCATGCCAGATTGAACACTAGCAAATACTTCATCCCAGGATTGGCCTTTAACGAAAAGTACTGTATCATCTGCGTAGCCAACTGATTTTCCATGTGTATTCAAGTTATTAATTTGGTTTATATGTATATTAAACAGTGTAGGCGATAGAGTTGTCCCTTGAGGTACACCACATATTATTGAAGTTTCTTCGATTAATTCATTGTTTATTCGAACGTGTTGTTTTCTTATTTTTTAAGTGTGAACTTCATAAATTATGAGCCGTTCCATTTATACCAAGTGTGTTAACATTTTTTAGTTATATTTTATGATCTATAGCATCAAATGCTTTTGCTAGATCTAAGTAAACAGTTGCACATTTTTTTTTTTATTTTCGAAAGAATTATAAATATAGCTTGATACTGTTGCAATTGCTTGTTCAGCACTTTTACCAGGTCTAAAACCGACTTGGGTACATGATAGAAGATTATTACTTTCAAGGTAATGGACTAATTCTTTTTTAATAATTTTTTCAAAAGATTTCGCAATATTTGATACTTGTGAGATTGGGCGGTAATTTTCAATTTTGATTTGTCACCTTTTTTGTGTATTGGTGTTATTACTGAAATTTTAAAGCATTCCGGAATAGTAGATGTTGCTATAGCCAAATTAAAAATGTTTGATAATGGTAATGATTATTTTGTTCTAACTTATTGAACAAGGTGAAAATTTAATTTAATTTTAATTATAATGATATTAATCTATACAATATACGATCACATTATTATTTTTATCTCAAATCATGGAAAATACATCAATAAACTATATTGTTTACACGCAGTCAACCGTACGTAGAACATAGTTACAATTACTAAATTAAATATTTGATTAGTAATGCATATTTAATTTATTAAAACTAATGCATTCTTATTAATAAATAAGAAATAACCGTATTGCAGTAATTTTCTGTCTTATTATTATTATTATTATTTGAAAGAAGTGTATTTCAATTTCGAATAGGTATAGTTATATTTATAGACATGAGTAGAACGCGATATACACATCATGAGTGGTAGGTACGTGAAAAAAAAAGTCTGTGAACCACTGGTCCAAGTCATTAATATATAATTATGTTTTCGAAAATAATATCTCAATACGAATATTAAACCAAATATATTTATTATATTAAATAATAAATTACACGTATACCAAAAATGCAACTAACGCCGATTTACTCAAACTATCTTAGAACTATTATTATTATATAATATAATGATTGTTCATGTATTGAAATAAAAAAATAAAAATGTATAATCTATTAATACTGTTGTATGGAACGTAAGTCTCGCCCAGTATCTTTAATCATATGCGAAAATAGGTAATTGGTTATTTGATACCGAAATAGGTAGGTCAACGAATTTACTTGCTTGATAACAAACAAGTTTAGTGTCTCCAATTTTTTTTTTTCATCCGAGCTTTTGCTTTTTTACAAACCACTTTTTTTTGTCAGGCACCCACTTGAAAAAATGTATATCAATATTATTTTCTAAAAACTACAAACAGAATAATAATATCTTAAAATAATTAAATTTTAACAGCCAAGAACCAAACGTCGTTGTTGTGGATTGCATTGGTCATTAATTTTATGGTTCACTTTATTATATTACTCGCCATTAATAAAAGCGCAGCACTTGGGAAAATGACATAGGTAACTATTCTACATGTGCATATTACTTATAATATAAATATAATTTATAGTATACCATATTTAAATTATGTCTTCATTTATTTTATCTTATTTAAATATTATTTCAATCTTGGTATGTTTAATAATTAATACTAAAGTACGTTTTAAAACATATTATTTTATTTATTTTTTTTTTATCTTTTACACATAGGTACTTTGTTTGGTAACTGATAGTTATTATGATAAAATAGTTTTATTAATAAAAGCACTTTAAAATAGGTAGTAATATAAAATACGTTTATTATTTATAATTTTGTAAAAAAAAAATGTTTCATGGTTGATTTATAATTTAAGACTTTTTTGAGGTATTAGCGGAGTTTTACTCAATAATACATCATAGATCATACAAGAAATATTATTGTTTTATATTATATTTTAGCATTAATATATAGTACTAAAATGTATATAGTATAGACGATGTAGACATGCAGTTAGGTATTCAATTGACGCCTACATTATATAATTTTAGAATTATTCATAAAAGCTTTGTTTCTATTACGTATTTACAATGATTATAGGGAGAATTTTACAGTAGTCTTTGGTTTAAGGTATTATGAAATAATTTACTTTCTGTACAACACTAAAATAGAAGTAAAAATATTCTTTTCCAATATAATTGAGTAAGTCAAATTCATTAAAACATAGAAGGTGCCATTGTATTATATACACCACAAATATAATAATTTGATGTTCAATTATATGCCATTAAAATTATCCCCAGAGGAAGACAGTAAGCTATTAAGCTTTTCATCCTCGAAAATAATGCCGTTAATGTTGGCCGAGTTTCGTTTGAATGCGATCGTTATGATTTATAGCATATTTATCGGATTTGGTATACCTCGAATAAAAAATGAAACATTTCGAGAACGATCGATCAGACATTACATTTTAAACAATCACAATAATATATTAATATGTGGTTGCAAAATAATGGGTCTTTAAAAAATTCATTCTAAAAATAAAGGTCTTTATAAATACAGTACACGACAATATGTATATTTAAAAAAGGTACGATTGTTATCGAACGATAATAATATTGTCATTGATATTATAAACAATAATTTACGAACGGCCATAAAATGAATATGTTTTTAAAAATAGTGAATAATATTGCAGTATAATACAATGGGTAGTAAATTAAATTCCAGTTCAGGTCAATTATTAAGTGTCGTGGCTTTAAACAGATATAATATTATGCTTACGTCCGTGTAACGTTGAAATTTATTTAAAATCAAAATTCATATAATTTTTATTTTGAATAGTTCATGGATTTCAATACAGACAAAATATGCAAACATGACAGGTATTGCTTTTACATTAAATGTAGGCTATAGTTTTATAATCACACCTTGTATTATATAGTTAATGATGGTGTAATGTTAATAATAAATAATATTATAATGTAATTGTAATGTTAAATTAATGATCCTTAATGAAATATATATTAAAACAAAGTCATTATTTTTTATAATAATTAAAAATAAAAAAAAATCTTATAATCTTTTCATTCTTTTGTTTACCAATATTAATTTTAAAAAAAGATGACATAATATTGTCATCATTTTCTAGATCTCATGAAAGACGGCGAACATATTTTGGTTTAAAATATCTGCACATTTTCTTTATGTATCTATACGTTACACTAATATTTAGATAAAAAAGTGCTTGAACGATAAATTAAGTCGTAATCAGTTATCCAGTAAGTTGCACAAAGACCACCATAATTTTTTTTTAAATACGAAATCCTATACTTTCTATTGAAACCTTTTATAGAACATCGATTGTTTATTAAAAACGGTTTGTATATTAATAATAAATAATATTACCAACAATTTTATTGTTAAATAATTAATACTTTTTTTGTATATTATTTGAGTTAAATATAAATCTTTCGATATAAATAATTCCTTTATTTTGAATTAAATTGTGTTTATCTTTAAAACCTTGATAATTGTTAGTCATCATGTTTTTATTCCAACGATTGTAATTTTTAAAATGTTCCATTCAAATTATTTAACAATAAATAATAATTCGTAGCTATCTTAGTCTTTAAATAGTCAATCAATTATGTAAAAAAGTCTATCCATTTTTATACAACATGTATATTCATAATGTTTGCCCAATACTCGCTATTCTGTATAGAAGGTGTTGAGTTAGAATCAAATAGGTCGCTTTAATAGATGTGTTAAATTTGAATTCAATGAAACACCATTGCATATGAAAAATGATTCTGAGCAAAGATAGTTTGATAGACTAAATTTCTGAAGATATTTTATTAGATATTATTTTTGTTACGGTAAGTTACACGGTAAATTGAAATAGATTGTTCCAAAAGCAACATGCATATAATATTTTAATCAAGTATCTTATTATTATTATATAACTGGCTCTCATAAACAACATTAAAGATAATGCCAAAATACCTCAGAACGGTGTAATTCGTTACGTGGTACACATAGACAAGTTATAGCATACAAAATATAATTATTAGTAAAATTGCATCATGAATAGTTAAAATATTAATGTACGAAAAGAAAATTTCTAGGTTCTTACGAGGTATATCTTCGGAATTATAATAAAATGACATACAATAATATTTTGTCAAATACTGAATTTGAAATGTCTTAAAATAAATGTTGCAAATATATTATGTAACTTCAAGTTTTAAATGTTTCTGTCAGAAAAACGTATAAAAATCTTGTAAATACAATGCAAAGCATTTTTTTTTTTTTTAATTGTAACATTTTGTTTATTTTTAACTACAAATTTATATCATTTTTTTTTGTTATTCTTAAACATTTTACCAAAATTATGAAATCAAACGCTTATAAATAAAAAATTATGTATTGTTGTTTAAATTGCTATAAAACACTTATGTGAGTTGATGTACTCAATTTTCAAACTTCTTAGTAATCAAAAAATTTTTATCAACATTAATGTAAAATACTGAAAAAAATTTACAATTTAATATGCATACAAAATATAAATACATAAAGATGAGTTAAAAAACTGTAATTATGTAAAATTAAAAAAAAAATTGTAATATGTCATCTAATACAGAAAATTATTATTTGATCAATGGTGGAATGTTTCAAGTTTCTACTAGAAATATTTTTTGAGTTAAAGCAATAAGAATACAAATTGGTACTTGTATAAATTTAAATATCCAATGTTGTCAAAACTTGAATATCAATTATTGCTTTAATCTATGTGGCTAGTTTTTGCAAATTAAAAAATGAATTATTATTACTAATCCAGAAGGTGATAACAGATACTAAGTTAAATAATTATATCATCGTTAAACCTATACATTTATCGCACAGTTCAGAATGTATAACATGAAAAACTATTTATTTCTCATTATATTAATACCATATGAAATTTAAAAAAATATGAAATGGATTTTTTTTAAATTCTAGATATTCTTTTATACAACAATAATAACAGCAAGTATAAATATTGTTACTATGAAGATTTATAGACTATTATAAGACTTTACATACTATACACATAAGCCGCAGGATGATTATAAATAA
The DNA here is from genome assembly GCA_008086715.1 of Sitobion miscanthi. Taxonomy (NCBI): domain Eukaryota; kingdom Metazoa; phylum Arthropoda; class Insecta; order Hemiptera; family Aphididae; genus Sitobion; species Sitobion miscanthi. Next base: position 37,927,348 of record CM017798.1, read on the forward strand.
TAGATAATATTATGTTATAAAGATAAAGTAAAAAGCAATTTTAAACGCTCTTCTTAAATAATAAATATATTATAATTTTAAAACTCGAGGTATAACTTGAATGAGGTTATATCAACTCCAATGTATTTTTGGTTACTTAAACTTTCCCTTTCAACAAGCAAAGAAATTTATAAGCATTAATTTTGACGCAGAACTTCCATCATAGTTTTATATTTTCATCAAATAATCATCTCGTAGTTAAAAGCCTTATCCCAAACAATGATTAAAAGTTCTTCAAGTGTTACACTAAAGCAAAAAAACACGATCACTGAATAAATGAAATATTGTTTTTCACAAACACGTATTGTCAATACGTCAACTTACTATCATTATTGCACTAAAATCATCAAATATATGTAACTGGAGGGATATTTATTATTTTTATATTGTCGTTTATTATTTATGGAAATGAAACAATACAGCTATTTGTGAGTTGGATACGATTAATTAATGTTTAACCTAATCTTGTTAATTCGTAATTGAAATTACCCATCATAATTGCTTAAGATTTAAATAAAATGTAATATGCACATCGTACCTAAATATTATGATGAACTAGGTAATTCTTATATTTGAATATTATTATACCTGTATCATAGACTTCCATCTAAAACTAAGAAGAATTTCTCATACTAATCCCATGAATATACTATCTTGTAAAATTAAAAAAAAAAAAAAAAAAAAAATACTCAAACAGTATTAAATGTATTAGGTACATATCAATTTATATTATCAGATTTTAATCATTTTAATAATACCAATCTATATTTAAAACCACTGTTCATTATATAAAACTAATAAAATATGAATAAGTCACATCACTAGGTCAGTGTGAAATTTCAGAAACACAACATTTTGAATTCTTACTTATTTTACTTACAATCAATAATTAAATAATATTAAGATACCACTGTTTACCAATTATTCTTCGAATCAATTTTAAATTAAAGTAAATAATAGAATAAAAATATACAGACAATTTTAGTATTTTTTAGGCTATTATGTTAGGTATATATTATTATTGAGCTGAAAGTTCAATATCATAATATTATAGATAAATTATTTTTAAAAGTTTTCATATATTTTTTTGGAAATAAATATTTGATAAAGATAGGCAATGAAAATATTAAAATGTATAGTTAAAAAAAAAATTAAATCTAATAATCTTAAAAATATTCCAAAACAATGTTATTATAATATGATAACAATAGTTTTTTTTTTTCACCATAATTTCTGGTATCGTATCTCTGAGGAATAATACTGAAATTTATCATATTGAAAATAAGAAAACTGACATGGGAAAAATGTTAATTTAATTTACCAAGTGCTGTATTTATGGTAAAAACTATTTTACTGGGAGTTTGTTAGGCACTGTGGTATTGTATACCCAAAGTGCTTAAGGTACACACATACGAACAAGTTTTAGAAAATCGATTCACACCATGATATCCTCATGGGACCACAAAAGTGCACACCAAACGCTAACACCAGTCTTTGTGTAATCCTCCGAAAACATTTCTAACAAATGTCTCAAAGTTAATATGCAAGCACGGTGTTATAACATTTTACGGATTCATTAAGAAAGATTTTGTTCCAGACAAATATGGAACAACGAGAAATACGAATTAAGAACGAAATGATATATTTAATTTTTTTTTGTTGTTTTAATGTATCTACTTAAATGCTATATTATTTTTAACACGTTGATATTAATATAGTTACGTTTCATAAAAATAATGTTCATACTTTTAAGAATAAACTTCATAACACTGCAGTAGATGTTAAAATATTGAATGTATACATTAATTATATATTTTATACATCATTTTACACTTTTTACGTGCATCCGTTATTTGTTTGACTAAAAAGTGTAAGCCGCCTACTTAGTTATATAGGTCATATTAAAATGTATTGTGAGAAAAAAAAAATCGAAGACTTGACATAACGGGTTATATCAATCATAAAACAAAAGTTTGGGAAACAAAGATCCATTAATTCGTTTATCTGTATAGCTTTATAGATAACGTTAATTAATGAATCTTGAATAAAAAAATTGAGAGTCACGTTTTGATTGTAAAAAAACTATAATATTATTATATTTAAAACCAAAACAGTTTTTTGTAAATACTATAAAATGAAAACAGTTTTATGCAGGAAAGGCATAATTTTGAAGAAAAAATATAATCATTATAAAAAAACATGTAATACAGATTTGATTATTTTTTAAATTATGTTTCCCAATTTTTCAGTGCTTTTAATGTGTTAAGTTAATATAAATATTTAAAGTTTAGATGAGCACAGTTGTAGATTAGATAGGTATTCCGCAAAAACCATGGTTTGCTAATCTAAAAATGTTTTTATTTTATTTTTTAAAAGTGAAATTTACAATTTGAATTCTAAATGTAGACAAACTTATGAGGAATCTTGTTTTACATTTTCAAATCTTAGATTTAAAAAAAAAAAAAATTTATGAATTTCTAACACAAAATAATTTGCACATTTTCGTGATTTGTACGTGTTTTGTCAAGATTACATTTTAAATGCTCATAAAAAAAATTGTGACTATGTATTTTTTAATATTTTTCAAATGTCATTGTAACAATATTAAGAGCCTCGTATTAAATTTTCAAGATTTTTTACCCAACAATAATACAATTTTATTGACATTCATAGTGAAAAGAAACTCCCGTTTTTCATTATTTTTTTTTTGTTTTTCTCGGTGCGTTTGAAAACTATTGGGAATATGGGATTTTGACCTCGCCGACGCACTAACAAGATTCACTTTCCCATCGAACGAGATACCGAAAGTGAAAATCGAAACATTATTTCGACTACTTATCGTCTACACAGACGGGGAAAAAAAATAAAACACTCATCATTGTAAAATCAATACATTCATCGCTCCACTCAGAATCTAAAATGTCATGTAAAAATATACCTACCCTGCTATTGTATATTGAGCGCAAACAAGATCCGATTTTTTACCAGAAACGTCCATCGGAGTTGATGATTGGAGCATTTGCTTTGGACACGAAAAGAAAATTTTTAAAAGTACACATTATTATAAAATCGATACGTTCACATCGCTCCGCTCTGGATCTAATGGTAAAAAATATACATTTTTGTCTCACAAAGAATATATTATTGAAACCCATGAGAAAAAAAAAAAATAAGTTTTTACATCTGAATCGAATGAGTGCAAAACGCAAACGATTTCAACTCATAAAATAATCGCATTGTATTCCAAGTTTACCGCGCGGTATACTGCTGTGGTGTATATTATTATTGTGTTCGGTCACGCCGACGGGACGTTTAACGTTTTATTACACAATCGTTGTACATCGTATCGTATCGTATCGTATTATTACAATCATAATATTAATATGGTTTTGATTTTTTTAATTCGTATCGATTCGGCCTCGGCGACTGTAATTTTAAAGTCGGCCCGCACAGAGGTGTGTGTATCAGTGCAGAAACGCGTACACGACTATACTCTAACGAGTTCACCCGCACCCACACGCACCTCACCCACCGTCGTATTTGGCAACGGGTTTTCCTTAATCCCTGGATTTTAATCAATATTAACTGTGTACCGCAGCGTGTAAGGCGATGGGTGTTTATCGTACGTGTTTTGCGTCGTAAGAGCGCTGCGTTTTTAAGACGGCTCCGCTACACAGCACCGATTCGGGAGGGCGGCGGAAAATTCGTTCCTTTACGTTATAATATTATTATGCCCTCCGGTCTCGCCAAACACGCTCACACGCGCGTGCGCGCGCACTCGATTTACACTCGATGTGACATTCGATGGTCAGTTCGAATTACCCCCCCCCCCCCCTAAATCTTACCGATAAAAATATTATCAATGATGATGATACTACTTGTTACCAAAATCCGTATCGTATATAGTTCTCATGCGGAGCCTTTATACGCAGTAAATCTCTCTTAATCGCGTGCGCAGAATTCACAAGTCAATATCGCTGCCCGTCTATATAGGCGTAATACAATATTGATGTATGTTATTAGTGTATTCATGGAATATTATAATAATATGCATTCGCCGTCCGACGAACCCCAATAATGGAAACGAAGAATAATTATTATGGACTCAATCATTCCAAATATCGTGGCCAATCATCGTGTCTGAATATCTAGATCAAAATCATTTCAACAACGATAATATTATTCATGTCCGAATAATTGAGTGCGAGATTAAAATGCTCATAACCGTTGTGTGGACAAATAATCGTATTAGTTCCGTGAAAATCACTTGATTAAATTTAATTAATTATGTAGATCGAGAATGATGTGTATATGACGTTTAATATACACGATAAACGATAAATCCGTCGCCATAAATGATTTCAGATTAGTATCAATAAAATGTTTAAATATTATTGTTTTTTTAACTATATAGTACCGAAATATAGAATTAAACGTACGTGGAAATTCAATAAGTTATAACAAAATAATCATTACCAATGTGAACACTAACTTTTGGTCACCATTCATCAACCACCTCAAATTAAACAAAAATCAGATCCGTTAAAAAAAAAAGTCCAATATAATATAAGTTATTGGTAGTTGTGTTATTAAAAAATCTTTTTGGCCGTAAAATCTATAAATTAGGACAAAAACGTCCAATAAAAAAAAAAAAGTTATTTATGTCAGCGTTCATAATTCATTCTGGCAATATTGTAATATTAACGCAGTCGGTCCTACGTGGTGGATTCGATAGTGGATGACAGTGGAGGAAACGCAATATTGATTGATACATAAATTAAACACTATCTTTGCTGAATTAAGCACATACATTTTAACATGGTTTAAAATATATGGTCACACCAATACATTAATACTGGAAAGAGTAAAATCGATTATAACTCTATACACAGTATGGAAAGTATGAGTCACGTCCGAATAATAAGTCACTTATTTTACTTTGACCACTTGGTTATTCGGTGAATCCAACGACGGGAGACAACCAATAACTTCAAGTCAGGCAGGTGTGGTTCGGCGATTACCGAGTCACGGCGACCAAGTTATTACGGCGAATAATTATCAGGTGCTATGAACTGCGGATGAATGAGCAATATAAATATAATATTATATATCAGTCGGTAGTAGATATGGTTAATTATATAAACGAATAAAATAGAAAACCGTAGAAATATCGTATGGGCATTTGTAACAAGTCTTGAATTGAAATAACTGATAAAATGCGCAATTTTATTTTAAGTTTGTTCACTGCTCAAAGTTATTATATCACTCGAAAATAAAAAAAATTGTAAAATTTACATTTCGAGATCGCGGCATAAATCATCGCATTCAAAAAACAATTCTAAGCAAAACTATGTAAACACCGCATTTGTTGACAATTCTTCAAAACCGACCCTACTCGCGTTTCTTCGAAAATGTCCGGCGGTCGTAGGTAGTTATTCCTTGGAATAAACCGACGTTAACAAAGAAAAATGACCTTTTCAAAATGCCATCACTCAGATTCGCGTGAAACTTTTTGTGTGCATTTTCTGTTTGAATACGCGTGTGCACTGAAAATCGATCTATTTTCTAAATTATTTTTACAATATGTAAGGACTGAATTTCATAAATCTTATATTTTATATTCGTGAAGAAGTATTACCCATATTATAAAGGTAATATATTATATTTCCCAGTATCCATTACTACTTCGCTATTTAACAGTGGAGTATAACGCACTCGTACGATAATCCCACTTGTCGTCTTAAACAAAACCGTTCTCGAGACTTTTACTTGACTAGCCAAAATAGAATATAGTGTAATAATATAATATTTCAATTAATTTAGTTACTAATAACACAGAACTCCTTTAACTCTATTTTAGATAAAACCATACAAACGAAATTTTTACTGTTTAGCTAAACAAAATTAGTATTTGTTATATTTTGTAGTCAATAACGTTTGATCCCCCTCCCATTAATTCTGTTCGCCAACTGCCACCATGAATGCGTGTAGTATTTATGTGATTGAAATAACTGAATATAATGACGGAACACCGAGTTTCACCAAAAAGGGATTGATCGATTCGACCAACACATCCTGTTTCGAAAAGGTACATTTTATGTTATATTAATATCCACTCCGCTGGAGTTTCCTGTTCAGATTATCTAATCATAGATTTCGCAGTCCTAAGTATACTTATACATATATAACTAAGTAGTATGTATAAAACATATTATAATTTAAAACATTCATTTTTATAACACGGGCTGGTCCGTTATTCGACGAGCCAACTACCAACACTTTTAGTACATTTTTATATATCAATTACTTATATATATATATTATATTATATTAAATATTTAAGCTCAGAGGGAATCGATAACTGGCGTAATAATATATTCACGACGAGTCATACATCTACACGGGGTGGTTATCGCGATACCTAATTATTAATATTGATAACGATAATAATATACGTCGAATACGCGTTATTTCACTCGTACACTTGTACGGAGAGTTTATTTCGGGACCGCACGGGACTTAACGATATTAAATTACCACGCGGATTCGGCTAATGCGTACCGTAGACCATAACGACCACATCAAAAAGTGATTCGGGAGGAAAAGTTTGTTTTTCCAATGGATTCCGTATATGGCGCCGTATTATACACACCGTGTCATATACATTCCAGTTTAACTCCCAACACGGACCTGTCGACGAGCTTGTTCAAACACACCGCACCGACCGCGTGAGCTATTCCTGCCGACAGTGGCTGGTTCCGATAGCGTTCGAGATAATGGACCGCGGCCACATAGAAAGGGCGTATATTTAGTTCCGACACTATCTCGTGACGTATATATATATATTATGTACTATCGGCATGTACCCCCCCCACATGCAGTATAATGCATATAAGCACGTCAGCATGCTAGCCAGATCATTTTCCTCAAATTTTCCCTGAACGTATAATTCATATTGTAAGCATTACGACCTCGTGTGTCCTACTAATGGTCGGGCATTAATTACTATCGGAATGGTAATGGTAATAATTGTAAATGAGTTATTCGAATCATGTGTAAGACCTCCGTACGCGTATAGTATACCGAGAATGTCGTATAATACAGACGATAGTCACGTAAACGGCAAAAAAATTGAATTCGTGTTTCGGGGGGAGGGGGGGGGGGGTGAATACGTGACTATAAACAGATAAATCAAATACACGATAAGATGTTTGTATTTTTTTTTATACTATTAAAGCATTGGTCTCAAACTCGAATTACATATATGGGTGTATACATCAAAGGTCGAGGGCGAGACATCGTTGTAGACCTTTTTTTTTTTTTTGATGTCTATACGATTATGTACGATTTATTTGGATATAATGATCTATGAGTTACGCACACGACACACAGATAAAGTCCACTATACCTACACTTAACCCGAATGGTTACAAATCACATAATACGATTTTTTATAATATAGTACATACATTTTTCTATATAATTGTAAATATTACAAATTTGAACTATTGAGGGTCACATTGAAATGGTTCGAAGGCCACATGTGGCACACAGGCCGCGAGTTTGAGACCACTGTGTTAAAGTATTATTACTATTAACGAGAATTATTATACAACCAGAACCATTACAATAATATGTGTCTGAACTAATGAATTAATAAGCAATGTTACAAGACTGTAGCATATAGTTTTAAGCCCACATAATATGTTAAAAATGTTGAGAATAGAAATTGGAAATGTGCTAGGAATGAGGATATAAATTAGTTGGACATTTCCAGTAAATTATGAAAAAAAAAAGTAAAATATAGGAGAAATATCACGAGAAGAGGTTGGCTTTGTAATTGTGTTTTAGGTACTTCACGGAAAAACAGAACAATTAATAGGTAACAAAATAAAGAAACAACGAAATTTGCAAATTGTTCGATTGCCCTTAACTCCTAAGTTTGAAGTATGTTTGGGTAGTGAATTTTGACCCAGTCTCAGCCTGTAGTATAGTAAAAACTGTTATAGAGTGACTTTATTACAACGTCATATAAAACAGGGTTGGTTGGTAATTTCGGAAGAAATTCACTTGTATTAATGTGTATGGGATAGGGATATTTGACAGTTCGAGCTCCAATACTTTAAGCATCGGTCGTCGAAAGAGAAGTAGGTAACTACATAGAACCCAAACGTAGACACATAAGAGGGCCAAACAAGAGTTGGGGGATCTATCCAGAAGATTGACACCGTTTATTGCCTAAAATGACAATATGACCCCATGTACCCATAAAAAGTTGGTATACTATTGTTAAAAATATTTTTCAGGGATAAAATGATCAAATCACGTTATGAATAAAAATTGTTTACTGCCATTCTGGATAACTTCTTCCCCTTTACATTGAAAAAAAAATATTATTAAATATATTATTGAAGTGCGTGTATGTTACAAAAATTACACATCTTATGACCTACGAAAAAAAAAAAAAAAACGGTCAAATGATTGCATTTATGTGCCACCAGACCGTGCAGCGCAAACTACGGATTGAAGTATATATAATGTATGGTATTCATACTGACAGTCTTCGTTCAGACGCGATTTGCGACTATTTGCGAAGCTTTTACGTAGTATATATATATCATACGGTGTCCGTAACTCTACAATATTATATTTTCCACGTACGTCTGCAAAATAAGCAGTATATCATTATTATAATATTTTTATCACCAACTACCTATGCGCCACATGACAAATATTCGTGTTCATTCGTCGTGCAAGAATCAACCGACCATGATTCAATGCCACCCGACACCGATGGTCTGTATAGCCATCACGGTAAGAAGTCAGTCCGGACCATTGGCGTCATTGACGACGAGTGATTTGAAAAAAATGGTTTTGAAAAAATCAGTTCCGTCGTGTCGATTCAAGTCGGTACGATGATATTATTAAAATATCGTAAGCGGGATGGCAATCTATCTATTCTTACTCTCCGGACTAGCACGCTGCCAGCCGACACCCTGCACAGTCCAGTTGTCACAAAGTTTTAGCTTTTAAATAAAACTCTGTACAAGTTTTCGATAAAGGCTTTTCAAACAATAATTTAATCTACTGCTGACATAGACGGCAAGTATGAAGAAAGTTTTAGGTTACATTTGAGTTTTCACGATAAAAACAGCAATCAAGAACATTACAGTCACGAAATATTCATTGTAAGTGTATACAATTGGAAAGGAAGTAATATTTCGACTTAACCAAGCATTTAAATATCGATTTTTGTTTTTCTTACAGTTTTAAATCGTATAATTAATGGTTTATACTATGCATACAGAGGTGTTGTACTCGTTATACGTTTTCAATTTAGATTGTTCAATTTTCACTAAATAAATAATGGATGCCTTTAAAAAGGGGAAATTTCTTAGTAAAATATCAAACGCCTAATTAGGTGGCTACATTATAATAAATTAATAATGAAGTAACAAGAACCAGCGTTATTAATTACAAAAATAATATTAATCTAAAACTAATCGATTAAGAATAGTTGTAAGGGTTTCAAAGTAAACAGAATAATAATTTTATAGTTTAATGACAATAAATGCAAACGTAATTTGTTGTAACATGACAAATTAATAAATGTGGAAAATGATAAAAAAAGTATTTTATAGTAGCTATATTGACATAATATATATCAACAATTTAAACGATTTTTTTTTATAAATTGTTTACGTAGGCACCTACGTAATGTTAATATGTACTAAATAATATTATATATAATATTATGTACCTATTAGTTTACAACAATGTAATATATTTGTAATATATTATATTATAATATCAAAAATCTAAAAATATCACATTGTTCGTAGGTAACAATAATATTGAAACAAACATATACGTGTTAGTATTTTTTATGTAGGTATTGAAATTATTAATTTATATGATTTGGAATTTTTACGATATGATTTATTGTTAAAATACATATTTATGTCACTCGAAACTTCAAAATATTTCATGACAAACAATGCTTACGTATATCTATTAATTCATTACATTTTTAATTCCTATTACAAATGATTTTAAATGATTTTGTCATAGGCGTTGAAAATACCTTAATGGTACTACATTATTACGATATAGATACTATTTTAGAATACCACAAACATTTCACGTCTAATCTGCTTTTAGTATAATATTATTATAGTACCTAAATTATCAATGTTTGTATAATCTTGAGAATATTATACCGATGACAATTCTCATTAATTATTACACTTTGATAATTCAGATATTGTAGAGCACCTTTATGGGATTAACAAAATATATTTTATCACGCATTAGAAAAGGTATTCTCATACCTTGGGCGGTCATAAGAATTATTAGTTTATGGCACATAAGTCATTAAACTAAGCTATGTGTATATCATTGTTATTAAATCTATAAAACATCATAAACACCATATTATATAAATTTGCTTTAATATATAAATTCAACGTTTATCTTCATACATGTTTTTTGCTATAATACAAAAAGTTGTTACGTGAGTAGACACTCAGCCACGAACCCTTCAGCGGTCACCCATACTTTATAGAAATGTATCGAAAGTCAGAAGATGAAAATACGCACCATTTGGTATCCTAAGTCCTAACCCACAAATGTACACTACGCCAAAAGAATAATAATTACTGAAAAAAACTGTTTTTATCATTTTTATTTAAACTCATTTTGAGATGTATAATCGTATTAAATGGACATTAGAAAACGTGACTGTGTGGTATCTGTAAAGAAATATTTGAACAACGAACACAGAAATAGAAATAGAAATTATTATTATTATTATTTATGGTACGTATTAAAAATAGAAACTTATTACTTCAAAACACATATACATTTCCTTATGTTGTTTATTTTTATTATCTTACCTAACTTTTTATTATTTTAGCATTTATATTGGTTTTTAAATTAAAATAAAATCCTATAAGTAAAAAACAATTATTAAAACAGTTAGATATCAATTATTATGGTTCACTAATATTTGTAAGTCTTAATCATGAAAACAACAAGGACGTTAACGGTTAACATGTCAGCTTTTAGACAATTTATTGTTTCTATTATCGTTTATAATAGGCTCGTTTAAGTGGCCATGGATAAAATACACGACATAGTTATGGGATAGCAACAAAAGAAAGAAAGGGGAAAAAAAGAAGAAAGTGCGAACGTAGGATATTACCACACAAAAAAAGGACTACGATGAAATTGGTTTTAGGACTTCAATAAAACGAAATTTGTTCATAAGATATGGTAAAATTATATTGCGCTTCATATTTGATGACATTGCATGTACGCACAAGAAATGTGTAAGCTATTATGATGTGTCTATTACTCAAACTAAACGATATATTGGTTCCTTTAGACTGGGTATTTTAATTTATTGAATATAAGATAATATTTAGCTATACAATAAAATTAGGTTATATAATTTAATGAATATTTAGGTGCATGGCATTAACTAATGTACAAATAAGTTGAATAATTCATTTTTAAGAAAACAATAATAATGTTATAATACACGTATTTGGTTCTTTAAAGGGTTGTCTGTTGGTCTTTGAAAACACGAAATTGAAATTATTATAACAAGCCGGTTTTGATGATCAAAGACTTGCAATATTGCGATAAACTTTACACATCGGTACACTTGTAGGTGTATATAAAAACATAATAAAAACAGTTGTATGAAACAGAACAGTAATTGTGAACCACTTAATTTATCTGATTTATCAATAATTGATCGTTGCGGTAAACACGTTTATTTTATGTGTTACTTAAATTTATATTTTCTTATTTGGTGTGCATCTTGTTTATAGGGATAATGTGGACATTGAACCGGCAGAATTTCTCACAATTGCCGATTTCCTATTTGGCTCTTAACATATATGTGTATTGTGTATAAACGAAAATCCTTTGTCCCAAATTCACATAAATCTGTCAGTGGAAAATAATTTCAAACACAATGCTATAAAAGTAATCGCTTGTCGTTAAATTAAGACACATTAAATAATTGTCATGGTTTTGAAAAGAAAAAAATGGAGTACATTGTCAACTATGTCTAATGTAACTTCTAACTGTATAGTAAAATAAAATATAAGTTTTTATGTACATAAAAAAATTCAACATTTATTGTGTGACAAGTTTAGAAGAAATTGAATGGAATAGCTTTAACAAAACGTTAATAGTTTTTTTTTCTTAGAAGCTAAGAATTAAAATAATATACATACAAAGGGATATTTTTTTCAGTAATACGTAGATATTTTACATCATAAAAATATGTGTGACATTTTATGTTAAACATTTTAATGTACAAAAAGCAGTAGTTTATAATATTTGTTGTTAGTAAAATAATGTTATAATTATTTTTAAAATAGTCTGGTATAAGTTAGTTTTAATCTCATATCGTTATAAAGTTATTGGTAAATTATGATGATAACATTATATTATATACTATGGCAAAAATTTGAATGGAAAACAAAAAATTATAACAAACCGACTGAAAATCGACTACAGCGGTCTTACATATTATGGAAATCTTAAGACTAAAAAAATATTTAAAATCTTGTCAATGGTTAATAACATATTCGCTGTATTGTGGTCATTTTTTGTTTTATTTATAATTTTAAATTTTGATATCTTCTACTATAATGCTCCCATAAATTTGAGCTAAAAATGTTATATTCTCTCTTTGAAAATAGGTGTATAGACATAGGTACACCGACAAAAATCATAATATAATTATATAAATTAGAAGCAATTTTAGTAAATAGGTAGTAACATTTTCATATCCATATCTTTAGTTATTAAAAATCTACTATATTATTATACATTTAAGCAGAATCACAGTTACTTTTATTAAATACAGATATGTTAAATAAACTCAAGAATTCTTAAATTTATTTTTATAAAAAATGCATTACGTGAAAATTAAAAACGATTTAATTAGAATAATATTTTCACTCTAAAATTATATTATATTATTAATTCATTCTAAACTTCTTCTTTGTAAAAAAATAACTGTTCCGAACATGACGTTCTAAATGCCGTAATTAACGACACGAAACGTTAAAATAATACCATAAAACACGTCGATAACCACAATGGAATTTAATATAATTATGTCTCGTTACAATTATCATTATAATGGTAACAATAGCACTTTTATACGCATAGAATTTTTTTTATTTACATTTATTGGATTATATACAATCTATAATGGTACCTATTTATAATAAGCAAATGTGCGAAAAAATTATATGCATACAAGACGTGGAGACCTGATGAGAGAAGTCACCCTGCAGTAACACTCAGACTTATAGAATATAAATCATTTTTATTGTATTGAGATTAAATATAATTTAAAATTAAAAATATATAATGTCATCTACTTTGATATCAAGCAGTAACTGAATATGAACAACTGCTGTAAATATCAACATATTACTATTCACAAAATATATTCATGACGATATTTAATTGTAATTCTGTTTCAACATATTTTCTTCTACACCTATAAATTATTCAGTCGTGATGTACGGCATAGAATACATAGACTTCTTGTTTTGTGTGCATTTAGTCTTGGGCCTTGGCTGTAATTTATGTGATTCGGTAACGGCTGCACCACGAGAAAACATCTTTTATTCAAAGCTACAAGACAGTTTGTTTGGTTTCTCAAAACTCCGAGGCTATAATGATCGATTTATGCTATTGTTTAATGATAACACAATTAGTTCATTTAAAATTCTTTATAATATCTTGTTAAAATAGTTTGTTTTGTTTTTAATTAACGTGAATTCAACTGATTGCCCAATTATGGTATCAGTTGCGTCATTTCGTTTACATATTATAATACATTTAAATTGAGCTGTTAATTTCAGTAAATGTTTGAAAATGATTTAGCAAACATAATATAATATTAATGTCAAATATCGATAATTTTATTTTGAAATATATAATATCCTAGTACATTTGATCGTCAATGAAATATTATAAAAAAATCGTTTTTATACGAGTTTTTGAGTTACTTTAATTTTACTTATAATTATATAAGTTTATTAATTTAAATAGGTACGCAGCATATTTTTCTGAAGATATAATATTTTAGACTTAATATCAATGTGTATAACGGATCTAACACGGCGCGATGGATAGGCAAAATGACTACACGACTGCTTTGGGAATAAAAATTGCAATAACCAAAATATATAATATAATTTTGACGTTAAAAAATCAATAAGGACAATATTATTATATTTTGTTATTCATTTTATCGAAGCATTGACCATTGTTTGTTTTTCTGATAAATCAGATGGTCGGGATTTTGGGTTAGGTGACTCAACGACGGATTGTCGTCATAACGTTGTACATGCAATTTTACGCTATAATTTTGAATAGGTATGCTGAGTGCTTGCAAGTAGCATACATTTGCGTCCAAATAGGCCTATACGATTGAACGTGGTTAGAAAGTGAGAAATCGGATTCTGATCGGTCTGGTCAGGAGTTTTGTGGATTCGAAAACAATTCCGAACTTGATATATACGCCATACTGTGATCAAAGTAAGAACCCATTTCGTTGTATGTAGTGTGTGCAATGATCCGCCAATTTTAGGGAAGACACAACTGTCGTTGAATTCATAAATGCACGTGTTTGCCCTTACGTGTTCTGTGTACAGTTATTTTCACAATGATTGTACTGTATTTGACACGGACGACATATTATTATGTTTTAATAAATCCGTTAAAAACACAACGATTATTTTTTAAATATCAATTAATGCATAATAAACCTCGTAATATGTTCGGCTCAGGTATATTGCCTGACCTAACCTAACTAAATCATTACCAGTATGAAATAAATAAAAATTGATCGTTGTTTTTCGAACTGTAAAATGTAGCAAATACAAATTAAAAATTGCGTTACTCATCGCGGTGATCATGTCTGTGTACAATATAATAATGGTAGTTTATTATCATGAAATATTTTATACTTGCACATTATATTTATTTAGTAGTCTTGGAAACTAATAACTGAAATACATAATATTTTTATGATGTAAATAAATAGGATCTCCGTTGTTAAAAAAAAAAAAACTAATGACTGTTCAATTACAAAATAAAACACATCATTGTTATTATGATATCTATAAAAAACCAAATAATTACTGATCCTTATTGATCATTTTTGTATTAAAAATAAGTTTATAACCATAAAAAGATTTATTAGGTAATAAATAAAGTAAAAAAACCGTTGGGTAACATTTATTATACATGTGTGTAATATTGCAAGTTCTTAATCATCGATCATCTTGGGATAAAATAACTATCTTAAATGAATCATTCAATTGGAGAACAACTATATGAGCAAAATTTATTTGGAACTGTAAAAGCCACATTTTTATAATCCAAAATAATTTTTCGCATGTATTTTCTGAGGCATTTCTATCACACTTAGGAAAACTACTAACGGCGTTTACAGAATACCTGTTTAAAGTATCCACTTGATTCAATTCCCGACCAAACCCAAGGGATACACGAAAGTTTTTCGGATTTTTCACTGACTAAAAAGTGTTTGCTGAAAAAAATCGTTGCAAAACCAATACGCGTCTCGCTTTCTAAGAACCAAATTCACTTCTGCCTGGAAATGTACAGATTTGGTCTACGTTTTATTTTCAATACGTATATAATGTATTTCATGCACTATATATTATATACTAAAAAAAATGTGATTCTATGTTGGTCACTAATGGTCAGAAAGTTGAAACATAACTGAATTTGAAGTGATATATATATATACACAATAGTTCTTAAAAATAAACACAAATAAATTGTTATATATAATTTATATCAGAACTATAACCTTCTTCTCATTGCGCATCACACTACAAGTTACGAACGCTGATAACCGGACACCACATCCCTTGATATCCATACAGTATTTGTTTAGATCTTTAATTTTGTACAAGTTAATGAATGTAATGATGACGATACTGCTAAGATAAGGCATCCTTCGATTCTTCGCCTTATGAGTTATGACCGACGTAAACAAGTCTGACTCCATTTTTTTTCAAGTCAATTTTTCATAATCACGTACTGGCTTATTATTGTTACCAAAACCACGGATTGTAACCAAATCGTCAATATCAGCCACCCATGATAAATAACCGGCAAAAACCGACACATAAAAATAGTAACATCCAAAAGCAGCAACGTTTGATACAAATTTATAATTAATGTATTATCAGTCCACGTGCCAATCGCGATAAAATTTGCAAAAACCCCATAAACAAATATTCGCTCCTTTTTTTTGTCTTCTTCCTAATCGTTTCCACGTATTATAATCAAATATAATTAATATAATATATACAAAAATTCAAATCAACCTAAAGTTTAGGTCCCACTGGTTTGACGTGAAATATAGGTCATGGATCAGTTATCCCCACCCCCTAACTGGTAACCTGGAGGATTCAAAATACCTAACCTCATTAAAATCTTAGTATGGACACTTAGATGCCAATGATTAAGTGTAGAGTGATCCAACGGATAAGGATTTTATCGGCACCGGTCGAGATGTTTATAACAACGGCTACGCTGGCATATCGCCCAGATCGACACTTGAACAGATAAAAGCAACCAGACGACCGGAACACCCTAATGGACCGGTGTCTCCGTGTTTAGTATTATCGTAAGCTTACGTCCAAAATTAGCAATAGTTCACCGTTTAATAATATTATTAACAGTTGCTGGTGTGTGACGAGGGTATAACATGGCTTCGACCTTGTGTCCGCTTCAAGTGCGTTTTATAATGTCCGGAAGTGAACTAAAGTCTGTGGACTATAAATTTGACTGAATTCCGTATAAAACGATGCGAATTGAGATAATTCCTCAAAAGAAAACACGGGATGAACTAGCGCAAAATAATTATTAATAAGTTCTTAAAATTACGAATTGTATACATATAAAACTGAAAATAAATAAGAATATTTAAAATTGGAAAAAATTCATTTTTTAGAATTATATGTAACTTGACTTATACTCCTGAATAATTTCAATACATTAATAATTATTATGTTCTATACAGTTATTAAATTAGTTATCTACTAATATTTTATTTTACGAATTATAATTTTCATTAATTGTATCATATGTTTACAAAATATTTATACTATAAAATATAACAAGACACATAAGTATTTTTACGCCGTATAAATATTAAACTACCTATCTAGTATGTATAGTATATACAAACGTACAATATTCATTGTACACTTTTAATAAGACGAATATAATATGTATGAGGCCTGCGCATATTTTATGATGATTCACGAAACAAAATTCTAATAGGTATTAAAATATTATAAATAAATCATATGTAGTAAGTATTCTAGAGCTGGAATAGTTATTTAAATGAAGGTAAAATATTTATTTTTTTTCTTATAATGGTCTTGTATTGTTATTGTAATGAATATGTACTAGGTATTAATGTATTATATAGTAGCTTATATCGAGATGCATCACAAAAACTTTTAGCTATTGAAATAAAGGATACATACATGTATCAACCTTTCGGCTGTCATATTCTGCTTTGAACTTCTCAAGAGAAATCACAACTAAAACAAGAATCACCTAAAGGAATTTCTAAGTAGTGCTGTATAGTCTTACTTCATTCCTTTATTATCAAAACTATTTTAGATATCTTTCAGGAAGATCAATTCATGTCATAAACCATTGGTGTTTGCATGCAATATAATATGTATATGTACGTATAAATAGATTTGTTTATTATTTACTCAATTATTATCCATGTTAATATTTTTTATTTAACAAACTTAAATCGTTAAAAGATGTGTATAGTTTATTATACTCATAAAAATATATATACGTGTTATAGAAGATCTAGATGAATATATATTTATTCACAGAAAATATGTAATAAAATGATTCATTAATTTAAACATATCATACCAATATAAGTGGAAAAAAAATGTGAAGATAAATAAACTACTATATACATAACATTAATTACCTACATATTTTTGTTTTTCTCGGAGCTTTTGAAAATTATTGGGAATTTCAAATGTTGACCTCCTCAATGCACCAACTAGATTCACTTTCACATCGATTAAGATACTGAAGTTGGAAATCGAAGCATTATTTCAACTAATAATGTATACAAAGACACGAAAAAAAAATTTTAATTTATAAAAAAATTTAAATTAAAAACACACATAATTGTAAAATCAATACATTCTAAGATAATTGTGCTACATTATTATGTATAGTATAACAGTGTTTTAAAATTTTAATTTAAAATGTTATTAAACGTCAGTTTCAAACCATCAATTTATTTTGAAAAAAAATGTATATATTCTTAATTGCATTTAAGACCAAAAATACAATTATTTAAGATCATTAACATTAAGTCAATAAACAAAACTTCTAGAACTTATTATTTATAGAATTTTAAAAAAACAGCAATAAGTAGATAAAATAAATTGCAAAAATATATTTTAATATTTTAATTAATTTCAATTTTAAAAAGTTTTCATTTTAGATAAACCTACAATTTAATATATTAGAATTTTTGACTTCAATATAAATATTATTATAATATGCAACTTAAATAAAGACTATAAAAGTAAGATGATAGTGGCACAATATTAAAAAAAAAAAAAAAAAAAAAAACTGTAGGTAATGTATTTTAGATTCACCCAGAATTATTTAAAACACAAATACCTGTGGAATATTATTCTCATAAAAAATGCATTTATCTAAATAATGTGTCATATAAATATTTGAATACATTTGTTAGAAGAAGCCTCGTAATATTGTTTTTTCAATTTTATGAAATAAAAATATTTAAAAGACCATAACTCATAAGTATTTTTATTTGAAAACCTATTTTCAACAAAAATTATGCAGACATTTAACGGTATTAGTTTCATATTTTCAATACCTAACTCTTAAAAAATAAACATGACTATTAAAGTCATTATGCCATTACGGGCAACAAGAATTTCATAGAACAATTAAGTGGGATCACGTTGTTCGTAAATGTGAAAATAAAAATATATTGTTTTTGTTGATAATATTATGTTAATTTTAAATGATTACTTTTCTTCTTAAACGATAAATTAGTCATTGACATAATGTATGATCAAACAACAATCAGGATATAAGAAATGTATTAATTTTATGTGAGCGTATTATAAAATGTAAAGCGTTCAACTAACTAAATATGAGACTTGGTCATTCACATAATTCGTGTTATATATTATAATGCTATCTGAAATTCGTATTAAATAACAACCCATCGATAATTTATATAGTTTGTTAAAGTTAGTCGTGTGTATACAGTATGCATACTAATTCTGATTAGGGTCAAACAAGGCGCAGAGTTAATGGGTAGACTGTAGATGAATGACCTTGTAATGTATTTTCTCAATACGAGGTAATTTAACGAAAACAACAGAAAAACAAAAAATCAAAACAACTGGCATAGAATAATGTAATTTTGTTCGTGTTAATGTTGTTTACATAACCCTTTAAACTAAATTTAAACTAACGTTTTTATTTTAAATGAAAAATATTTCGTGAAAAAAAAAAACGTGTTAATGGTTGAAAGCAGCTGATGGGCATTATTTCTGTATGGGAAAACAATTAACGAATACAGTGTTCTGTGGGGTGTGAAAAAAAAGGAAATAAAATGGGTTTAAATATGAAAGTAAAATGCTACCTCACCGATCAACCAAATGCTAATTAGTTTCAACAACCTAACGTAATTTAGGCTATAAAGTATAAATATAAAATCAATCATGATTTAAGTGGTGGTGGTTGTAACTTATAATATGAAGTTTATGACTTGAATTGTGTTTTATTTGTAATATAACATAAAAAACTTTAATACATTTTCAGTTTGAAATCATTTACAAATTATGAATTATAGACAAGTATTCCATTCTTCGTAGAGAAAAAATTGTACATATTAGTATTTTACGATAAAACTAGAAAATTATAGTAGAAATAATAATTGTTAAAAACAAATTAATGTATATTTTGAAATCTAAAAGTATAAATAACAAAATTCACGTTTATTTGTAAAAATAAAGATGTTTGGTTTAGCAATATTAAACAATACTCATTTACATGGACATTGTGTGTATTACATTCTTTTTTTTCAAATCTATCCAAATTTATATAATAGTGATCATTAAAACAAAAACCATGGTTAATTTTTTTTAAATTTTTATTTAGTATGAACTAAGTAGAGATACTTCATTAAAATTATATTTTAATAAACCACAATATTATCACGTGGAAAAAAAATTAAAACTAACGTAGATATTATGTTATTGTAGTATGAATTGTAATACGTAACTTAATATTTGATTCAATTTCGTGGTAATATGATATGATTATAAAAACGAGAAATAGATAAAAATGAATTTTTTATTTAAACAACAATATTGTAATGAGGAATGACAAAAAGAAAAATCTACTCAAAATTCAATTAGATATTCATACAAGTATAACAACCATGTTTATTGATATTATAATCAACGGTTGAAAAAAAAAACATCCAAACATTTTTGTTTTATCAAGTTAATAGAAAAATACAAATTATTTTTAGATATTTGCATTTGACGAAACAAAAAATTGTTTAATATTTTATACATCCAAAATTACACTGTTTGCCATCCCATACAATTTTACTACTTTTCTATATTATATTATACTTTTGACACCCGCTGCAGGTTATTATTATTTTTTTTTCATGCCGTTCATCGATGTTATCTCTTCATTATTTTTCAACACACGTACGTGAGGGCTTATTGTAGTAAGTCCACATACACGTTGTACACGGCACAGTCCAGTTTAATATGTTATTGTACTACGATATAATGTTATCGTGAAAATTCACACGGAGTCTTTGAGTATAGATCAAAACCGTAGTGTTTTATTTGTATATGTATTAATGTACAGCTGGTATTGTAGGCGGACGGCGTATTACATTTTTAGTTAATTTCGAATCATCGGTAATATACGCAGACAAGGAATAATTATATTATATAGCACCGCAAATACATACAGCTTTTAACACGTAAAATGTCTAAAAATGCTCATACCACATTCCGATGGCGTATACTTATTATGTACATAATAATATATTATAAAGCACAAACGTGAGAATAAAAAATGTGCAAGCATATATATTAGAAGATTTCGGTGAGGCATTTTCGCTAGACGTTTAAGATATGACGTGTGTGTGGGAGGATGAGGACGGAGGTGGAGCTCGGGAAAAGTAGAAAAAGCCTAGAATCCCCCCCTCACTGTGACAAATGCGATACCGGTTGACGACCGGCCGGTGGAGTAGTGAGGCACTGGTGCCAGGTGTGCCGCTAGTGGTCGGGTAACGCTTTTCCGTTATGAGGTGTGCACGGGGGCGCGGAGATTGTAAGAAAAATGAGCACAGGTTTTAAGCCACCCAGGAGAGATGTTGGTAATAAATAATAATAACCGAAATTTCGACCCAATGATATTCAACTTGTTTGGCTTCTACGTATAGTTGTGGTGACGACGGGGGGGTGCAGGCATAAGTCGAGAGAAAAAACATGACCGAGGTTTCATTGCGGACGAAAAGAAAAAAAAAACGTAATTTTTCAATACTCGGGACGTCGAATCTCGAACCTTATTTTTTTTTTTTTGCAAACGGCTAAAATATATATTCCGAATAACAGAGGAATTTTTTTTTTTTTTATATAATATCAAGACACCACTCCGAAAGTGATTTCCACGCACGGACGGACTCGTTTAGTCGAAAATATTATAGAACAGTTGTTTGAGGGGTCCTTCCATTACCCACATCCATTGACACGAATGAATACAAGCAAAAGACGATTCGACACTGCCCCGCTGGTTATTTAACGTTTATTTAAAAATATTGATTTTCTTATTCATCTATTGGTCACAGAAATACGATGAATAAATTAATCGATTAGGTGTGGCAATAATTATTAATCATAGGTATAATAATAGCGGGTATTGTATTTATAACATATTTTTAAAAGAGTACATTTGTAATCAGGAATAGTTTAGTCCTTTCGTTCTCGTATTAACAAGACGCATATACTAAATGTCTATAAATATTTTTCTCAAACTATAATTACTATATTATATATTTTTATCGACGATTGGTTAATTTATTTATTAATTTTATAAAAAATATCCAAGCAATAATAGAATAAAGTTATTTATTTTTATCCTACAATAATTTTTGATTATAGCTTCTATATAACACTTTAATTTTGAAGACATTTAATAAAGTTACAAATTTCCTAAAACTAGTTTAATCTTAAGTTATAATATCTACTAAATACTTTATACACCTTAACATATAAATAATAATAAAACATAGTTTATATTATAACTACATATTATAATATTTTACAATAATTGTAACTTTTATTAATTAGCATTTAAACATCTTTATGAGGTGAAATATAGTTCTAAAACTAAAGTGGATATTTTCTTGGGATTCATTATAAAAATAAATGTTGATATGATTAACGTTATATATTATTATATTTATATTCTATTTTTTCATAAATGTGAACAAGAAAGTGAAATGATTATTTTTTGATACCTAATAAAACATTAACTATACATCAAACATGCTATCAATCGTTGCATTCATTATTTTAATATAGGTACATGCCGCATAATAACCTAGTTATTAGAATTCATAAGAAAAAACATAATCTTATAGATTATTATAACATGTCCTAAAATATACGTTTTTTCATTGGAAATTAATATTAATATTTATAATCATTGGTTATAAACATATACCTACTTTGTCTTACTTCTACTCGAAAGGGAATGGAGCTTACTTACTCAATCACCAAAACACTAAAATTGCTTAGAAGGTATAACTTTCGATAAAACTAATTTATGAAAATATATTATATAAATAACAATTTGGGTCATATATACAGTTTTCTTAATCATTTCTAAATTTGATTTTTACGACGTACAATATTTTCTTATATTACGTTACATACCTATATTTACAATATTTATTAACCTCTACGTACCTATACTTTACCACTTTGCACTACAGAAACATCCTTACCATGATACTTGTCTTATTTATTATTTTATAATTTTGAATAATGTTAATCATCAACTAATAGAATACACAAGTTAGTTAATTTATTTCATATGATTCACGGTTTATATATGAGTAATCATAGTAATTTAATTTGTATTTGAGAATAAGTTACACCATGTTTTCTCATGATTGTGTAACTTCTTAACCGTATGAATTTTGTGAATTAACATTACATAAAATACTATTCAAATTAAACATTAATACCATAGTTATACGTTCATATCATAAGTTATTAGTAGAAAAAAAAATTGGATGTATTTTAAAAAAAAAAGGTGGGTAAGTGAATGTCGCTCTGCTGTACAGTAGGTTACGAGTGGGTCCCTTTAATAGATGGTGTTAAATTTGAATTCAATGATATAATATCATTATATAAGAAAAACGATTCTGAGCGAAAACGATCAGTCAGCCTAAATTATAAATTTTACAAATGTTGTCAAAATTTGTACATTAAATGCTTATAAAAAAAAATTGTACCTATGTATTTTTAATATTTTACAACTGCTATTAGAACGAAATATCAAGAGCCTTATATTAAATTTTCACGCTTTTTTGCCCAACAAATAAAATTTTATTGATATTTACAGAAAAAAAAACTAAAAAAATTTAAAACTGACAATGTCCGTAAACAGCTCAAAAAGAGTCAAATTATTTTCAAAATTGTATCGTGTATAGAAAATGCTAATATAAACGTTCAGTGACATTTTCAAGTATCTACTGTCATTTGTTTTGAGTTGCACCAAAAACCAAAATCAATTTTCTCGAAAACAGATTTTGCGCAAAAATTCCCGTTTTATCTTAATTTTTCTTTTGTTTTTCAAGGCGCTATTGAAAACTACTAGAAAATTTTTACTTTTGACCTCCCAAAGTACCAGCTAGATTCACTTTCTAATCAGAAAAGTTACTATTGAAGAAAATCCAAGCAATTTTACTGTCCTAAAAGGTGATGACAGACACAAAAAAAAAAAAAAAACACACATCATTGTAAAATCAATACATTCATTGCTTCGCTCAGAATCTAAAATATTGAACTCATGTTAAATGTTATTTTAATAATATATATATATATATTTTATTATTTGAAATTAAAGCTTCGACAACTGAGGTCATTAGTCTGCTAATGTGGGGGAGGATGCTGTTTGCTTAAACATGTGAGTGTTAATAATATTTATTTTCCTTCTGTATAATAGTTAAAACAACTTTACATTTTTAAATGAATACCTACTAATGAGTGATGGTATATTAATTGAAATTAAAATCATCAAAAAGGATATTTAAACGATCACGATGATATCCATTAATCTAAATATTTTGGTTTAATGGTTCATTAATAGTGAATAATTATTAAAGAAAAGTAGTTTAAAAATGTACAAACAATTTATTTATACCTACGCAATATATTTACTGTTTTTGTTTACCAGTGAATTTATCTATATATTATGGAAGTTAAATCTTTAACTACTATAAAAACTTAGATTCGTCTTTACGTATGAAGAAATAGAGACCTAATGCATATAGGTAATAATAATAATAATAATAATAATGTTATGATGTTGCATTATGAATCGAATTCTGATATCTCGCAGTTCTATATTTTATATTGTTTTCAATTTTTAACTAACTCCTTTTGATAACCACCACCTATACCAGTTTAATATGAACGACGTGTTATAATAATTATATGACGTGAGTAAAGTAGTGGCGTACCCATGCATTATACGCCTTTAATTACTGCTGTTATTGGGCTGTAGACACGCCTATTATTGTGAACTCTGTGTGTTATTTTATACGACAGCTGATGTTTCGGGATAATAATAACGGATGTATGTATATATATATATATATATAGTGTGTTATACCGAATTTATAGTTTCTCTGGGGTTCGCCTACCTACTCCATACAATGTTCGCGCAACTGTCAGTGTTTCACACGACCCCGTCCACGGCACTTTTTCCACCGTATTCACGTTACCGATTCTTTGGATGGAAGTTTTCGTAAAAATTCGTAGATTATCCCTTATCCCATATCTGTTTACCGCAACGCGTAGATGGTATTGGAATAAAAAAAAAAAGAAAGTAAAATACAAGTTGTGCAGCGATCCTTGCATGGACGGTCACCGGGCGAGCGTTTTGTGTCCAAGACGAATTTTCGTCTTTAACGATACTTCCCGGCCAACGCTTTATTTAGAGTGCTTCACGACATGTAAATAATTAACAACACGGCGTGGCGTACGAACATGTGCACCTACTTACTAACATACATGTATTACGTGTCTGTGTATTAATGTGCTCATCCTGTAACTTGTAAGTCCACTCGTCCGAAGACCCTCTCTCGGACGGTTTTTTACGGTTGGCATAACCGATTGAACTCTTCCGCGCAAATTTCTCGTGAACAAACGAATTTCGTCGGAATTTATCTCAACCGCAGCTGGCGTAGTACGATCGTATAACCCCATGGCAATGAAGTTTATGGGTGCCGTAAGACCAAATTGTACACGATTCGCTAAACTGAATATATTATTACTATCGTCGTATTATATGGGACTCAACGTTCTTGTGTAACACTCCTCACTGCAGAGTCACAGGGTTATCAATTTTTTATTATATATTTTATAATATGTGCGTGACATTAAAGTACTCCACGCCACATACCGTAATTATTTTGTTCGTCACATTCGAAACTTGTTAATTAATCGTGAATTCCGTTTTCTCTTACTTTCGAACAAAAACAGAGAACTTTTGGCACCTCAGAGACACATAATTTCATATGCACACACACACACACACACACACACACACACACACGGCTCCTACAAAGTTATATTCTAAACGGTATATCAAATATATAATAATAAATAATGAAAAGAGTTTAAAATTGTACTCATCTCTCCGATAACCGTACATTATAATTCTGTGTTAATTAAGATGAAAGCAGTAACGCTATAATACTTTTATGAAACAAAGACGTAAAATCCTCTAAAACGTATAAGTATGTGCTGTTGAAAATTATAGGCCTCTTTATTGTATGCGAATTCCACCATTTCTCCTCAACATTTTTGATAATACTCGTGTATAAGAATGTATAACATAAGTCATTTCTACTATTTGATTGTTGTTTTTTCGATAAAATTAGAAATAAATAAATACAGTTCCACAATATAATTTTTGGTTTTGGCTTTTGGATGCATTCTGATTTGTAAAACAGTAATAAATCACAATTTTTTCTAGTTAGTACTATAATAAAACCTTATCTGTATTTTGTGACATTTTTTTTATGTATTTTACATCCTGTATAACTTATGTTAAAACAAAAATTATCACATATTCAATTGTGAATAACGAAATATAAAATAAGATAAATATTTCCTCTAAAAAAATGAAGATAAAATGTATATCGTTCTATTTAAAATAAAAAAAAGTAACTCTGCATCCACGAGTCATAAACGATGAAATACGGAAACATGTTTTGACAGCACGGTTTAGCCACTATTACGTCATATGAACCGAATCGTTATGAAATTATATTTTATACTTTACATCGACTTAAAAAAAATGAACTGTTGTTATTTCTATAAAAGTTTGAACAGACAATAAAAACATAACACTGACAATTTCGAACATAATAATACATTAATAATATAATGTGAATATTCCATTTTATTTCTAGTTAAGAACTAAATGCTTATTGTATAATAAATAAATAAAGTTTATAACTAAAACTAATTGAATCGCCTATGTATGCACACTGAAAATCACCAAACTATGGACACTTATTAATGTATGCATAATACCTACCCGTAACAGTTTAGCTCTATTGTCATTTACGATTCATTCAAAAATTGTTTTAACCTTTAATTAAGTCAGAAGTAAACGATACAGAATACAATTTCTTATTGTTGGTAAGCATCATTTGCTTATGATAATAGCTTAGAAAAACATCCGTATGTACTTACTTATTGCAGCCGTGTTTCCTGAAACAATAATAAAAATCGTTAGAAACAATACAGTAATAGTTATAGTTATTATCATTATAAATTATAATCAATGAATCAGATAATACGAGAGCAATATCAAAATCGTATAAATTTACAATGTATTATTTATAATTTCATACATGGAATAATATTTTAGTATTTTACCAATCAATAACCTGTAAAAAATAAATTATAGTAAGTAGCGAGATACATCAATTTCGAGAATCAATTTTCTTTAAGCAGTAGTGGTCCGAATTCCTTAACTCTGGCTATGAGAAAAAGTAAAGACATTTCGTTCTTTAAAAATTAAGAACTATTTCTAAACGATCAATAACCCATCCCCGATGCGAACCACACACAATTTACATAATATAATTATACCAGAAAAATCATTGATGTTTTTTTTCATAGACATTTTTTTTGTCATATTTCAATTTAAAATGTGTCATTAGAAAACCATGAAAGTTTACGACAGCTAAAAACACCTCTATTTATCATTTGGGCTGTTTTAGTTTACACAGACAGTGTGTCCTCTCAGACTATATAGTTTTATTAAGGTTATCACATTTTGTTTTGTTTATATATATATAGGTATATACAGTTGCCGTCTAATATTAACAATAAACAATAAATTCCATCCGAAGCTACGGTTGTACACAGTGTTCTGTCAACATTCGTCTTCCGATTCATATACACATTCGTTTTTTTTCATCCACAACCAGTTAGTATATAAATATAATATTGTATACAACAATTCCGCGACCGAAAATTTATTACGGAAAATTATTATATACGTTACATTATCATAAACACGTATTAAGTACTTGTCATCATAATATATGTGTATTATAAGTACGGCGTTCATAACGAATTTCTCATCCTATTATACGTATAATTTTGAATATTTTAATGTTTATGCGTCGACACTAAACTAACCCTTTACATTAAAAATGTAAATACGATACTATTTATATATATTTTTTTTATTTATCTAAAACGAACTTTGCCTGCATGAGCCATTAGTTAATAATTTTGCTCAAAACTAGATTTTTTCTTTTACATTTTAATGTATTACCTATATACATTTGTTTTCTAAGGGACATACAATGCTCTGGTTGTTTTCAGATTTGAGTCCGCTAATACTTCATTTAAGGTGTTGTGCATTTACCGAGCTCATCTTTATTGCACTCACGACATATTGTCAGTAGGTGTTGACCGTATAATAATAAACTATGTCCTGCAAACTAAACAATAATATAATTTCTACCGTATCCAAAGTAAAATACCTAGGCTTATTTTTTGATAAGCGCCCGACTTAATAAGCCCGGTTTGGTCGAACAAAGTTCAAATAATACGGGGTTCTGCTAAATATTCAAATTTTAGAGTTCTTCAAATAATTAAATACATTTCTAATATAATAGTATACTTAAAAAACCTATTCAATAAATCTAGAGTGTACAACCATTTTATTTGTAACTGATAAAAAACGGCTTGAATAGTAACATGTATTAAAGTATCTGTTAAAAATGAAATTTTATTAAGTTTATCAAAAGTCATTGTAAATACTTATGACAAGTATAGCCTTTTGAGTTATCTACAAAGAAAATTATTTAAATTATATAATATTGGGTGATATGGGTGATAAATCAATTTGAATAAACATATCATATTATTTGTCCATAAAATAATACAATTTACCGGTGCAAATCAGTTGTTTATCATAAAAAATGTAGGTCCATACCTGCGTGTTTAATTTAGATGCCTTGAAAATAATGCCAATATTCGTAGACACGTAATTAAAAAAAAACAAAGTTTGAACATATACAGATAGCTTAAAATTCAATTTAATAATAGGGTAAAAAAAATGGTTTTCTCTGAAACGAACGTGTTATTCCGTTATTGATAGGGAAAAGCCGATTATGGTCCTATATATAACTGCCGAGCATCGGAGCGTACAGAATCGTTGCATTAATATTTAAATCCTGAATTGTCAATTTGTAGTGCGCAATAACCTAGCAGCAGTTATCCAAACGGACCCAATAAATACCATCTTCCGGCGCGAACCGCCATAAAAAGGTATCTATACTTTGTCACATAACATGAATCACAACCGTTTGGTGTTTTCCTTCATCCATATTATTATAAGATATATATAAATATATTTATAAAATATGCAGTGCCATATGTAATTTTAATTCAACCCTGAAAAATAATCTGAACGTAGACAAGTCGGGGGCTTATATTATATTATATAGATCTGAGTAGGTATAAGTACAGTTTGACTGTAGTGCGAAATTGAACTGCAGACATTTATCATCCGGACACGCCGGACTACAGTCGTGTAAAAACTATCGTCACCAATAGAATGGTGACTTGCTACACCCTCACGTCAAAACTGCGAACAACTGACACGGTTCGTAACCTAGTTCCGGCATAATATGTAGGTACTACAAAATACCGTCCTGATCACATTTAATATAAGTGTTGGATTTTAATCCATCGATAAAATATCATATATCATATTATTGTATAAAATGAATAATATGATAAAAACTATTTGGAGCGAAGACGGCTTAACTTTGTGCTAACCAAAAATACAAAACAATTATTTAATATCAATATTAAAATGTTAACAAACGTTCGTAGTTTTTTTTTTTTTTTGTAATTCCTTATTATTTTTAAATGTGCTATAGATTTTTGTTTTTGTCTCCTCCCCCCCTCCCACCCAATGTACAAACTAGAATTAATTTTCTATCAGAAACCACTCTCAAAGTTTAAAATTAAAGTATTTTTCTACTGTAAAATTGTCTTCAGACATACAAATAAAAAACACATCATTGTGAAATCAATACATTTATCACACTTAGAATCTAAAATGATAGTTACAACGATATCCCCATTACCCTACAAAGTCCACGTGCAATATGATATATTATATGATTTAACCATAATGGGTGTCGATTTTTAATAAAATTCAGAAAAAAAGTTACCCGTTAATTGATGAACGAAAATAAGTTTCGGCAGATATCATCAAATTGTGCAGTTAGGTAAACGTTGATATTATTTTGTAACACCAAGTTTTTTTTAAATATAAGGAGTTAAAAAATAAAATGACAAAAATATGATTATAACCGCAGATTATGTCCTAATTCTGCCATTTATTGAAGAAACCATTTGTGTTAATTTGTTATTTTTTGTAATTGTTTAAGTTCGTTAATGTTATGGTCTTAATATCAGTAGGTACCTATAGTTGATCTTTTTTATATTATATCAATACAAGAAATGTTGGTCATTATATTTTTATAGATTACACAACAAAATTATAATATATATTACGTTTACTCAACTATATGGCAGTAGAAAATTAAAAAATCACTAACTCTGTATAAATCATAAATTAAATACCAGGTAATACTTGGTAATATCATAGGCTGACTGACCGTTTTCGCTCAGAATCGTTTTTCTAATACAATGATATTATATCATTGAATTCAAATTTAACACCATCCATTACAGTGAATCACTTGTAACCTACTGTACAGCAGAGCGACATCCACTTACCCGCTTTATTAATATTGCTTACTTTATGCTAATATTATAAATACAATTTAATCTAATTTTTAAATATTTTTGTTTCAGTTTGAATATTTATAATACCTATCGGCTATATTATGTAAAATTATATATAATATAGGTAAATTTATGAATAAATAAACATAGAATTAATCACAATGATGATGGTATTATAATACTTGGAACATAACAGAAATTGTTTTCTTGAACTTTGAATAGATAATTCAAAATTATGCATTATACAAGTAGTTGATGCCAACAATAGGCCAAAAAAAATATATTCAAATAAAATGCACATTTTAAATTATACTTGTCATATAATTTTCAACAGCAAACTTATATACCGATTAATGTCCATGATTTTTTTCTTTGAAAAAAAAATGGGTTTGATGAACTGTTTCACTTGCATAAAACCAAAAACAGATTTGGCTGTTTTTATGGTTTATAAGTTCTAACTTATAAATATTTCATTTCAATTAACTTTAAGGAATTCGTATTCCAAATAATGTACATTGTCTAGGTATAATGGTGCGTGAAAAATAATATGGTGTCGCGTTCAATTTCAAGTTAATATTGAAAAAAAATAATTGTTTTTTTGTTTTTATTATTGTTTTCAACAATATCCAAGATGACTTACCATAGAATGGATAAGAATCAATAGTATTTTATTTAAAATACCTGTATTATAAACCTTAGACTATTATTTCAGCTTTTAAATATATTTTTCCAATTATCTATTAAAATATTTGTTATCGTTTATGATTTATGAATGCTATATAATCTCCTGGATTAAACACACAGTCAAATTATAGAAATAACTTAATTATAAATATGCTATTATTCTATGGCTAGAACACTGATACAACTCACGTGATTTGTTTTGCTGGTGCAGTAGTATTATATTTTATATCTTAACACCATTACCCAGTTATAAAAAACTAATACAGTAGGTATAATAAAATATAACTTATGTCTTATAGTTAATTAAATTAAATATGTCAGCCGTTTACTGTAACAAAACAAACTTTAATAATATGTGCGATGAACCATAGTTGAGTAACCTGTATCAAATATACAATGCAAAGTAATTATGTGTCGTAGTAAATTAAAAAGGTTTATTAAAACACAAAAAATACAATTTAGAGAACATTCTAGGAGCTTTTAGTCGATTTTTAGCAGTTTATTTGCTAAAATATACTATTTATTTTATTTTATTCTGCCAGCTTAAGTAAAATATACAATTCCGATCATTCTCGCTTATAATCTGTACTTATTGAAGCGTCCAGGCTTTTTTTTTTTTGTTAAATATTCAAAGAAACCGTTGTATAAAAAAAGTTTTTGCTCTTCACACAATATAAAATTTTACAACACTGTTATATTTTGGTGTATTTATTTGTACATACTTATGCATTATAATATTACAATCTCAATAGATCCTATTTTCATCAAAAATAAAAATATTTTACATTTTTATTTTGATTATCATTACTTGTTAATTTTGAATACAACTCTGAATTGAATAAGACTTGATTATTTAATATTAAGGTTTTTCTTTTAATATCATTATTTATCTTTTTTATATTGGATCAAAGTCGTTAATACCATGGATGTGAGATAATAAAATATGCAAATAATTTTATTGTATTAATTTTTATTGGTAGAAAAAAATATTTCATAATTTTACACGTTGGATATATATTTTTAAACATATTTAAATTAAATATCTATTGTAAAATAGTCAATAGTAACTGTTGTCAAATTGTTTAACCACGGTCCATAAAAAATGTATACTATTGGTATCCCAATAATTTTAAATCATATTTTAAATGTATGGTAAGTATTAAATAGGCATGAATGTATATAATATTACACATTTAAATTATTTTTAATTTTTTAATTTAATTTTGAGATAAATATAAAAAATTAATGAATGTAAAAATAAGAGCGAAAATATAAAATACTTTCACAGGCTAGATAATAAATTATGGTAGATTGAATTCGATTCACGGTCCGTTGTCGGCCATCCTTGGTTTAATATTACCGATTATTATGAAGTATTAAGCATTATGACATAGAATATAAATGAATATATCATATATATTATACCTATAAATTAAGTATTTACATATTATATTTCATTTTGTTAAATATTATGTAATTCCGAAAAATTTTTTGAAATAAATGTCTATTCAATTCCCCTGAATAATTTTATTGATTAAAGCGATGTAATTTTTTAATTTTATACCTACACGAATTTAGAAAATTTTTCTTATTGTATCCCATATTATACTAATGAAATATACATAATATATCACAATGAATGCAATGTTTTTGGGAAAAATTAAATCAACCTGCCCTAATATACTAATGGTAAATAAATTACTTAAAGAGCAATATAAAAAACTGTACCATGGAATTAATTTAGAAATATAGGCTAACACACAAACTTCTCCCAGAATCATTTATCGTATTCAAAAATTGATTATATTGAATTTAAATTTATCTCATAAATGACTATGACTTACTCAATATCAAGTTACACTCAACATCTACAACTGTGCTGTTAAGTGGTTATCTATTCCCCTTTTTTTCTATCATTCATAATATATATAATAGAATCGCATATTGTACAAATTTAATATGGCTCTCTATTCATCATTGATAGAGACATTATATTCACTTGTCCAAGTAATTTTGTGATTTAAAACGATTTATCATTGTTATTAATTATTATTAAATGACAAAAACATATGACCAAGTGGCCGTTCCAAGACAATTGCTAGCATTACATGTACGTACCATTTATAAATGAAGTGAGATGGCTTTGTTTATATTTTTTTTATTGAAGTTTCATAGAACTCATCATATTATTCGTAACATAATAAATAAAAAAAATTTAAAAAGTGGAAAATATGTTAAGGGTTCAAATTATGCGTTTAAGGAAAATATATTTTAACAATTAGAGTATATCTAACATAGCAACACGTGAATTCGTTGTATAATACAACACCAATACACCATGGTATAATAAACAACGTTTATCAGGCTCCGGGAAAAATGTCAAGAATTGTGATGGCAAGATCTTGAGTGCATGGAATATAACTTACTATTTTACATTCAACAACGCGTCGTTTATGGAATCTCTCTAAAACCTAGATAAAAATAATTGCAATTTTTATAATATACCATTTCGTCTTTACACAAGAACAGTTTAAATTTTTTTCACTATTTGTCTATAGACAACTTACTATAATGACAGATAATAGGATTTATTCTACATTATCAGTTATCAGTATGAGATGACATTTTTGACTTTGGTACATTTATACATACATGAATAATTTGAACTTGCCTTTATTTTTATGGAAAGTGAATTATCAATATTATGGATATTAATCTAGAACATAGTGATTTTCTGTATTCTGTGAGAATATTAAGTTTTTTTTAGTGAAGAGCCACCCACAAGTTTTTTTTACAAAAAAAGCATCATTAGACATTAATTAGACCTGAGTTAGAAAATAGTAATGTATGTTCAATCCACGATTAATATTTAAGAATTAAGTGCTTTGGTTCGGAATTTAAAAGAGTTTATTTAAAAAGTTAAGTTATTTATAAAGTGGTTTATAACTATGATAGCACAACATTCCAATGTTTATTTTTTATTGATACTTAGTACTACTAGTATTTTCTCTTTAACATATTTGTAAATCGATAATTTCAAGTTTAAATAATACTCAATATTTTACTTAAGCTGTTGTATAATATTTGAACCTTTTACCTAGCTGATGTATTTCTAGATAGAAAAAAGTTAGTATTTGAATTAAAAGGACATTGTTTTCACATGTGGGTCTCCATACTTTTAAGTCCTAACGCATAACATACTAAAATATACGTTAAGTACTTCTGATTTTGTATTGGTAGGTTTTATATTCGACTCTTATAGTGAATTGACCTATTACAAGTCTTAAATGTAAGAACAATATCTGTGATCTTTCGGTAGCAATATTTACATTTTTAAGTTTCATAGTAGGTCTATTCACTATTATATTAAATCTAACAATACAAATTTTGAACTGCTGAACGTATATTTTGGAATGTTATTCATTTATTAGTAAGATGGAGACAACAGATGCGGTACGACGCGCGGCGTACGCTTTAGATAAATACATTTAAAATAATTGGGAGTTTCTTAGAAACAATAGCTTAATGTTTAATGTTCATTAAAAAAAAATACTATTATTTTCACTCAGAATTTATATATTTGAATTCGGTTTTTATGTAATCATCACTAATTTAATAATACACTTGTTTACAACCTATTTCCAGGTCGTTAAAAAAATTTTACAACCTGGAAACCATCATTTAGGCTTCCGTAATTGTTCACCGATGTGGCGATGTCAGTAAAAAAAAATTACGAACACATAACTGCTGTAGAACAAATATCAAACTTTTCTAAATCCCATTATTGGATACCATTTTAGGATTTAACTGAAATGACGTAGTAAAAAAAGCAATACTTTTTACGATTATTTGTTTTGAAGAAAAACATCATATAAATACAACACCGCTTTCTTCAGTCAAGTTAAAATGTTTTATATAACATATTTAAAGATAAGTATCGTAAAAATACTTTTTAAAGGGTTTATTTTTAATTAAAAACCATAAATATTCCAATATATATGCAACGGGCATATACCAACGTCCAACGAATTAATATTGTATTGAAAGTACTTTACCTGTGATATATATTTTTGTTTGTATAAAACCATCAAAAACTGAGTTTTATTTATTATTTACAATTATTTTTTATGCATTTTACTTAATGCTTATATTATCACTAACATAAAATCGTCTAACAGAAAAAAAAATGCTTTCAAAAATAAAAATGTACTTTTATGTTGATAGTTGTGTAATTTAAAATAATTAATAAGAATATATAATAACAAATATTATATTAAATTATGTCATCACTATAAATACGTGAAGAATATATTACTTTTCATTATACATGCATAAATGGTTATAACTGACAATAATGGATTTTAAAAACTAATATCATTTTAAATCGAAATCGAAATACGCCATCGTTTTGGAAACCCTTCGGTAGAAACACAATGAAATCGATTTCATACGTAAGTTTAACCTAAAGCGATTACAACAGTTTACGTGAAAAGTACAATGGTTCTAGTTATACTGATAGTTGGCGAGAAGTACGCATGTTTCTCAACCATCATCGCGCGTCGTTTATGAAAATAACGTTTCAACCAATCGGTATTCAACTTTTCACCGGGCAGATTCAATAGAGGGATCCGTGCAAGGCAGAGAAAGTAATAGAAGAATGAAAACACATTTGGAAAGATAAGCGAGGTGGGTCGGTACTTTTATAAAAAGGTGTTCGTTCGGATGCCGAAGTTGAGCTGGCAGTCATCCATCATATTTTCCTTCTATCCCCAAAACACACGAGCATACATATACTAGGTAGTTATATAATATTGCGGTCATACTAACACAGCCATCCACGAACATCTACATTCAATATACATACCTAATAATAAATTAACAATATATTACATTATGTACACAAATAATTGAAGACAGATTAAATACTATTTTGAAATGAATTCGAAGACAAATAATAATTGTTCGTTTGGATATAGGTAGACCTGTAGGAATAAGAAGTAGGTATACGCATTTACCAGAGGAATATTAAATGGAGTGCAACCCTCTACAATGGGTTGTATAGCAGTGTGGTGTACATAATGTGGTCACGTGACCTAGAGGACACGAATATTATTTTCAAGATGGTTTAATTCCGATAGCGGGGTTGGGCTCATTTAGGACAAAAACATCAGGGGAGGGAAAAAACCCCGAGGGCAAGAGTGGTTTAAGCGTCTATGCAAACGGTTAGAAGGCTTAACACGGAGGGTCGTTTCCATTTTCAGTATTGATACACTCACCCCATGTTTCACTTGAAATGGGCGCCATGAATAGATTTGAAATAACTTGGGCTTCTTATTTAAAAAAGTTAAAAGTATATAGTAAATAGGTATATATATAAAAGAAAAGTTTCCTCTGAAAATTACACATTTACATCGTACTAAAAATAATTTTGTCGGTATTAAGCTTGTTGAATTTCCATAGTAGAACAAAATAATATTTTAATCAAGGAGAATTTAAAAATAAGTTCTTTTATAAGACATATTTTAGATTTTTTTGATAAAGCCTTACATTAATACAAAACATAATACAATTAATGATATTGTAGTAAAATGGAAGTCTTGGAAAAATATAATTTTATTCCATTTTCTGAAGCCATGAAAAATAAGTTATTTAATAAAGTAATGTTATTCAATTTGAAGGCGTGCATTTGTCAATTAATGTACTTATGTATACTAAATTTTTATTTACAATTCTTTAATAGATATAATAATATACATTATAATACAATATTTTATAAATACGACTTCAGTGTTGTAAAAATATATTTAATTTCATTAATTTTATACATGCATTTTTAAGATTCATTTGAAGTATGTATAATATATATTAGACAATTCGTTCAGAATAGTTTTGATTACGGTACATTTGTATCATACAACTTAGTTTGAATATTCATTTAGACAATTATTATTGGTATTACGTTAATATAGTGAATAAGCTAGATAATAATTAATCTATTGTATAATGTTGTCCTAAAGTGTATATTATACTATATTATCATAAAGTTTTAGTCTAACTTCGTTGGTTCATAAGGTCATTTCTGGGTCAATAATTTACTGTAGACAAAGTGAACCTGATTTAACCATATGATTTAATACACACTGTATTAAATGATAAAATATATTATAACATATTATTCATTCATATAATTATTTTATTATTCACATAATGAATACAATACACTTCATACTATAATTTCCTAGACTTGTTTGTTCATAAAAAACTTATTTATAGAAAGGAGATTGCATACATGAACAATATAATAGTACCTATATTATAATTATTATAATATTATATTTTATAAAAAGAAGTTTTGTTTAAAAAAAAAATATATTATACCTATGAGTTTCAAGTTTTTATAAATTTAATATTATTTGTATAATTGTTTATTCTTCTTTTTTTTTTTAATTTAGTTGAGTGGGTTGAATTCAGTCATCCATAATATAGTCACTATATCATTACAAAACATAACATAGGTAACATTAAATCATAAAAATGTAACTGACCAATAAAAGTAACATATGCTATAGGTGCCAATAATCTATGCATTATAAAAACTGTATTATACAGAATAACATTATTTATTTATTAATATTAACAAAAAAAAGTTAAAAGTTATACTTTAATACCAATATAATATGTTATATGTATATATACCATATTTTTAATTTATTTATTAAAAATGCACCCCAAGTAATGAATCAGATATAGTCATAATACTGATGTCTCGTTAAAAATGCAAAAAAGCATTTTTATTTTTTTTGATTATAACTGATTATTATTATGTAACGATTTTTTTTTTAATGTGAATAATGTTTTTGTTTGGCATTTTGCAATTCAATTAACCAACCTCAACTTGTCATGAACTCTTGACAGAGGCGCGTTCAAGGGAGACGATGGGGGTAGTCACCCTATTATGTCTAAGATAAGATTTTATAAAGCAATTGCCAATTATGATTTAAACCACAAATCTTATAAAATGTAAAGTTCCGGTAGCGGATCGTCATTAAAGAATTAAATTAAATTGGATATTTTAAAGCTATTTTAAAATTGTTTTTCCTTTCTATTACTTATATGTGTGTGTGTGGGTGTAAATAAATATTAATTAAACTATTAATTAATGATTGATTTTATTTCACCTTGTCAACAAATCCATTATTTCTTAAGCTTGTACGTATATTTTTATATTGTATACACACGATGACATTTTAAAAACATTTTATTAATTGTAAGCTATTGCTTATTAATACCAAGAACAGATTCACACTGTTCTATGGTAAGTTAGTATTGACTCTAGTGTTAATAAAAATATTATGGTGTATGATTTCAAATATTATAATGTATACTTATAATAATTAACAAATTCAATGTCTTTGTCAAAAAATAGTTCAACCTAGCGTTATACTAATAGTAAATTAAATTACTTAAGTTATTAATTTTGGATGACAGACCATCTTTGGTTTGAATTGTTTTTTAAATACAATAATTATTTATCATTGCATTTTGAGTAACGCATATACATTACAGTGAATTACTCAATTTTGTAACCTTGACACCTACTTTACATCTGAGTGGTTACCTAATTTACCCCTTTTTTAAAAACATATTGTGATTTTACCATAGAACGTTGTTTCGACTGAAATCATTTTAATTATGTAAAGTAAAATATTGCATACAACTTTGTAACGTTATAATTTGTATCCTGAAAACCCACCATGCTATCCAAACGCCCGAAACACATATGCAAATGCATATTTTATAGGGCTTGAGACCCTAATTATTATTCATTACCGTTCTGAACATATACTTATCTGCAGTATCTCTCAAGTTTCGTCCTTCTCTACGGCGCAGGTCCCGTACGCAATTTTCGTCCGTTTTCATCTGTCCTGCAAACCTTTATTAATTCACTATTTTATACCGGTTGACGATGTGCTGGCTTTTGTTTTTGTCCATTAATCTGTGGGCCACAGTGGAACCAACAGCCAAAAACAACGTCTACGATGTGCTGCACTCTCGGTTCGGTCACGAACTCGTCAACCGTATATTACACGTCTCCGCGGGAATACAACATTGTGTCGATCAATTACGTCCGTTGTTTAACTACCTACTTCTTGTTCGACCAGGTACCTGATATTTGGTGGTGGCCCAACACCATGGTAGAAACGGATTGATCGCCGAATATTAATCGTTACCTACGCGTATATATTAAAGTACTTATAGGTCCGTTTGACAGCGGCGCTGACGTCGCGGCACCGTGCGAATTGTATATACGAAATCTCATACCCAAACGAGAAATCGGATTTTTAGATATTTTCCACTCCCACGCGTGTGGATTACATTTATTATACAATACATTTACTGGTCGGTGGATTAAAAGTGTTTAGGCAATAGGTAAGCAAAAAGAAAGGTATACGCACCAGTCATGTATAATACCGCTGACGATATTGAATTATTATATAATGGACTTTTTTTTCAATTTCGAAACCCGTATTAACGTGTATTGTTGAATAAAACTTAAAATTAAACGTGAAAACGATTATTGGAATATATCTTTTTTCGGAAAAACATTGTTCGATATTGGAATGTATGGTAATAATTTGAATCCTTTGTTGTGGTGAATTACGCTATGACGATAATAATATATTATGTAAGGGGAAATTGAATTTATTGCTCCCACGAGTAAAAAAAATAAATAAATTGCATTAAAAAGATCACAGATATCCTTTTTATATGAATTGTTCATTAAAAAATATATATATATATACATATTTATATTATATAAATCGAAATAAAACCCGTTAAATAGTATAACATTTGTTTTTTTACAAGGAAAAAAAATTGGAATACATTTACATGTATAATATGTTTTTTTCATATCACATGCAATG
Organism: Sitobion miscanthi; assembly: GCA_008086715.1. Lineage (NCBI taxonomy): Eukaryota > Metazoa > Arthropoda > Insecta > Hemiptera > Aphididae > Sitobion > Sitobion miscanthi. Next base: position 37,967,726 of record CM017798.1, read on the forward strand.
TGCAATATGATATCAATAATCATAATAATTATAATACATTTTAAATTATTCACAATAAGCTATTGTGTCATCACAAAAATATGTATGTATTATTATTTAATTGGTTTACACGAAATTCACGAACATACATTTTTAGAAAAGTAATATTGGTAATATTATAATATGTTCATTTTTAATATTAAAAATTAAAATTAACACATTTCATAAATATTGCACGTTCGTTATGAAAGATTGTATATTTTTGCAGGTTATACACATGTATATAGTTTAAATCAGTATATTATATAAAATAAATGGTGTACTAATTCCTATTTTTAAATGTATTAAAATACATTCATTGTGCTTTGAATAACAATTTTGCAATGGATTTTTACAGCTTATTTTGACTGCTCGAGCTAAAAAAATATCATTTATTCCAATCATGTAATTTAAATAAAATATAGTAGTACGGTTTCTGTGTACATTCGTACTGTTCTTTATTATAGGGAATATTCCATACTATTTTCCAAGCATCAATCGCAGAAGTTTTAAAGATAAGTAAGTAAAGCATTTTTTATAAGTAACACAAAAAAATGTAATAGAATTAATTCTTTGAATTATATTTGTAAGGGATTATGGTTATTGACATCACACTAATGTTCATAAGTTTAATTCGTAAAACATATTCATTTTTTTTATTATTGTTCAAATTCAACTTTTTTGCAGGGTTGTTAATTTACTTGTAGGTATCACATTGTTGTTTAATAATATGAAATTATCGTGAACGTATAAAAATAAAAACAAGTTACCAAGTGGCAAGGTATTTCAAATGGACAATTATTATGTAACTTCATTTTCATACAATTATAATCTCAAATTCACTTTTGTCATAAATGGATGTGGTTTAAGCTCTTAAAATAAAGATTGGCTTTGCTGTGAAATTTAAATAGGTATAATAATTATTATAAAAAGTTTTTGTTTTTATTTGCTAAATATAAAAATATTTAATAAACAAATAAAGAATACAACATTATTAAACTATTATTTCTATTAACTACTGCTGTTATAAACTTCTACATAATTGTACGTAATATTTGAAAATAAAAAAGTAAATTCTTACAGACAATTTTCCCCCAAAACAAATGTTTGTTTTAAAAAATTCTACAAGAACTCAATTCGAAGAAATGCAATATAGATACTTTGGATCTAATGAACGATTTTTTGCCTTTATACGTCTATAAACTATTCATAAACGTTTGATTGCAAATCTGTAAATAAAAGTGTTCTACTTAAAAATATTATTGATACCTTATACTATGGCTGCTTTTTTTATTAAATATATATTTTTAAACCTTAAAATTTAAATTTAATTTATACTGGTACTTATTTTGATTTAATCATATATATGTCTTATGTATAGTTATGTGGAATATTATCTATTTCAATCGAAGTTTTTTTGAAACAAATTTAAAGATAAAACCCTTTTTTTTTTTTTTTATTTATTGAAGTAATCTACAATCTATACATGTTCTTAGTATAATAATTAGGTTTGATGAGTGACGAGTAAGAATGATATGATATTAAGATTAGGGAAGGTACCCAGTGGTAACACCCTATAAATGACAGGAATAACAATGAAAAAAGAGAGAGAAAAAATAATAATGAAAATAGTAATAATAAATAATAAATAATTAATTTGAGGATTGTAGGTATTACCTGGTAGCGACCTCCAGCACCTATTTAGCTCGTTTACTAAAGAAGATCTCTACACCATTGTCTTTTAAGTCTACGGCGTGGGTTACCAGGGAGTGTGTTAGTTGATAATTTAGAAATTAGTGGATTTGTGTGTTGTTGAAATTTTTTGTGGAGTCTGGTGTAGTATAGTTTGGAGATTTGGTTGAGATTTTGGATTTTGAGATCTTTGTGGAGATTATTGTTGGGTAAGTACCAGGGTGCAGATGTAACTAGTCGAAGACATATTAACTGAAAGGCTTGGATTGTACGGGTGTTTGAGGGTTTAGAGGCACCCCATAATTGAACGCCATAGGTCCATAATGGCCTGAGTAATGACTCATAAATTACCAGTTTGGTGTTTATATTCATTTTTGATTTCAGTAAGGGTCTAAGGAGGTGGAGTCGGGTATTAAGAGCTTTTCGTTTGGCTTTTAGGTGGGGATTCCAGGTAAGTTTACTGTCAAGGATAAGGCCAAGATATTTAATTTCTGAGTAAGACGGTATTGGGATGTTGTTCAATGTGACTACAGGACAAGATCCATTTTTTAGGGTGAATGTAATGAAGGAGGACTTGGATTAATTAATTTTGATCTTCCATCTTTTTGTCCAGAGGTCGATTATGTTGAGGTGATTTTGTAACATATTAGAAACAGTGTTTGAGTCTTCATTGGAGGCAACAATTGCCGTATCATCCGTGAAGAAACTGAGTTCAGTAAAGGAAGTTTTAGATATGTCGTGCGTAAAGATATTGTAGAGAAAAGGAGCAATATCGCTGCCTTGGGAAACTCCAGCTAAGATGTTGAAGTGGTTTGAGTGGCTCGAGTTCTGGCTTATGATGAAGGTACGATCGCTCAAATATGATTTAGCCAATAGGAAGTAAGGTACAGGCAAAAATCTTTTAAGTTTGAAAAGTAGGCCATCAAACCATACCCTATCAAACGCTTGTGCGACGTCCAGAAAGACGGCAGCGCAGTAATGTTTCATCTCTAGAGAAACTGAGATGGTGTCTACTACTCTGTGAAGTTGGTGAATGGTAGAGTGATTGGGTCTGAATCCAAATTGAGTGTCTGGAATAATTTTTGCCGTAATAGCTAGTGGCCTGAGCCTCTTTAATAGGATTTTTTCGAATACTTTAGATAATGTTGGGAGTAAGCTTATAGGGCAATAAGATGTTACTTTTTCAGGAGGTTTGTTGGGTTTTGGGATCATTATTATCTCTGAACATTTCCAGGTAAGGAGGAAATAGGATAAACGCAGCATTGCGTTATATATATATATAATAAAGTAATATAATTACTTTTTTGGGTAGGTTTTTGACAGTACGATTTGTGATTCGATCAAACCCGGGGGCTTTTCTGTTATGGAGTTTTTTCATAATGAATTCGATTTCACCGGGACTAGTGTGTGTGACTGGGAGTGAGACGGGTAATGCAGACTCTAAGGAATGTGTGACAATATGGCTTTGAGTGGGATTTAGAGTTGTGTCATGCGGAGTGAAGGTTTGGGATAGATATTGGCCAAATGGGTTTGCTTTTTCTATGTCAGAGACCTCTCATGAGTTATCTTCTTTACGGGGGGGAAAGGAAGTTGAGACAGTTTTTAGGATTTTTTTTTTTGTCGTTTTCTAAAGACAAGAGTTATGAATTGTTAGGTTTTGGATAAATTGTTGATAAGTGATGGAGTTGTGATGTTGGAGTGCTTTCCTTAGTTTATTATTTAGTTGGTTGTAAGTGTGTTTGTCGATGGGGTATTTGTGCCTTTGCCACTGGGATCTTGCTTTTGGTTTTTCACGGAGAAGAGATTTTATATGATTTGAAAGAAGGTTATTGGGGTGAATTGTGTTTGGTGTTGTTGCTAAGTGAATGCATTCCTGGATATCTATAGTGAGCTTTTAGATCGTGCTGTCAATGTCTTTGTTTGATTTTAGGGAAGATTTGAGTAGTGTACGAGTTTTAATGAGTTGTTGGAAAGTAGGCCAATCTATTTTTCCAAGATTTTGAGGATTTGTGGAGGAGTTTGAACAGGGAATTTCGAGGTCGAGTATGATTGTGGTCAGATGACGGATCGTTTATGTTGGAGATATTAGTAGTGCAGTTACTTGGTATTCTTTCGATGAAGATATCAAGGATATCTGGGTGACGGTTTTAATATGTTGGCCAATAGTTGGGGTTAGAGGGTGGTAGTATTTTTATGTTGGAGTAATTTGTTGAGTTATAAAGAATTCTGCCTCTTAGGTTGGTTGCGAGGCAACCCCAAGAAGAGTATTTGGAATTGAGGTCTCCGGTGACAATGAAGTACGTAGGGATTCGAAGTAATTTATGAAATTGTTAGGGTTAATTTTAGGTCATAGAGGGCAGTAGATGGAGAATAAAGATAGATTAAAATATTTGTTGACAGAAACTTGGATGTTTGTTGCTTGTAGATCTGTTTCACTAATAAAAGGAAGAAGGGAATGAGTTAAATTATTTTTAACTAGGATCACCGAGCCGGCGGGGGAGTGAAGTCCGGGTGATTACTTTAAAAAACTTTGTATCAAAGGATTTCAATAGATTTTGTCGGGGTCAGGTGAGATTCAGAAATCATTGCTATGTCTATGTTATGAATATTGAGGGCTACCTGCAAAGATAAAACCTACATCGAATAATGTATGTATAGTTACATTACAAAATTAAGTATTGTGTAAGTCAATATTCAGGAAGTCAATTACTAACTTTCTATATAATTATTAATTTTACTGCAAAATACGCTTGTTCTTTTATTTTTTCAAATAAAAATATTGACCTCCATAATGACATATCTTTGAATACACATTTCCCTAAACTATAGTAAAAATAAAATACAATATGCATATCTCTATGTTGTTAAAAGCAATATAATATGTGGCCTTTAACATTTCTGATTAATATGTTCATTGTGTGGGTAGTGAAATACTGAAAATCATCAAAATCATAAGAATCATAAGAATCATAAACATATACAATTGGTAAATTTAAGTATTATAAAATAGGTAAATCGAACATGATAATATGTTTAGTACTAAAAAGTTCTGACACGAGAATAAGTGTCCCCAGCTCCTGAGTGTGTTGCAATTATCTTGTAATATAAAATGTAAAATAATGATTTTAACTTCACGAACTAAAAATAGTTATAGAAAGTGATTGCTGAACTTCTTAATTTCATTGTACTTTACTTTAAACTTAGGTAAATTATCGAGATAAATCTACTCAAAGTTCAAAGTTCGAATTATGAAATATTACATACAGACTTAATTTTAAATCGATTTATAGGACTACTTGGAACGCTTGGAGAACTTTTCCAGTCCAAAAATAGTCCGAAAAAGAGTTTTTATTTATTTATTTTTATTTGTATCTGTCGTCACATTTCGGGAAAGTAAAAAATGCTTAGATTTTCTTCAACAGCATGTTTTTTGATGGGCAAGTGAATCTAGTTGTTATTTTTGGGGTTCAAGAGTAAAAATGTCCCAGTCGTTTTTAAAACCGGCGGGAAAACCAAAAAAAAATTAATAGAAAATCGAAACTTTTTACGCATTTTAATCAGTTTTTGACATAATTGATTTTGGTTTTTGGTGTACCTAACTTTAAAACAAATGGCAGTAGATAGATTATACATGTAAATAAGTTTTACATGAATGTTTATATTAGCATTTTCTATACACCATACAATTTTCAAAATAGTTTGACTTGTTTACGGATGTTTCCAGTTTCCAATTATTTTAGTTTTTTTTCTACAAATGTTAATACAATTTTATTCGTTGGACACAAAAGCGTGAAAATATAATACAATGCTCTCGATATATTATTACAATAGCAGTAAAAAAATATCAAAAATATAAATGCGACATTTTTTTTATAAAAATTTCAACTTCAAATTTTGACAACATTCACCAAATTTAAAATTAAAAAATGAATTTTTTTTAAAACATTTATAAAATTTTCAACTTTTATAGCTATGGATTGAAAATTTAAATTAAGGTTTAACGTTAGTAGGTTATTCTGTAACCGCCGAAAAATCCAAAAAAATATAAAACACAGTATTTTTTATAGTTATTGTATGTTTAAATATCGTCGAAATTAGATATTTAAGTGAAGAAGAATGATTTTAGGTTTGTGTTATATTTAAAAAATATTATTTATGGGGACATACAACTTCTTAAGTATTTTATTATATATAAATATGATGATAAACAATTATTAATAATTCGTCTTAACCAGCTACCTACTGTATTACTAATAACAATATAAATATTAAATTGAATTCCCAAGGCTGATAAACCGTCTCCGCTCAGAATCGATATTCGTGTACAATTATATTATATTATCTTATTCAAATTTTACACCATCAATATTTTTCTACTAGAAAATGTGTCTTTAACACAAAAATAATAACAATATAAAAATAAATCGCACATCATAGTAAAATTATTACATTTGTAGCTCCACTTAGAGTCTATTACGAAAATATGTTAAAATTTCAATATTGTTATACAACTATACAGCTGAGCTACCTACTACTAACTGTTACCCATTTTTTAATTTTTTCCCTCAAAAGTAGATCTTACCGGATCAAATTTTGTATCAGAATATGGAGGCATAGAGTTGAAAAGTGAAGAATTTTTACTGCTCCAAAAGATATTAGCAGACACAAAAAACACATAATCGTAAAATCAATATACTATATTGATCGCTTCACTCAGAATCGAAAAGTACAATGGAAGTTTCAAGCAACTATATACGTTATACTCGTCATATTAACGGTTGATATCGATGTTTTAAAATTATTTATTTTAAAAACACCGGTATAAGGATTTTCTTTCTGAGCTTGAAACTTTCATTGGACTATAACAGACATCCATGAATATATTTACGAGCTCAAAGTACAATAAACATAATATAATCTCTGATCGATTAGTTTTACACTTGAATAGATTTGTGCATATTAAAAACGGTTAAAGGTAAAAAAAGTAATTCATTGCTGTAACTCTTTTCTGTTTAGCTTAAAACGAAAAGTTTTACGTGCCAGTAAAGCATTACGGGCCATAGTGAAACAACTTAAATAAAAACTGATTAAAAATGTATAAAAGAAATGTGTGTTGACTAACCAATATAATTACATTTTCATAAAAATTACTATAAAGAATTAGAGTAAATAAAATTAACTTAAAAAATGTTCTTAAAATTTAAGTCGTAAACCCAAATTATTCAATTAAAAAAAAAAAATATATACATTATAGTTAATACATACATACATATTATATTATATTAAGTATATGTAAGTTGACTGTTCAATAACCATGTCTAGTTATTCGAAATACATTTAAATAATTTTTTCATATACTGTGTAATTAAACAATTTTATAGAGTTTTAATATTATTATGTACTAAAGGTAAAGTTCAAGGTCACTTAAAACTTAAATATCACTAATGGGTAGTTAATTTTTCATTAAATATATTTTTTTGTATAATTATAAGTTATAATATTTTATTTAACTCGCCATTAAAATTCAGTCCAGTTTTAACGGTCAACATGCGTGGTCGCGTGTTGCTGATTGCTCTGTTATCTATTTAAACTTCATTCGGGTTGGTAATTTATGTTTTAGTTGAACAATGCCAGATAAAACTGTTCCTCCCATAACAATTATTAATAGGAGCTTTGTAGTGCACAGAGTAAAATGGCAACGAAAATAACTTTGAGAACTACCAACATGTCGCTGATGGTAAACGACATTAATAATCTCAACTTTCCTCTCCTCTAAAGTGGACGAAAAAAAAATAAATTTATTGTATAATACTGATATGCTCTCCTTAAAAAAAAAAAAAAAAAATTATAATATAAATTTAACTTATATTTTATCTTACTGAGACTCAAGTCAAGTAATAATGATGTGAAGCATATTATGATATAGATGTATCAACTTCAATCGTTCTTACATCACAGTGCCTTCAATCCAACATTATATTAATAACGTCCGTCGAACGGGTTTTGTTAGTGTACATTACAACATCATACCTGCAGTATGAGCTGTGCAGCGGAATATAGTATAAACGATGAATCTTTTTTTTTTTTGTATTTGGAATGGACGTGAGATTAGTTTTTACTATACTGATAATTTGTACGACATAATATTACCGTTAAACGCATTCATAAATTGCAATATTTAGGAAATGTCTAAAGCCCTACACCCAAACTAGTACATACAAATCGGATCATCTGACATAATATAACCTTTGGGTATTGAGTAAAATGTTTTCTTCAATATTAGGTTGAGCATTTTAACGTCTAGTGTAATAGAGTCGTGTACTAAATGTTATTGCCAAATTGTTGTCTAACTCTCTTTTCCAATAAATTTCATCTGCTTTTAATGATATTAAATATTTTGATGTTGATTTAGTTATTTAAATTGTGATTTTATACATTTTAGTATTTCATCATCAATATAATGGAATAAGAGTAAAAAAGATTAAATTCAATTTGTATTATGCTATCCAACATTTTAATAGGTCATTACATATTTTTACATATAAATTCAAATATATTATAATTTCAGTAATTAAGTTAATTGTTTTTAATGATAAGACATTAAAATATATTATATACTATTATACAATTTATTTAGATATTATATTTCTATATGAATTCCTAAGATACAACAGGGGATTTAATTTTAAGTTTTTAATTGATATATTTTTTTAAAAATGTAATATACAATTAGTTTTAATAACTGGAAGTATATATATATATATATATATTTTACATATTATGTTAACCTTTAATATTTTCATAGCTATTACAATTTGAACATATTTATTTTTATAACCAGTTATGTCTAAATTATTATTATTTTTAATGTCTTCATTACAGAGGTTTTAATAATTAAAAATTGTTCTATACGCATAATATATAACAGCAGGTACCCGCTAAAATTATTAACTTTAACACGTAAATATCATGTATTTTTATACGCATGCATAAAATATTGTTGTTCAATCAAAACTTATTTTGATGTTAGAAGTTTTTATTATACCTAAGGTTTTTGTTTTTGGTTTTTATATTTTAAAAAGGTCTTCTTTAATTTTTTGTAAGTTAACGCTTTATGGGAAGTGATTCTATTTACCTAATAATATAATTTGTATGCAGTAAACAATTATAAACGTGTACAGTACACACGTATTATTTAAATTTTTTTCTATTATATAGGTCCCACATTATAAAATAAAATTAAACTTTAAATCCAAAAACAACGAGCTAGAAACAACGTAAAAAACATAATATTATAAATTATTTATAAACTATAACCATTATTTTTTTGTCGATAGTAAAATATTATTTAGTATATAAAATAAAAAATTGTTATTATAATAAAAATAATAAATAATTCTTAAATCTAAACCAATGTAATGCAAAGCCATAAGTTTATTTTAAAATTTTAGATTTACAAATATCTGCATAATGTTATGGTTATCGATAATTATGCACATTTTAAAACAATTTATCTTCTAAACAAACTTTTCATAGTATATAGTACTAGCAAAATTATGTTTAGTTAATTTGTTGTGATTTAGAGACAATATAAAAATGTATTAAGTGTCATGTTTTTTATAAATATATTTCCTCTAATATTTACTTAATGTTAAAACGTCAAAAGAGTTTCATTCGTAATTAAAAATAAATTATACTATTTTTCTTCTCAAAAATTCAGATTATTTCGTCATATCGGAAGTTTTATTATTTTTCTAAAACTAAAGCCACTTTAATGGTACCACACGGGGTACCACATATGAAATATATGGGCATATTATAATGTTTAGTTAATCATTATTCTTTCACCGTCAACTATATTGAATCCAAATATCTTTATTTAATTATTTCATAATAAGTTTTTCATTATAATTATAGTATGGTATCTAATTGATAATTAATATGTAAGTTTACCATTAATGATTTATTAATAATATTTATATCGGTATACTACATAATATTTATAAGCATTAAATAATTCATTATTATTTATTTCAATATCAAACAATTAAATGTGAAAATCAAAATAGTTGACGAAAGTCAAACTGTCGCCATATACTTGTGCAATATATAATAAAATATCGTAAGTAATGATGTCTTAATTTATATTGTTATAATATGATATATTACTTAATATCGTATAAAATATGTGTAATACATAAAATGCAAAGTTCACTAAGTACGGCTATTAATTAATTATTTGTGATCAGTTGATAAGTTTAATAGGTTAAAGTAACTTCATAACGTATGACATACCTTTAAACACCAGAACACCTTTAGGTACTAGATACCTGCTTAAGCCTCGATGACATGATATATTTATCCCATATGATTCTACACGCTTTTTTATATGATACTTTATGTTGAAATAGGTATACAAGATATATTACAGCGTTCTGAAGTTATTTGTTAGCGTTATTCGAAACATATAATGGTGTAGCAAATGCGACTTTTTTCCACAACAAACTCTTAAAATATTCATATTAAAATATAATATACGTAGTAAATTATACGTAAAAATTCGCTTTTTTGAATCTCGACTAAGCGAGAAAACAGTTATTCTAAAGTATATACTTCGAATATTTTACCATTTAAAATGTGCATTCTGTCTCGATAAACGATCGTCGTTTGGGCACGATGTACGAGTCAAATTTCATGTCATGCATCGTTGTGCTCAAGTATCGAGAATCACGAGTAAGCAATTGAACTTTAGTTGAATTTTTCATGCAATAATTTTGACAAAAGGAATAGCACAATATTTTATATGCACATAATACCACCACATAATACCACTACAAGCGAATAGACAACACATTTTTGATGTATGATTTATTGGTTTGGTGGTACAAATAACGAGTTCAATATAAATATATTTTACGGTTTGTGCGTTTAAACTTCGAGGTGAAATATTGGAGAGAAAATATACATATATTATTATAAACGAGCATTCGGGCAAATACTTAAAAAAAAAAAACCAAATAAATAAATGTTGTTGATCTAATATTGTAATAAAAACTTATTGCGTCAAATATATGTTTATTTATGACGAATAGTCAAATAACCGATAGTAATAAATAATATAATTATATTGAAAATTGTATGTTGCAATAAATAAATCATGTAGTTTTCGATAAACAATGTTTTCATATAATCACTCACTTACCATATTTAAACATACGGTTTTAAAATAAAATATTATACGTTTTTTGAGATTTATATTAAATAAAGTTGATTTAAAAATTTAACATAATTTCCGATATCAATGAGTGGGTATTCCCATTTGTTGTATGATATAAAATATACATTTAAGTTAGTCAGTAATCGTGTTATTATTTTAATACCAAACAGTATGATCATGAATATAATAATTTATTCTCCGTATTCAAATTATTACAAAAATTAAATAAACTAAAATAGTACAGATATCGATATTTAAATAAATTAACAGTCATATTCAATACTTGTCTTACACGATTTTGCTGATTAATAAAATACAGTTTAATAACTTTGATAGGTATACTGCAGTGTAAACTGATGAAAGATAAATCCAGTTTTAATCAATAATATTAACTATATACTCAACAAAATAGGAATAACAATATTTGTAGTTATTTATATTTCTTTATGTTCTCATAAATCTATTGTAATTATTCTGAATTTGTATTATTGAAATTTTTAGTGGACCATAGAGTAAGTACCTACCTACAACACATTTTTAATATAACGCGTTTGTTGGTTAATTTTACATACCACTAAAATTTAATTATTGATAAATAACTATTTTTGACATCATAAATGAATGATCACTTGCGTTTCTTTCTAACTAATTGAACTAATTTCTAAATTGTAAAATTTATTACATGACATAAAAAAGTATATAAGTAAAAGTGTAATAAATAATAATACAATATTATTAATTACACAATCACCAGTAATGAGGAACATGGTCTGTAATATATTAAAAATTATTACAATTTATACTGTAAAAGAAAATATAAGAAAATATAAATATAAATTATGTATTTTGTAACATTTGCTTTAACTACTTATTGTTGGATATGACCCCCCCCCCCCCTAAACACTTATTTATATATTTATTTATCTATAAATTTTGTATTTACTAAACTTTCACTGTTGTCTATGGATATTATAGCTCAAACATAAGATATTATTTATAAGCATTTAATTATAATGTAATAACAACAAAATTGAATAGTTTGTTGTGTTTACAATTCCTTGGCTGTATCATATTGGAATATTACTTATTATTAGTACCTACCTACTATTTGTATTTGATGAATTTCAATAATTAACTATAGATAACTATAAAATATATTTTTTTTTCTTTAACTTACAAAAATGTTTTGAAGAGTTGTTTTTGACATTCAATTTTAATATTTATTATATATAAATTCCATGTACATATAACAAGTATTAAGTAGAATGCCAATCTATATATTATTCGTACGTAAAGAGAGAGAGACTTGTGTTATCATTTTAAATTTTAAATATAGCGTACAAAACTTTAATTCTGTGCAAAGCTGACTTACTGATCAATAAATCACTGCAATATGTTAAACAACTTAAAAAAAATGAAAGAATGTTGACTTTAAGATTTTTGATATTTATAGAAATTGTTAAAAAGTGTATCGTATACAATACGTAATATATAAGATTGCACGAATAAAGATTGATTATATTAATTCAAATAGTTTTTAAGAGTATCAATATATATATATTTACATAGACTATTTGCTGATTAAGTTATATTTTAACTGTATGAATATTATTTTTTTAAATATATGTTGACTGTTATTCTTTTTTAGTTATTTTTTCACATTTTGATTCTGGAGAGGAGGGATTATCAATTAATATATTATGCAACATTATTTATAGCAGTATAATATATCAATATGTATACAAAATATACGGAATTATTTTGGAGTTCTTTTTTTCTAAATTATACACTACAAAAGATTTTGGATTCTTAATATTTTATCGGCCTTTTTAAGAGTGAGTTAATGAAATATAAAAATCATATTATGTGTAATACCTGGCCACGTATCATATTTAAGTTTTTTTTCCATGATTTCGGTATCTACTAATATAAATATTAGTTTTTCATTCTTAATGTCAATAATAATATTCTAGTTTGAACTTTTAAAAAATCTCAGATATTTAAGATCATTGCAAATATTTTCAATTCTTCGAATATTGGTTCATAAAATAATGGGTATATTATTGTTATTTTTGAGAAATATGACATTAATTATAGAAAACCTTTTTTTATAATTTCAAATAAACTATCGTTGTATGGTTAAACGGATATAATAAATTATAACAAATATATTTTTATTTTATTTCAACCTAAATTGATTGAAAATCTAAAATGCACAAAAAAACTAAAATAATATAGAATTTCAAATTTTAAGACCCTTGTGCGTTAACTTTAACAATTAAGACATTAAGCAATGTTAACTGAATTGTTACTTTTCGTTAGGTATTAAATGCATACTTGCGTCCATGCATCTTCTTTGATAGACAATTTATTTTATTTATATTTTTTGATTCCTTGCGTGCCGTTTATCCTATTTCACTTATTTTTTGACTTATTGCGGAAGTGCTTTATATATATTTATTTTTTACACAGTCCTATTTGAACCAAGTTAACCAGATAACTTACTATTCCATGTTTTACTAGCCACTCATGGTAAATCGAATAAAGTGTATAAGAGGGATTTATGTCAATAACCATTTCACAACGTCTTAAGACCTCCTATATTATACGTAAAAAAAAAATTTAGGGTCGTTTGATATTCTGTGGTTTATGAACCTTGGGATATTTTACGGGAATCTCATTGGTACATTCGAGCGGATTGAAATCTAAAAATCGTTATATATTTATCTCGTAAGAAAATGGACAATAACCAATGAAACTTAGGTATTATTTATCAGTAGGTACGTATTATTTAAAACTACTTTAATATAATATAAAAAATATATTTCAAAATTGACCACTTACAAATTTATTGTACTCAGTTGTTCGAATTCAATCCAGCAATTCTGAACAAAATGCGTCATGCTCTTGATTTTAATGTGCTTAAGTCAATTTCTTAGTGTTTTCTACGAACTATATACGAAGGGATCCGTGCAAGAACTAGACAGCTTTGTTTTTTTCTAAAATCAGTTTTTCATAGAATATTATTCATGGAAGAAATACCTATATTATTAGGTGTAATAATCAGAAAAATCGATTTATTATTTCCAAAGAAATTATAAAATGAATTAATTTCCGCCAATGGTAGTAAATGAGATAACGACATTTTGCTCGTCCTGAACAATTAATTATAATGGAGCTGCCTGGTTCTTGCACGGACCCTTTCCATTTATTATTTTTACTAGCCAAAATATGATGAAAATCCACAAAAAAAAATAACTATAAGACCTGTTACTGGAATAATTATCAATACTATATATTAATAATTATTTTTTAAATTTTTAAATAATTTTATGATCAACAATTTGTGTTCCAGCGATCACGCAAAATCTGTTTAGTTAGTTTCCAAATCAACTATTATTAATTTACAGCTATTCAATTACCACACAGAAATATTTGAAAATAGAAACTGTTCCAAATTATCCAGCCACAAGAAAATAAGTAATGTAAATATTGATAACATATTTATAACATTTTCTGGGTGAACAATGACAACTGAGAATTTAAATACGGATAAAACTACTATAGGTTAATATGGGATTATTTTATTTATAGAATAATACATGTATTTTCATAAATTTGTAACAACAATCATAAAAACCATTTACAATATGTAAATTCAGTTAAATATAATTTTAGTATAAATAATAATAGATATCACATTTGTATTTGAAGTTTATTGTGTTGAATAAGTTGCTAATAGTTATTAAACTTCGACTTAATATAAATTCTTTCATTTAACTAGATAGGTATAATACTATTTCACTAATATAAACATATTTTTTTATTTTTACAAGAAGTTGAACGAACATATGATAATGCTGAACAAAACTAAATAATAGAAACTATGCATAAATAGATACATACTTAGTTTAATCATTTTAAATCTCAAATGTTTCAGGAAGAGCAGTTTACTGGTTATGTTACCAAAACTGTAAATATATTTACATGTTTCTTAATTAAGTTTACAAACATTTTTGGAAATTATTTAATTAATGTTAAAAATATGTCTTAAAACGTACACATGGATGATATTTTCCACTTAATTTTACAAGTACCTACAAATACTATTTTATATTTCATTGTTTTTTTTAAGTATAGAAAAAATATATAAATTAGTTACATGTTACGTACATAACGATAAGTTATTTATTTAAATATTCAATTTGCTAGTACTCTTTAGATAGGTATATGAGTTGTTCATTATTATAATTATTATTATTTTGATAAATTATTTTAAATGTATTTTTATCACAAACGTAAATAAATTAAACATTTCTCAAGTTCTAAATTTAATATCTGAATTAACAAAAATAATTATAATTAGGCCCAAGTTAAATGAACGTGAAAGTGTACTATTTTACGTACCATAATTTATTCATAACATTGTTTTTTAATTTTTTACATCTAATAACTAATAAGGTTAAAAAAATCTACATAAAAATCATGGGATAGAAAATAATGCATTCAAGATAGTTTGTAAATCATAAACACCTTATTTTATTTTATGCAAAACTATTAGATAAATGTTAATATATTGTACCCAGTAAATTAATAAAATACCAACAAAAAATGGGGTAAAGTAAGTAACTGATTTGCTATAGGTGTTGAGTGTATCTCGTCAGTCGTCATTCAGTCATTAAATAAGTCATTGCAATGCATGGATTAAATTTGAATTCAATGATGAATTATTGCATAAAAAAATCCTCAATAATAACAGAAAAATATGATCTCCCCTATAAAATATAAATAATTATAATACATTTTGCATTATTGCTCAGCTTATTACAAAGAATATTCTATTTAAGTATTCTTTTACTTCATAATACTAATAATGTTTTTAAAATTTCCTGATGACATTAATAAGCAATATTATAATACTGCTATAATGTCAATCATGAATATTAATAATTTGACATGCATAATTAAAAAGCTTGTAACTTATTGTAGGATGCTTTACAAAAAATGTATTTTTTATTTTGTTTGATCTACCATGGTTCCATTTCAAATATATTTTACATTATTAGATGTTGTTACCGTCCTATTGATTATCTACATTTTTATTTATTATAATGTATTTCAAATTGGTCTAAATATCATTAGTTTCCGTATGCAATTTTTGTATTCATCTTTATTTATGAATTATTCATTCGTATATTTGTATATTCTCTTTAAATTTAAATAAGATATCAATATATTTAAAAACTAAAGAAGTTTTTAATTTTAAAATTCAAAATCAATGTTTAAAATGGTAAATAACTGAAATAATGTTCCTTATATATCTTTCAGCAAAAAAAAAAAAAAAATCAAGGAAGTCACTCTGTTGTATACTAGAAATATCTATTGTTCAATATCATCATTTGGTAGGCTACTATAACGTAAGTGTTAAATTATGATTTATTATGGTAAATCAATGTATGCGAATAAGAATTCTGAGCGGAGACAGCATGTATATTTGTAATGATATTATTGTATATTTATTTATTTTATTTTATCCATCTAAAAAAAATTACTTGGCCTTAGCAAGTCTCTCATGTGGTGTCCTAGAAAAGTATAATATGTTTAAACCAATTATTGCCCAAAACAAATCACATATATTATTTTATTATAATTGTTTTAATATTATTTCATATTAAATATTACTACCTAGATGTTATTCACTTATTAGTTAATAGTTAATACCAACGTACCGAATGGTGTGAATGGGTCTATGGTATAAATAGCTTAAAATTTATCAAAATATTTTTAATAAATCACTGAAACCAATAAAATACAAATAAGCAACAAGTTACAAGTTCATTGTATGAAGTAATTTTTCTTGAATAATAACAAAATAACTTATTTATTGTTTAAAATATTTCAAAATATTATCCAATTCTGTAAAATGTATTTTCGATATATTTCCATAATTTTAAATTCAATCGATTATAAATTAAATTGTGCACATGTGCTTTTGATATTTTAAGTTGCTATACTATTAAGTATAATTTATGTACATTATATTTTGAAGTTTTTTGACTGAACATTAAAATGTTTATTAACATGTATAGAAAAATAAAACTGAAAAAATTCTAAAATGCCTAATGTCTATTGCACAAAACTATAAGGAATATTTGTAAAACTATATCTTCTCTAGAACTTGGTACTTAAAGAAACTATTAAAATTTAATATTTTATGAATTTTCTACAAAATACAGTTGTTATCATTTTTTTTTTTTTTTTGGTTTCCCAGATTATTTTGAATGGAACCATGCGTATTTTTTTTTTTGACACCGCAAAGTAACTACAAGATTCAATTTTTCTACCTGAAATGACACTCAACATTTTAGATTAAAATGTTTTTATTGCTCTTAATGTTGTCGACAGACAAAAAAAAGTACACATCACTTCTATGTAATATACCAATACATTTATCGCTCCAACCATAATCTAAAATGTTTCCGTCAAAACCTAATAATTTACGTCAAATTTAATTTTGGTAGTATAGATATAATTTGGTTGCGTTCGATTAACGAGATAATCATAAAACACGTCGGGTATCTACGACCTACTTAACGTGACTGATAAAAAAATGCGTTGTGGAGTAATGTTTTTTTTGAAAATCAAAGTCTTTTAATATTATATAATATCTCATTTGGTAGTCTACAATCTTAATATTAATAATGATTGTAAACGCTGCGCTACCACCATTCGTGGTCTCGTGGATGATAATATAGAACTCAGCGACGTATTAAATACCAGCATTCATTGTATCAAAGTAATATAATGGCTAGAATAAGTTTTTGATACAAAAAAGCACAAAGTCTAAAAGTTTTCTGCGATCATCAACCCGGTCATGATAATCCCACTCTGAATGTAATGAAGAACGAGACACATCGCGTGTTTGGTGTGAAATTGTGTTTTGTGAGGTGCCTTGCTCTACCTTATTATTTTGCCTTTTTAATTTGTTTGTGTTTGTTTTTTTTTTATAGATGTATTTAAAGTTCTACGTTTAGTAAGTTTTAATATATATAATATGTATATAATATGTATGTTTTAATTTAATAGAGTTTCATAAAATATTTAAGTCGATCATTTTACAGTAAGTTTTGATTATTATTGTGTCACACACAAGACACACTGATGTAAGGGTTTTTGCGTCTTGACCGTTTATCTGTAGATCTTAAGCCAAAAATATTATGTTTTCATATTGTTTTAAGGCAATATAAAATGAAATGTTGAATATTGATTAAACAGTTTCTATAAAAATTCAAAGCCATCGTATACGTTTAGATGAACGTTGTGTCAACAAAACATTAGACACAATAATTATAGTGTAGGCAATTTTTAAATAGTTTTAAGTTTATATATTGTGTTCTATTTACTCAAATTTGTTTAAAAATTCATCCCTATAATTTAATTTTTAATTTTGTATAACCAATAGGTAGATTTTTTTTACAACAATTCATTAACATAGTACGCACCAAGCACGTATATAATTTGTTCACTTGAAATATTATTGTTTTTTTTTTTTATACATGTATTTAAAGTTCTACGTTTAGTAAGTTTTAATATATATAATATGTATAAAATATGTATGTTTTAATTTAATAGAGTTTCATAAAATATTTAAGTCGATCATTTTACAATAAGTTTTGATTATTATTGTGTCACACACAAGACACTCCGATGTAAGGGTTTTTGCGTCTTGAACATTTATCTGTAGATCTTAAGCCAAAAATATTATGTTTTCATATTGTTTTAACGCAATATAAAATGAAATGTTGAATATTGATTAAACAGTTTCTATAAAAATTCAAAGCCATCGTAAACGTTTAGATGAACGTTGTGTTAACAAAACATTAGACATAGTAATTATAGTGTAGGCAATTTGTAAATAGTTTTAAGTTTATATATTGTGTTCTATTTACTCAAATTTGTTTAAAAATTCGTCCCTATAATTTAATTTTTAATTTTGTATAGCCAATAGGTAGATTTTTTTTACAACAATTCATTAACATAGTACGCACCAAGCACGTATATAATTTGTTCACTTGAAATATTATTGTTTTTTTTTCTTTTAGATTGTTTACCTAGTTTTATTAATGGGTAAAATTCAAGAGTACGTCATTAATAATCCATTATATTATATGAGAGAGGAAAAAATGAATTTATGAAACGACCTTGGTGGTTTTTTGGAACAACATTTTGCACTTTATTAACGTGCATAGGTACGGAAGTGGCAGTAATGATCAAAGAGTTAAAATTCCACAGAATTTAAATTAAAAATAAAATGCCAACCATTTACTAACATTCTAATGGGGCTTATAGTTTTTTTTCAACTATTTTTCTTGTGGTTTTTCCGATTTTTATTCTTTTTTTTTTATCTCATATATTGCCTATGGAACAATACGCCACCTCCTTTATGGTATAACCTTTATTTCCCTCGACCATTTATCATTGGTGCGACGGGCTTGAAATGAAAACGGTCCAAAAATAACGATACTCTTCTATTCCGGCTTGCATGTAAATTTATATACATGATGTATGTAAAAGAAAAAAAAACATCTTGAGATTCAAGTTCTATAACAACAATCCAAGATTCAGCCGAATGTTTTTCAGCATAGACAAAATGTGTTTGATCGAGGTGTGGTGTAAGGTCGGCTAAAATCCCTTTTCTATGTTTATTCTGTATTGAAGAAAGGACTAATACTGGTTGGCCAACAAAAATCCGTAGCCGGAAGCCTTATATTATATTACCTTCAAAATCTAAATGCTCACAACACATAAGATGCGTACAACAACATGATGGTCTAAGTTGGTTTCAAAACATTTTTTTCCGCAAGTGTAGTAAGTTCACAAACTACTATTCTGTTACCGTATCAAATAAAATATAAAGTTAAGTTTGAAACTGTTTTCACTGTTTTTTTTTTTTTTTTTTTTTGATTAAATCTTTTGAGGTTCGACTAAATCGTGATTTCATAAATAACCACCAGGTATAACATGTATGACAAAATTGTTTTAATAATAAAATACTTGGTAAAATGGGTTTGTGAAAAAAAAGGCTCTATATTATAAATTATAATTATAGTATATTTATTTTGTCAATATAGCCACGGAATATTTTTAAACTTGTTCAGAGCACACAATTCACATTCATATTTACTCGATGTCTGATGTCTTTTTTTTTCTTTGAACCAGGTTTGTTTGAAAACAGAAACATTCGACTCTGCCCGCAGTAAGATGTTTAGCTACTATATAATATAATCGTAATAACATCAACGACAACAGCAACAAAATCAACAACAATAATAATATCATCACGACGTATTAATAAACGTACGTTCCACGCAGCTACTATATTATAGTATATAATAATATGTCATGCCCACGGAGGTATATGCTATTATTTATGTCGACGAACCGTTCGAACTTTTACCAAATTTTACTTTTAACTTTTTACGTGGGCGTAGTAATTAACCAGACGATTCCATACGCGTTGAATATGTATAATAATTTATAACGTCGCTGCCGGAACAATGCCGTATAACAAGACAATTGACGGTGTGAAAAATCAATATATGGCGAGTGTCATACGGCGTATATTGTGTTTTATGAACCCACACATTATATTATATGATGAATATACAGGGTGGTGGAAGTGTTTCATATTCACGTGGGTATGATGATGCGTCCAATCGAAGATATGGCTTTTATCTTTTATAATACTATGGTAATCGGTCAAGATATCCACAGACAAAATGGTACCAACATTTAGAAATGCCTCATCCTTGTCCAACCGTAAACAATTTAAAATGTCGTTAAAGTCAATCCAACAATGTAAAATACGTTAAAATGCAAATAACACAATTACGTAGACACCTTACACATATTTTCTAGTAAAACTATCAATGGCATTTAAATACATCGTAATATCCCAACTGCCATCGATATTTTTTTACAGACATTTTTTAATTTTAGTTTCTGAGCGGAGCGATGAATGTTGGATTTTACAACGATGGGTGTTTTTTTTTAAATTTCTATTCTAAAATCTAAGATTTGAAAATGTAATACTTCACTCTTCATAATTTTGTCTACCTTTATCAAAAAATAAATTTAAATAACATTTTTATGAGAGTTCATATTTTTACGACATTGGATATTCATTGGATTTCTCGTGTAGCGATTTTCTTATTTTGTTGTAATTCAAAAGCTAATAACTGTAGATGCATGAAAATTTGAGTAGCATGAACAACAGAATGTTTATATTCTGATTTTCTATACACCATAACATTTTGAAAATATTTTAACTCTTTTTCAGCTATTAACGGACTATATCAGATTTCAATTTTTTTTTAGTTTTTTTTATATAAATATCAATAAAATGTTATTTAATGGGCCCAAAGCGTGAAAAATTAATACAAGACTACTGATATTATTGTTACAATAGCAGTTGAAAAATATTAAAAATAAATAGGCACAATTTTTTTTATAAGCATTTAAAGTTTGAATTTTGACGATATTTATCAATATGAAAATTTACAAACTATTCAGTAGTTAAAAATTTATAAAATGTTCAAATATTATAGCTAAGGATTGACAGTTTAAAACAAGGTTCCACGTAAATAGGATATATTATAAAAATTACTTTCTCCGCAATAATATCATCAAACATACTAAGTAATATCATAAGCTGACTGACCGTCTTCGCTCAGAATCGTTTTTTTTATACAATGATATTATATCATTGAATTCAAATTTAACACCGTCGATTACAGTGACCCACTTGTAACCTTCTGTACATCAAAGCGACACACACTTGCCCACTTTTTTTTTTTTTTATCTGTAGTGTGGTCCAATGTTATTTGCGCCGTGCAATTTTTGCCATGCCAGCTGAATTTTTGCAATTAATGTGCAAATTTTTAAATGTTTGTGATTTAGGTACTTAAATCAATAACTAACCAATTGTATTGATATTGGTGAATATACTATGTGTGCATTGATTTATGAGCAGAGATTGGTGAGCTTTGATAGTTATATGTTTATTTTAATTTTTTTATTAGCTATCAACAAAAAGTTTTTTTTTTTTTTATTAAAAAACAAGAATATATACAATTTGTAATGTGTATATACAATAGGTAATATGGGGAGGTACAAGTATATAGGACTGGTCAGTGTGATAATAGAAGGGGGGTCCAATGACCCTACTTCATAATTCTAGGAGGTTTTTTTTTTAAATGTTAAGGAAGTCCCTGGTAATTCACAATTCTGTTTAAGACGGCGGGTGGGTTATCAGGAGAGGTTTGAGGTTAGAGGATTTGAATTGTTGAAAGTGTTTTTATGAAATGATTTATAATAGTGGGTGGCTACTGGCTAGTATATGAATGGTTGGGATTTTGAGGCAGAGTGGAAGGAGAGATTACTCGTCAGTAATACCAGGGGGCTTTTGTAATGAGGCGAATACAAATTGTCTGGAAAGATTGGAATATTTTTATGTGTTAACGTATTTTTGATTGAATATCTTTTCCGTGGATATGTTGGTTATGTCCAGTTCACTTACACTTAATTCGGTGACATAAGGTTTTCCAACCAAAAAGAAAAAACACTTTTTAATGGTTTGCTAAAAATCTGCAATTTGCCAACAACGATTATATTATAATGGGCTACGTGCATACGTGCATATCAATACAATTATTATACTAGCGACATTTTTGAACTTATCTTATCGTGAAGTACCTATCAAAAGATAATTGACATTGGTCAATATAATTTTATGTATAGGTATTATAGGTACCTATAATAAATATAAATTAATAAAGAACTTAAAAGTACACTGTAGTATTAAAATAAAAATTATGATCTTAGTGTGTAGTCATATTTTACTGCGTACACTTGAAGACTAGTAACATGCTTCTGTAATGAACATACATAATTATAAATATTATAAACCACATAATCATGTTATTATATTTATTTTTATTGTATCAGATATTGTTTATGCATGGATATAAATAATTTTATTAAAATGACGTGAACACTGATTCTTGGCGAATTGGGTTCCGTTAAACTGGTGAACGGGTTGTCGAATATCGATAAACTGGGAAATCACCGATATTTTGTACTTGAATATTTTTATCTAGATTTGTTACATAATATATAGATACTTTTTCACTGGCTTAATTTATCCGTCGACTAAAAAAGATAGGAGATACGTTTTCAGTTTGAAAATGTTTCTATGTTATTTTTATGATGACAATTTTAACAGTTTTAACAATTAGTTTTATTAAATGGTAATCACCAATCCAGATTTTGTGCTTATAAATAGTATTTGAATTACAGTTTTAAAAATACAAACAATAATATTTGGGCGATTGCCCACATTAACTTTTTGTTAAAATTATAATTACATTTTGTACTCCATAATAATAAGGTTAATAAGGTACCTATGTGTGCACAGTAGTAGTAAACTATCTATATGAAATGAAACTTTTAATGCTTACATATTTCGCTGTATTAAAAATGTTTCATTTGTAAAATAACATCTAATAAGACACAAAAGCAAGGTTATATATTTTATTGCTATTGTTTGAAAATTTTTTTTTTTATGATTATTGATCGATTAGTTTTGATAGTATGTTGTGTATAATTCTAAAAGTATCTTTTATATCTTTTCCAACCCTGTTCGTATATATATATACATAATATTATATTAGTATATAAGTATAGTGGTAGGTAAATCATAATGGTGCCTCTGCGGTAAGCTCATATTCCGACGAGCGGGAAAAAATATATAGGTGGGTACTAGAATATTATAATAAATAATAATAAACAACGGTCCGCCGTTTTCATTAATGTCAAATTTAATAGTATATACCAACTCATCGTGGGTACACCACCACCGCGGTCGTAACACCCATGTGCGCGGGTCCGTGTAACTTTGTCCGTGTACGACTACGCTAAGAGTGGGTGTAAAGTTTGTCGGCGTGAAAACTTTTGTCACGCGAACACGCGTGACGACGTGGCCGCAGAAAGCGAAATTAAATCATCGCCACACCTCGTTATAATATTATAGTCGGCTCAAAAAATGCCCTTTTGGCGAAAATTCCATAAACTCATCGGTCGGTCGTTTACGTGGCACTTAACGAAATTAAAATCCTTCGCGGGCCAACTCCTGCAGTGGTGCATATATATATATAGCTGCAGCTGCGGTGCACTGTACGACAGAGAAAAATAATAACTTTTAAATGTTATTGGCAAAAATTATAGTTGCAGGGCAATAAAACTATTTTGTAGTAAAAATTAATTAATACATTTAACAGGACGCGATGTAAAAACAACATTTTATCCAAATTGTAATAATATTATCTGTATGACCTATAGTGGGTGCTATAATTTACTATTTGTTTTAGTCATAGTTTGCTACATTACAGACCAGTTCAATAAACGAGTTAAATATTGCACTAAAGTTTATAACGGGAAAGTGGAAAATATTGTTAATTGTTTTATTTTCGAACGAAGTTCGTGGGACTTGCTTTCGCGATCAGTCGTTTGTGCACCGATCTCTATAATACACTCTATCATACTACCAGATTTATATAACTGTGACAATATATTATAGACTATTGATATGTAGGTACTTCAGACGAAAATTATATAAAAATGTCTTTGTGATGATGTAAATTAAATAAGTGTGCAGACATAAGTACAGTGTAGATATTATTTATGCATGGAATACTGGAGAGTTGAAGTCGAACGCATGTATAATAGTGGGTTTATATTATTTTAGATACATTATTTAACCACTAGCAATATTATAATATAGAAACATTTCACTATGGTACTATTTATATCCGTTATAGGCCTATATAATTTATATCGACATGATAATTATTATTTACAACCATGAATTTATTAAAATGTCAGAACCATGTTAGTTTACTAAATACTGATGATTTTGTTCCTGAAAAATGATAGGTATAATATTTATGACTTTACATATTATTATTATTAAACGAATAATTCGAAATATTTTTCATAAATGGATTATAGAAAAAATTATACTATTTTACTGTTTAATTCCGGAACACCGTAAACTTTGCGTACATGACTAAAACTTTAACATCACCACATAGTGCGTTATACCCACATACAAAATCAGACGATATAATTATATTATCTTCAATATGATACGAGATCAAACATGAAAAAAATGAAAAATGATGCTTATTATTTCTGCAAAACTACTTCGTATATATAGGTGCTCTGCTCTGAAACAGCTATAATTTCAGTTGTGTTACAGATCAATATCCCCTGATCATAATAATTGTATTGTTTTACGATTATTATACAATAAATTTAGACGTGTTTATAACTTTAGATAGTTTCAAGTTTAACTCAATATTGCATTTTTACCCTGCAGGATGAATATATATTAAAGTTACAAATTACAATCGTAAAAACATGAGTTGTCATTGTTGATGCAAACCAGATCAATAAATTGATGCTTAGGTTTGATCTTGGAAATTACGAAAAACGTCTATTTATAATTTATCAAATGTGTCAAACTATATATTATATTGATGGATATTTGCAAGCTTTAGTATAATTTAAACAAATAATTGTATAATGTGTATTCATCTCTTTCTTTTTTGTGGCATCGACGACGCTGCCGTAACTACTTAAGCGTTACATCAACAATTAATATGTATTTATCTGAAACAATTAGATTTTCCTATTTCCTATGCATACCGTTAACATAATATCTGAACTTACATTCATAACAATAAAATACAATTTGTATATTATATTAGCTACTACATATTTACAATTATTATTTTAAGTACCTGTACAATATTATACTTGGGTATAATAAACTCATAATAACTAAGATAATACTTGGCTTAATTTTTTCCTGATATAATATCAACATTAACTAGCTATAATTAATTACTGTTGGTAGCGATAATAGTCATTGCAGTTACTTACTCGGGTCGAGTTGGTTCGTCATGCCCCCGCCGACCGATGCGTGGCGACTGTGCCGTCTGTCTGAGGCCCATAAATCGGGAACTGAAAAAAAAAAATCGAATAAACTCACGAGCCAAACAAAAACGAAAACGAAAATGATAATAATATATTATGTTATTTTATACACGAAGGATTCGTAAGTCGTATCGTGATATATAGACTTGTATATGTTGTCGTAAATACGAAGTTCGTGCAATAACGCGTTTCCGGCTGATCGTGATATTCGACATTTAAAACTTGTCTCGTGTGTATACAGCGAAATTGTAATAATATTATACAACGCATCGAAAACTGATTATATGTATAGGTTCTACTATTGTGCTCCGTCAATGTTTGGGTACTCGATTTACCCTATCAACGTTTCAGAAACGTAGTTGTGTGCCATTCGAATGATAACAATAATGAATTGATTTGTGTTTCACCATCGTCTTGTCAATAAACAATCATTATAACGTTTGTAATGATGTCTAATTGCATGTACTGTCACTTTGAACAGATATCAATTGACTTGTGTAACAATTTTCACTGAATTGATTTCAATGTCTTCTATTTGTATAAACGTGTTTAAAATATTTCGAAAGCTGTTAAAATGTTGAAAAAGAACTTACGTGTATCTTGTAAGTGATACTTTATCGTTATTTTAATATTACAGAATGATTTGAGAGTTTAAGTTTAGTAAAATGTAATGACGTAAGGCTGTTTAATTTTGTAAGGTTTCCAATTTAGAAAACAATTTATTATAATTGTTATTCTTCATATTTTACATTATTTATATCGTAGTTATACATAATTATATAGGTAGGTACCTAATATTATTTTATATCCGCTGTTCATATTTGTGAATAAAAAATATCACCGACATACGTGTGGCCATTGATTTTAAAATATATTTTAATTTTTTAATAATTTAATATTTTGAATTTAATGCGGGAATCTAACATTATTTGTGTATTAAAAAAACAGGTTGAAAAATGCTTTAGTTTTAAAACACTGTAATCCAGATTCATTTTCCATTATCCAATGTACACAGCTGATATGGTGCTATAAAACTATGTATTAAGATTCACACTTCGAAATGTAGCAGATATTGTGCAACGTGGAATGCAAATGTTTAAAAAAAACAAATTAAATATTCAACTACTTATTACAAGTTTTGCATTTTATTTTTTTTGTACTCTTAAAAAAAAGTTTTAAACTTACCAAGGAAAAATCAAGTGGACAATTCGACATCATATCGATTTATGGTTGAATTATTAGTCATATAGTTTTTAACTATTGTTGAAAATATAAATTATGATGAAATTAATTGAATTTACAAAATGATATTACGTACGACGATATTATTAATAAATTGTTTTATGTTTATATTTATTGATTTGATGTGTCATTTCGGGTATTATTCGAACATTTTTATTTAAGCGAATGTTACTTATACAATATTCAATACATTTTCAAAATCATTGGTCATAAATTATTTTTATGAGTGCTTAACATTTTAAAAAACTTACTATAAACACTGTAGAAAACGGAAATTCACTCAGGTTTGTGTTTTGAATGCGATGGTTTTATCATTGTTTCGAAAAGTATAACAATAATACAATACTGTATTATGCAGACGCCAGTAAAAAATACTAGTTCCCTGGGCACAAATTATGAGTATCCTGATCATAATTTTATTATTTAAGTATTTTAGTATCGAGTTAGACACAATGTTGAAAAATAAACAAAACTATAATGCGAAAACCTCACGTTCATTATTCGTCAAATGATTGTACATAATAGGTTCATCGATAAATCAATAAATTAATGTATGACATGGGTATATAATATTATCATCTGAACAAAATAATTATGAAACATGTTTACAATAATGCATATTCTATCATATATTTTTTATCATTAAAAATGTAA
The DNA here is from genome assembly GCA_008086715.1 of Sitobion miscanthi. Classification (NCBI taxonomy): domain Eukaryota; kingdom Metazoa; phylum Arthropoda; class Insecta; order Hemiptera; family Aphididae; genus Sitobion; species Sitobion miscanthi. The sequence goes on from CM017798.1 coordinate 37,995,606, forward strand.
TACCTTTGATAATATTATTTAATAAAAGTATGTTTATGGAAAATACAATTATAGGATACTGTAAAATGTAACCTTATTGTATACCTACTCTAATGTATAAATAAATGTACAAGCCTTTTTACTCGTGTAACCGTGACAAAAGAGACATACCATTATGACAATAATGTGTATCATATTTTTCTTTTTTTTTCCCTAAAAGTTTTTCCTACAATACATTAAGTGTAAAAGAATGTTGGTATGGTTTTACTTTTGTAGACTTTCATTTTAAATTGATAATACAAAAATAATAATTAAACTTTCCAAATTTGTAGTCTAGTGAAAAATCTACTGTTATACTAACCCCCTTCTTTCAAATATCAAAGTGCGAGCATTCGATCGGCATTCGATCGGCATTCGATCGGCATTCGGCGATCATTATATACTACAGCAATTAATTATCTAAAAAATAGTTTATTTGAATACTAAACAAATCAATAATAACGAACCGTTTTAAATACTTATATTATTTATAAAATACAAATATATATAAATACATATTAATTTCTATGATTTTTGTGAATTATTACAGTTCGTTATTACATGCATGTAAATTATAAGTTCAATATAACATACAACATATTACATACCAAACTGAATTTCATATACACAACATTAATATTATAAGCTTGGTATTCATGACAGGCAGTTTAGGTGATGTATAAATATTTAATAAAATAAATCGTTTAGTTAATGGGTTTAGAGTTGGGCATCCCTCAACAACGTTTATTTCTCGTGTTAAATCCATTTCAATCAGGTCACATCAGTCATCATAGTGCGTGTTAAAGATGTAATGTCTGCATGAATATACATTTCAGCTAATATTTACCACCAACTACTAAAAACTATTTCAATGACAGATATGTAAAATATTTAGACTAACCACGAAGGTCAAAATAGTTCATATTAATACTTGAACAATCAAACATAATATTTTGTGAAAATTCGAAAAACATATTAACGATTACCTATCTAACATTGTTCACATACCTATGTAATCCACATTTTGTTGGGATATTTTAATTTCATCACTTATTTATTAAATATCTATCCATTTTAATATTAAAATCGTATTTTTAACATGTTTTTAATAACCATACCCATTCTTCTTGTCTCATTATCAATAATTCCTTGGTAAATAAATTATTAGAACTTAACTCAAATTTACAACCAAAACGTTGTGATACTGAGAGAGTCATTCAGCGAGCAGAACAAGTAAGCTATTGGATATAAATAAATAATTTTTTTTATCTAGTATTTGCATCTGAAAACAATTTACTATGCTAAAATACTTAAAATTATTTCATCCAACTATACGGTTTTACTACTTAAGAAGTGCCCCGTGGAGTAAAAAACTCCATTTCCTATTGTTGATTACTTAGCCAATATAATCAAACGAGTAATTTTGAGTTATTAAACTTTGTGCACTAAGGATAACAGGTCTATTATAAATGGTAATGGGCCTATAATCAATGGTAATGGGCTTGGAATGTTTAGAGACTATGGTGATTTTCAATTTATACTAGCTATTTATAATGTTTGGTACGTTTATTTTATTTGCCAAAATGGTGTAAGTATAACAAAAATTGGATCCAAATAACCAATATTACATATATCTTATATTTTTATATAACCATTTTTAAAAACTATTACTCTTAGTATAAACATTTTAATAACTGAGAAACTACTAGTTCAAATTTTGAATTGTAAGTACATAAAAATTTTCAAACAAATTTGAATTTATCCAACAAATAATTTATAGTAAAAAATGGGACTTTTTATTTAAAAAAACAGGACGCTCCTTAAGTAGTACAACAAAAATCTTAAGAATTTTAAAATATAGTCTTTAGGTTTATTTAAAAACTTCATAAATCAAAATTCAATAAATTCACTATCAGCAGAAAATGAGGGTGAGCATGCTTGGTAAATCAGCGTATTTACTAGTGATTGAGTTGAGTAGCTCGAATTTCAATTTATATTATAGGGCCGTTTATTCGGGTCACGATAATCACATATTATTGTTTAGCTTACATAAGTAGGCACATTTTTACAATAAGTATATCACGTGATAACTTTATATCATACAGAAGTGTTAATTGTTCATAACAAGTTAGATATGATTGTAAAAAAAAAAAAATGATGAACTATACGATTGAGAATATTATTATAACCAACAATATAGAATGCACACAGCACCACAATTGATATAACGTATATTATTAAATTCATGTTTTGTTATTACACAATGATGTATAAACGCGCACATAAATCGCGGGACAGTTTGCTTGTTATTAAAACAAGCATATGCAATGTGTGTTAAATATACGAGGATATAATATACGAGAATATAATATCGTATATTTCATCTGCAGAACTGTTTCCGAATTAAATTTAAATTTCTAATCCATTTGTTTAGATTCCAACAAATACTAACAAGAGAATCGTATTATTAGATATATTATAATGCACTATAATATAACATTGTAATAATTATTGATTTGCTTTAAGGCCAAATGACGCATTATTTAATTTAGTGGACAAACATGATTCGTAATACGCACGAGTACACGACATAAGTATGAGATTTATTGCCGAATAGAAGTAAAAAACAAACGTTTCGATTAATCCTTTAATACTTAATAATAACGTAAATCAAAATCTGATAATAATAACAAAATCCATAGAAAAAATCGTGAATATATTTCAATAAATTTTACTTAAAAATGGCGAAAAGTTAAGCGTCCAATATCGAATATTATTCATTTATCTGTACAACAAACTATTTCAAAGTTTTGTAAAAACTCGTTATTTTTACTTCAAAAATCGAGATTGCAAAAATATTTGCATACGAATTGAATGATCGAATGTATGACACAGTTGATGTATTTTCCACGCATATTTAGTAATGTTATGTAGTCTTAAGACTTTACTAGGTGCGTTGATGTAAATTTATTTTTGCATAATATATGTAAATCAATCACACAAATTATTTATAAGTATAAACATTTTTTGGAATTAGTAATGAAATTTATTAACTTTTCTTATACGATACGACCATGAGAAGTTATTTCTTATTATACATTTTAATCACAAGTGTTGAGTTATCGTAACTAATATATTAAAAAGTACGAAAATTGTATTTAATTTATAACTGTATAATTTGTGTTATACGAAATGTCAGTAAGTGGCCGAATATTATATAAAGGAAAATGTTCGCCAAAATAAAAAAATTAATTGATCTCACTTGTATGGCGAAATCGGGTACAAAGTATAATACAATAGAAAAAGGCGGTTTTTAAAATTGTTTTTATAATTTGTTTATCTTTTCCTTGTATTGCTCATAAAAGGATATTATATATAAAATAATACAATTTTTAGTTCGACTGTTTGTGTGTCGATAGCTTAATTTTACACAAAAAGAGAATTCAGAGAAGATTCTTATTAAACTTTGTTAAGGCATAGTTTTTCTAAGATTATAAATATAATATCAACGCTAATATCTCTTTACGATCAAAATGATTAGTATTATTTAGTTGTAGATAATTGTTTTATATTTTAGTTGTTTATATACCTACTCAATTATCTTTCGGTTATAAGGGAAATAGTATATTTTTAACATATATAGTAAAGGGCATTGTGACATATTTAGTCAAAAAATATTTACTCTACCAACAGTAAGTTAAAGCACATATTAGGTACATATACGAGAGAATAACGGATCCAATCTTATTATTTCGTTCTATGAGTTGTAACGAATGTGGTTTAAAAATTGTGTGCTTGTAATCAAAGCACAAGATTTGTCTATGTTCAGTGGAGCGTTTTTAAGGTTTAAAAATTTAAAAAATGCACATCCATCCAAGTGATTTTGAAATTGTTGGCATCAAAAAATGTTCCATTCTATTAATTTGATTTTAGATAATGTTAAAAAATTCCTTTTAAGTACTCAAAATATTAAATAACTTAAAAATGTCTTGTTTAAAACAAAAGGTTCTCCCGATAGAACTTTTCGTTCCCAATTTCATTTTTAAAAACAAAACGGTTTAACGGTAAAATATATTGATTCCAAATTTATTAATTGTGCTTAAAATTATTATCAGTATATCCACCCAAAAAATAAAAATAATATGTAGGGCACCTATGTATAATATTGTAAATATAAATGGAAATATTATATTTACAAACGTTACAACCATCGGTTTTCATTATTTTCGTATTTTACGTCATTGGCCGGCATACCGTGTGTGAAGTGCGCCAAGAATAACAACAATGCACGACAATTAATTGCATACACTTATTTCTGTAAACACTTTTTGTTTCCTAATATAACTATTTAGTTTATTAAAATGGCACTTTTCGTTTCAACTATATTATGTATATTGAAAAACAAAATGTTTTATCTATGCATTCAACACGGTGTTTAGTTATGACTTGATAAGTCATATGGAACCTTTTGTTTCTGCTAACTTCTTAAAATACAAGATGAAATATATTGATTCCAAGAGAACGAAAAATGCAGAAAAATAAACCTTGATCAAACCTCTAAGAAACACCTCTTTGAGTTTTTTTTTTCACATAGAACTCTTTCATTCCGAGTCCACGAAATATCAAAAATTGCAAACGTAAAATGATTTTAAAATGTGCTGTGAATATATTTTGTTCGTGAGCATTATCATCATGGACAGTTCACATTTTCTTTAGAAATTAAGTTTCGTGAAGTATTACAAATTTAGAATTACAAAGTCTGTTTGAGTGAAAAATAAATCATTGTGATGTTTTTTTTATTTTTTTCATTACAAAGTAGAATTTAGACAAGCTTGAACGAGAGTAAAATATTTACTGTATGTTTACTATGCCTGCATACACAAACTAATAACTGTTAAAGATTAACACAATGATATGGCCAACGGTTGAATGCTTATGAAGTTGCTTGTTTAGAACGTTCCGTAAAACCTACGAATCTTTCGCTAGGTAATTAATTTTTGTTTGTAATTTCCTAATTTTTTTTATTTCTTAATTTGTAAATGTTTAAAAACTAAAAATATGAATGCGTTCGCCTAATTAATAAACCTAGTTTAAAGTATTATTATCACTACTCAATATTAAATTTCCAAAAAGAAGTAATGGTAAGTACTCAGAGTTTAATTTCCAAGCCTAAAGTTCATAGAAAAACAATTATATGTGTGTCTCACGTGCGATTTAAAAACATAGAACCTAATTTTATTGAATGATACTGTTGATGACATTTCTTACCAATTTCATAGTACCGAAATTAGTATTCAAGTTCTCTTATCATTACTCATTTAGTTCATTTGCTTTGTGCAGTAATATATATAAACCCTTATGACTGTATTAAAAATGTATTTTAACAATTTCGTAATAAAGTAAATATTGATATTATTTATTACTTATATTAGTACGTGTTTAACTGTCGATTCAACGTGTGTGTATATTTATTCTTGAATGCGCTTTTATGGTTTTCAATAACAGTTCTGTCATTATGTAAATCAACGGATAAAATAAATAAATTATTATAAATTAGGCACCTACCATATAACATAATATAGGTATTATATAGTATATATTGTACATAATATAAATAATATATAATATATATATATATATATAAATTATCAAAATTATTAAAAAATTTATAGCTATACAGTAGCTTACAAAAATTCCATTTAATAATATCTCAATAGTCACCATTCAACAAAACATCTACTTTTTCAAAATCGAAGATGGCAAAAACTCTTCAAAGTTATAACCAAACAAACATAAATAAAACGAATTTTATTCTAACATTAAGCTAATTTATCATTCAACCAACTTGTCTAACACTTTTTCCCTTTTCCGTTGAATCAACAATGTCTCAGCTGCAGAGTTCACGAAAACAGCCATCACCTCTAACTCACCACCGTCTTTACTACCACTGCACTGCTCCAGCTATATACTAACATAAGTATTTCAAATTCCATTGTTAAACGCATTACAGAACCATCCTCAGTGAAATTACAGGCAAAAAAACCATGCACATAATATTACGCAAAATAACCCAAAAATATATAAGTTATAATAGAAATAATAATTTTAGTGTTACTCTATTACGAGTTACAGTGCACTTCAAAATATGACCAAACGCTAATATTTAAATAGTTCTATGGTATTATATTCTATAAAAATAACACATAATAGGTAACGATTGGAAACAAAATGTAATACTCATATCAAAGATTTTGCATATCTTGTGAAGAAAGAATTAACGCTCTGAAAGAATGAACAAACCTAATAAAACAAAATGACACAAAATCCGTGATCACGAACAATCCAAAATAAAAACGTATTATTTCCAATGTCTGTTCTTCCATACCCGACCAAATTGTATTAATTAGGTACATTTAAAAATATAGAAATGAACACATTCTCTAAATCAATAAAATATAACCTTAAGGCTGGTATAAACATCGATGGATACGAACATATTTAAGAATCTGACGTAAAGTTTAAAAAAATAATAAGTTTATTTCATATGAAATTTCTTCAAGGAGCAGTGAAATCAATTTTCTCCTCGATCTTCAATATAAAATTATACCAAGTAAAATTAATGTTAGGTTAGGAAAAAACAAATATTTTTCTTTTTAAACAACAACGAATTCCGTCCGTTTATAATCCGAAATTAATAACAAATGTAAAAAAATACTTTGTGTAAAATTAACTAATTATTATAAGTCATAAACACGCTATTATAAAAACAGCACAAAGATTACATAAAAGTAAAAACGCGCTAATAGGTAATGGAAGATTTTAGTTGCAATATTTTAGCCGTTAATCATCAATAATTTAATCCGACCTAATCGTTGGGGTTTTCTTTAGCATCAATAACCATTAACCATTAGTAGCTCTTGCAAATATTAATGATCTAATTATATTATTATATGTGATTTGGAAAATATAATTTTAAAACAATGTATTTGTCCAAAATATGGGTACATTACCGTCTGAAATATTTTTATTATACATTTGTTTGTTTTATATAACTTTTTTTTTACCAACTTGGATAGTAATTTGAGACAAAAATGTAATCTTTTAAACCGTGTGTTCATTATGTCTGCACTTTGGTTGTACATTTTGAACGTTGTATACAACTGCTCGGTTATATAATTCTTCGTAAGTACTTGAACAGTATAATGGTATTATGTTTCATCGTTTATTCCCCCTTTTTTTTTTCGCAAAATGGTACCTACAACCGTCCCCTGCTGGTAAATTCAAATCTTCTCATTGTGTAGAAATATACCACATCGGTTATTACTGCGCTATTGCCGGTTCCCTAGATAACTACTATTGGGATGGTTCGCTCTTATGAAATATTCATGAAGTTTTAGATCGAATACCGAAGGGACCGCTATGACACCACCTGAGCAAAATGTGATCGAAATGGGGTATTTTATTTTTGCTTTAATTATCGGCGTTATACCTAGTAAAAGCGTTTTAAAGAATTGATTTTCATCAAAAAAATATCATCACATAATATTTTGTCCCATCGAATTAGTTACAATATGTGAAGTTGACGTGTCAGTGATGCAATCATTCATTTAAACCAATCTAAAATAAAAAGAGCTGTGTAATAAGATAAGTAAAAAATAAATACAAAATGTACCTACCTATTACACTGTTATTTTATTCGTTTATGTGTAAGTATAATATGATGAAGGATATAGGAAATTTATACTTGAGAAACAGTTATCATAAAATACTAAAATTATGATTTTATTACAAATAGATGATACGTTTTGGAATTGTAAAGAAATATGAAGTAAATTCCTGTACTAAAAACTTTACTATTGCGTTGATTTAAACTTCGGGTATATAATATAATGTATGCTTAAAATTTTTTTTTATCTTAAAAAATCATTGACATTTATATTATTTATCGCATGACCTTACTATCCTTCAATAATAATACAAAATACATAAACACTATCGTGTCCGAGTATTAAAATCATTTGAAAATATTTGTTGAAAAACTGATATAATTATTTAAAATCCATTCTCAAACTGCGATCTTTGAATTATCCGTTACCCGAACTTAGGCTTTGTCCAAAGGTCAACTTTGGATTCTTACATCTATTTTCGCGAGGATACAGATAATATTCAATTATACAGTTTGAGTGTGTATTTAATGTCTGGAGTCTCGAAACAGGCGGTGGTCTAAGCGCTGTATTTTGGATTCACAAAAATTGTTCGTAAAAATTCGTCCACATAAAGAAAACAGATATTCAAATAAACGAATATTAATTTAGATTCTAAAACTGTTAGATGGTATTTACTATATTAAAACTTATAAAAATATCAACATAAGTTGTGTTTAAAAACTAGAAACAAACTTATACAATATGCAGTGCACATTTAATTATAATAATATATCGTAGACTAAACAATGTATGATAATTATACGTGCATCTACATAATTGCGATTAAAGAAGGCAAGTGATATACTATATCACACCAACCTTATAGTAATTTTTAGTAGCAGTCTAGAAACACGAACCATATTATATTATAGCTTTTATCAACATTAATTAATATAACCCCCCCGGTTAGGACCATTCTTTCTATTATATTAATTATTGTTATTCTACTACACTTCTTAAAACAGAGTTAACATTAAAGTGACATAATAATATATTCAATTCATCAAATGTGAATACACAGTATATTATAAAGTACACAGTTATTAAAAATGTCTGAATTCTAGGTATGAGTTTTTTATACGGCACAAAACTGTGGTTGAAATTCATTGATACAGTTGATTGATTAATACAAATTGACGTAAGTACAGATTTATATCACTTTTGTTGAATAATGTTGGTAGTCGGTCTACTTAGTAAGCATTGATTATATCATCAGATTACCAGAGAGGTATGTTATGTAATTTAATATGATGCTCCAATTAGTAAGAGCAGTATTTCCTGGAAGAGATGCTCCTAAAAAATAAATTTAAAATAACTATAATATTAAAATACACACCAAGTAGAACCAAGAAAAATTATAAAAGTAAGGGTAACTATGATGGAAAACCCATGGCTTTTTGTATCCCGTCCAACTTCTTAATATTTCTTAGGCACACTAATTTCGTGTTCGGATTTGTACAATACAACTGATAATGAATCACACCAATTAGGCATTTTCAGAAGACGAAAAAGCATTATTTTAAATGTCCACCAATTAATTTTATTGTATACAACGTACATAAACCAATAAGGTAATAATACATTTGTTCATAATATTATAATATCAAACCTATACAATATTAATGCGCCATATTGTGATTACGGAAATAAGACACATTGCTTTGAACATAATATATTAATGCCACATAACGAAGACACTATTGTTTTTCTATTATTATTGAACAATTAAACTAATTAAACTATTTTATTAATATAAGATTATTTTTTGTATATTAACTGATTTATACGTGGGTTTGAGGAGTTGTTTAAAAGTATATCTATATTCATTGCATTCAAAGACCTCTGTAGTAACGTCGTTTGTGATCGACCACATTATTTTGATTTAAAAATAATGTGTTTTCCCTAAAATGTAATACTATTTTGTAATTATTCGACTAAATTAAAAAAAAAAAACAATTACAGGGAATTCAAAAACCAGGTTCTTAAAATATTATTTAGTTGAATATTTCAAACTGTTTAAAAAATATTTTTTTTTTAAGTCCCACTCATACTAAATAAATCAAATCGTTACAAGTCGTAAAATTCCGTTGACAAGGTAGATAATAAAAATACAAATTTTGTTGTTAACGTGACATATAGTTCTCAAAAACTACATTTATAATCTCAGCCTCTTTAGAATTAAATCGTACAATCGGTTATAATAGTTTACGAATATAATTTATAAAAATATAATATCTATAGTAATCGGAAATAATATAATTTAGATTCAACCGAAAATTCGAATACTATAAGCATAAAAATAAAATATTGGCGTTGGAAATGTTAGAGAAATTATTTAAGACATTCTTAACGGATACCTGGTAACTATACAATATACATTTTTATGAAAATAATTGAAACGTTAATGGTGCGTTCAATTTACAAAAGAAAGGGTTGGACAAGTGAACCAAGATCGATACTCGTCATTAAATACACTCCAAAAATAAAAGTAGGCACAAAATCCATGTGGTTTTCATCTTTTAGTTTAATAATTTTTCTGTCTAATATTCTGTCTGCGTAATTAAAAATGTAATCTTGCATCATGCAAGAGATTAAGTGGTTTAGTGAAACATGGAATAATGTATCACATCATATATTAGGTACAACCAAATTAAAAAAACTCGTTAAATTGCCAAATTTTCTGCAAGTTAAAAATTAATAGTTCACAAAAAAAAAATCATTAAGTTAAAACTAAATTCATCAAGTTTAAAATGCCTAACCTATGTATTAATCGATATTTTATATAACCTAACATTATTGTTGAATAATATGTCAATACTTTAAAAATTATATCATATTATTATATAAAGAAGTAATGTAAAGTTTTATTATTACAATAAATTTAAATAATACAGTAACTAAAACCTAAAGCTGATGAATATAAAATGTAATTATATTATTTTGTATATCTGTAATTTTAATTATTTTGTGTGTTCATAAAAATAATTTATTGGAACTTTGAACTGTTGGTAAATTTGTTACGTAAGTAGTCACGAAAAAATATCAGTGAATTGTTTTTTTTAATTTAAAAAACCTGTTATTTTAAATGTATCTATATCTTCTGAAGTACATACAAAAACATATAAGTAATAATAATAACTAATTTTGAATTGGTAGTAATGATATTATAAAATGTAAAGATTTTTGTTTAACTTCAAAAATGCATACCAATTATCCATAATAATATGATTTTTTTTGTTGTGTTTTTTGTATCTGCGACAGCAATGTGTATTAAAAGTCATTTTAAATTTTCGAATATGGTCGTACATAAACAATTCCATCAAAATCCACGTTAATCAGTTAGCTACACTAATGTATGTTTTATTGTATCAAACTAGCATGATGGGACATAATAATTACACCAGACTGATATGATTTTATAGACTATATTTTTCGTATTTTGAAAACAACTAAAATTTGCAATGAAAAAATGTTAAGTTAACTATTTTTGGTTTTTTTTCCCATATGGTGACAAATTACAAAATGTTGTTATTTGATTTATACGAAGAGCCAAAACTATCAATCTGACGAATAGATGGATTAAAAAAAACAAGAATGCTCTTAAAAGTTTATAAACATATTAATTATATTATATAATAATATATTAATAATTTAATTTATTATTATTGCAAAGATACTTTGAACATGTTTAGTGTTTACTAATAACTTGTTTTCTACACATACTTAATGTGATTGATATAATTAGGTATGCATACCAGGAGGGTTGGGTTTCAAGAATACAATATAGGATAAGTAAAATAGGTTCAAAGCAAATTATTGTTAACAACTCTTGTCGAATTCGATATTACTTGAATGAACTGAATGATATTTTAAATTGCATTAAAAACGAAATGATATTGTATTTGGCTTTCTGGATATTCTTATTTTTTTTTTTTTTTATATACCTGTACACAATATAACATTATAACCGTTTTCCAATCACCGCCTTTACAACGCTGTTATTTAGGCATCAAAGAAATATCCATTGCACTGCTGAACCAATAGAAAAATTGGTTTGAGAATTCAATATTTCTTATTTGTTTCATTATTTTTTTATTATTATTACAATCTTGATTTTCAATCACAGAGCACGAGTTATAATGAAAAAAAAAGTAACGTACAAGTAATAATTCATATGCTACACATTTTAATTTATAAGACGAATAACAATAAAAGTTATGTTAAAGTCTATACAGTTTTTACAAACATATGATGATCAGTGTGAAATAACTGTGAATCTAAATTTATAATTTCAGTATTATTCAGTATTATTACATAATATACAACAATATAACTTAGGTACTGTAGCATAAATTATAGCTTTATTACGTCATCTCTAAATATATTCTCTTATTTCTAAATATCGCAAAATATTATAGGTACTGCAGTTATTAAAACCAAAGTTAAGGTACGTACATTTGTAACCTTGAATTCCCATGAACAGTTTATCTAGTTAGCATTAAAATAATACTATCGTTTTAGTGTTCAGTTAAATTTTAAACTTGATATAAATTTGTATTAAAATTTGTTAGTTTTAAAATTATTCTATAATAACCTAACCTATTAAATATTATTTCATACTAGCAGTATTTTTGTAATTAAATTATTCTAACTAACTCAAAATTTAAAAACTTATTTTTACGGCTAAATCAAATTCATTATACCTATTTCTTTTTTTTTAATTATGGGCTATTATTTAACATTTAAGTTGACAAACATATTCATTTTGATTCAGTTAAAAGGATATAATAACAATTTATTGTAATTTCATTAAATAGAAGAATTTAAAAGAATGTAGATACTTTTCCATGTACCTTTTCAATTATCACTTTACTATTCAAAATGTAAGGTTTGATAAGAAAATTAAGTATTCAATAGAATAAATTATTGTACAACATTTTTTTTTACAATAGCCAAAAGAAAAAATAACATAAAACTAGTGACTGGAATAGGTATTGGTCATATCGGATGCAATAATTTGTTATAAAATTCTGTCCTTAAAATATTAAAATATATAATCGGTAAGAACGATGAGTTCTAACGAATTAGATTTCGGCTATAATAAAAAACAAACAGTTTTTATTGACGTTCCACAATCGCATTTTAAATACTATTCTCTGGTTACCTTAATACATATAAATGGAAAGTCTACAGAAAATGATCAACATTACAATTAATTTAAGTTTGACTATATTGTCTTATTTTATTGCAACTCGATAAATGAAGTCGGAGGTGGTAATATAATTTTACTCTACAGGTAAATATTAATATTTATCGAAACTCATTTATGAAAATTTGCCGTATTATTACGTGAGAAGTTTCCAGAGAAGTTTTTGAATAACAGTTAAATGTATTGGTTTAGTTGATGAAATTCGCGCTTGTAATTATTATTTATTACTAAACGTCCCAACCACATCGGCCGTATAACAATCAGTGGAATAAGTCGTAATACATTTGAAACTTCCCTTTTGGTTTTTAATTTGTTTTTGTTTACCAGGCATCCGTGTATCAACGATAATGACATTAACAGGCTCAACACTTAAATTTTTTATAAATTATATCTCGTGCCGTAACGGCAGCGTAAGTACGCCTTAATCTGAGATCAGCACTTAAACGGCTAGATTAAGGGGCGTTAATAGCGTCGTCGTGTCGACCGACCTGAGACTACATGCGACGTATTCCGGCGGAACGGAACGAAACGCAAACGGCAGAAAATAGGTAGAATTTTACAAACGAACGAAAAAAAAAAATAACACAAACAAGCGGAGAAAAAAACGTCCGACGATTGTAACTCCGATGTAAATCCAACGTCACAACGTGGTACTCTCATTCCATTCGCTTATCTCGTTGGCGTCGCCCCCTCAGCAATTTGCTCGACGCATGTCCCACACCATACCCTGACCGTGCAATTTATACCACTGCCGACCCTCAGGGCCAGTGCCGTATAAAATATGCCATCTGTTCCTGAAACATAAACGTTAAGCCCCGACGTTTTCTCCGGTGGTAATGATTTTTTTTTATATATATTATTATACACAATGCGGCGTATAATGATGCCCATTTGATGTGTCGCAAAATTCGATCCATCTGTTGAAGCAAGTTCGGTCCCATTTTTTTTTTCGTCCGTGTATGATATACATACATAATTTTCATACATTTCGATTTTTCTACAATACGCGAGCCGTCATTTTTAATGTTGATTTACTACATGTCACCCAAAAGGATATTCTTGAACCATAAAATATCTTTTTTGACACGTTAGTATAACATTACTCTTAATTTATTATTAAGAGTAGTATAAATTTTTAAATTTGGCAAATCCATTATTTTAAATTACATGCTTTTAAGAGTTAATGAGCATTAATGAAGTTAAGAACAAAAAAAAAAAATCAGAGAAATTGATCATGAATTATAATTTTAATAATTATCTTAGTATAAAAACTTTGTAAACTCAACACCCGTGAAATTTTTCGTTTGCTAATTAATGCAAGCGATTAATTTTGCCTTGTTGGAAGCCATGGTTCTAGATTGAAGCTTACTATATCGATATCTGATTATATTGTTGTTTTTACTATTGTAAAATTATTAAAAAAGTATTAAACAGTATTTTTTTTCAGGACATTTCCATACAACGATAAAATAAATGTCGATAAAAAAATAAGTTTTAAAGTGTAATATTCAGTTCATCCTAAGATACAATTATTGAAATTTAAAAAAAAAATTAGCGTAATCAACTATAAAATTTACAAATATTTGGAGTTAAAAACACGAATGTTACGAAAATTTGCAAATTTTTTTGAAGTAAAAATATTTAAAATATTCAATTTGAATAGCTTGAGCTTGAAAACTGAAACAAGGGTCTGCATCAGTAATTCATACTTCAACAAGAAAAGAACAAAAAAATATATACAATAGTTTTTTATGGACATTTGAATTTCAAATGTTAATCAAATTGAATATTTAAACAAAGATCAACGATTTCCTGTTTTATTGAAATTCAAAATTATTCTTGGAGAACTGAAATCTTATGTATATTGTTATAAATCTACAAAGTATACGCTTTGATATTTTCACAATATTTAGATTAATCTCAAATCTTAAGTTATTGCCAATTTATATTTTTATACCGTATTACTTATAATAGTAAAATAAATTACGTGATACCACACAGATTTATAATTTGGGTTTAAAAATTTACGACTAAATGCAAAAATATCTCAAAGTCATAATATACAGCCTAATAATATTTATAACTATTTAACTATGATTTAGTTGAATTGGCGTTTGAGATAATTAAAAGGAACTTTGTCATCGATAAGATAAATTGCATGTTTGTGTTTATATAATATATATATATATAATAAAATGTATATTATTAGTAGGTACCTATAATAATATTTGATTAATTAAAAATATCAATTACCCGCTATAAGACGGACTGATTTTTCAAGCAATAAACTTATTACTGGAATAAAACTTATAATGGTTTGGAATCTTTTATAATCCTCAATAACAAAATAAGCTGTATACATGTATATATGGTATAACAATGAATATCTGTGATTGAAGACGTTGATTGAATTCGATTCGGGTACAAAAAATAAATAAATAAAAATAAAGTAAGAAAATAGAAACTCGATCCCCTCGTGTTCAATCATTTACCGACAAGTCGTCGTCACTATGACATTATTCGAAATTAAATTGTAGTATAAAAAAAAAATCCCTCATTGAATTTTCAAAGTTTTGCGCCGTGTGCTTTCGATTATTATATCGCGAGATAGGTATATCCCGCCGTCCGGGTGACTGTCAAATGGAATTTTCCAATTTCCCGTCGTCCCGAAATCCCCTCAGATAACCGTTTTCAAAACAAACGGACCTGACCGTCCCCGGGGCAGCGCGACCGCCTAAACGCTTCTGCCACCGGTCAATGTTCCGATATTACGCGTCACAAACGCACATAATGTAATACGGTGAGCAGCGTGCTGGACTTAGGAGGCTGTCCATTGTCGTGCCCGACAAATAGACGTCCCACAACACTTGGTTCCGGCGGATAATGAAGTTACTTTTGTCACGAAACCCATTCAAGGCTCTATACTACAATGCACACACATATATTTATTGTAGGTATACCATGTTTGATTCCGGTCACTTCTACCGCTCGCGATTAGGTCTCACAAACGCGCCTGCTGCGCAAACTTCAGAATTTTTATTTTTCAACTATAATATCATCTCTATAATGTATTCCGTAAAAATGTATATTTCTTCCAAATTTCATTTATGTGTGAATTTATACTATTAAACAGGACACGATTGTTTTGTAAACATTTGTTTTTCTCGCGTATAAGTAGATATACACGGTATGAAGTCATGACCAGTAGTTTTAGTTAATCATTACTAATTACTTGAATTTAAATTTTAAAAGATTTGACGAGTGCATAGTGTACATAGCGCCAACATGTAAAACACGTTTGGTAATGATCACTATGAAAATAGTAATAAGTATAAAGCGTTGCACTACAAAATGTTGTGCTGTAATGATTTAAAATAACTATGTAAAGATGATAGTTATTGAAAAATACAAACATTTACTGATAAAATGCGACTATTTATTGTTCTGAAGTGCATTAACGTGATAAAAGAACTCTGTATCTCTACCAGAAATAGGCACCACCTTTTTGGCTACACACATTTCCGTATGTGTTTGATTTTCTTCCGATACATCGACTGATAAAATAAGTTTTCCAACGTCTTCACGGTTTGCCATCACGATGATATGGCATATCGACAATCACTTATATAAAACTCAAAGTGTTTGAATATCTATTTTGCAAATATTTAAATTTAAATATCTGTACACTCGTCGTGTCGTATACTGACATAATATAGTTTCAACGCTTGTTTGTTTATACGCCGAACGAATGAACAAATATCTCAAAATCTACACGTTTCTAGTTTTTGAAAGTAGAAAATTGTTGATTTTTGATGATACTATAAAATAATTATGATATTTTTCAATTTAACGTCTTTTATTTATATTACGTACAGTGTACTATTATCGCATCATATTATATAAAAATCGCATTAATTTATTGTACGATATTATAGCCATTTTGTTTTTTTAGTATTTTATTTTTATTTTTAGCCCCGAAACACTAAATGACAGCTAAATTAAATATGTAAAATGTTATAACTGTTATTTAAATTGTTAATTAAAAAATTATCAAAAGTATGGCTGTTTATAATTATTAAAAAATCTAAAATCATCAAATGTTTTTTTTATATTAATTTGTTGGATAAAATCATGACAGTTATTAAATTTCTAGATAATTATTTAAATTATTGTACATCATTATTTACATTAATTTAAAATTATATTTACATCTAATAAATATTATCAATGATGATCTACCATTTATTATAGAGAACATTTCGGTGTTTCAATTATTTGATTATTAAACCATAATATGGTTTCAGACACTGTTATCCGTAGACGATATGTAAAAAATTAAGATTTGTTTTTATTCTAATTGTGAAATGAACGAATCGTTTTTTATATGACATATTGTATTTTGCGTAAACTTGTGTAGTAGTGTATTGGAAATAATATAAGTGAAATAAAAAAATCTGCATTAATATAATTTTGATTTAAACAGTCACGAGATGGTAAAAAATATAAATATGGGATAATTGTATTTACAAACGGCATTTTTTTGAAAACCATCGCAGTATATAAAACTTTGGTCATATTCAACTTCAATCTAAGTAAATAATAACATGAAATATAATAAATTGAAAACAAAACTTAATCATGTGTTTATAATATAGTAATATCAATTTCAGTTGATTGAATTGCATCTTCATCATAAATCCAGCTGCTATAATATTGATTATCCTAACTCTTGAACATAACTACATATAAACTTGATTACCTTATTTTGGTCAACTAGTTACGCTCACGATCTATTTAAGATTATTAAAAGTAGATGTATTTTGGATTCTGAGCGAAGCAATGAATGTATTGATTTTACAATGATGTGTATTATTTTTATTTTTTTTCTGTCATCACCTTTTGGGAAAGTAAAAGTGCTTGGATTTTCTTCAACAGTAACTTTTCTGATAGGAAAGTGAATCTAGTTGGTACTTTGGGGGATCAAATGTAAAAATTTCACAGTAGTTTTCAAATACGCCGTGAAAAACAAAAGAAAAATTAAGGAAAAACGGGAATTTTTACGCAAAATCTGTTTTCGAGAAAATCAATTTTGGTTTTTGGCGCAACTCAAAAACAAATGACCGTAGATACTTGAAAATTTCACTGAATGTTTATATTAGCATTTTCTATACACGATAAAATTTTGAAATTAATTTGACTCTTTTTGAGCTGTTTACGGACATTGTCAGTTTTAAATTTTTTTAGTTTTTTTTTCTGTAAATATCAATAAAATGTTATTTGTTGGATAAAAAAACGTGAAAATTTTATATAAAGCTTCTGATATATCGCTCAAATAGTAGTTGAAAAAAATTAAAAATATATAGGCACAATTTTTTTTATAAGCATTTAAAGTTCAAACTTTGACAACATTTATAAAATTTATAATTTAATAATTATTTTGTAGTTAAAAATTTATAAAATGTTCAACTTTTATAGCTAAGGATTGAAAATTGAAAAAAAGGCTCGACGTAAATAGGTTATATCTAAATTACTTCATTCACAATAATATAAAATATACTTGGTAATATCATAGGTTGACTGACCGTTTTCGCTCAGAATCGTTTTTCTTATACAATGATATTATATCATTGAATTCAAATTTAACACCATCCATTACAGTGACCCACTTGTAACCTTCTGTACAACACAGCGACATCCACTTACCCACCTTTTTAATAATATGGATTGTAATTTGTAGGTACTCATCTAATTATTATTATTATTATTATTTAAATCATTATACATTATTATAGTTATATTTATTAAAATATTGTTTCTTTTTGTTGTTCAAAGTTCTTAAACGGTTATCATATTTATTTTAAAAATATTTTATTTACAATTTCCACAGTTTTACAGTGTATGGATCAGTTATTACATATAATATTATAACAATTTTTTTAAAAAGGTTAATTGAATCAATACAATTGATTTAAAATACATTTTTTTTAAATAAAAATCTATTGTATTAATTTTAAAATTATGCGTTTGTGGTATAATGTCATATAATATGTTACTGAAAAAATTCGAGAGCAAAATATATAATATTATATATAGCATACACACAATAAAAAAAAAGTTCCAAAGGATAAGAAACGCCATTCGCTTATCAAGCTAATGTAATAAAAATTATTATTCTACATTTAATAATAATAATAAAAACTAAAACAATAAATTCCTAGTGAGATTAAAAATGACAACGACGGTATAAACAGTTTAAACATTTTATATAATCCGGGAAAAGTCACTGATGGGTGTATGAAGTTAAAATTAATTAACCAAATCTATGAATGAACAATGACAATATTTTTCGGAACAAATTTTTCTTGAGTAACACTGACAGTCCAAATTGACATACTACTATAATATTTATTGTACAACTATTTACACTTTGTTTGACTAAAATCCATTACGTATTAAACTATAATAACATATTCCTAACCTAACAAATATATCAAATTATTTATATTTTATATTTTTCAAATGTTTATATTACATTTGGCTCTTCGTGAGATGAAAAAAAAATATTTTACAACGAAACACATAAAACTATTATATAAATGCGTTTTTAAATGTGATGATGTGATATTATGTTTTAAAAAGGATATTTTATCCATGTTCTAGCTTTAAATCGTAAAATGTTCACTAAACTAAGGATTATGGAAAGCCACAGTGAACAAACCCTAACTCGCGTTTAGCGTATATTATAGTACTAGGCTGTGCATTTTATTCCGTTTTGTAATTAACTGCTGGAGATGAATATCATGATTACGATATGCATTATGTTTGGAAAAAAAAACACGAAATACCTACTGAATGCGACTAAACCATTATCAAAGATCAAATAATAATAAAAGACTTAAAACCTATTATGTTCGTATTGTTTGAACATTTTAGAGGAATTAAAATTATTTACTTATATTTATTGTTAGTTATAATATTTAATACTGGTATTTGTACTTAAAATACTAAATTTTTGGGTGTAAATGTAATTTACAATTGTTTAACATTGTTCAGGGTTATAATAATATTATACTTGAATTAAGTTTTATAATAGTATTTCAATATATATTTTACATTCTAGGCGAGGTGACGAATGTAAATATTGGACTTACAATGTGTGTTTTCTCTGCCTTTCGTCACATTTTGGAATAGTAAAAAAACGCTTTGACTTTAATAGTGGTTCCCCGTTAAATTATTTTTATAAATGTCAAAAAGTTTGACTTTCAATTCTAATGAATACCTAGTAATGATGCATACACACGATTTTTTTTATCACCATTTGAAATACAAATGTTGACAAAGTTTGCAAAAATCTCGGAAATTCGCAAATAACTTTGTAGTTAAAAATGTATGAATGTTAATTTTTTCTAATTAAGGGTTAAAAATATTATACAAGGTTTCCCCGAAGTACCTCATATTGTAACCAAGAAATTAAAAAAAAAATACATAACATCAGTTTTTTTCATAAACATTTTAAGTTCAAATTTGAATAAAATTAGATAATATTATTTAAGCCAAGTATAACGGTTTCAGTTATTTTAACGTATATTATTATACTTTTTATTGTGACATTGATATTTTTTAGGAAAAAAATTAATTCAATCTTCCATATTACTAATTATTACAGTAAAATCAATTACTTTAATAACATTAAACATATATCATAAAAGATAGGTAATTAGTAATATATACCAACAGACCATCTACGTTCAGAATAATTGTTCGTATGATGTTCAATAATGCATTAAAATTTAACTTACGAATCAGTGAATTACTATTCAATGACAATGTGCAGTCGACACCTATTATACTATTATTCATCATTATATTTTGTTTGTGTTTTTTTTTTTTAATTTAACTTACTGAAATTACGAGATTTTGATTTTGATTTCAATTATTAAATAATGAAATATAAATATTTGAACAGTCAAAATGATGTCGAGCATCACATAAATTACTAAATTGATATTATTTAATTTTTTTTAGTTTTAAAATTTTAGAACGTATAAAACGTAATCCCAAGTATTTTATAGCTTTAAACGTCGTATTTTAAATTGGTAGGCCATAACTTCAGTTCGTTTAATTTAATGAAACCAAGTTCTCTAAATACTATACTAAAACAGAGACAATTTCCTGTATTCGATTTGAGTTCCAAAGCGTATATCCGTTGCAGGGCGACATCCGAACCAATTTCTGTGTAACGTATAATATCTTATTATTGACGGCTCTACCCGCCGTCGACCGGTAAATACCAACGCGTCATAATTAATACCGCAACGGACTAGATAGATGTTAAAAGGACGTTTTTCAGGTGGTGTGGGTGGAAAAATTGTTTGAACCATCGTATTTAATGGATCACCATTCAGCAGTGAACATGATGAATGTTTATACCGTTTCCACGCGCGCAGTCATTATACGTTCACCTCGGCACGGTGGTAGGGAACGAGTGAGTGACGTTTGATGGGTAGTAGCGTGGTGGGTGGGTAAGATTGAAGTACGTTAGAAGCAGCCGTTCTTAATTGAGTCACGTGACACGACATCGGTCAATGATGGATTGTATAGCATGTTTCGTAGCCAAAACATACGCATACCCTCAGAAGGTGGTCATGGTGTTTGTGATATTATTCATCATCGTTATATTTCAAGTATTAAATAGGTATTATAAATTAAAAACATAAAATAACAATCAAAACAGGTACCAACTATAATTTAATACAATTCAAGGAATATCATAAAATCGTTTATAATTGTAGCTATTATTGAAGTTATTCGTTAGTCGCTATAATATTTTGAGTTTGGCATCTCTACCTATTGTTATAGTAGAACGGAGTAGAGCATAATTTTACATGGAAAATATAAACATAAATTACGGTTATTTTATAGTTTAACGGTAGATATTATAGGATAGCGCAAAATCTAAATAGTAATAAATGAGTTTAAAGATTTTGTCACAATAAATTGCTGATTGAGATTTTTTTTTCGTTTATTTAGTAAAAATGTTGTCGGTAAGATAATCTATAAAGTGTTCAAAACGGATTCCTTGAATACTGTGTAAGTATATTATGGTGGTTGTGGAATAAAATCACTGAAAAAAAAACCTCAACAAAATACACCTTCCGCATACCAGTGCATAACTTCAGTGATGTCATTCTTCCAAGACGTGTTTAAGATTTCCACAAGTCGTATAAAAAAATGTTCGGCATTCAATCTCATCCGGGTTACAGGTAAAAAAGTATAATAATATTCTTATTACAGAAACGATTTATTGATTACTGAATGCTGTCCGATAACATTATTTTGTATTGTTTTAATAGGGCTTGACGTATAACCAACTGAGAGATAATATTAACAGACGATTTGTCTAGGATATTGGAATGTTATTTTACTGCACAAAATATAATTAAACACATCAAAGATTTTTTTTCACATGGCAATATTTCATTAATAGATTCACCGGATAAAATGTCAAATCGAAGTTCAGAAGTTGTTGCCAATATATGGATTTGGCGGTCTTAAAGTCAGTTTTTTTCATGGAAAATCTATGAAAATGTCGTAATAATTCTAAATTTACTTTTTACAAAGGATTTATTATTTGTATGACATCGTCTGAAAATGGACATTTTCCAAAAGAATTTTAGTACCTATACTGTTTAAATTAATAATTGATTCTGTCCAAACAAATAACCATCATATGTATGTGTTTTAATATAATGTATATTTATTTAGAGTTAATTAGTTATATCAAAATGTGTTATATTAAACAGTGGTGATTATCGGTCAGCAATATAATAATATATACCTACTATTGTACTACTGATTTGAATCAGTAATAAATATCAAATTAAATATAAGAGAGGTATTTAGATTATGGGATTACAATAATTTAAATTGGTTTAGAAACTTATCGAAAAATTGAATGGATATTCAATTTGTTTTAAAAATTAATTTTATAGTTATTATTAATCTCAAACATTTTTTTTTTTTTTTTAAATGAAGGTTTTTAATTAAGTTATTGAATCAAATTTGAAACCACGTTTAAATTGTTTTATGGTATATTATAATAATAAAAATGTATTGTTTGCATAATTTATTATTCAGAGGAAGTTTCATCAAGATGGAAGAAGGTCTTTTGATAATTATACACTAGAATTATGCATATTATATTATAAATGTAACTGTTATTTACTTTGAACATTATTAGAATTTGGTGATGATTTTATCAAAATAGTTCATTTTTATTGACTTATGAGATTATACTGTCTTGATCATAGCTCATATTTAACAAACGCGTTTGAATTTTATATTATTACTTCCATGTAAGTTATATAATTTTATATAAAAATTAATATTCCATGGTAAATATATTTAATTTCAAATGTAGATTTCCTGTATAGAGTACGTCTGTGGTGTGGTATTCAATTAATATAACTATTGTATTATTTAAAACAATTGAAAACAATTTCATAATGATATAAAAACAAATATTAATCAGTTGTCTACCTTTCTTATTTACTAACACTCATGCTACACAAGTCATGGAAATTGAATGATATACGTATTAAAATTCGTATAATATAACAATAAAACAATAATAACTATACAATTGAGCGTCCGCCGTCGCTCATATCGTAACATTGTTTACTGGATTATTACGGAATAGTTTGCAATACATCACCAATATCTCAGTGATTATTATTTTCTTATCCGAGTAAAGTCAAGAGCAAGGAGTGAAAATAAACAAAATATACACTGCAGAGTTCAGATATGCGCCTCCTACACAGCGTTTATACCACGCAAAGGCCAGAGAAAATTCCAAGCTCCCACAATCATTGACTGAATCGCTCAATCAGTGCCTCGACCCTTATTCTCACAACCATTAATTTCGTAGTCGTTGCTACTATTTAAACAATAAATTATAATATCTCTATAGGGTATGTTAACACTCCCTAATGGCCACCGCTGTCGAAGGTATTTTCAAATAAAAGATTTTTGAAAACCAAGAAAGTTGGTCTACCGCTATATTTTGAGTGTACCTACATCGTATTTGAGTAAGTCACCGCAATAAATATGTTAAATTTTAATTCAAAGATACGTGGCGGAATAAAAAAAAACAAGAGACAGACTGACAGGATATACGTCTAAGTATTGTATGTTATATTAATTATATTCTATTACTAATTATTTATTTTTCTATTAGTAATACGGTAGGTTTGACTGTTGAACTTATTTTTGCAAATCGAATCGTATATATTCTGCATAAAATTGTGGCTTCACGATAAACTTTCTTTTTTAATTTTCAAAAAATTAAGCCGTATGAGAATGTATTAAAATTAATCTAAATTAAAATCGAATGTTATATTAAATTTTAAAATCTTAGCTATAAAAAATTAAAAATTTTAAACATTTTTAATTTCAAAATAAATATCAAATGTTCGTTATTTTGACGAATAAAATAACATTATCAATATTTTTTAATGTATATTAGAAGAACCGTGTATATTATATATTCACGTTTTTTGACTTAGTACATAAATTTATCAATTTAAATCGAAAAAATAACAAAATAAGTCAAAGATTTCATTCGTTTTTAAATAGTTCGAAGAAAGCCAAAATATTCAAAATTATATTAAGTCGAGAAAAAAACTAATATAATTATTTGAGAAATGTCAAGTGTCGACAGTTATTTCTTTTTGAATTACAATAAAAAATACAAAATCAATTTTGTTGTAAGCTGGTGCTGCTTTAATATTTCGTTTTGTTTTTTATATTTTGTTTTTGTTTTTCCCGATTATTTTTAAAAGAGAACACTTTGCCACATAACGTTCCAACAAGTTCCAATTCGATTCCAAAAATCATTTACAAAGTTGTAGTTTTGGAAGCATTTAGACCACTCAAAAACGCGATGACAGACACAACATATTAAATAAAAAAAATGCATCATTGTCAAATCAATTGCTTCGCTCAGAATCTAAAAGGTAAAGAGAGAATCGACCAAACAACTCATGGGTGTAATACAAATAAATCGGATAATTTTTATATGTTCAATTATTAGTGTTTATTATTGAATAACTACCAGCTATTATATTAGAGTACCTACATTATGTACAAAATAGTTTCATATCATTATATGAATTGTTTGGTTAATGCGAATAGTTCGGTCACAGAATCAAAATCAAATATATACAATACTTAATTATAATTTATATGGATTTGAATAATATATTGCATTTATCCATTGGAAATATTTATCATTGTCTTATATACCACATATTATATATACAAATTAAATTTAGTAGGTACGCACCACATACAATTTTCGATATTATTTAATTTATTATAAGATAATAATTTTACATCATATTTATGAAAACTAAATAAAAATAATATATCGGCGTTATATAGTTAAAACTGTGATACATTATAATGTGAAGGTTTTAGTAAAATTAATTGGTTAATATATTTATTTTTAAACTGTATTTCAGGTTATTTCCTTTTTTTAAGCGAATTCAACACCAAATATTTGGTGATAAATTATTATTTAGGTGTTTATTTATTAACTTAACAGGTTAATATTTAGAACCTTTACCAAAATTAATCATTATATAACACAGAATATAAAATACAATAATTGTTAATTAGTTATAATTTATAATTAATTTCTAAACGATTACATAATGATCTAATTTGTTTATAATTGGTTAAACAAAAATAATAAGAAGAATGAAAAATGCTGAAAGGGTCTTAAAAATTAAATTAAATAAAAATAATTAAGATACCCACAATCAGGTTTAATAATATCGTCATGTGATATAGTGATATTAAGCATTCGGGTAAACAAAAATGAATTATAAATCATTTTTGACAGGGTTAAAACTTCTATCCGAAATCCAACGAAATAACTTTATTTTCCGTTGTTATATATCGATCCGTGTCCATTATAAAAGCACAGGAAAACGTACCAGTGAATTTTCCGATGACAGCCCTGTCTCTAATAACGAATTAAAGTATATAATATGGGTCCTGTACGGGGTGATCGCAAACAAAAGTTTTTTGAGATTATTATATACTGTGAGTATATATTGTATAAGGTACTACTTATTATTTTGCACTCGTCCTCTTCTGGTTCACTAGTCAAGGGTTAAAACTGTGACCAAAAGTTCTTATTGTTTCTCTGATGGTATTTGATAAATGCGTCTTGCAAGTTGCAACCATACTACGAACAGCATCGATCATTTAAATATTCTCTAGGTTGACAACAAATGTTTTGTCTTAAACTTAAGACAAATTGAATTTAAAAAGAAAAAAAATTATATGGTATGGTTACATAATATATTTACGTTTTGATAAAAAAAAAAAATACCTACCTATTTCAATTAACATAATTAATACTGATTACTGTGTGTTGAGCAATATTTTTATCAATTAACATCAAATAGTTTAAGTTTTATAAAAACAAAATAGAACGATACAATATTTATAAAAGTTTAACGAATCGCCATAAAATTAGAAACTAAAATAATATGTATACTTGATAAACCAAAATAATGTTGATAATACTTTTATAAATTATAAACATTTAAAATTACAATAGGTAGTATACCATTAATCAAGTTCATTTAGACTATTCCATTATACAGAGTGGTTCACTTAGCATTCCCGACTACATTATTTCATTTTAGATTCTGAGCGAAGAGATGAATGTATTGATTTTACGATGATATGTGTTTTTTTTTATTATTATTATTATTATTGGTGTCTGTCATTACCATTTAGGAAAGAAAAACTGCTTGGATTTTCTTCAACAGCATCTTGTTCAATGGGAAAGTTACACTAGTTGGTGCATTTGGGAGGTCAAAATGTATTTCTTTATTTAGTAGTTTTATTATTATTAAAATAATGTAAGTAATTTCTAAGTTATTAAAATATATTTAGGATATTCCTTAAAAATAGTTTCACAGAAACATACAATATATTATATAATAATTAATATAGTACTTATAAGATTCAGAAAATTTTACAAACCATAATATGTTTATAGTTTAATATTATATTGTAATTATAATTTGAAATATAGTTCCCATACCTACCAAACATATATTATTCAACTATTATCTTTACTACAACAAGTTAAAAACAACCCAAGGCTACTCTTTTGATGTAGATAAAATAATAGACCAATTATAAAACATCGTATTCCAAATTATAGCCAATTAATTTACTGGAAAAAAAGTGCAATAATTATTCTCATTTGAATAAAATAGTTGATATTGCTGCAGGACACTCCTTTATGGTACATAATATCTAAGTATTTGAAAATATGGTTCTTAAGTAAGCTTATAAATTCCAAAAATCAGAATTTTAATAAAATTATCATATTATTAAACATGGAAAAAATGGCGATCATCAACCTATATTTTAATGTTTCAAATGTATATATACTTATTATACAACAGTATTTCAATAGATAAGTTATAATTTTGGTACAGGAAATCTGAATAAAACTTAAATATTTGTCATAAATTAAAAATAATACAAAATAATACAGAAACACATTGAGAATTATTCATACAATATTTAAATTGTATTTCACCAATAATTTATTAATATTTAACACGAATGTAAAATAAAACATGTACTGCTTAATAATTATAGCTATACATATATTCGTATGGTGATTTCAGATTTGTCATGCAAATAATACTTTTTATATGACTTGGCAATTGTAAATTTTTCAAACATTTACAAATTGATGTTTTTAAATAGCATTATAGTTTTTTAATTATTTTTATTTGAAAATACACCCTTTACGATGAACATTTATGCATAGTATAAATGAAATCTGACGAAAATTATCATATTTTAATACAATTTAGCATACATCTTCCACTCACTTCAAATTAAAATAAAGATTAATTTATTTTTCAAATAAAACATTCATTGAGGTTGGTGCTAGGATATTAAACAACAAAAATAGTCCACGTCATTATGTGTACCTAACCTTATACATAAAACAACCATACATAGGTACACTATTATATTATATCATTGTTATACTATTATATTTTATGCTGATAAAAAAAAAATGTAATATATTTCCATATGACAATTTTTAATGGATGATATAATGTATGTATTTTAAATATTTAAATATATGTATAACTTACCATTGATAAACAGTGCAACTAAGAACAAATTTGGTACCATTTCCCTGAAATGTACGAAGGTCATTCGCCAAGGTTTATAAATTCAATTGGACAGCTAAAGTACCACTGATAAGCATCGCGATCTCGGATCTCCCTGAAACATGACAAATAAATACTTACATAACTAAATTATACAGAATATTATCTACAAAAAAAAATATATATATTTTATATTTCTTAAATAATCAAAACAAAATATGGGTTAAAATGTATTTAATTGGTTAATATAAAAATATTTGCCACAGTGGATGAATGTTTCTAAAACGTGTATCACAGTAATATATATGTATAGTATTCTATAAAATTATTGTATGCAGGTAATATTATATTTTCTATAATATTTTATTTTAACGCTATTGTTTCAAAAGATATTTTTTCTCTCAACGTACAGCAAATAACGATATCAAATAAGACAAAAGATATACCTACTGACATGACACCAAATAAGAAAATTCCGTTCCTGGAAGACAAAAACAAATCGTAAGAAAAATTGGAAGGTTTTCAGAAGTTTTTCTTAAACAAATATAATATAATTTATCATCATAATATCGAAAATAAAAATGTTGTTTGTTAAAGATTATTTTTTTTATTTTGAATGTAAAAAAACACGAACAAAATATAAAAAGGACATATTATTTTGATTAAAAAAACATAATATTATCTAATTGAATTCCATTAAATAAAATTAAACTGACTTAAACGCCTTTACAACAGAAGTACTTGCTTACACAAAAAAAAAAAAAAATAACAGATCATAATAATAAATATAGCACGCATTATTTATTTACCGTATTTTTTCATAAATAATTTTATTTGTTTCTATTAGAAGTTAATTTATCTTATAATTTCACTTTGGAAAACTGTATTTTTTCTTGGGTACATCTTTTTTTATAGAAAACGGTAGACTTAATATCACATTGTAACTACATTGTTTTTAAAGCTCAATAGTGCAATATTTTTTATTTTTTTATTATTGGTCTTATCAAAAAGTTACTGTTATTCTACTGAAAGTTAATCTAAATTGTATTTATTGATTTACAAGAAAAACTATATAACAGTCTAAACAGTTACAAAATATAGATTGTTGGTTAAAACCTAAAACCAACCTAAGGCCCTATACGCATGTGAAGTTATTCCCTACTTTGAGCATAATATTACAATAAATAAATTATAAGTTTTAGAGCTCAATTTTTAAGTGATTGTTAATTGATTTTTTGAACTTTTTCGTAAATAAGTCGATTAAAAGTTATGACTAAAATGAGTCGTCGGGCTAACTTTACACTACCCCTTTTCTACTTCATCCAAATTACAGAAAACGAAATGTATGTTGCAGAGATAAATCTGTAGTAGTAATAATTATAATTATCGTAAGTTGGTTTTAGGAATTTTTGTGTTCTTCAGTGCTTAGTTAAGATGTCCATAGAGTGATAGTAGAGCTGATATTTTTTTTTGAAAGGGGAGGGCTAAATGTACCAAACACGAAATTCTGAGACTCATTATTGTACATCCAAGAAGGATATGGAAATATTTGTTATGCCTATGCACGGAGTTCTACATACAATTTGTTAATTACAATATGACCATCCCATAAAATACTAAGTAATCAAAAGGAAATAAATAATTGTACATAAAACAGATACGTAATAACTAATAAATCATTTGGTCTTGTCAAAATTTAAAAACTAAGGCCAATATTTTCACTGGTGAAGTATTTATTTCTTTCAGCCAAATAAATTATAATTAAATAACTACAATACATTTAATTAATAATTATAGCCGATAAGTATTTTAGTGTAATATTGTAAAATGGTTTGAAGAGTCCAAGTAACTGTTATTTTAAATTTCTGATATTGATTGATATTTATATCATTGTAGTGGACTTTTAACAAAAATAAATTATTAAGATTTATTCAAAAAGTTTTGTTTACCTATAGTTATATTTGAATGTACAAATTATGTTAACAAACCGCATGATCAATTTTAACTGTAATAATAAATTGTACGCTACAGTCAAAGTTTTTACATATATTATTGAAGAACCAAATCGTTTGTTATTACGCATTCGATATATAAAAATAAAAATACATATTTTTTTTAGACTAAAAACACATGTTTTTGATTACGTTGATAACAGCATAATGCATTATCGTAGTGATTTAAGTTTATAAGTTTGTTGAATAAAATATATATTTATCACGCCACTGTTAAATTATAATAATATATTGAAATGCAATTTAATATTGATGAAGTTTATGTTGATGTCTACCCGGCCAGAACCTCCTTGATTGATTTTGCAATGCCAGAGGATGTAGTGTGTTATTGTTCATAAATTATGCAGTCTATGGTTAATGCGTTGTATTGTTAGCGGTACTTAGCGTGTAATTTGAAATAATGACTCGAAAAACAACAACAAACTAAACGTTTGCCGAAAACATTGTTGGACACGCGTGTATAATGTAGTTGTCAATAAATTACGAAAACCAATATTATAATTTAACGCATGAAAAAATTGTTTAAAATTGAAAACCATCCGCAGTCGTTATGCCGGAGAGTGGATGAGGCCATAGACAACCATTGTAACACACGTATCTTGTCATTCTATTTGTATATCGTTAAATCATAATATAGTTAGCCGCCCCACGAACGTTTGATGATCACGTGTAAACCGTCTGTCATTAATTGTAATTCCTCTGCGTGTATTGAATTCGTAATTATATTATTACAAATAAACAGTGAGTACTGCTATTGTCCAAAATTGAAAACAGTTACTAACTCATAGGTTTGGTCGAGTATTTTTTTATTTTACATTTTGAGCGGAACGATAAAGCTACCCCTATAGTGGTTTTACAATGGTATTTATATTTTTTATTTATTTATTTTCATCCTGTATACAAAATTCCTACCAGAAGAGGTGCTTCGATTTCATCATATAGTATCTTATCTTTTGGCAAATTGGACCGAAATGATACTTTAAAGAAGTCATTTTTTTGATTTTCTCAATATTTATTTAATGCCACGGGAAAAACCACCGACCAATTACGAAAAACTGCTAAAAATGGGATTTTAATTTCTAACGCATTGTTTATCACCATAGAAACGAATGAAAAAAAAGTGGGTAAGTCGCTCTGCTGTACAGTAGGTCACAAGTGAGTCATTGTATAATGGATTGTATTAAACTTGAATTCAATGATATAATATCGTTGTATAAGAAAAACGATTCTGAGCGGAGACGGTTTGTCAGTCTGGATATTTTATATTGTTATTATTTATTATATCATGTAAGTTAAATTAATATTATAATATTATTATTTTTTAATCGTTTCTATGGTGACAAACAAAGCGTTAGAAATTAAAATCTCATCATAAATGGTTTTTCGTAATTTTTCGGTAGTTTTTCCCGTGGCATTAAATAACTATTTAGAAAATCGAAAAATGGCCTCTTCAAAGCACCATCTTGATCCAATTTGCTAAAAGATAACGTATCCTATATGTTGAAATCGAAGCACTCCTTCTGGTAGAAATTTTGTATACAGGATAGAAAAAAAATAAGTAAATAAGTAAACACCATTGTAAAACCACTACCTACCTTCCTCGCTCCGCTCAGAGTCTAATAATAATATTATAATATTAATTCAACTTACAGGTTATAATAAAATTTAATAACAATATAAAATATCCAGACTAACAAACCGTCTCCGCTCAGAATCGTTTTTCCTATACAATGATATTATATCACTGAATTCAAGTTTCGCACAATCCATTAAACATTTACCCACTATTGTAACCTACTGTACAGCATAGTGACATCCAACTATCCGCATTTTTTTACTTATGTGTAAGATGTGCTCTGTAATATCATATTACTATTTTACAACCTAAAAATATATGTATAACAGTATAAGAAATTGATTATAATAATATGTTGCTTTTAAAATCATGCCGAATACTATGGTGTAGTATTAAACTATACATGTCTTTCTGAGTTTAGTTAATTTTTATACAACACAATAAATAAAAACATAGGTAAAAAATAAATTGATTTTTTTTATTGTTAGTCTTATTTCGTAAGCTTTGACAGCAGAGTTCAATAGCTTTTCTACGCTATTTTACATGAAATACTGGCATTTACAGTTAAAAATCAACAACTTATATAAGTTAAAAGTGTTTGTATTAAACTTATTCCTTTAAAATCGATTATTATCTATAACAATCGATTTAGGTACTTCCCATGATCATAATTAAAATATTGATTACAATCATTCAGTCATTTCTGTTTGTTGCCGCAGAATAATATCGTATTTAAACGTCATTTTATCGAATCAAGTGTATGTTTCTGTAGAATAAACATTTGAGAAAAATTATAATATACTATAAAGATTATGGCAATAAAATAAAATAAAACGTTTTTGAAATTGGTGTAATGTACTATAATAAAACGTATAAAATAGCCAATAGCATATAATATTATGATATTTTATGATTCTTGATTCTCCTACAAATTATTGTAATAGCATAATTATGATTATTAATTTTGTTCAAATAATTCTTAGTATCGCAGCTGTTTAAATTGCATACAATTATTTTTGCTTGATTTGATTGATAAGCTGTTTTTTTTTATTTTTTTTTGGTTGATCATAATCTATAACAAAGAAGAAATAATACTAATTCAATTGTTCTATCAGTGAACGCAACCGTGTCCCACAATCAAACCGAACGACACGATTGTTGAATTATCATAATCTTATTATCGGCACTCGAATCTTCTATTCAACGTGGGACTGTTAAAGTCTGCACGTTCGATTTTTATTGCAATATTGAATGATCTGAATCTCGATGAGAATGATAATTATTTTAGTTATATTTATATATTTCCATAAAAAAATCCGGTACCTATGCAATAATAGTTTTTTCTTTTCATTTCGCGTCCAACCGACAATGATAACAATAATAATAATATGCTCTCGAAGTCTACAGCACGATTCGACATCAAATCGTCGTTGGTATTTTCATTATATTCTGTAAGCCCCATTCATGATGTCGAGATAAGGTGACACATACGAACTACGTTTATCTCACAGCTTTCCGTGTACCTAACTATACATACAATTTCATAATATTATCTCGTGCAATAGCGCAGTGATTACCGAACTGTAGAAACGAGTTATTCTACTATAAACAATACAATACAACTATTATTTTGTGAGATTATTTGTAATACAATGTATTGACGTAATTTTTGTTGTTATCATTATTTTTTTTTTTTTTTTTATAATGCTTTGTAGTACCTAGTCAAGCTGGACAGTCGTCGACAATAACTTAGCGAGAATATTTTTTAATTAGAACAATTTATTGTTTAGCTGTACGGCTACCCTAAAAAAGTGAGAATAAATAAAAAAAAAACTGTCCATAAAATAATGTGTGTTGTAAATTAAATTAGGAAAACGAAAGAAAAATGAAAAGATGCGCCATAATTTTGAACGTAAATTGAAATTCAAGAGAAATTGGGTTCAGTGGTCGATCACAGTGGCCAAATTCAGGCAATATTACGGTAATATTACGTTACAAAGGAGTAATAATATAACAGTGGACGTATTTAGCCGTTTGTTATTCTCGATTCGATCAATTTATTTCCGTCTTCTGTCAGTTTATTGTCATTACAAATATTTTACAACTCATCACCTTATTGTCTGACCAAATGCAGCGTACAATGTTAATGAACATTGTAATTTTGCAAATGAATGTGGTAGGCATTTGCGATTCATTCATCGATGTTGGACATAATTATTGTCAACAGTCTCCTCCCACACCGACACCGATATAATATAGCTGCACGACGATTTCACCAAATAATAATTTCATCAAATATATGTATACATTATGTTTATATTTTTAAATTGTGTCCTGTCAATAAGACTTCACACAACCATATTATTATATTTCAAATATCGATTACGCTGTCAATGGTTATTGTAAAACTAATGAATTAAAATACGGTATAAGATATTGTTGTGAATTTTCGTTCTTCGAATTTCGATTTTTCGGCAGACATTATGTTATTACTTATTAAAGCTGTGTAATGAAATTACTGTTGTTCCACCAATTACAACAGTTGCCTTTCTGGTCGATGCACAGGTCATATAAATAATATATATTATAGGTACCTAAGTAATGGCTTGACCGTGTCCGATATTCGGCGTACACTATACCCATTAAATATGTTATGTGGTATTCGATTTTTGACCGAATTCGCTGTATGTTTTCATTAATAATTTAATTGTCAATGTTTTTCCGCACCTAGTAGGAGTCGTTTATATATAATTTCAAATGGTTTTGTCGTACCATCGATTGGATAATAATAAATCGCGTTTCTCTCAACAAAACGTGTTGTTCCCGATTTGTTAATTTCCAAAGCTTGGCCGTATTGTATACAATTTACATAACATATTTTCTATGCTCAAATGATAAAACTAAAGACTTTTAATGCAAAATCAATAGCTTTATAGTTTATACCATTCCAGGTAATACTATCCTCGGTTCAAATTAAAAAAATTATTTTATATTTTATTATAAAATATCAACGAAAAAAGTCTCGTTTTTCCTTATAAGTACTTAATGTACATATTGTAAAATAACTATACAATTGGCGTCCACCAGGAGTACAGCAAATAAGCTGAAAATATAAAACTTTAATGTCACAAAGGAATGGCGTTAAATTGGACAACAACAGATATCACAAATAGCAGTCTTGTGCCCAAATAAGGGTGTGTCAGGCATAGATTTATCACGGGGTATACGCCATATTGACCATGCTTAACATAATTCGAACTGGACATGGGTGGTTCTGCACCATTATGTCCAAATGGGATTCAAACGACAACCATGCGTGTGACTGTGGTTACAACAACCAAACGATGAAACATATTGTAATGGAGTACCCAAAAAGGAAGTTTGGTCAAGGTATAGAAGAAATTCATGCGGTAAATACCAATTCATTGAAGTGGATTGCAAGAGTTGAGCATTAAAGCATATGATCATTAAGCATTGGTGAATTTTAAGTTATAACTATATACTTAGTATTGCTCTAACTTTTCACCAATATTCCATAGTTATTTTCATTTTTAGTTTTAATCTTTTTAACTTTTATCTGTTATGTTTTTTTTTTTACTTATATGTTACTTTTTATATTTATTATTGTTCATTTTTATAACAGCCATAAAAAATAAATAAATAAACTCTCTGTAAAGATCCTATCGTTTATAACTCGATAGTATTGAATTATCCATGATAATTCTATGTATGGATAATCCATTTGCTGTTGAATTCGTCACACAATATTCCCAGAAACTTCATGAATTATTTTCCATTTTCAATAGGTAACTAAAATCGAACACGTACTATTATGCTCGATATACATGATATACTTGTATATTTCTAATGAATTGAAACTTTATATCATGTTCAAGATCAATAAAATATTTGGAAATCCTATAAATAAAACAACATTTTAGTTTTTCACTTTTAAATGATTTTTTTAAAATAAAATGTGTGGATATTTTAAAATTTCCGGTACCATATTATGATTAAAACAATAGAATTATTTATTTTTCTGATATTTATATAATTATATATTATATTGAGAAGATGTCAGAGCATAATATTGGTTTTCTCTTTCTGACCCAAGCGCAACATTCCAAATGCATGTTTAGCAGAACCAACCCTATGTTGTCACTTTTAATATCAGAGTGAATTCATCTATTATAAGACTTTAATCTAAGAATGTTGTCTCTATGTTGGAGTTTTTATAATATTTAAATTTTTGTAGAATTTATAAGAATTTTTATATATTGTTGTAATAATTTACACGCTCGTAACTTACATAAAAAAATTAATATCATAAAACAGCCAACGTAGGGACACAGATTATGTTTTTTTATTTAAAGTTTGATAATATAGGTGAATTTACTCTAATATTAAAAGTAATACCACAGGATTGGTTCACCTAAACATAAATTTGCTATGACGCGCTGGGGATAGAGATAGAAAACAAATAGTGCGCTGATATCCTCTTAAGAGGACGTCATACCCGGAGATGTTGTCTCTATTCTGAACACAAGTGTAACATTGGAAAATCTGGGTTTCCGATTCTTATCACAGTTTATTTGTACAGAGAAAAATAGGCATTAACATAATATACTATCGAATTCGTTAAAGTATTAACAATAAATAAGCCGTAGAACATCCGTTAGATAAACATCGATTTTCCATGTTTACACGTGTATTTGACACTTAGACGGACACATCACTTGTGGGTCCTCTTAATGATTTAATTCATTTACTCAAGGTGAGACGATAATTTTTACTACCCATAAAACTATAATAGTAATCAGAATATAGGATGATACTTTTTTTTTTTAACGTAATATTTTTTTAACCTTTCCTTCGTAATCAGATAATATTATGTTTTTGGAAAATTATTAGTCGGACTAAGGTTTAGACCTCAGGGCGATACTTCTGTACACACTATTGTATGAAAATTGCTTGTAGCAAGTTAAGTGCTGTTGTTGTAACAGTATTATAGAATCAACCGAACATAATAATAATGTATTAATTAACCCTATTACATCCATCAGCTGATTATTTGTAGCGTTGAAATGGACTCAACGGATCAACAATAATATTATAATATTTGCGTTGGTACGCAGGGTAGTGGTATGTGTGGGCCAGCGGGATACGGGAAATCCGCTGTATTAAAATTTGACATGTCTAAATAAATCTATTATATCCCTGTCCAAATGTGCTCTATTTGGTTTATGTAAATTTGATTTGACAAGAAAGTAGTAACATAATCTCTTCAACCGTTCGAGATAAATGATAAATATGAAGTTTTTTTCCTATTTAGTTTTTCCACGGAATAAATTATATTTATCATA
The DNA here is from genome assembly GCA_008086715.1 of Sitobion miscanthi. Taxonomy (NCBI): domain Eukaryota; kingdom Metazoa; phylum Arthropoda; class Insecta; order Hemiptera; family Aphididae; genus Sitobion; species Sitobion miscanthi. The sequence continues at coordinate 38,032,711 of CM017798.1, forward strand.
TTATATTTAATTTATTCGTTGGTTTTTCATCAGATAATCTGAGGTAACAACGATAGTAATATTATCTCCAACGTAAATGGACCCGAATTTCGAAGATTTCGTGATCGTTCAATAGACAGAGCCACTGTGGCATAGCTTATACAATATTTGTATAAACACAATTGTACTACATAAAATATAATCTTAACACAATTACAATGACGTACTAAATCTCTACAATTAAAATTATATGTATATTAATAGGACGAAAAAAGAAGAAGTTTTGGTTGAAAGTTTTTCACAATACTAATATAAAATATGTTATTATTTCGAGTTTATTATCAGCTTATAATATAATATTTTAAAGTTTATTCTAGTTTAAATAGTTTAAAGTTTGGCAAACTGAACCTTAAAGAAATTCAATTAGTTACATGACTTTATCCAATCTAGATTTAAAAATGGTTATTGAAATTAACCTTTGTTAACTAAACAAATACTGTTTAAAAAAATGAACTGTCATGTACCTATTTATTTTTTTTATTCTTCAATAGGGTTATTCAAACATACTATTTAAAGACACACGACACATAAACATAAATAAATATAATATATACCTAGGTGGACAATTTAAATATTATTTTTATTCTTAAACTATGCAATTGAATTATTATGTTCTTATAGCTTCTCCCATCACAGCAATTATAGTAATAGATGACTCTCGAATTCCCAAATATAGGTAGGTGACCTAATTTCACTTTAATTGCCTCAGAGTGTTTTTGGAGGCAATTTGAGTAGACCCAAACGGTCTACTCGAATTAACTCCTTTAGCATAACTAGACTATAAATTAATACATCGATAGTTATATGTACACTTGTACGTGTACTACCGATTATTTTATAAATGTCTGTAATGTTCAGAAATATTATTTTTAAGACATACATTATTTTCCAAAAAGATTAATTTACTGATTGCAATAATATTGTTGATCACTGAGAATTAGCTAAATATTAGTTGAATATCATATTAAAAATTACCAGTTAAACATAATCAGTTTAACTTGCGCTACCAAAATGTAAATATTTCAAAGTATTGGCAAATACATTTAAGCACAGAAACAGTATATGATACAACAAAAGTAACTTCAATTTTTGATAGTAAAACATAATGATATTTTATTTATTGTTTATTTTTTTATTATTATATGCCATCTTAATATATCTACTAAAATATTTATAATTATTGATTAACCTTAACTATTGTCATTAGATCAATCGACATTGACTTATTAGGTACTCAATTTATTTAATTTATTTATATTTCCTATGATTTTAGGTTGGGCATATGCCCTATAATATCCTTCTATATTTGTTGTCATATATATGTGCTCATATTTGTTTTTAATTAAAAAAAAAATTAACGATTCGATTTAAATTATAAATCGGTTAATTATAGCTATCGAAGGAGATTCCAATACAGATGGCCACTAGCTAAAATGGTAGGCAATTCAAGTGAATGATATTTTTGAAATCCGGAATCTATTTAAAAAAAAAAATTCACTGGAGGTAATTCGAGGGTCAGATGGGAGGCAATTCGTGTGTGCCCATAACAACAGTAAGACGTCATTTGTGAAAAAAATATTTAAATAAATCCATAATGATAAAACAGCAGCTATGAGAGCAAAAAACATTAAGGTAACTATAAATAGTTTTTTATGACAAAAGGGCAAGAACTTAGTAGGTGTTTCTGGTATAAAATTGGTTTGCTGTTAAATTACGTTATAATATTAGAACGATATATTATTACTATTATGACGAAACAACAGTTGGTTAGTATAATAAAAATATCGTATATAAATACTTAATCACGTCATAACAAACCACTATTACGGCGGATTATAATCTATTACGTATCAACTATTAGACAATGATATAATTTTTTTGCCTCCTATAGTAAATATTTGATTATTATCGTTATATTATTTGGTTGCCGGTGTCTTTGAATCGGACAGGGAGTTTTACGAACATAATATTTTGTTCTGTCTACAGCTAGTGGCGATGCACATTGCTCATATTTTGACACATCCACGGCGTGTACAGTACAGTTGTGGTTCGCCACCCTTCGCCTTTCTTTTCGACCCAATCGCTCATGCACATGATGTGCAACTTACAATTATTCATACTCCACCGGGGGCTGATATTGCGCGGATATTATTTATCGCCCCATTCATTCGACGCCACCACACGCAGTTCACCCGGTCCGTTTCATTTGATTCCCGGCCAAATCGGCATCGACCGGGCACACCCTTAAATAATAATAACAATTTTCATTCGAATGTATATTATATATGAATATAAAAAAAAAAAAAATAAAATAAAATAAAATAATGGTAAAAAATGCCCCGCTATCCCTTCCATCCGGTCTCGCTTGATGCGTCCGTCCGTTGAGGCGGCTAGTCGTTAGGAAATTTTATAGCGGCGCCGTAGCGTCTGTTCTTATTGTTATTTCCTTTTCGATGTTCCATACCAAGCATGCGAATATAGGAAAAACATTGGCATTTCTTTCACGCATCAATAATAACTGTGTCGAAAAAAATGGTAGTCGTCTTGCTACGAGTTTTTGAAGTAGTCAGTGAATGAAAAGTGTATACGTTTTCCGTGTACAAACGCGTATAATGTTATTATACGATAGCTGTAGATAGCACTAAATATCCAAACCCGGGTTTTAACTTTTCCGAGATTTGCTACGTGCACTTTACTTAATCAAATCGTTTCGACCTGAAGGATTGTTTACAGTTTTTGCACAACGCTCGCGGGACCTCCTGCACACCTTCCAACAAGACGTCATTTTTCGTCTGTGTATATATAGTCATGATATCATAATAATATGGATATTATTTGGGATTTTTCAAAACGGTTGAAGTGGATTTACATAACAGTTATATATTGTTTCATAATACAAACGCCGATTCCATACATCAAACGATGTTGTTGGGGTAGATATAAAAGAGATTCGTTCTCAAGTTCACGGTTCAAAAAGTGGGGGGAAATACGCCAATTAATAATTGAATATCATTGTTATTAAAACGTGTTCTCACACGCGATATCAACCAAGATAACCGCAACCACTCATATCCCGTAACACTTCTCTGTATGTACATATAGTGTATTATTATAAAATATATGTAGGTGCCTACATTTAATAGAAGTTACATTTTACAGGTGTCCAAGATATTTGACATTTAGTTTGAAATAAGTTATACAATTTGAAATTTGAAACTGAAGGCAAAGATTGTATTAGGTATTCAATTCTTAGCTCCCCAACATTACAGACCGTATAATAGTTTGCCAAAAATAAAAATTACATAAAATATATTGTGTACATTTTTTTAATTTATACTATACTCCATATTATATTTTTTACCTACGCCCTACAGGCTACAAGCATATTTTAATATTACAGACAACAATAAGAAATTTATGAAATAACAAGAAGTTGGAAAGACGGGAAATGATATATAACCAGGTATTACTTAAACCTACATCTTAGCAATGCAGGTATTTATATAGTTATATAGTTCAGTGTAATAATATTACATTAAAAACTAATTTTAAATTGTTGCCTAAAAAAAAATATTTTGTACAGAGCATGTGCTTGCTATCGCTCCTTCAAAATTATTTTTTCAAGATTTTTCCTCAACTTAAAGAAACTATTCAGAAAATTCTTGAAATGATATTTCAAAGTTCATTATGATTTGATTTCCGATTTATAAAAGTGCCACATGAAAGTTTTAAACACACCTTATGTCCGATAAAGTGTTTATAGAAAATATCAAGAAAAAATCATTAAATAAATATGTTTCTCAAATCATTCACAACGTATTTTTTGTAAAGAATTCAAGTATTTTTCTAATTTTATTGAATATTTTCTAATTATACTTCACTACATATTAATAATTTTTATAATCGATTCATTAAAAAAAAAATTATATATATCTTAGCAAATTCAAAGTTTTATGATTCAATTTAATTAATTATTTTTCCGTTAATATTGTTCATGTTTTTTACGATAAACGATTGAGTTGAATAGCAATGCAAAAAAAAATAATTTGTTTAGGTAAAATGTTTAGTTACCTATTTATATATTTTCAACTTTTTTTTTATCACAATAGCTCACAAGACATAGCTATATTGTGAGGACAAATATTTTAAAATGTTTTAATATTAGAAATTAATGGTATAAAGAAATAATACATTTGGAGTGAAGAATATATATATGTACCTAATATGTAATGGTCTAAGTGAACCTAATAATATTATAAAGCTTTAACTATGTACAGTACCGAATACGATAAAATATTATATGAATTGTCATTCCATATATTCAAGAAGATAATTCAAAATAATTTTATTGAGCTAACCTAAATTACACACAATAAAATCTAATATTATTTTATGTGATGTAATAAACAAATTTTGTTAGTTATAATAATATAGAAAATACCAAGTGATCCAATATTTTGTCAAGTAATGGATAAAATAATAATCTATTGATAGTTTTCATAATTGGATAAAATCTTAATTGGAATATCGAGCGATGAAATTTTAATACATATTTTATAGTTTGGACATTTACGAAAACGTGACTTGGCGGGCACGGCCTGGAATATGAAAAAATGCACGAGAAACAATTACTATTTATCAATCAAAATTACGTATTTCAATTAGATATCACAAATATTTTGATCGAATACAATACATATTATTTAAATGTAAAGTGAAAAACAAATTAGATTGTAATTTTTTCTTCTAGGTAGATAATCGTTCAAAAAATAATAAAATATAAAACACTCAATTTGAAAAGAATGATGTGCGTTGTGCGTTTGTGTGCATTTTATAATAAAAATTTTAATCATTGAATTAAAATTTAGGTATGTTCAACATCATTTACATCATATACTGGATGTGAAAATTAAATACTTTACCCTGCACTTTCATGCGCGCACATAATGTGACAATACGAGTATAGATATTTAATTTATAATAATTTACAATAGGTATTAGGGAACAATAGCTCTAGGATTCACTTTTAAAATCAAAATCTTTGTCGGTGCTGTTACTTTACAAAACTAAATCATTTTGTTAAATATTTAGTAATTTTATTGTAAATTTCAATTGTGTAACTTATACTATATTTGCAACGTACCTATGTAACTTTTAATTATTTTTAGGTATGAATAAAAATATATTTAGTTAATATATCATGTAACTACAATTTGAAGTTGATTGCTATAACTGCTAATTAATATTAACATTCATGTGGTGGTTATCACAGACCACAGTGTTTATACATACATACGGTAGATTATTTATTCGGTGACACGACGTTGTAGCTACATCCTATCATGGCTCAAACAAATGAAATACAGAAATAGACAGCCAGGTAGGTATATAACTATATAATATGTAAGACAATTACCAGATCTTAAAACTCTGGGGGCACCAGTGAAAAAGACAATTTTATTAAGAGAGTGATTTCACGGTTTTTCAATATCATAACCTTATGGTAGTACTGATTATGATATCTTGTATATTATAATTATTTAAGTATCATAATAATAATAATAATAATAATAATAATTAGAACGATATCATGTTTCTTTTATTAATATCGAAATTACCAGCAACCCAAATTTAAATTACCATATATTTAATTTAATTCGTTCGAAACTAAACAAACCTATATGTGGCATATTAATTATGTAAATAAATGTCCTTACACGAACATATTCAGCTACCTACCATTAGAATATACGGGAAAAAAGCTATGGTAAAATGTTACATGATATATGTATATTTAGATTGCGATATCACTTATTATTTATTCATACGACTAACTTATTTTTATAAACTAATTGTATTAAATGTACAAACGAATGTGCATGAGTACTCATATACTTTTATTCTTTATAATAAAGGTCGTTTTCCGTAATTACATTTACGATCTTAGTTCTTACGTGTTTAGACTTTTAGAGTGAATCTCGAATTCTGATGAAAATATTATTATTACTACCTATTGGCTACTACGGGTGAGTCCTGGCAGAACCAAAATCGGAGGGGTAGGGGGATTATTACGATTCGAAAATCAGAAACAATTGACAAACCGAAGTAATACTTAACTGCTTGGTTCGAAAGTGGAACGACTAAATTCATAATTCAAATTCAATTTATTATTAAATAATAATGAAAAGAAAAACTAAATTAATGTTATGGTGGATTTAGTATTTATTTTCGTTATTGTTTATTCATAAAATATAATAAGTATCTTTCGTTAACTGAACACCTTATTTTATAAATGTCAATATTTGCTTATATTGATAATAATTATTAAGACTCGCCTAGTAAAAATAATATAGAGTTAAAATCTTACTATTTATAAAGATACAATACTTAAACCCAATGGTTGTGTTATTATCGAATCCTGCTATAGCATTATTTCAATACAATTACCAATATTGAAAAATGTAAGCATGGCAGTATGTAATATTATGTACTTAATTTACATTTTTTTAAATTTAAAAACTGCATTATCCAGAAGACAAAGACTAAGGCATACGGTTGAAAAAACAAGTATTTTTTACATGGTATATCAATATAAAAATAATAAATATTTTCAAATTGTCATTTAAAAATATAAATTTTCCATTTGATTAGGTACAGTGTTATCTCTAATATATTATATTATTTGTTATAAAAAAAATAATAAAGGTAGGTACAAATTACAATCCAATAATATTATAAAGCCGTTTAGTAATAATATTATTTTATTCTTTATGTTATGTTATATTATAAATTATAAAGCCACATAAAATATGGGTTTGTGGGTAGAGATACTTATAGCTAGTTACCTATATCATATTATCATGCATAATAATTAAATTAAATACGTTTAATGATTTGTTATATTTTATCCGGTACCTATATAAGTTTGAGTAACGTAGAATATTTATTATGAAATGTGTCTATTTGAGTTTGGTGTCGATCGTTGAAAGCAGAATTCGTTACACTGGTGATTATTATTATTATTATTATTACTAACGATGTTCCTGATTTCGATTAGGTACGCCGAACACTCAAATACTACTACATAATATTCATCACATTCAGCAATACCAAATCGTCAGATGTTTTAGCACGGTTTTAAATAAACTGGACGTGGTGAAATGCAAAACAAAAAAAAATTTAAAAGCCTCGGACGGAGTTGTAAAAAAAAAAAACAAACAAAAAAAAAAAAAACTATATAATCTACACACAAGTGGTGGCGGGGCGTGCGGACGAGGAGCACCATACATTTTATGCCATCGCTGAGCTGTCGTTTTCACGAATGAAATGAGCTCGTGTCTGCTGCTCGACGTCGGCGGTATATTATAATATTATTAGACCAAACATTATGCACCAGAGATGATTTTTTTTCGTTTTTGTTTTACCCCGCTCGACCGTGATATTATAATATATTATTATATTATTGCACAGCGTCACGGGCTGTATAATCGAGATCGTAATGATGCACGCGCGTAACCGGTAAATTAACCGAATGATTGAGAGGCCTGCAGGTCGTACCGTATACACTTTTCGTGTAAAATGCAAACAAATATTTTGATAATAATAATATACCTATTAAGTGGTAGTTGGTTCGGTTATGCGCCACGATCGCACCCCGCCCACTGTTCCTCCGTCCAGATCGTTCCGAAACACGGTGGCGGGTACGACTCGGTGATACTCGGCGCTTTACATAATAATATTATAATATTATTATTATGGTTTCGTGTCATGCGATGAATTTTCTCTGAAGGGGCATTTCTAGATCGCAGGACTATGGTATATTATGAGTTAAAGAAGTGAAGTATTGGCAGCGGGGTCGGTTATCCCACCTTAAAAAATTGAAGTAGTTTTGTCATTGTCACTGACGAGTGAAAAGTCAAGTACCTACCTATGCAAAATGTAATAATTATCAACACATTTTAACACGTTTCGCCTGTACATGGTAGGCTTATTTGATAATTTTACGGTTAAACATTTTATTTTGTTTTTGAAGTTATTTATTGTTGTTGGAAGACGTGTTGTACATTTTTTTTTTTTTTAATAAAGGAGAAAGCCTCAATGACGGGACGATTGGCTTGTTTTACATAAGTACTTAAATAATTTAAACCACAATTTAATATTTTTCATAAATAATGATATATTATTGTTGATGGATTCTTCGTCGGTGCCCAGTGCGTCATGAAGGTGCTCAGGTATGTTGTATTTTTGTCGGGCCTCTTGCGTATCTCTACATTCTGTAATGATGACGTGTTTGATCGAGGTTGGATATCCACATTTATGATATGTTCTTTGCGGCTCTTTTTTTTATGAGATGGGCATGTGTGAGGTGTGCATGACTCTTCTGAGGCCATTTAATACCATTCCGTCTCTTCTTTTGAGAGACATTGAATTATTTTATTTTTCTGTTGTTCATTTTTTTTGTTTAATTTAGTGTTTATTTTTAACCATTCGTTTTGCCATTTATTTTTAAATCGGTTGTAGACCATCTTTTTTGTTAAATTTTGTTTTTATAATCACTAGATAATATTAATGTAATTATATTGTAACTTATCATTGGATAATATAAGTGATATATATAATACCAATATATTAATTGAAATAGTAAATACCTACCTCAATATATTAAAATTTTTTTTATTCATTTTCAACCAAGTCCATCATATAATTTTATTTATTTAATTTATAAATTAATCTATAGTATTCGTTTTCATGTTGGTTATTAGTTTTGTTAAGCAGATATGTATTTTGGAAAAAAATATTAGAATATACATTTAACTAAATGGTTTTTTCTCAACACATTTTCAAATTCTGAGCAGAGCGATGTATTGATTGTACAATGATTTATTTTGAATATTTTGTCATAAGTAGAAAGTTCTAATATAAACATTTGATGATAGTTTCAAACTTTTAAAGTTATACGTATTTGAGTTGTACCAAAAAAATATTCCAAAATCGATTTAGTCCAATATATGTACTGGTTTTGCGTATAAACTCCGGTTTTTCTTTAATTTTATTTTTTATAGTAAAAACCTAGCGAAAATCAGAGCATTTTCCTCGAAAGTGATGATGGACTGCCGAAAAGAAACATATAATTTCAAAACCATAACACGTCCATTGCTTTGTTCCGAATCTAAAATTAGAATTTGGATATTACAATCATTACCGAAGAAAAACATTACGACGACCATGCTCGGTGAATCATCACACTCTGTAAATGCATAAAAAATACTACGGAGGTATTGCTTACTTGCGATTCTTTGTGCAAATACTGAAATACCCTCACTCCCACTACAACGGAGCCTTGATAACATCTATAGTAATATTTTCCAAATGCCTTTGCGCAGACCCAATAGAATCGCTCTGTGTCCCGGAAGAATGGCTTTGTGCGATTCCACGTATACCGCACTAGCGAACAGTACAGAGACCTCCATAAACTCGACATTCGTATTATTGTATTATAAATCATATTAATATTATATACAGCTGCCAGTGCGAAATATACTTATAACGCAATTAACTGTGCGTGGCTCGTTGTCAAAGTCAAAACGCCAACAATAATATTACATAACATATATTTTGCGCTCTCGTACGCGCACATACTATTATTATTATTATATTTGATGTTGCACAGTCTTTAACGATTATTTGATGAACAATAATAACAAATTCTATGAGTTCATGGTTTTGAACACGGAGTTTTGAAAAAAAAAATGTTTGTGGAGAGTATAAGTGGCTTACTTATATGTTTGGCAAACCAACTCCAGTGTTTATTTACTGTTCGGCTGAAATCTCACGAGTGTTGTAAATTTATTAATATTTAAATGAAGTAAAAAAAAAAATTAATATAATTTATTCAATATTCTGATTATTGGCGTATGAACATGAATATAATATGTTAAAATAATGATCCAACCACTTTGTGATAACGTCTCATCGCCATTTAAATGGTACCAAAACATATTCGAGTCTAAACAATATACCTAATACACAATAATAAGAATTATTATTCAATGTATCATCACATAATTTAATGGCTAAAATAGTAGCTCAGTATATTATTCTACAACGATTCCTGATGCATAATATGAAATAAACAACTCATTCATTATTTTGGGAAGAACCTCATCATTATTAATGATATACTACCCAAAGTGCAATATACCTATAAACTGGTATACTTATCACTTCCGCGAAATATTTTCTAAGCATAACCTTACGTCTTCACCCCTTACTATGTACATGATACATGTTTTACAATATTGTAAGTAGGTACAAGAAATAATGTAATATTTATGAATGCAATTTTACATGATAATAAATATTTATGCTAAACATTATGAGCAATACATTATACGTTGACAAACTCTAGAGAATATTATAATCGACAGAATTTATTGGTGGACAGTAAAATATATAAGCAACAAATAAAATAAAAAGGGGGGAGTAGGTAACCGCTCTGTTAATATTTTTAAATTGTTTGTTTTCAATATGAACCTTCTACTTATTAGGAATCTAGTGATAAACTTTCAATCTTTAGCTATAAACATTAACACAATACATTTTTAACTACAAAATAATTTGCAAATTTTCGTGGTTTTGACTAATTTTTTTTATAAAAAAAATATTCATTACCAGTATATCTTAAATATTATCAAATAGATACAACAAGAACGTATGAGAAACATTATATTACATTTTCGAATTTGTTGACCAATTAAAATTGTTTAATGAATAATTATAGAAAAAAAAAATCAAAATAAATAAATATAAATAGCTCAAAAAGAGTCAAAATATTTTGAAAATAATACCATAATATGTAAAAAACGATGGTATAAACATTCAGCATTCGGTAAAAATGTCAAATATCTATGTTCTTTGAGTTGAACCAAAAAGAAACAGGATTTTCTCATAAATTGGTTTTGATTAAAAAATTCCAATATTACGTCTTAATATTTATTTTATTTTTCCGATTATTTTGAATAATACTAAGAATTGTACATTTTACCTCTTAAAAGTATATGCACGACGTCAGTATAGTTTTGAAAATTTGTAACAATGTATAATACATCTTAAAAGTAATAACAAGGTCCAACATATACAAACTTTAATTTCTACTTTATATAATGTATCACACACATACACACACACACAATTTCAAAATCAATACCCGTATCGATTAGATACGCCAGGATCTAAAAATCAACTCCATACAATTTCTCAAAATAAATAACTAAATTTCAATATTTTTGCTATACCTACACAAAATTGAATTGAAGTTTTTGAAAACTTTTTTTCGGAACGCTAAATAACGAAAAAACTCTTGGTAATATGATTCAAAGTTTTTTCATTGGATTTTAACATCATAGCCATATAAGTTATACTAAGTGGTGTTTGTTCACACATATTGAGATGTATATTAGGATTTTACGTGCCTTCTAAAATTCCCTTCAGTATACGATAACTAGGACAAGAGAGGTTCACCGATTCCAGATACATCGAGAACCTGGATTAGGGCATCGTGATTAACTGAATCAAATGCCTTATTGAAATCAGTGTAAATGGCATCTACTTATGTTTTCAAATTAAAAGATTGGTTTACACAGTTGTTAAAGACTAAATTTCAGGTAATGGTGGAACGACCAGGGTAAAAGCCATGCTGTTCCTTCATAAGAGTTCTATTGATCGATGGTTGAATATAATACAAGACAATCAATATTGTAATGTTTAACTAATTTTGAACGACATGGATATTTAAAATGAAAATTATATTTATTTTAATATTAAGGTAGTATATTACTTTTAACTACATTGCTCCTTCTTTCTTTTTGTTAAAAAGTAGGTATTGTGACTCTTTAATAATATATTATTTTCTACATAATATCATGTACTTATGGGTACTAAATATATATTGAAATTTCAAAGAATATATTCTTAGAATGAATGATAATATTTAACGGATTCAGACCCAAACATTTTATTTTATTTCATGTCTATAGGTATATATATATAGGTTTTATTATACAATAATATCAACAATTTGGAACAAATAAGAATGTGTAATGAAGATGTATATAAATATTCTAATTACTACGAAATTGTTGATAAGAAACTATAATATTTTTGCTCACTTCTTTACGAGACTACTACTTTTATTTTTTTTTTTACAACGTATTATTCAATCAAACATAAAATATTTCACCTAGTCGTGTCTAGACCACGAGGTTCGTCTTAAATTAAATGTTGGTATGTAATTCGTATCGCGCTTACTAAATGATTCTAAAAATATGCCATTGTAATTTTGATGTGGTCTACGAACGCAATGCCAATTAATTTAAGTAAACTTCAATTGCAGAGGGTTCGGAGATATGACAATCTTTGGTTAACCAACGTCCATGATTTTCTTTTTTCAAAATCCTTCTAAAATTTCACTATTTGGAACGTACATATTAAGTGTCTAAGAGCAATTAATACATAAAACTCGACGTATTAAAATGTAAAATTACGTTAATGGATTGTTCTACCGGATCACTTTTGATGTCCATCGTAATTTGTAATATTAAAATCTATTCGTTTCATAGGGGTGCTTATAACTGTCATATATTTTATGCTATAGATACTTTATATACTATATATACTATAATTTATTTAAGTGACAAAAAACCAAGCAAATTAAGTTATAACATTTCTAGAATTGGACAAAACAATTATTATAAAACCGTCATAATAATCGTTGTTATTTTAATACAAAACAGTTCAGCGTATAACAATACGTCGATACCCATTCAACAACGCATGGTAAATGTTTAAATGAGCAGCACGTGAATAGTATACAATAATTATACATTATTATAAGTCAAGTATAAAATGTTTGACTCATTTTTCAAAGGTACTTAATTTAATATAGTTTTTTTAATAATAAAACGTTTTGAGTGAAATGTGTGTGTAGTAATTAATATATTACTATAAAACATACCATATATACCATACTTTATTATAAAAAAGTACAAACAATAACTAATAAACTGTACATTGTACAATTTTGTTTTTTATCAATAATTTATCGAAACACGAATTTGCATTGTTTTAATCTATTACTAAACACAATAAACAGGTATTTACATTCGTTGGTTGGTACCTACTCAATTTATTTTTCTCAAGTGACGATAAAAAAATTTGGACTTTGGAGTTAGTTATACCTTATACGTAGTGCTGTGAGTTAAATGCATTAAATACCTTAAAAATGAAGTGTAAAATTCACTACCAATGTTAAAAAATTAACTAAACAACATAAACGTACATTAAAATCTAAAAAAAGTTTGTATACAATAGATACACTATAAATATTTAAAATAGGTACTAAATTATCAAAATCTAATATCTAAAAATGTATCAAGTGTAATGATATGTATATTTCAAAATAAAAGTATTCGTTCCGATGAATTTATCCCAATATTCTTATTCTCGTTCTCAAGAAGCAAATTCACGGGAATTTCCTGGATTTCCGACCATAATATTTTTATTAGGTTCATAATAATATATTCGTGTTATTTTCGTCTCTATAAAGAATAATTTATTTCCGATTAAGCCAGTTTGTGTATGTTATCGAAGGGAGCGTGTAATAGGGAAATCTTACCCTCCCCGCAGGGTAAGATTTCGGGGTACGATTTTACTGGTACACCCACATGTACAGCTATCCGGAAAGTGTAGTTTCGTACATCTTCCAATGTGTAACCGTCACATCGATTTAGCGAATGATTCACCTGGGTGGCTGACCGACTGTGTTCGATAGCTCATGTTCCCATAATATATTGGTCAAGTGTCTCACCACAGTAGGCGTATAAAATAAATAAAGATAATATATTGCCTTCAAATGGATATGTACATCACGGTTTGTAATAAATATAGTTTGGGCGGCAAGAACAGTATAGGTATAGCAATTATGGTGGACAGCACAATCATTGCTTATCAGTTTAAAAATTTACAATACCGATTTTCATTAAATAAATTGATTAAAAACAAGACGATTTGTTTTTAATTTTGAAGTTATAACTAGCCCCTAGCGTACCATAGAATACACTTGACATAATTATTGTATATGCATTTTATATATTTTAAGCATACAATTTATATCAATCATATTATAGAATTATAGTGAATTATAAAGTTATACAAATTAACGTAACTGAATATTTTTTGGTTGGAATTTATACGGTTGAAATATTTTTATGATTGTATTTTTTTTTTCGTAATATATCAAATTATTGATTGCCATGCGCATGTATAGGGAAAAAGGTAGAGGTACAGCCACAACACTCACGTGTTCATATTATTATTTAACAGTAAAGATAAACTTTTAATTGAGGACGCTCATGTATATATTATAAATACGCAAATATTATCAAAAGCGTAATAAATTTATTGAAAAAAAAAATGGATCGATCTAATTAATAATTCAAAATACATGTAGCTAGTATTATAGTGCTCCTATAAAATGCTAAAAATTATTTATAGGATTAACAAGCCGTGATTTAATAGGTAAAAGATCGTAAAGATTTTACATTTCTAATACCCATACATGAATAATCTGTGACTATCATTGTTGATCGATTTTTATATCGATTTAATAGTGCAAAAGTAAGTTACAATATTATGTACACACGTCGTTTTGTTCTGAAAAAATATTGAGAAATTCGATGGTGTTGCAACGACGTCGAATAATTAAAATATTTACGTTATATTTATGCACAATATACCAACAATGATAAGAAATATTTTTTATTCAGAACCTATAGTAATAATATGTAAGTAGGTCCCAACTTTGAAAATCGTATTTTTTTTTGGTTTTACCAAGCATTTCTAAACGCTTTAGGGAATAGACTACAGATAATTGTTGAAGATATTTGAAAATTAAATCAAAAGTGAGTTAAGCCGAACTCTATTGCGAGTTCTTTAAAAGTTGGTGATTTTTCATTGATTTAATAATAAGTTATATCACAACACAAACAAGAAATAGCCGTGATTTCCCCAAGATTACACCTGTATCACAATTATTTTAAATTTCATTATTTACAAATACAAAAACCAAAGACGGCCATACAAATAAAAGTTGTTTTACTAAATTGGCACGAATAACAATGCAAAACCAGACAACGTTAAACATTATTAATAAAACAAGACATTGTACAAAGTTATTTTAAAAGCAAAATAAATTAAAACATTTCCTGAATAACTGAAGTATTTTGAAGATCTTGTTATACTTATAAATTTATAATAAGGGGATTTAAAAATAAATAAGCTCAAACTAATTGAAATTTGTTTATAAAACTATTAAAACTTCATGTGAATTGTAAGTTTTAATACTATATGAATTTCATTCGTTAAACAACTTTAAAAACATAATTTAATAAGAAAAATTTAAATTAAAAGATAAGAATTAAAAATTAAAAATTAAATTATATTTATATAATGTGGCACCATAAGTCTGAATAGTAAAATCTTGAGTGAATTAATACACGCTTAATCGTATATAAAAACCAGTTTATTTTATTATTAATCTAATAATTTGTATACCAACTTTTAAATTGATTATATTTAAATGCAATCAATTATGTATTTAATTGATTTAATGAATTATCCAGGAAATTTACAAAAGTTTTTTTTTCAATATTGTTCCTTGATAATTACGCATTTTACCTTCATTATTGTATTTTGTAAGTACCTAATACGAACGTGTAATATGTATTGGCTAATTACCTCGTCGTTGATGCCAAAAATATGAATCACGTGATATTAAATGAAAAAAAAAACGTACCCTGTCTTGTGTTAACCATTATGTACACCATGGCAAAATTGTCTAATATAATATTATATAAAATCGCCTGAATGTAGTGAGAAAAATAATAAAATACCGTATAAATACCGTGCAAACACTTTAACCATAATAAAATACTTACTACCCTTATTACATTAGTTTATTTTACATGGTATTATAATATGGAACTTCTGTCAATAGTGTAAATTTAGATTTAACACTTGGTACCCGTCACGATATGATTCCAAAAACCACAAGTGATATTATATGCAATTTATTTAATAATAATTATTTTTCGATCAAATAGGTACCCAAAATGAAATACAAATTTGTAAAATCTACAGTTTTTCAAAACTTCATTTCAAAATATAAATATTTATATATTATTTTTTTAAATAGTAGGTAAATTTTAGATCAAATATAATATGTTCGACTATATAATACAAAATGAAAAAAAATCATATGATATTATAATCAAGTTAAGTCTCAAAAGTCTGAAGTACCTAGTCTGTCCTAGTGATTATATTTTTGGTATAATAACAACATACATTTATAAGAATAAAATAAAAAACATTCCAATAAAACAGCAATACATTTTTTAAGAACATTCTTTTCATTTAAAAAATATGTAAGTACCTATGTTGATTAGAACAATTTTGTTGCATCTTAAATGCATATTAAGGTACTTACTCCAATATAAAAAATGATAATATTTTATAAAAATAAAAATATTTACTAAACAAACTGATATTATAAATGTGCCTTTTTTACCTAGATGTATATTAAATGATACCACAAATACTATTTTGCACTGTTAAATAATAGTAAAATAAAATTGTCTAAACTGTACATATTTTACTTCTTCATAATATTACCAATGTATCACAACATTTTTCACTAAAACTGTTTTCTTAACATGAAACAATCATCAAAAATCACGTCAAAGATGACGAAAGATGTTTTATATCATTTCAAATGTGCGATACAAGGGAAAGAAACATATCATATTCCACGATAAAATTAAAGAGTACACATACGATATGTTTGTCCATTTATCGATAAAAACTGTATTAGACAATCCATTTATTTTCCACTAAAATATCAAGAGTATTCATTTTATGACATTTATTACATGCAGAAATACGTTTTGAACGTATTTTATTCATTGAATCATTATAAATATAAGTACTTAGGTAAACAACATATTTTCTTGTTTAGACCTTACTATAATTATTTAAGTATAACCTTTCAGTTTATGTATATTATTTTTCCATAACTACTAACTTTATTAAAAGACTAGGTGCCCATTTATTATTATAATATAACGTATTAGTTTGTAGAATATCAGATAACTGATTAATATTGCATACGCTTATTATGTCCATTTTCCTTCATAAATGCTGCTTTCTATCCAAATAGTCAGTTTGTCAATATGTTATGTAGGCGAATTCAAATAATATATTTATTTAAATTCTGTTAAACTTTATCCATTTAATTTATATTTCCTTATCAAAAATACCTAATTATCACATTATTTGTATAGCACATATGTATATTTTACACCTAATTCAATTTAAATAATAAAAAAGAGATATCTTATGAAAATAAAATATCGTGATTGTGATTTCCTAACAAACATGAGCGAAATTGGAAAAACAAAACAAATAAAGTACCTTCTACTCAGTCCTCAGCGCATTTTCCAATGTGTGGTAGTATACCACTTGAAACAATTGTATATTTTTTACTATTTGAAAGTGTTGAAAAAAACATCACTGTGAATAAGGATCAAAATGCAGATAAACTTCCGAAAAATTCGGGAAAATGGGAGAATTTTTTTTACACTTGAAATTATTTGAAAGTATAAAAAACCACTAATATACAAAGAAACAAAATTTTATTTTAGATTAAAACAATTTATAATAATATATTAACCTATAATATAATATGACATATAAAGTAGGTATGAATTAATTTACCTTCATAACTATAGCCGAGCGTCTAGTTATTATTGCCCCATTGTTTTCAGCAAGAAAAAAAATACAGATGTAACATGTAAATGCCCAAAAAATATGAATGTAAAGTAGCAAATTTAAATATAATATACTAGTTTGACGTACTTTTATTGCCAGTATGATACCTTTATCAATATGAATCAATATTTGTTCAATAAATATCGTAAATTTAAATTTGTATGTATTTATGTGTGTAATTATTTTAAATTTTAAATGAATACTTCCAATGTAACATTATGATAATAAGACTCGAGAGTAATACGGCCATGAGTTCAATATAATTAAGAACCTAATGTTTCTAAGTATTTTTTTCAATGACAAATGTAGCGGTGAAAAAATACGACTCAGATGCGCACAATGATTTAACTGTTTAAGAAAAACGCAGGTAATTTAATTTGTCTTTTATACTCTTTCGTACTTACAGAGATTTACTTATATACTTAGAAGTCAGTTTTATTCCCACTAACATAGCAATCACCTAGCATGATTTTAATATTGCGATCGTGCTGAGGTCTTCAGGCGTAATACAATTTATGAGTAAAGTGCACTTGTTTTAAATATTTTGTTTTTAATAAAATGTATATTAAATGTAACTGTTATTATAAATTATTTAAATTATTTTCGTTCAATGACGAAACGTTTGAAATTATTAATATAATTCAATAACTAAAAGTGTTAGTTAGTCCCTACAATAATATAATTTGTTATGGTTTTTGTGCACAAATAATATAAATTGAAGTAGGTATATGAACAGTAAATATTAAAGTAAAAGTACATGCGTATTAAATATACATCATATAAATATACTTTGAGTTGAATTATTTGATTGTTGAATTAAAAATATAATAATAGAATCTAAACATGTCTGTATTTATTTATTTCCTCGAGGAACGGTGACCACTTATAACAGGGTAGGTATATAGACATTATTCTCAGTACGAAATAGCATATCGTTTATTTATTTCAGATGTAATATTTAAGTCTATAGGTATAATTATTGATGATAACCTAGATCATTTCTGATGGTAAAAATATATTTATTTAAATATATTTTATAAATGTTTATGTTTCATATCTATTTTTACAATATTATTGTATTTATTTTTTCAAATTTAAGTGTAATATTTTTACACAATTAAGTAAAATTCAATGTACATATTGGATAACGTAATTTTGATACATTATTTTTCTTGATTAATACTGACTACCAAATAATATATATTCGCGTTTTTGTGTCAAAAGTATTGTTTCATTTATATTTTCGGACACAAAATTATTCCCGAAGACTCGGTCGTGCTCGTGTCAAGGGTTTCATTATAAGTTTGTTTTTACTCTGTTTTTCAATTTATTAACTGGATGCATCAATCAATATAATCTGATATCATATTATAAAGTCGTGACTTGTGATGACATTGGTATCACAGTAAATCTTTAAATTCTGAAGGACAGTGAAAAGTATTATCTATGTGGTTTGCTATTAGAGGGCAAATATTATATTTTAATAACTGAATATGTAGAAATGGTTCAGAAAAAATACGTTAGTATACCTAAATAGCTGTGTTTAAAAATAATCAAAATCAATTAATATAAGTTATTATCCTATTGCCGTGCTCTAAAAAAAAAACATATTCATAATGAGTACACCATTATACCACCCCACAATGGCACATTATGTTTTTCGATGTTTTCCACAATAAAGTAAAACAGAGTTGAGCTATTTATTTTATAATTAAAATTAATTTTTGATTAATGTAGTCAAGCGTTGATTTTTATGTCAATTTGAGACTCTGCATTAAAAAGGATTCTGTACAATTTGGCTTAAGCATTAAGTTCTCCGCTCCACCCCCTTGTTCCCCAATCTTGGTTTCGTTAAAAATGTTATTATATTATCATACAAATATTGAATTCAGAATAAATTTTAAAGAAACTGGTTGACTTTTAAAAATTTTAATACAAGCAAGATAAATAAATATCAGTCTCTAGTTTTAATTGATATTTTAATCTGATGGTTATCATTGCTTTTATCGTTTATCTTTAATAATCATAATTCATAATCTACTGTTGAAGCAAATTTAATTATAAATAAGTGAGTGGTACATTTATATTTATTATAAGTTGATTATAATCCTATCATACTTGTTTGGCTATTTTGTGTAATTTTTAGAAACTTATTTGCTTGTGATATCTATCCATGTTCATATTTAATTAATAAAAACATTAAAATGTATACTTACCAATTATAAGTTTGTATACGAATTTATTTGCATAATATATTATATAATATCAAAAATTATGTTTAGTATTATTCAACCAATTTAAATTGAAAATAAAGTATCAAACATACATGCAAATTTGTACAACTTGTTCTATATGAAAATTTAATTATATAGGCAGGCTTAGATTTTGTTATATCTCTTCAGATTTCATTCAAACACATAACAAAAATAATGCCGAGGTATTCTATCGTTGCTCTGGAAGGAACTACCATATAACAATCTAACTCACATAATATACACGTTTATATTATATTTTTCAATATTAAGGATATTATTTAAATATAAATAAGGGCATTATTCATTCGTTATTTTTATTGAATAAATTGTTTCACACGGAAAATAACTCAATCTGGCGTTAAGTGTTTATATATTTTTTTTTTGTAGACGACAGACAAAATGTTACAAGACTAATTTGAGTTTGAAAACAAAAATGGCTTTCATATTACATTGATAAAGTTATTACCTATATGGTTTCTCAATTGTATTGTCCTCTGTTATGACTCATGGAACAAAAAAACTGTTATTATATAAGGTAAGTTCCTTAATAATTATGTGACAACTAATATAATTCTTCTTTAAGCCTCGTAAAAGCTTTAGAAATGAAATGAAAATATATTTTAGTTGCAAAATTTTAATTTCCTTTAATATTTTATGACTTTTTTACTAAGATTTTAAATAAATATATACTATCTGGATACCAATAATATTGTTTTTCATGTTGATCAACAACAATAGTATGAATGTATATAATTGTATAGATGTTATAAATGAATAATTAATAATTCATTAACTATTACTATAATACAGCATTAATATTTCTATTTTCTAATAAAAAATATCGTACAAAAAAACATTGTTAATTTTTTTTCATTAGGTACCTAATTATCGTATTCAATTTTAAATGGTCAATAACTTAAGTTTAAAAACTTTTGTTTTAATATCTGAATAAATAAGAAATCATATGGTTTTATTAGTTTTGATAAATTATACAAAAATAATATATTATTATTAAGACATTTAAAATTATTTCATACGTGAAATTCGTAGAGTATATTGTTTTGCTAACTTAAAGTCACTGTTTTTGGTCAGGTACTCAGGTCACTTGGAAAATTTAATTGACTGTACTTTTTGTTTTCCTAAATTGCACACTTATTGTACAGAAAGAATTCATTTAAACAAAGTAAAATAAATAAATTAAACACCAGAACAACAGATACTTAGATAGTTATATACTGTTTTATAATTATTATTGTGTTACGATGAAAATTGTTTAGATATAATTTTTATAGATGATAATGCAAATATTGAGTGAGAGAATAAAATTTAAGCTATTCGTGTATGTTTATACAAGTATATATCCAAGATGGATAAATTATGAAAATGTCCTAACATTTAATTATGCTAATTTTTAAAAGAAAAGAAATAATAATAATTGTTAAGAACAGAAGAATAGAACAACTTAAAAAAACACAACATATTTCCATTTAAATTTCCATTAAAAATCAGATTATAATATTTATAATTGCTCACATTGATTTAAACATATTTATACTATTTCGCAACTAGAAGTCCAACATCGATGTCCAAAGGCCCAGTGACACAGCTAGGGGGAGCTTGAAGTGCTTGCCGCTTGGAACTCCCAGTATTTCAATTAACCTCTACGATTTTTAAGATATTTTCGTGAATATTTTTGTTAAGCCCTTAAAAGCAAAAATGCTTGAAAGAAAAAATATATTTATGTCAAACTATCCTAATCATATTGTAATAGATAATGAACAGCTAATATCATTAAGATCAACGTAACATACTAACACCATATTTTACTCTTTAGTGTTGGATTTATCATGTATGCACATTGCACGTAGTGTAACTTCAGAAAGGCCTTTTCCCTCAATGATAATTTATAGTTATAAAATAGCTAAAGATTATACAATTCGACAATAATTAATATTAAAAAGGATTGATCACATGATTTAAGTACTGATAATATTTTTAATTTATATGCAAATGTTGAGTGAGATAGGAATATTCTATTATTATACATGTATACCTATTAATACTATTTTGAAATGTACTGTTTGAAATAAAGTACATTTTTACCAGCTAACGTGTTGTTTTAAGAGCGTTTCTGTCACGAAATAATATCAGTATAATAGGTACACTGGCACAATACGGAATTTGTCATTATCGCCAAATCTATGCGTCTTTGCGAGTTCGAATAAGTGGTCGCCTTTCTGTGCAATTATGGGTAACGGCTGCTGCACCATATTATACACAGCCGTGGACTCATCAACTTGCGGTTGCACCGACCGACTTGAAAGTTCAAAACTTCAGTACATAAGGTAGTTGGTTATTTTGAGTTTGGTCTAATCAAATGAATACCGTACGATTTTCGTTTTGAATAATATATCCTACGACCACGTACATTTGTGTACAATACCTATAGTCTATACACATGATAATATAATATTTTGAATAAATAAACAATCATAACAATGTTAATGTCTATTTTATTTACCATATATTATATTGTTATAATATAGTATGCAATATAAATTATTAAATATTAGTTATTTTAATGGTGCCTAACGACAGTAAATGTTTTCATAGTTATTTTTTATCGATCACTCTATTATAATGAATTGTTATTGTCCAAAACAACTATTGGTTAGATTTGATGAAGTGATCAATGGTTCGGTGATCTCATCTGAGAAAAAAATTTAACATGGAACTATGTGCTTCAGAGCTTTTGTGTTCTTGGTATACAAAATGGTAAAAGTGCGCATTCAGAAATGCAAACAGATTCCTGGACACGATGATGTGAAGTCACGCACTCGTGCATCATTTTATACTTTAGTATGTTTTTTTTATTATACTTGGACATACCAAAGTGAATGTATCTCGTATCTCTACGAGTATTTATTAAGTCACCAAAGGTGAATTTGCAATTTTCTTGTTTGAGTCTACGAGGAGCAATCACGTTACCTATACCCTGTTCCAAAAGATAACGGTCACTTTTCGCGCATAAAACTGACAGCTGCGGCAGTGCTAACTCTTCCACTACCACGCTAGCCGACGATCGTCATCGTCTTCGAGAAATGTCGGTTAGCAAGGTGTGGGAAGTTTGGCCTTTGCACGGCCGCAGCCGTCAGTTTTATGCGTGAAAAGTGACCGTTCTCTTTTTGAACAGGGTATATACATGGGTGCGTACTCCAATACCCTGAATGTATAATATACAAACCAATTTTATCATCCAAAAATTTTATAATTCTGTAGAATCATAGTTCATCAATACTATGATCGTTAATAATTTCACAGTTGAAACATACGTTTAATATTCCCCATAACAATATAGAACGTTTATTTGAAATCGATAAATCCATTTAAAAATGCGTTGAATCGAATATAACAATAAGAATTCAATGCACTGAATTCAAAACAATTTTCTATAAAAAATAATTTTGAAAACATTTACAAAGATTTTTTTCAAATGTGTATTATTTTTAATAAAAAAAGTGAAACATAATATTGTAATACATTTTTAATTCAACTGAAATGATTATTCTATTTACGGTGTTGTTTATTAATAACAATATACATCTAGGAGTACTGTAGTATAGTAACTAGTTGCACTTCAATATTATTAATTAATTAAACACAATTTTGAAACACTACATAAAACATCTGGATCATTTTTACTGTTTTAAAATTCTTCAAAAAAAAAAATGTAGTTGGTTCAACAATGTTTAATGATTTACAATTTTAATCAAGGCCAATGAGGTACAAATTTAAATACATACTTAATAATCTTACTGTTGGTTTAGTTATTTTCATCACATTGTATACATGATTTTATGTATTTTAAAACAAAGAATTTGGTTTATCGTATATCATGTATAGGACATAGGCATTATATTATTATAGGTTATAATAGGTTAGACATAGGTATTATAGTTTTGTATTATGTCAGAAAATCGATATTATCAATTTAAACAGTTAAAATATTTGAAAATAATTATAATAATAGCGTTATGATTATTTTTCTATACCCTTTCAGTGTTGCGTATATAGCGTATAATATAACACCTTGCGCAAAAGATCTATTGTCTTTATTAAATGGTTTCACGATCACGTATATTGTTCATATTTATTGGTATCCCCTAAGTGGTTGGAAATTTGGAATTATATAATACCTATTTAATACGTTTTATCTATATTATATACAATCTCCTTGGTCATAGCCTGACATACAACAGTTTTCCTTTTTTATTTATAACATCTTAAATTATATCGCCCACATATATATTATGAGTACTTTGTACCTTTAGCTGCACGGCTAGCACTTTTGTTGCCCGTAATATTTACTATCATAAAATGATGTCAAATTGTACAATGTCTTCCGAAAAACTTTTATATTGATTTAACGAGTTTTAGCTAAGTATACCTACTTTTAAAATTTTTAATATATTTTTTATTTTTACCACTGATTAAAAATATTTTACATTTATAATTACAGTTACTACCATGTACAATTTTATTTTAAATAATTTATTTAAGTCTATTTGACGTTTTATCTGGGTCCAATGCGAATCCAGATTTTCAAGTTTTAATTTTTAATATATATTTAAATGTTGTGTACAATATAGATACAAATTAATATTGTATGAAACCAATGTTGACCATTTTTATAAAACATCTTGATGTCTGAACATGACGTGATTTATTATTGTTTGTTACTCACATTTATTTACTTGATTTTAAATTTTAAAAACCAGGGAACTTTATCTGCTATACCTGTAATAGGTATCTAACGTACCTCATTATTGAGTATGGCACTGTAATAGCTGTATTGAATTTGAAATGGATACAAAAAACAGTTCTAAGTGGAATCGTTCTGTCAGCCATATATTATTTATTAACCTAGTATAGTTTAATTAATTGAAAATATACTGAATGTATTTAAATTTACGTAATATTATGCATTAATTAGTGAACATCAAAAGGTTAAATAAATAACTAAAATTTGACATATTGAGTCGGTTGATGAAAAACGCAATACAAACTAATAATTTAATGATTTTTCAATAATTTTTATCCAAGCCAAAGAGGTAAATTCGTTTCATTTAATTTTTTTTGTGAAGTACTAGGTATTAATAAGCTAATCCCATAATGTAAAAAATGTTGTTTGTCATATAAAATTACCTATCCACCCATATAACTCAATTAATAAATTATTTTATACCTATACATAGGACAAGATATGTAAAACCCAATAATTGTAAGTTTTTTAAACGTATAATATTATTAGACATGAGATTATAAAATAAATTGCTTATTTGCTTATATGATAATCATAATAATAATCAAAATAACGTTTCTCAAGTTGCTACCTATTTAAGAGCAGATTTCACGGAACTTTTGTTAGCAGAAACTTATAAAATAGCGTAGTGCTTTTATTAGACATTCTAGAATTCCGTATTACGTAAAGTTGTATTGCTTACGTTCAAAGTTTTCATCATACGATTTGTACGTATAAGACCATAGAGTAAAATTTTATCGTTATAAACAGGTGAGGTTAGTGTGTTTCAGTGTTTGTTTTTTAATAAACACATTGCGTGTAAAAAGAGAACGTTGATACACTGGCGTATTATAATATAGAAATGCCAAAGCTGTAGCAAGTCCATTGTGCATTTATCTTTATGGTTTACAAAAGTAAGCTCAAGTTAATGAATGCACACCAAACAAGAGCTTTTTTCGTGTTGCTCGGTTATACTCTTGAAACGCGTACATCGTATACACTGATTGACAAGCGGATATCGTGAAAAAAAAATACAAACACCACAAGGCACCGGTGATGATATTATCATTTCGGTTGAGCGGCCGTCATCAATAGAACACTATACGTGGCGTTTCCACGAAACCATATCACAGACTTTGCAGATCAACCATAAACGTAAATTATAATATCATATTACTAATACTATTTTTAGTACACCGTCGTCGTCGGGCCGAGCCACTTGACGGAAATCCCACGTGGAAAAAAAACATTAATCATATTAAGAAAACGTGTTTACCGAGTAGTCAACTATACGTGCAAGTTATGCGGTGGTCCAATGGTCGTCCGCTGGCGTCTCGACGGCGGTGTCTTACCGCTATTTGATGTGCCGCAGGTCCAGCCGGAATCGTTAGTGCCCAGCGGTACAGTTATTACGCATCGCACTAATCGCCGAAAACGCACCGGACGCGACGACCACGGTCACTACACTCAGCGGTTACGTGTGGTAATGGCAACACTGACCGCCGAAACGAGGGGGGGGGACAAAAATCGAAAAAAAATCGCAAACTGTATGTACTCTCGTTCGGGTGTCACTATTTCGAAATCATCGTTGCGCGGGCGTTCGCGACTCGCTGATCGTAAAATATATATTATGATATAATTATTTTATCCGGTGGCACGTTTCGCGGGGACTATACCTACGGCGACTGCGGCGGCGGCGACGGCGGCGGTGGCAGCTTTCACACGACCCGTGTCGGCGGTGGTGGCTTTTTAGCAACTGAAACCGCAACGCGCTACGTTCCGGGGCATACGCCTTCGTCGTACTTATATGACGGCGCGCACCGGACCGGCGCACGCCGCGGTACGGTTATAAATGCACCGGCCGATATCTTTACGAATATTATACATTATTAATAATTTTCAACCCCCCCCCTCCGCCGCCGCCGGCATCGGGCACAGAAATCACGTACGGTACCACGCGGACCATGCGAAATACGACATTTCCAGTGACTAGCACCACGAGAATTCGTTGATTTTCTGCACGATTTCAAATTTTGTTCATACATTTTAATGTAATTATTCCGTGGAAACATTTCCAAAACCTAAGATTACAGGTAGGTACCTATCAAAATAATATTATATATTTCATACTGTCGTTTTTTTTTTTTTTTACATTTTTACCGTATTCCACTGATTGTATTTGTTGTTATAAAAAAGCTAGACGAAAAATCCAAAATTTAGAATGAATAGTGTTCAATCCTGTAAAAATATTCAAGTTTATCTTCTGAGGTAATCTTACGAGCAGTTTCACTATATTTTAATTTTAATAAAATCCTCTCTTAATTTCTAAACATTTGAATATGAACATAGGCGCAATTTGGATAACTGATTTGGGGGGGCTAAATTTATAAAACCAATACAGACCCGCAGAGGCTCCGCCCCCGCACCCCCTCACAACTTATTATAATTTTTACGGTAATACTTTATTACAAAAACATTTAGTTAAGTACTCAACAGTAAAAATAAAATATTTGATAAATGAAATACAATGATATACCTACACCTCAAGTACTCAACAATTCGATGCTAATTAATTATTTATTTTTAATTGAAAATAAAATAACATAGTTACGCAGTGTTAAATCTTATAATTTTAAACGGCGATTAGATATATAGGGAATTTATTTAATATTCTTAATTTTAATACTACCAGTAATGTATTTTTCTATTTATATCACAGAAGTATTTGAAAACCTATCTTGATGCATAGATGTGCGTACCAATTTTTTATCTACCTCATAGCTGAAAAGGACCGTTTATTTTTCACTTTAAGGGTTGAATTCCCAAAAATCCTTTCTTAACGGACGTATACAACATACTAGCTATCTGTATGCCAAATTTTAGCCCGATCCGTCCAATGGTTTGAGCTGTGCGTTGATAGATCAGTCAGTCAGTTTACTGTTTTATATGATATACAGATGACATATTCGTAAATTACATATTTTAAAAATAGCTAATAGACAATAATAATATTTATACCTGTATTACTTCTATGATAGCAGGTTATCTATACTCATAGAACAAAATTAGACTCAAGCTGTTATACAACACGATTCTAAAGACTTCAATAAAGTTCTTTATAATCGTGTATATCACGATGTATCATATTATATTCATTTCATTAAAACTAACATCAATTGATTATATATTCTATTAATTTATATTAATTATTACTTATTACTTATCATCAGGACTCGGAACTTTATGCGCTAAAAAACAGTGAAATATGTGCATATGTATGCACTAAAAAAACGGAAATATGCAGTATAATATGCATACATTATTTTATAAAAAATATATATGAAGGTATGATTATAAAAAAATAAAAATATTTTTGCGTCATAAATATTTTATTTATATATTTTTGTTTTGATAATTTGGAGCTGTTATACTAAATTTATTCCCAGAATCTAATTTAAAAAAAAATGGAATTTATCGAATACAGCGATTATTGTTAGGTATTAATTAGTCCAATATATTTACAACATCACACATTTTTTCATAGTACTTACAATAATAAAGTACTGCATTGATGCAGGCACCCCAACGAGCTATGATTGGTTCTGGAAATAAAGGGATCTCCGGTGCGTAATTTTTGAAAATTTTTATACGTGATGGTGCTTTTTTAAATATTTTTTTACGTTGGCTACAATTTTATGAACAGTGCCAAACTGATTTCGTACTTCTTCCGAAAGTCTATGGAGGCCATGAGCAGCACATGTATCATTTTAGAATAGAATGCGTTCAAATAGATTTCCCACACTTTATCATATACGGTACTATTTATTTGTAAATCATTTAATTTACAATATTCAATTATTAAAAACTTGTTTATTTTTGTTGATTTCTAAAACGCTTTAACATAAAATGCATTTATATACTCAAAATCTTTAAATATGCAAAATCATATAATACATTTAGTAAAATATGCAAAATTATGCAACATAAATTGTTATCACTTATTAGACAACATACGTAGGTACACTGATTATCAAGTTGGCTAAAAAATCCTTTATTTAATTTTTTTTTTAATTTGATAATTTTTTTATTAGTTGCATTAAAGAATGAATATATTTAAAAACTTAGGGGGGTTTAAATAAAACTAGAGGGGCTAATCCCCCCCCTCTAGACCTCCCCAAATTTTGTTTATGAATATGAATTTCCTTTATCTGCTGATGCAGCTCAAAACAGTCAAGCACCAGATCAATGTTTAGTTAGCAGTTGCATGTATGCTATTTTATAATATTAACTGGTCGGTGAGGGAGATGTGGTATGATAATCTATGGTAAATTCAGTGTAAAACATAGATCATAGTCTCTGAGCAGGACTTATGCTATTAGATTAATTATTACTTAAAAAAACGTAAAGAAAATCAGTTACTTCTTTCATTGGTTTTTGGTGACGAAAAGCCTACGCATATAAGTGATTGGATAGGATTCATTTTGCTACCGTGTGACACCGAATTATGTGAAAGACCACGGTTCTCTTAGTTTTTGAAGCGACGAACGAGGTGAACATGAAGAGGTATTAACGCTGAAACATGGTTTGGGTTTAGTAGTGGTCGATTGTTTTGTTTGACTTCAATTTTGAGCTAAACATAAAAGTTTTACGATGATGCCGTTTGATAGTCTGTCATCACGTGTTGAGCAGTAAATTTCATCAAAATGGATGTACTAAATTGTAGGTGATTTTTGAGAGAAAAATTGATCTAGTTAGCACTTAAAGAGGATATATTATGTAAGAATTTACCAGTAGGTTTCTACAAAGCAAGGAAAACGTTAAAACAGGATATACTAAATATCAGTTTTTGACAAAATTGATTTTGTTTTGGATTCTAAACGGAGTAATGAATGTATTGATTTTACAATAATGTTTTTTTTTACATAATAAGTAGTCGAATTAATTCTTTGATTTTCAACATCAGTATTATTTTTTTTGGTGGAAAAATGAATTTAGTTCCTACTTTAGAAATGCCAAAATCGAAAATTCCCAGGAGTTTTCATAAGCGTTAAGAAAAACGAAAAAAATAAAAAAGGGCAAAAATAATTTTTACGCACAACCAGTTTTTGTCAAAATCGATTTAGTTATTTTGGTGTACCTAACTAAAACATTAATAACAGTAGATACTTTTAATTTCCACTGGATACTTATATTACTATTTTCTATACATTATTCAATACTAAAAATATTTTTTGTTAGTTTATTGCCATAAACGAGTTTCAATTTTTATTAGTCTTTTTTAAATATTATCTATAAAAATTTTTCGCTCAGTCAAAATACTTAAAAAATAATAATTCAAGATTCCTTATAAGTTTTTATTCATGGAAATTAAAAAAAAAAACTGAAAATAAATCCACAATCTGGATATAAGTAGTTCATACTGTCATCAAAAAATCTAATAAATTTTTTTTTTTTTTTTTCAACCCGAAGGTTGGTTTACAACTCCAATTATCCATTCTAATCGATTCCTCGCCTTTTCTTTGAGTTCTTTGAAGGTTTTGACTTTTGCATCAATTTTAATTTGTCCTATATACGAGTTCCGCGGGCGTCCTGCAGTTTTCTTTCCTTCTATCATACCCTCCAATATTATATTATGCAATTCTTCCGGGTGTCTCAGGGCATGTCCAACCATTTTCCAGCGTCTTCCTCTAATCGCATCTATGAGTGTACGTTTTTCTCCCACTGTCCTAAGTACTTCTTCATTCGTTTTCCGCTCTATCCAACTTATCCTTTCCATACGCCTCCAGCACCACATTTCGAACGCTTCTAATTTTTTCTTTTCGGTATCATTTATTACCCAAGTTTCACATCCATATGTTGCAACACTCCATACATATGTTTTTATAAGTCTCTTCTTGATAATAAGATGTATCTTTTTTGAAGTGAGCAACTTATGTTTTTTACTAAAGGCAATTTTTGCTAATGCTATGCGTTGTTTAATCTCGTGGACACTCTTGCCATCAGATGTGATTTTACTCCCTAGGTATACCATTTCTTCTACCTGTTCCAGTTTTTGATTACCAATGTATACATCAGCTTTTACTTTCGGGTCTCTGGAACAGACTAAGATCTTCGTTTTTGTACTATTTATTTTCATTTCTGATGTTTTGAGCATTTCATCCACTTCTTCAACTGCACGCTGTATGTCACCTTCACTCTCTGCTATTACCACAATGTCATCAGCAAATTGTATCATTGAAACGATTTCTCCACCAATTTTGATTCCAATATTTAATCTTATTAGCTTTGCTTTCACCATATTAAAAACTTTTTCGATGTAGCAGTTAAAAAGTGGTGGTGGCGGACTCCTTTTTTTATTTAAGCGTTAGTTGTGATTTCTTCTTTTTTAACGCAGGCTGTCTGGTTCTTGTACAGACTGTGAACGATACGTAGGTCTTGCTGTTCAATACCTATTTCTCGTAGAATATTCAGCATCTTGTTCCAATTTACTTTATCGAAGGCCTTTTCTAGGTCTATGAAGGCCAAATATGTGATTTTATTTCTATCGATCTGTTTTTCAATTAGCACTCGCAATCCTAAAATTGCTTCTCGTGTACCTTTTTGTCTTCTGAATCCATATTGGTCATTTTTAAGTATTGTTCCACTTTTCCTTCTATTCTTCGATTTATTATTTTTGTTAGGATTTTTGAGGCATGTGTCAGTAAGCTCAGTGTTCTAAAATGCTCACAGGAATTTGCTCTACTTTTCTTTGGTATAGTTACAATTATGCTTTTACAGTAATCGTCTGGCACATCTCCTTTCTCATATATATCCTGAGTTAGTTGGTATAAAGCATCCTTTATCCTATTTCCTTGTCAATCCATGCTCTTCTGGGTTCTTTATTTTCTTTTTTTGTTAGCACAGAATCCGCCGTTTTTTTAATAGCTGATTTTATGTTCTCCCACTTTTTATTCAGTGGATCATCTACATTTTGTTTTTGGTATTCGATATCCATATAGCGTCCATATTCTTCCACAACCTCCGCTCTCTTAAGTAATCTAACATTATAACTGTTTTGCTGTACTTTTTTTCTTTGTGGGTTTTTATACCTGAGTTCACATTTCGCTATTACTATATTGTGATCACTGTCACAATCAGCACTCGGATATGTTTTACAGAACTTAACTTGATTCTTAAATCGATTTTTTACCAGTATGTAATCTATTTGGTAGCGGGCAATATCACCTGGCATTTTCCATGTATATATTCTTCTCTAATAAATATAAAACAAATTGTTTTTTATTGCTATTTTAATTAGTTGAAATTTGAATATTTTAACGAAGAATAACGATCTTAGTAATTTTTTTCTAATTTAAAAATATTATTATTATATAGATGTACTGACGGACGGTCTCCGCTCAGAATCGTTTTTCACATACAATGATGTCATATCATTGTATTAAAATTTAACGCACCACCCATTACAGTGAACAGCAGAACGGTATTTAAAAACCTTTCTTTTATCGTAATATATAATTTTTGAATAATTAAAAAAGAAAAAGAAAAAAAAAATTTATTTTCATGAAATATTCAGTTAAGTTTAGCATTTTCTAGATTTAATTCAAGTTTCAGAATATTTTTGCTCTTTAATCTATTTAAATGTATATTTTAATTTTTTAATAGTTTTTTTTTTCAATTAATATTGAAACTAATTTTATCGTTTGATCAAAGAGATTGGAAAAATTAGTATTAAAGTTCCTGATATCTTGTTCTTACAGCAGTTAAAAAATATCAAAGTACATAGAATCAATTTTTTTAAATTTAAACGAAAAATAACAATTTTTTCTTAGACAATTTAGTTATTATTCCACAATTATTAACTGTAGAGGCTTGCAACTTTGTACCAGTACATAATATTATATTACTCGATTACATTTGAATATAAAATAATATATGGTTAACTTATTATTAGTAACATAAGTTTGTTGTTCATATCTTTGCTAACAATTAGTTTTGCCATATAATAAAGTCGTTTATTAGATTAGTGAATTCAAAGTTAATATATTATTATCTATAAACATCTAGTACCTACTTATTTACCCGATATACAGCAAATAAGAGTTCCCTGGTTTGTTATTTTATTATTATGATTTCATTATTGTTGTAGAACACAGTCGATGTGGTATTTAGTACAGATAATTTACGCGTACATTTCTCACAAACTCAGCGGGTCATTGCTTACTCCGTAGTCTCACAACTTACTTAGTTTAAAGTGATTAACCAACAGGACGTTTAAATACGCTTAACTAAAATATAAGAAACAAACTCACTTTATTACTGAGATGCTAATTATTAAACCGTTGCTTAAAGTTGGTCAAACAACTATACCAACTGAGTCACGACTAACTTTAGAGTTGTGGGGCTGAGCGTTAAATATGATTTTAAATAGTAGTGATGATAATAGTTATAATAATTATGTTTGAAAATTATTATTTTTTATAACGTCCTAATATTTTGAATAAATCTAGTTCTGTCTTATCTAAATCATAAAATTTGGTCGATTATAGAATACAAATTTCTAATTTCCACATAAATACTATACCTACATTTATATACAAGTGAGTTATGAAATGTCTTCTTTTAATGCTATGATCAAAAATGCACATCATAATATACATATGCTTGGATTTGAAATTAAATTGTATAGAAAATATTATATTATGAACGTCGATTTTAGTTTTATAGTATTTCGAGTAGTGAGTACGAGTTTTATACAAATACTATACGTTCTGACTTAAGCAAAAAAAATAAAATGTAATAGTGTATTGAATGTATTAATGTAATAGAATATTAATCACCATTCAACCGAAAAAATCTAAAAAGCCGTTTAAGATTTCTAATAAAAACTATCGAATTCTTTTCGATCGTATAAAGGAATTTTACATTTTGATATTTATATAAATAACATTTATAAATACTATTTTTGAGTGAAACAAGTGATTCCAAAGACCAATCAAGGTTATCGTCAAGTAAAGTAGGTATGATTTCGCCAGCATGAACATTTACAAAAAAAAACATATTCACACACTTATGCAAAAAACAGAGAGCGTGCTAGGGAAATAAAGTAACATTTTAAAATTCTTCTTCAACCATAACCTTATAATATGTTATTATGAAGTGGATATTATGTGTGGATTTTTGAACAAAAATTCGCAATCCAGAGCAAAAAAAAAAACCGTGGGCGTGCTGGGATAATGAGGCAAAGGTTTATAAATAAAAACATTTTCTAACTTCAGTAATTTTTCTTTCATTTTACACTTTTTAAAAATCTTTTTGTAGAGTTAAAAGTTTAAAATGTTAAAAAAAAATATTTTTGTAATATTATAACTTACTGTATAATTTAGTTCGACTTCAATATTATTATTATTATAATTTAGTATATATAATAATTTAAGAAGCCCTTTTTTTATTTAACTATATTAAAATATGAATAACTTACTTTGTGATATTCCAATATTAAAAAGTGTATTTTATAAAATGTAAGTGATCAGATACTAGCAAACAAAATTCAGATGATATTATATTTTATTTTAATTTAATTTTTGGCAAGATAATGAACCCCAATGAACATAATGGTCGTTATTTCAATAGTAAATATAAATATGGGATTATACAAATACAGCAATATATCACATTATGAATTATCCAAGCCTTTAAAACAATGGATTTTCAAGTATTCACGATAATAATAAAAATAACGGGAGTGATAACTTAAAAGAACCAGATTCTTAAATTCATCATTCAAAATTTTAAATTAAAAATGAAGCAAATTCGTAGTAAAATAAATATATTATTTTTATTTATCCTTCAAGAAGATGATGGGCCCCACTGAACATGTTCATGTCCCTTATTGAAGTGTCCCTTCGAATAAAGTGCTGGTGCTATGCAATTTCTGTTTTTCTGGACTCTAGAAAAAGCTTATAATAGCATAATATCAATACGTATAGTGTTCGAAGAAAAATAATGGTATTTATATATATATCATTATTTTTCTTCAGACACTATACGTATTGATATTGTGCTATTATAAGCTTTTATATATATATAAACATATGTTTTAATATTATAGCATTAAGTGCCGGTGCCATCCTGAATCCTAATGGAAATAAAAAATATGGTATGACTGTTAGGAACCCTGATAATGTAATACTGTAGTAATGTAATGCTATGTTGTGTAGTTTAAGCGTTTTTCATTTTATATTCATTATGATCAATAACTCCATAAACCGATCGCGAGGACGGAAATGTGCCGACACAACTCTTTTGGTCTAAACAGAACGGCTAGACGAGCAGTAGTGTGACTATCGTCAGTTAGACAGAACGTCGTAAGAGCATCATTTGTAAACTTTCCAACATCTCTCTTTAATAAAAGCATCTTTTCCGTAAGTGGTGTAATTCTTTCACATGAAAGGACCGTCCTAAAATGTTATCAACATTTGAGTGCCGAAATTAAATACGCGCTCGCAACATGACAAAAAAAAAATTTCGGAAATCTTCTTGGAAGCTATATCTACTAACCTGAGTACGAATACAAACAAACAAAGTGCAATATGAGTGTATAATAAAAACAAAATCTGAATTTACAATCTGATAAGGGAAAAGCAGAGAAGCCCCCTCGCGTTCTTTATTATGTTCATAGTTGCTCGGGGGTTGTGAATATGAATACATTTCTGAATGATGAGTTACTTTGTTTTTAAAAAATAGTTAAATGGAGGGTAATCTTGAATTTATAGAAACTAAAAGGTTCACTGCGATAACCTGAGTGAGAAGTGGATGACTAAAACAAATTTTAAACTCTTGCAAATTAACAGCAATAATTGTTTTGTTTAGATTCGACCATTCAAAACAATTTGAGTACACTGAGTTCACAATTTAAAAAGTTTACTATTACCGTCTGAATGGGTTGATAATTCCAAAAACAGACTTGAAAATGTATGCAAATAAACAACAACAATTTGGTATTGATTTTGACCATTAAAACTTGGAAGGCTAAGTTAACTACACCCATCAGAATAAAATAAAATCAGTATTGTGAATCACAAAAAAAAAGCTTGCGAATTCTTTGAAATTAAATCGTACCTGACTTGCAAATCCATTAAAATAATTAACGAAATATTAATGGTAGGTTTAAGTGGGTATTACTATGTAAGCCAACTTACATAATATATTTGTTATGTCGTGTAATTTATTTTAATAATATGTGTTATATAAACTAATAGGATTCTAACAATAATAATAATCAACAAATTTGGATTGGTAATAATATCAAGTGGACTGTATTATAATAGTACATCACACAACAAAACAGACATGGATAATATTTACAAATAATAATGAGAATAATCACATATGAAAATAGGGATGTAGGCGCCCACCTACTATATAATAATATAAAGGTGATTAACCACTCGTCAACCGAAAATAATAATTAAATAATACTAATGCCGTAAAAATTCTAATAACATAAGGAGTGCCATAAAGGCTATAATACAAAATGCCGATATAATATCAATCAAAACAATATAATATCGATACTATAGTCGGTTTCACAGCACTAGGCACTCGATCGAAGCGCGACCCGTGGACTAAAATTGCAATGACATTGTTTCCCAAACGCGCGCCAATTTATTATTTTACGTAATTTACGTCAAGATTATAATCTTGTTTGTTTTTTTTTTAATATTTTTTTTTTTTTTATTAAAATTATTAAAAAAAAAAAAATAAATAATAAGAATAATAAAAAAAAAATAAAATAAAATAAAATTCAAACCCTAATTTCTCGTCAGGTGGCACTGCTGGGAGCCTTCCTACACTCTTTAATTTAACGTCATTATATTCTTTAGCCACCACACTTACTCATTATACACTGTATAGATTGTAAATAAACTTTTAACTAATAAATAAAAAAAAAAAAATTATTTTTAATGATAAAGAAAACATTTTTTTTTATAGTTTATTAGAATACATTTATAATTTTTAAGTAGATTAAATATAATGTGTTTACACATAAGTATTTTTTTTATACAATAAATCAAATAATTAAAATAATTATAGCCATGTTTAATAAGAAAAATTAAGATCCTTCGCTGTCGCTCTCGCTATCACTGCTTTCATCAGGATTGATCGTCATTATTATTGGTGTCAAAATTTCGTCTCTTAATCCTTCTTTGATGAAATCCTCCTCTTGCAGGTTATGGCAGTGATCGGTACATTTTTTTTCCAATTTTCAACTGTTACTGAGTCCAATGCGTCATTTAACAGTTTTTCGACATCGGCAAATTTAAAAGTTGTATTTTTTTAGCGACTTCCCCTTTTACCTGTGCCCATATTAACTCGATGGGATTGTATTGGCAATGGTATGGCGGCAAACGTACAACTTCATGACCCATTTGAAGTGCAATTTCATCGAGTTCATATTTTTTTTCTTTCGGTATTAAAGATTTTACAATTTCTCGTAATTCACTAAGTGTTTGTAATGGAGAAAAATCTACTCGATTTCTCTCTCTTCCATTGTTGAACACTTGATTTTATGGCATTAGACTTTGGGTAAAATCGACAGAAACCGAATGGTAAGATGCGTTATCCATGACAATTACACAAGGTTCCTCCAAATTGTTGAGCATATCAATAAACCATTTTTTAAAAATAGTGGAGTTCATTTGTGTGTGGTAATCTGGATGTGTAGCACTCGATTTGCAGCGTAATACTAATTTTGAACTATTTACAAAACCAATTTACTTGATCCAGCATGGCAAATAAGTAATCGAGCTCCTTTCCCAGTCGGTACCTTTAACCCTTCAGTATTTTGATCATTTTGCCAAATTTGACCACGTGTATGATTTTGGTTGACCCAAGTTTCATCCAAATACACTACAGGTCGAGTGTCATTACTTTGACGAAGGTTGCACATTTTACGTAAAAAATTTTACGCGCATAGCTACAATATCGTTTCGTTCCATGAGAAATCGTCTGCCGTCATTACATTTTTTATATTTAAAATTTAAAGATCTCAAAATTCGCCACATTGAAGTTCTAGACCCTTCATAACCCGTTTTTTCTTTATAAGCACTTAAAATTTTTTGTGTAGTTGGGTACTCACGGTTATCATAAAATGCATGCACGGTCCTCCGTACTATGTCCACGTCAAAATCATCAATATGAGTCGCATACTTCACACGTTTGAACGTTTTTCGGGGAGAAGTAAATTTCGGTTCCGACTCAGATTCTGAACACGAAGACTTCGATGCCTCAGACGTTATACGCTTCACAGTCCTGAGGCTCACTTCACATGCATCTGCAGTCATTTGCTGAGTTTGTTTAAAAAAATTTGCCACTTCAAGATTTGTTTTATCGTTTGACAATTTTTTAAAAAACTTATACACATTAAAAATTGTTTTTTTTGTTTGGGAGTGAATATCAGGACGAATAGACATTATAAATTATTTATAGTAGGTTGCTAAATAATTTAAAAAAACTGTGAAAATTGCAGTAAAAATATTAGTATATTCAAAGAGAGCGGGAACACGTGCGTACGTCACAAAATGTTATAGAAAACAGGTAAGTACAACAATGCGCAACGGATCACGTACCCTACAGTTGTAGCTACCCACTCCCGTTTTGTATAACACAGCATGACGTGTATACGTACGCGTGACGTGGCAACGAGCAAAATACTTCGATATAATAGCAGCTGTTCTTAAATATACAATGGTAACTATTTTTTTTTATAAAATGTGAAACATACCTAAACAGCTGCGGCTATTTTATTTTTTTTAAATTTTGCGCGTTTTTATAGGAACATATTTTGAACCCCTGACGAGAATTGGCCACGGGTCGCGCTTCGATCGAGTGCCTAGTGCTGTGAAACCGACTATAGTGATAATTTGATAATACAAATTAATTAACCGCGGTATCAGTTATGATATCGCGTTAACGGTTATTGGTTACTGTCGACCGCTCGACTGTCCATACTCCATAATATTATGTCCATATGACTGAATACTTATACATACCTGTATATGCAATGGGGACCGCACCGACGTCTGCTCGCCTCGCTCAGGTCCCGCGACCCACACGCTGATGGCTGCCCGAATGTCCGACGCACTTTGGTAGGTAAACGATCGAATCGTGCCCGCGCACGATCGCCACTGACCCGTTCGTTGTTCTTTGCGTGCACTAAAACCACATGACGCTAACAACCGACTCGAACTTAATAACGAATATTATATTTGTAATTAGACGGCAACGCGGCACGTAAATATATTACATAAAACCTTATACCGCGGCAACAACGACAACAATACAGTGGTCGACGCGATTCGCAACGTACGACGACGAACTTGACACAACTCGCGAACGGTCCGGAACGGTACTAATTACTGATACTTACGCAGTTACGCCCCGAGGCGGTAGGCCTCGTTGTTGCCGGCGGCGAGAGCCGGTTTTTCCTGGTACGGCGGCGGGGGGTGGGGTTCTCTTCTAGAACATTCTGTGCCTTATCGGGGAAAACCCATGACACAAATAAATATTGTCGCCGCCAGAGTCGGTACCGAACGATATTAAAATAGTATGTACTTTGAAATATATATATAAAATTAAAAATTAACAGTTATAAAAGTTTTGTTCTTTTTTCCCAACACACACGTGTAGTTATATTTTTGCTCTGATGGGTGCATTTTTTTTACTGCGAAATTTTAAAACTATAGTGCACAAAATTACGCATGATATCTGCTAAATTTGTAAGACAAAAATTGATAACATTTCAAATATTCATGCTGATGAAACAGAGCTTTCTACTCGCAATTATTTTGTCAAAAGAAACAATAGTTCCAATAAATAATTTAAAAGAGATAATCATACCTCTTAATTACATAAAACCAATAATTAATAACTAATTAAAGTGATTTTTCTTGATTTTTTCTCATTCATAAAGATTGCTTTTGTGCTATTGATATGTAATTTCATAAATTTATTATTTTTTTGTACCTCATTAATTATTTTACAAATTATTTTAGTCTATATATACATGTAAAACATTTATAGTTTTTGCATTTAATGAGAAAAGAGAATATAATCCTATACATTCTAACCAACTTTTCATCACTTATACCGTACATGCATGAAAATCAATGATTAATGAAATTAGATAGGTATAAAAGAGGTTTCCATTACAAAACTATATTATTTGGTTTTAAACTTTATCTTAACAAGGTTCTCATTTTGAAAATCATTCTGGTGAATCAATATTTTTTAAAGTTGTAAATAGTGCTCCTATGTTCATTAAACATATTTTAATACTAATTTTAAATAAAATTACCCCCATTAAAGAAAGTATTATTCGTGTTGAAGTATTCTTAGGGATAATTTAGTCATTAAACGTAAAAAATATATTCTCCAGACTCTACTCCTTTCCACAAGTAAATTATCACGAAAGGCGGTTAACCTTTTTCGATTTTGTGTAAACTTCTAGAAGTTACGAGGATTTAGTATTAAACTATTTCAAGTTTCCCCAAAGACATTTGGATAACACAATTTAAACAGAATTGACATTTTATATTATAGGTACATTTATACATATAGTACGAAAATATTGAAACTTTACAGTCATTTTTATTTTAATTAATTAGCACTTGGTGTTTAACTTTATATTTCAATAAAGAAGTTAAACTTATCAATAACTCATTTAAAAAAAGAGCGAACGTTTATATTTAAGTGCTATAAGTGTGTTTAAATTGTATACCAATCAAAAATTGATTTAATATTTGTGGCGTAAACAACTTGAAAATTATTATTTTAGATTGTGAGTAATTCGTGTTATTTTTAATGTTTTCTAATAAACATTATTTTGTTATACATTTTTTGGTAAAAAAGTGGGTAGGTGGAGCGTTTCTTAACACAAATAATAAATCGAGACTTGGTGGCCTTTAAAATTACAAGCTAACGATTTCCTCAATAATTTTTATGGAAAAACTAACATCGACCACCAAATAGTTTTGATAAATTTTCAGAAATTGTGTTGGCCAGTAGGTAGTTAGGTATAGGTACGTATAACTTATACCCGACTTCAGTCCAGAATTGTTTTTCAAATGCGATGATTTATCCTTATTCATGACTTATTCTAGTTTAATATCACAACCAGAGTTGCCCTACGCTTAAAGCATGATGCGGGGACGAATGCTCAAAATACGGTATTAATACATTTTGCCTTGTCTAGGTTTTATTTTTATTTACATATCATACATTAAAACTATAGATTAGTAGATATAAAGACTTCTTCATAATATATTGTGTAAGTTTTATAATATTATCTTATGAATCTGATAATGATATTTATATTCACTACTTATTACGGTTCCAAATTTAACTCAAACTTTAACAAGTAATAGCGATGTATTATTAATCATTATTATTTATTTAAGTTTACGGAAATTACCACCTTATTGAGGCTGAAATATTACATTATGTAACATTTTAAGTACGACACTATGAATAATCACTACCTAATGAATGAGTAATGGTAATACGTTTTTAATAATAATAAAAAAAAAAACAATGAACGACTAACATGAAATCATGTGCTCAGTGATACGTAGAGAATAAGATAAAATCATTGTAGGTTATGGCATATATATAACATAATAATTGGTAAAATTAATAGGTAACAATAAACAATGGTAAAATATGAGGATCACCATAAAAACAATGATCAATTATCTCGTTCATAAAAATATATTTAAAATTGAACTTCTCGAGACGTTTTCAATATATTTCACAGATTGTCTTATGATTTTCATTGCTTTCAAGAAAACTATATAGAAAAAAAATATTCTTTTCACGATAAAATAAAGGTATTGTTACTAATCTATAAAGATGTTACAAGATACTTTTGAAAAGGTTTTACTACCCAAAAAAGTATCTGGACTAATAAAATCTCCATTGTAACATAAACAAAAAGCAAGATTCTTTTAAAATATTAAATAAATAAAATCAAAATATTATTATGAATTATATTTTAAGTTCTATAAATAATTACTATACATACACATAACGTATGGAATTAATTAAATATTTACAATTAACAGGATGTATATATCATCGCGCAAAATATCCTAAAATAATGTTTTTTTTTTCTACAGATTAATATTATGAATAATTTAAAGAGTTATGATAAATACTTTCTTAAATTCAAATTGGAATTTGCGGCTATGACGTGTTGTTATCAAACAATAGTTAACAATGAATATACAGCTAAAGAGCTGTAATTTTTTTATTATTTGTATGTGCTCTGAAATTATTGAAAATCACGTTATATTGTGATATTATATTGTTTATC
The DNA here is from genome assembly GCA_008086715.1 of Sitobion miscanthi. Taxonomy (NCBI): domain Eukaryota; kingdom Metazoa; phylum Arthropoda; class Insecta; order Hemiptera; family Aphididae; genus Sitobion; species Sitobion miscanthi. The sequence continues at coordinate 38,075,057 of CM017798.1, forward strand.
ATTCAATACTTAAGTATGAGAGGCCGAGCGAACAAAGGCGTCGGTTGCGACGCGCACCGTCGCTGGTTCGAATCTCAGTCACGGGCGGCACTTCTCTCCTGGCAGACATCTGTCTGAAGAGAGAGATGTGTGAGGCCGCCATCCCCCGACCAGGCATGGAAGAAACCTACGGGTGTCCAATTTGAAATTCTGCCAAACTAAAACACACGTGTTTACAAAAACCTACAGTACCCTCCCCCGCAATTAAAAACCACCCAATGTTGACGCGGGTTAATTAATAAAAAAAAAAATGCCTAGGTAAATAAAATATTTTGATATTTTGAAATACAATAAAATTATGGAATAAAATAACATAATATTTTTTATTATTTTTTTTTACATCTTATAAATTTAATAATGAACGCCGACCAATATTATAGGTACGTAAATTGTACATTTATTTTATTGGATTCATGCGAATTTATTGTAATCAATACAACGTTTATAGATGTTGAAAATATAATTAATATGTTATATAATGTTACAGCATATTGCATGTGTGCAAGTGCAATGTGCATCATATTGCTATTGCAAATATAAATCACGTCACCGCATATTTTTGTAACAGGGTCATAAGGTCACTTAAATAATATGAAGACGACCAAATGCACTCTGTAGGCACTGCACTATAGTATTGCTTATGTATACGTCATGTATGTCTATGTCTTGTAAACATAGAACTTACATTGTTAGAAGACAATTTACTTTTCATACTTAGTTATGTGTTTTAGTTATAGCGAAATATTAACTATTATTAGCGTAATTAAATGTGTTGTTTATTCAATTTTGTTGATCTATACTATAATCCTCATTCAACAATAGATAATATGGTTGTTTCTAAGAGAAAAGTTTGAAACAAAAATAATTTAAGCTATCTTAATGTGTGTAGTAATTGTACCTAATTTCAATATTATCAAAGCGATAATTATTATAATAGATATTAAATACCAATCAATGGACGTATGTGTTCTGAACTCCTTGTTTTTACACTATTTGGTATGGTATTATACTAATTACTATTGTTTCAAAATATTTAAGACGTTTTCATTGATTCCAAAATATATTTAATATTTTATTAATTGTAGATATACCTACTACTCTTTTATTTTAAAATAAGAAATAATCTATTTTAAAATGCACAAAAATTAGTCGACAAGTAAAAGGCCTCAGATCGTGACTGGACCTCTTTGAAAAGCACTTGGGGGCCCCTTCTGGTTATGTCACTGATGAGTGTGCGATGTCATTCATGGCTATAAGTACCTATTAGCAGTATGTGAGGACTTATCGTATAACACACTGATTGTTCAATTTTGCAGCGTTAATATTGTAACATCAAATTACTTTGAAAACTATAGACAATAAAAATATAAAATTTTGATTTCAATAAAAAATAATATTTTATTCGTAAAGAAGAAGATATTATTATCTTTCTCGATGACTGACGAGCACTTTACATAATAATATTATATAATATATAATTTATGGCACATAGGTAATACTCCTTAACCATTATTCTTATGATATATTTTTTATAAAATTAATGCATACAAATATAAAATATAGCTTTGTTTTTCTTTATTATGATTCCTATTTAATCACATAATACATTCTGTAACCGAAACCTTTTGAATTCAAAAAATTAACATTTACAAGAAGGGAGTAGAAAAACAAAATTATAGTACCTGGGTGGCTGGACATGGAAATTCTTAACATATTTTAGTAAGTAGTTGGCTGGTATACAGGTAAACACGGCCGTGATAACTTATTTTTTGGATACACTTTGAATATTATTGTACATCAGTAATTATTGTGATTGCAGTAGGTATACGTTAACCATAGAAATAACTTGAGAGTGAATTATTTTTCAGATTCTGAGCGGAGCAAGGCAGCTAGTGGTTTTACAATGTTGTTTATTTTTTTTTTTTTTTTATATACAAATTGTATACAAAATTGTTACCAGAAGGAGTGCTTCGATTTCAACATATAGTACTTTATCTTTTAGCAAATTGGATCCAGATAGTACTTTAAAAAGGTCATTTTTCGATTTTCTCAATAATTATTTAATGCCTCGAAAAAACCACTGACAAATTACAAAAAACCGCTAAAAATGGGATTTTAATTTCTAACGCTTTGTAAATCACCGTAAAAACGAATGAAATATTATAATATTATAATATCAATTCAATTTACAGACTATAATAAATGATAACAATATAAAATATCCAGACTGACAAACTGTCTCCATTAAGAATCGTTTTTCTTATACGATGATATTATATCATTGAATTCGAGTTTAATGCAACTCATAATTGACCCACTTGTAACTTACTAGTACAGCAGAGCAACATCCACTCACCTGATTTTTTTTGTTATTATAAAACGTATTAGAAGATATCCAAAGATAAAAATATTTAACTTATATGTATAATATACAGGATGATTATTTAAGCACAGCGAGTGACCCTTCTAATGCTCATTTCAAACTATGATTTACATTTATCTAATTTAATTATAAATTACAATCTCTGTTTATCTACTCGATCGTCGAAATCATAAGGCACTAATATTTCGCTAGGAATTTACTTAAACTTTATCAATTAATAATATTATCTGCTCCTGTTTACATAACTCCCAAATTAACTCGATCGAACGCACTAACGATTGCATACGAACGGGGAAATAGGCGACATGATGCGGTCCAATCTTATTCTCACACGGCATTCGTTGATTTATGACGCTCACAATTAATAACGTGTAAGACTCTTCCCACTGGAATTTCATATTTTCATCACATCACTGTAATAAGAATACGAGATCGTATGGACTACGTGTGGCGATGGTAAAACGGTTCGACTCGGAATCGTTTGTCACGGCGGTGGCGTAGCGGAACGACGGCCGCGACGACCACGCGAGGGCCGTTAGGTATTATGGTCGGACCAACTGACGGACAATAGAAATTACCGTGGTTAACCACTCGCGAACATACATACCAGATCCATATCGTTGACGAAGTGACCGCTGTCCATATTAATAATATGGTTTACGTCACTCGTGAGCTGTTAACCGCGATATTTTACGTCAAAATGTAAATACGGTGATCTCGCCATACAATTCACCTGCACGGCAACCCTGCAAAGGAGTGGAGGAAATACCACTTATAGCTGACCAAAAATAGGAAATGTCGGTATCGAATGATTCAAATATTATCATTTATTATTATTATTATTACCATAACACACGTGATATGATTTTATTTTGATTGTGTTTTTTTATTTCAATAACGTACGTACATAGAATATGTTATTTACTCTGGTATTCATAAAAATTATAATGATATAATTAATATTTTAACACAATATAGATAGGTACTCGCTTCTGAGTACCTTTCTATTAATATTCGAGCGATAATTAAAATTTTAGTAGACACATTTTTTCAAATAGTAATGAATATGTTGTTACATGATATATCATAAAAAACAAATTACGTTTTATGATATTGAATTCATATAGTTTCTTCTGGCCAGTTAAAACCATTATTTCTATCTTCCACAGCGTTCCGTAAAATTCTCAACAATTCCAACGACTGACCAACGGGAAATATTAAACTGTCTGCGGAATAATCACGTACACCACACGAATTCAAAATAAATATTTTCGGTATGAAATACGGATCAAATAAGTACCACAAGGGTACGATAAGACACAAACGTCGTTTATGGCCCTCAGTAAGCGATGCGAAGCTTAACGTACATCTGAAGGGCAAATAATCGTTTGAAATCGATGATGTTCGGTATTTATCGAATCGGTTATTGAAAATTGTTCAATATTAGAAATGCATTTTATATGGCTGTCGCTGATGACAATAATATCGATGCGTTTTTATTGTTTCATAAAATTGGTTTTTATCGGATAACTTTAATAATTACCTTTCCTCGTACACGTATAATCTTCATATTTAATAGTAATTTTACAGCGATAATATTGTGGTTAGAAACTATTTATTTTTTAAATGCCTACGTATATTTATCGAAATTTTAATACCTAATAGTTACAATTTTTTAAAAATGCGTATGGTAAAATCCAAGTCATCGGCCTATACATTTGACTTTTGATGATCATTTTTTTTACTGCGTATACGCCTACTGTTCGCGCCGGGAACGGTACAATAATAGAACGTGTGCCCGAACACCTGACGTACACCGACCGATATGTATAATAAGTGTGTATATATGTGTAGAAAGACTCAAAGGTAATGGACGGGTTCGCCGAGCAAGACCAATGAGTGCTAGCATGTGGTGGTGTGTGTATGTGCACGCCCACGAATTTTCGATATTAAGTTGCTATAGTATAATAATTATTGTTTAAATGGTATACAGTATAAAACATATTATGACCCTTTTGGCCTGACAGATAAAAATAATAATGGTTGGTCGCCTGACCCAATTAGTAAAAAATATTATATAAATCTATTATAATAACAAATAAATCAACTCGCAGTATAAATTTTGGAGCGCAGACAGCGGCAACTCCTCACCTAACCTATAATATATTATGGTTCACAATAATAACAATAATAAAAATACACATTTTGCGATCGAAATAAATAGGTACGACAATATTATGACGTATAATGGCGACGAAATACAAAGTATGCTATTATAATCTGGCTATTAGAGCTAGATTATAGTGATCACAGAACCACACGACGATTTTCGTGTGCCACAATTACAAGAATAATAAAAAAACAATAACGGCAATTCGCGCCTACGTAATTACAACAATAACAATTCCGCGTTGTCACTACGGAACGAAACTTGACTGGGCGGCAGTGTTAAATTTGCATATCAGTGAACCGGCGGCGGCTGATAACGCACCGGGCTTAATCTACGATTATACATAATACACAACAACAAAATAGTACAAAAATAAGACATACTCGTACCATAACGAATACGTGTTTGTGTGTGTGTTTCGGTCGGGTAGTGATGTGCCATTAGGAATATTCCCCAAGGAATGTTCCCGGGAATAGGGAATATTCCCCAACCTCTCAGGAAATTTCTTTAAAAAAAAAAAATTATTATTTTTATGTTGTTCAGAATTTCAATTCCTGTATGGTAATTTTTATTTTTTCAACATATATAAACGAAAGTTGGATCGTTTATTTTGTAATCATTGTGCAGATTTTAATTAAAAATTAAATTATAGTTGCTTAATAACTTTTTTTTAAAGAATAAATATCTAAATTGACGTAATATCAATAAAGAGCTGTCATTTGGATCATTCGCAACCATAAATTTAATTTAAACTGAAACCTATGACCAATATTTAAAAACGTACCGGGAATTTTTACTAATAAATTGTGAGTACGGCGGTGCGAACACCTACAATACGAAGGCCTGGAAAAAATGTGTTCTTACTTCGTAAATACTTAATACTTTATTTTAGTAGTTTAAATATCTCCTAATTAAATGTGTTGAGCATAGTAACATTTCCGTTAAAAACACTTTTTTTTTTGTATTTGTGATGTTTTATTTAAAAATTATATGTATCAATATTTTTAATTATTAAAAGTTTTTCGTCTTAATCAACAAAAACATTAGTGCAAATCTATGTAATAGACGTCAGCCAAGTTGAAAAGGGTATCGCAATGTGTAAATATTCTGCAATGTTTCTGCACTCGTCGTGGGATTGTCTTTGTAGAACATATATAACCAAACACATAGCTTTGTAATTTCTCCAGCTTCATTATAATACATCTCGGTAAATATCCTAACGTTAATTGTTCGACCATTGCCCCGAGAACCTACACATGTACATCATAAACAACGTGTTAATAAAATATTCGTAATTACGTAAGCACCTATATTCTGTTCGCCGAGAGAAAACGCCGCGGCCCGACGAACATCGGTTTGTTCTGCGCATCCCTTCGTGTCACCCACACATAGCTGCCAGCGGCAGAACACGACTGCCGACAGGAGTCACTAGCATAGGCATCGGTCACCTATTGTCGTCATGACGACCAGGCATCTCGGATGGGAAAATAGAGCCTCGGCAAGCAAGCAACCGTGAGTATACATGCGCAGAACAGGCGTGTTCTATCGGTGAACAGAATATAGAGGGGTTTGCAATCCACCTGAGGTGGAGTGCCTATCTGAAAATATACTTCTCGTATAATCACAAGCGCGTCTCAAGAAAAACGCCGGGTGGGATGGTTACAGTATAATATTATCGAACGTGTCTTGACTGACTCACTGACTAACCAATACGTAGAGTCTAAAAAATGATAGCTAGCGGCTTTCAATATTCACGGTATATTTTTACCATCATGTAAGTGTGCACTAAGACTACGTGTTTGATTGAGAGCGGTTCATTACATTGGCTACAGAGAGGTTGTTCTTCATGTTTTATGATATGTATGTGGGTGAGGTTGGTATGACCGATTCTTGTTCTGGTATTGATAATTTCTTAAAGTCTAGAGGCATTGGACTGAGTATACCATTTAGTGATTTTCTTTTATAGATTTTAACTTGTTTGTGATTGGTATTTCATCCCAGGATGTTTGCCACATATTGGTATACCTATTTATACATATTTTTAAATCTTGGTATGGATGAGTAGTGATGATTGAGGATGAGGTGATTGCCTCGTTTGCCAGTATATCCACTTTTTCATTTCCAGAGATGCCCATATGTCCATATGCCCACATGAATTCGATTGTTTTATGGGTCGATATGATGATGTTGTGTATATGGTAAATTATCTCGTTAGATGGGTTTGGTACTTCGATGGCTAGATGGTCACTGATTACTAAAACTTTATTTGAGGATGCTGATTTTCCGAATGTTAAAGCTTCTTTAATAGCTTGGGTTTCCGCTTTGAATATGCTGGCTTCAGGGAGAAGTTCGAATAGTTTTGAAGTGTGGCTTGTGGAGTAAGAAAATCCTACTTCGACACTGGTTTTAGAGGCATCGATGTAGATATGATTAAAATCCTGATATTCGGTGTGTAAGATGTCATTGGAGGTCACTGTGATAATTGTGTGAGAAGTGTTGTTCTTTTTGAAATAAAGAAGCTGCGTGTTTATTTTAGGGGACCATTGCCAGAAAGGAGTTGTCGTAAAAGGAGAGAAGGTGTCAGTGTTGATAAGGCAGTTTAAAATATTACCTAGTTTGATGATTTTTTCTTGTTTCTTTGATGTTCTGGGACTAAAAGAGGAGGTGAATATTTGTAATGCCATGTGGTGTTCGAGGTTTTTTTTTTGCCGCGTATTTTAAAATTTCTTTGTTTTTTCGAATCTGCAGAGGCGGCTCATCTGTAACGCAAAGAATGCTAGGAGCTGAGCTAGTACGGAAACCTCCTATGGAAAGTCTGATTCCTTCATTATGAATAGGGTCAATAGTGCGCAAGATGTTATAGTTGGCTGAGTAGTAAATGAATGGACCGTAGTCAATTTTGGATAGGATGAACGATTTGTATATAATGTGAAGGCTATTTTTTCCAAATCCCGTGTATGATGAAAAAGCGTTTTGATGACTTTCATTCTATTCCTATATTCGATCTTGAGATTTTTGAGGTGAAGGACCCATGTGCATTTGCTGTCAAAGATCATCCCAAGTATGCGGATGCTTTCAGTGTATTCGATTTTAAAGTTATTTAGGTATACATAGTGGAGTGTATCTTTTTTTTTCTGTTATTCAAAATTATGCCATGGGTTTTGGCCAGTGAGAACTTGAGGCCTGTGGTAGAGGACCAGTGTGATAGGACCTTTAGCACAGTTTGGAGGAGAGCTACAGTAGTTTTGATATTTGTCTCCTCTGCAATATATGTTGCAGTCATCGGCGATTAGTGTACGTTTTATGGGAGGCTGTATGTTATTAAATATGTATGTCATTAATAGCAAGGAGAAACAATATAGCACTTATTGATGATCCTTGGGGTAGTCCGTTCTCAATGTCAAGATGTTTGAAAAGTACATTTCCTAGTTTTACCTGAAATTGTGGAAGAAGGTTAGCATATTTTGTTTTAGTTTCACCATTATTATGTTATATCAACAATATAATCTGTTTAGTATTTATAAAAAAAAAACGTGAACAAAAATTCGAAAAAACACTGCAGAACACTCGTGCAAACAAAATACAAAAACGGTTTTGTAGGTTCTGTGTTTAATTAAATATTTAACCACTAGTATAGGCTGTACGTGTGTATAGTTAAATAATAAATAAACCCAGTCTGATATCAATGTATCTGTTATACATAATAATTTAGAAAATAATTAATATTATGTTAATTGTATTAATATTTTTAAACATAATGTCTATTTTTATCTGACTTTTAAAATAATATTCTATGAAACACGTACTTACTTAGGTATATCTAATGGTTTTGGTTTGTATAAGGATGATAGGTACGTATTGTAGTCTGCATAGTAATATGCGTTTCATCAAAAAAATCATTTTCCGTAGAATTAGTTAAATCACACATACATAATATGTAATATCTTGTATGCGATTATATTTTTTTGTCACCATTTGTTTATCCAATATCCACTTATATATTTTATGAATATATATCATGGACAAGTAGCTATAACCAAAAAATGGTTCTATCAAATGTAACTTTCACTGTTTCTTAAAGTATGTACTAAAGGAAAATTATGAAAAGTATATATGAGCATAATAATATTTTTCTACGCATGTATCTAAAATTAAATGTGAAATTTATGCTACACAGCAAAATACTTTTCATATAGTATCAACATTTTTTAGCAAAAAAGTAATATAAAAAACAATTTTTTTATTCTGAATTTGATAGAATATATTATTTCAGTATTATAATATACTCGTATTACTTATAGTATTATAGCTTAATTTAACAATTGTATATAAGTTTCTTTTAAGGGGCCACATTACTGCCTACAATCTTAAATTAAATATTATATTATTACGAACTGTAACTGAAAACTTGAAAATATAAATTTTTTCATTATTTAAATTAAAAACGGAACAATCTATAGACATATTTCTGCTGAATTCAAATATTTTCTATATATTTAAATAAAATAAAAAACAATGAAGTAAATCGTGTATAATTACTATGGATTATATGTTTATATTTCCCATAAACCCGTGAAGAACGGCCATGACCAGATCTGTACCATCATGTACTCCGCTGACCAATGAACTATAAACATTTGACAAAATCATTAATGAACTAAATTAAAATATATACAACATACATTTTCACATTGATAAAAATCATTTAAAATTGAGTTATTTTTCAAAGTAGACATGAATTTCTTTAACAATAATTTGTCGATTGAGCATGTAAGTACCGTACTTGCATATACATTTTGAAAATATTTTTAGCACACAGGTAGTTTGTACACATATAACATATTATGTCTGCCTTCGTAAAACCAAATTACTACTTGAACATAAAAATAACTTTTACAAATGTAAATTTCGATAATAGCTGAATAAATAATTTCGGACAATAGAAAAATATCAATATAATTTGCATACAAACGCATAGCATATTATTTTGCTAACAGGTGGTTACCATTATAATATTCTGTGCGAAATCGAGTTCAGTGTTATAAAAAGTGCGCAACTAGCCTGGTGTAGCCAAATATGTAAATGGTAACTGCAGGCTATTGTTATTTTATCCGAGTTACTCCACAAATATAATATTATAAAGTAGTCTAATCGCTAGTCATTATAGCAGTATACTTTTAACTATCGAAATATAAGTTGGATGTTATTTTAACGTTTGTTTTTTACTGTTTCGCAATTTCGTGCGCTTTTTCCATTATTCCGTTGTCGGTCGCATTCGTCGGTCGGTGTAGGTACCTTATCGTATAAATAATATATTATTGTTACTTCGATGCGATCAAATATGCGCTAATTCGCGCGATGGTCGAAGGCAGCTTCCGTCGGCGGTTTCACACGTCGTTCCGGATTCACGACCTTTGTCGTAATTCATTATTGTCGATTTTACGCATTTATAATTCATGTACACGACTGTTGATCACATTTACAATCCTCGCGATTAGTCATGATGATCGGGTGGTAGGAGTGTCGCGACGATCTAAATCAATTACGACGCGTCGGTAGGAGCTGCAGCTGCAGCAGGTAAGCGCCACGCCGTCGGGGCACGACCATATAGACCTTAAATTGTGAGCGGGTACGGTGGCGGCAGCGGCGTGTCTGGGCAAAAAGCAAACAACCGAAGATTACTGTGGGTGGGCACATCAATAGTGCACGGCAATCGTCTCGGAGGTCGGTTGGCCCCACCCGCCTCGTTCACCCCAACAGAGACGTCCACTCATCTAACCGCGACCGCTGTAATGGTTATTTCAAATCGAAAGTGGATGGAATTCCGCACCGAGCATAAATCGCATGTGTCACGTCTGTCCAACGTTCTCACTTTATTTCACCGGGCCGTCCACAATCGCTAATTCCAAATTCCGAGTGTACTGTGTATTTGTGAGTATATATATTATATACCTGTATAGTGCCCGTATAATTCCCGAGTTAACGGTATATAATCTTCTCGTTACACATTTGTAGAACGGTACGTATAGTCGTATAGGTATGTCATTGCACATATGAGTTTATAATAGGGGTAGTAATGTATTACGAATAGTCGGTAAAGCATAAGAAATGAACCAAACACTCCTCACTAAACTGTATTGACTAAATTGTAAGTACATATTTTGAAAATATTCGGTTACCTATTAATACTCTTACATACTCGTACGTACAGCATTCAGAAGATTTTGGTAAAGATTTTTTGAAAGGTTTCAATGACCTTTTTTGAATGCAACTTTCATCTTAATCATTTTAAATATTTTTTATTTTATCCAAGGATGTGGTCATAATGATTATGTCGGTATCTACATTATAACTTATAAGGTGAGCTTTACATATTTTTTTAACTACTCCTCTAGATGTATACTTAAACAAATAGCACTATCTACCTAATAGCTGAGGCAAATCGGCACAATGTGATATACAGAGTGTCCCACGATATCTCCTGAGATAATAAATATATCATAAATCGGTTTTTTATTTAAATCACTGAGACAAGGACTACACATATTTTGTTTTTTAATTTAATTGTATTGTTTTGTAAGAAAGTTATTTTTTTATTTTTTTACATTTGAAACAATTAAAGATAGCCATTTTATAGAGTTTATTTTTGTGAAAATTTTGACTTTTAAACATTAATAATTGCTTTAATCTCATGATGTTTAATATTTTTTTTAGTTTATAGGTAAAACGGAAAAAAAACCAATTTTTGTTCGGGTGCCGCTCAGGGTACCCCCTCCGGATACCCCCTCCGGATTCCCCTCTACGGCTAATGGGTATGTCCTCACGGGACACCCTGTATATTACATTTGAATGTCGGAAAAAAGACATGCCTTACCAATTAATCGCTTGATGTCCAATAAATAATAATTACCAAACGTTAAAACTGTTATCATGAAATTATCATTCAATCATTGGAAATATAAAGTATTTAAATACATTTTGAACATTTAAGACAGGCACTATTTATTTAAAAAATTTAAATTCCATGTATTTTCTAAAATAAAGACTGGTTTATAATAAAAAAAATCCCTGTCCTACGTCTGTAGTGTTTATAAATATTAGTCTCCGCTGACAATGTTTTCTTAAAATAAAAAAATGAAAAATGATACTTTGCTGTATTTCTTTTGTTTCTGAGAAGGTACGGAAATTGAAATTTTTTTTTTACTTAAAATTCAATGTACAGTCGTGTGAATGTCAGATAGACAGGTAAGACGTGACTCTACAATAATACTTTTATAGCTAAAATGCTAAGACCGCTAAAAAATATTATATACTTCTCTGCATACATAATTTACGGACCAATATTACGTTTATCATACGTGTTTAGAGTTAAATTATATGTGAAAACTATAGAATTTTTACCATCAAGTAAAATGTTATTTTATTTTTGACTTGTCAATGATTCTTCTTTAAAATGTAGTAAAAAATATATTCTACTACTAAATATATTCTAAGTTAATATTTCAAATAGAGAATTAGTATTATTAAGAAGATAATGTAAAATAACAATATTATTTATCAATATTTCAAACGATTATGAACTTTTTATGTTTATGATATTACCTAATATATCTAGTGGCTTATTAATTAGTATGTACAATTCGTATTACAAAAAAGTGCAATTTATTTGTAGTTTTTTAGTAACAATGATGACTGTAATAAATGTATGGACATTTTTTATCCTAAAATATTTATTCGTTTATTGTATATTTAATAATCTATTAAAAGTATATTATTCATATCATTTATAAATAGATTGTGGGCAATCTATTCTATGAGCAGTAGCCAGTAAACCATGGTGCCAAACTATTTAGATGATACCTCTGAGTCTTTAGTAACAATTAATTAAAAGGCGAATGTGTTTGTTTCATTTACATATTTTAATAAACTTCAATTATAACTGAAAATGATTATACTCATAAAGTATAAATGGGTTGCGAGAATGAAGCTGGTAGAAATAATTTAAAATTTAAATTGCAATCTAATAATATTTTGCTTTTGACGAAAAATATAAAATGTACCTACGTTCATTTTCGATTGAGAAGTTAAAAAAGAGAAGATAACAGTGCAGTGTCAATGTAAAAATACTGCTGTAAAATTTGATTAAGAGTTTTTGCTTCAACGGGCATAATATGAAATTAATGACCTTTTAGATTTTTTCACCATTTAACATTGACAAGTGATGAGATCCATTATTTTTCAAGATATCTCAATATATTGTACTTATTTAATCTAGGAAAATATAATAGTATTTTATAGATGGAAATATTAAGCATAAAGTTTAAGTTGCAAACAATAATTTTAAGAGACGTAATAATTATGATATTTACGCAATTTATTAGTTATGATTATGCATCATCAACCTTCTTTAATATTACTGTAGACACTTCATATACAAAAATCGGCCAAACCTCAATTCTTAATAATTATCATTCAATTGAAATAACGTTTAACAATACGAACTTATATATTTTGTTGATAAGCACACTACACAGCCCTAAAAATGTTTTGCTGTATTTTCCCATCAATTATTATATGGAATACTGTTAATAGGTACCGGTAAGCCTGGATTTTTGGTTATCAAATTCACGAGGTAAAGTATTATGCACTTCAGTCGTTGAATTACTATTTGACCTACAGAAAGTATTTATAATATGCATGTGCAATGATGCTTGCGTAGAATAATCCAGCTGTAAATAAACTATAATTGTTGTATTTGTTCAGATAACAAGGCGCCCCAGTGGTTGAGCCCAAATGTCTTGGCGCCGAGATGTCCTAGATCAACACGGAGTGGGTAAATTAGCTGGCGAATCGTTTCTCCTTTTGTTCCACCGTGTGTGTTATTTTCTCACAATGTCATAAAAAAAAAAGCACAGACGACAAGATTAATTATTATTTTACTGTGAAAAAATATAATTTTTGAGAAATGCCTTCAATGATAATAATATAATGGCAGAGCGGTATTTTAACTTTTGTTCTACATGTTTAGCACATACTATTATGTTTTCAAAGTGGACGAAAAATAAACTCAAATATAATTTTAACGTTTTGTCTTCTAGGAACCAACTATTCAGTCTTTTTTTGTCGGATACATTTTGTTGCTCTCGGAGTATCAAACTTTATTAAAACAAAAACTAATCTTCTGTGTCTTTCGGTATTCATACCTGAAGTTTACGATTTATTACAATGGTACTAAACTTTCATTGTTAAACTTTTTTTTTTTTTGTTATTATTATTTTTATATTGACTACATAGGTATGACTTTACACAACGTTAAATTTAATATAGTACCTATGGAGATTTTATACCAAAAATCATTTACATAATATAACGCTGCAATACTTCAAGATTCCAAATTAAATGATAAATCTTGAATATATTTTTATATATATTATTTTTCTATATAATACAATAAGAATTTAGCGATAAAACTATAGTAAGAACTTAATTGTTTATAGTACAAGTATGTTTAGAGATGTATTGATTAAACTGTAATGTGATGATTGATACATATTTCTGTTTTTGTATAATAATAAATTTACATTACAATTATACGTGTTTTCACTATGTACTATATTTATAAACTATAATGGTGGCAACGATCGAACACATAACTTACAGGTTTTATGGGCACAATACGTGAACTCTAGATTGATTTATAGTTTAATACGAGACATTTTTTTTTCTTGGGTTTAATTTAAAGCTAAAGTAATTTATTGAAATTGAACTTGCCACTTTAAATAGTATTCCAAAAATAATCACCAAAATTAAGTTGATTCGTACAACATAATTCTTCTGTTCACGTCTAAAATAAAATCTTTTAAAATATGCTCCGAGTTTTCGTGGCAAGATCTCATACCACTCTCCTTGAAAATGTGAATTCAATAGCGGAGATGCAATTTTATTTTTAATATTGTACCCTGAATACACTGTTCTCCTTCTCCTATACATTTTGAGCATGAGTGCGCCTGTCACCGAGTCGATAAAAAAGTCCTAGTGGCGATTCCTATAGTATCCATCTCATGAATATATCTGTGGTTTTCTAATGTTGAGAATATACATAATACACTCTTCGTTGTTAACATTTTAATATAATATGTATTGTTATTCCATAGTTTGTATTTCATTTTTAATGATTTCTAATAGAGTTTTCCGGTCACGTATTTTAACGATAAAAAATACCTTCCACCTGGGAGTCAGATCGTTGTCAACAAATTCCGAAGTCCCGTAGACCTTGGGACGTTTGAGTAATTTTTGTGTTCAGTTTCATTTTCATCGGAAAATTCGTTGGTTTATCTCAATGGTTGATGATATCCGCATTGAAATGTCCTTGCGTATAATATATACTTCTTCTTGACTTGAAATAGCGATTCATCTATTCGAACAGTACAGCCAATTTTTTTTTCTTTCTGAAAAATAATTCACTGTAATGTCCCTACATAAGTTGTTCCAATCAACGACTGTTGATTTACTCCTATACCAGTTCAACTAGCAGTTTGACTGATTTGATTTAAATTAAACCAAAACCAGTCTATATATGGTAACATTATTCAGCAAAACGTAAGACGATTATTACACTAGCTGTTTTAATCTGTACGTTTATATTATGTTTAAATAAATTATCTCTGATTATCATAAGTTGATACATTTCACAATTTTTATTTTTTTGTACAGCGTAATGTAACCTTTTTAGAACTAGCAGGTAACTTATTGGACCTTTAATAATATAATGTTCACATAAATATAACATTAATTTCTTAAGTTATTTCCAGAATAAAGATTGCTTAAAAATTATTATTAGTTTTATCTACTTTAGGATACGTATACATACCTAATTCAAATATTAGTATATTCAAATAAAACAAAATATAATATGTGTAAAAATGTATTACATTTATGAATATTATTTTAGTCTCAAAGCATAAGATATTATTTGTAAAGATTTCTTTGAAATTGTTAAAATATTTATTAATAGTTAATAGGGTACTGTGAAAAATGCAAATATAAAATACGAAGCATTGTTTACTTTTACCTTATATTGATAGTAAGATATTATTATTCTCAATTTTTCAATAATTTATTAAATTCTTCAGAAAAACAATATTTTTTTATGTGATCCTTCAATGTTGATTAAAAAATAAAATAAACCAATTTTGTTTTTATTATTGGGTTTATTTGAATTTACTATGTAAAACAGTATATAATACATTTTTGTCCCAAACCAGAAACAAATTTAAAATACAAATAATAATCGCTAGTAGCCCATTATTCAATAACATAGTTGAAATAACTCACTATTAAAATATATTAATTGTGCACTGTTGGGTATTAATAAAATACAATATTTTAAATAACCCAAGTAATGTAACCCATATTACCCAAGTAATGTCTAGTTAAATAGGTAAATTGCATTAATATAATATGTGATGAATATATTTTCACAAAACTTTCTATGTGCCAATCCTGTGACGAACTTGATGCCAAATGTTTTTGAAGAAATTCCCAATGAAACTAGTCATATTGGAAACTGAAGTTGATGTATATGTTGTTAAATCACGTTCATAACGCAGACCATATCTGAAAACAATTTTACATAAATAAATAAATCATTCAACATAAGCCATATCATTTATTAAAAAATTTAAAACTATTTTTATTTTTTATTCTTTTATACATAAGCAATAATAATAATTGCATTATGCATTGATCGTCAACATTTTAAGAATTCATACCTACTTAATATTTATCTTTCTATATCGATTCCCATGATTTTTATAGTTTTATATTTTAATTCACGGAAACATTATAAAACATAATACTTCTCTCATTTAATTTGTGATATTTTTAGTGTGTTATACAATATACATCCTATAAGTTATTTCATAACATTTTTATCAGAAAACTTTTTGTTTTGCAAATACAATAAAATAAAACTTTCGATCTACCAATTATGTTCAAATGTTTTTCCATTTCTTATATTTTATTTATTTATTTAAATGAAATTTAATTTACTAGCAAATGTTCAACTACACAATGGATAAAATAGGTATAAGCTTTTTTTTAGTTCGTATACATTTTTAGAATTTCGATTAATTTTCTATTGTCTTCCAATGCTTAATTGAAGATAATGAGTTGGAATGGTAAAAGACCATTGTAAAAATGGCGTTTTCTTTTTATTATTTTTTTTCAGTGGATATACCGTTTTTCTAGAGTTTCATTTGACCCAATCCATCAATTGGAAATCCAGTAGAGTTTGTAGTTTGTAAATTTAATTTTCGGAATAGTTTTTCTACGCACGAAGAAGAACTATCGACCCTCGTAGAAACATTTTGAAGAAATATTAACAAACGCGGTTTTAACCGAAATTCGCTTACATAATTCGATAATTTATTATTGCTTCCAAACAAAATATCACGTTACAGCATTATTTCGCGTTAATTAGATCAAAATAAAACAATCGTCTCTTAAATTCCGAAATCCTGGTGTCATTTTCTTTTTATTTAGTATGTTTATTGCTGATAAGGTAAGGTTAGCTGTTTTTACTTAGGTGATTATTATTTCACAAATAACTAAAGATATTTCTTCAAAAATAAAACTTTAATTTAAACCAATTGCAACAATTATACGAATTGTTTGAATTAAATGTATAGATAAGGGCAAGTTAATTTCTTTTTGAAGTTCAGCCTAGACTTTGGTTATAAGTCGAGCACAAATAATCATCTAAATAGTAAAAAAAAATTATAAAAATAAATAATCGTTGAAAAAATCATTTAAAAACATCGTATACAAATATACAATGATATAATATCATTGAACTCAAATTTAACACCATCCATTACAGTGATCCACTCGTAACCTACTTTACAGCAGAGTGACACCCACTGACCAGCTTTTTTTTATTTCACCATACAACATTATAACTTAACTATAAATTATTCTATTTTCAAAATAAATTCGAATTTCAAATGTTTTATCTATGTTTTGTATTATAAGTTAGTAATAATTATATAGGTATATGTATAATATTGTGTATTTTATGGGCCTTGAACTTTTGTTAGGGTTGAAAATTATTTCAATACAGTTAATGACTGTTTCAAAAAAATATAATTTATTGGAATTAGTATTTTAACCGTTTTTGTTATGAAAATGATCAAATCTTAAAAATCAATTTAATTTTTATGATTTGACTTAATGCAATAGGTATAGAAAGTGGATGAAAATTCTAGTATTGAGCATAATATGCACATTAAACACTGTGGTAATTATCTGAATTTGTATTTGCAATATGTTTAACATAATAAATTATACTTTGAGTTAAATTGCAAGCTATGATAATAATCGACCAAAAATAATATATTCCAGTCACCAACCGGATTTCCGCACTCTTCACCAACGTATCCGGAACACAGATTTGCTGTTCTGTTGACCACTGGAATCCCCAGCGACAAATACACTTGTAGCGTCCCGGAAGATTTATACAAGTTTCAGACTTGTTATTACACAAATCAAAATTCTTAGTACACTCGTTTACGTCAATACACATACTATATCTTAAAAGATAAAAATTATAGTTTATATTTATTCATTGTATTGATAGTATTTTAATGAGCGCAGCAATCATCACAAAGTTTTTAAATAAACCTATACCGTTTGTCCACAAAAACAAGAGTACTCTGAATGAAAAAGTAAAATTATTGTGCATGCGTTAAATTCAAGAGTAAAAAAAAACTGTTAGTTATAGAAATGTATGAATAGTTAAGTCTCACGTCCCGCAAACATAGTTTAAATATATATTATATAGGGTAATATAAGTGAATTATATATAATAAACTAACTGAGTAATACAGAGTGTACCCTGTTTTTGAAGACACACAGTATGTAGGTAGTAACGTACCTATATTATATATTTGTTTAAACACAAAGACACATTTTAAGTATGATTATAGAACATCAAAAATGAATGGTTGTACACTTATACCTAGTAAATTAGTAAATGAGGTTCAACTATGTAAAATTATGGAATGAATATTATTTGACAACAATGGTTTTGAAAATAATTATTAATTTAAATGGCCGTGTGCGCATTATCATTTAAACTTTTCATTTAATCCATTAACGATTTTTACTTCTAAAAAAAAAAAATGATACGAAATGTTTTCAGAATATATTATTAATCTCGGTAACTCGAAATGTTTGGCATGGATTAACTTCTCATACGACATGTGTAATGTAAAATATTCACCAAAGTACATAACTATTCGACGCATAGAGGATAAAATACTATGAATAAAAATTACTTTTAATTTATATATATATTATATTTACAACACGCGCACACACACATACAAACACACACACTAGTACATTGCTAACCTTGATTCCCATTCATATCCAATATTGCAAGTGCATGACACATTCCATTCATTATATATGATAGATGGTAACCATGTGTTATGATTCCGAATGAATTTGCACTGTTTATAAAAAACGCAAAATGTTTATTTTATAATACGAATAATAGACCTATCAGATTATCAAATAAAAAATTATGACTCTTATTGTAGGTATCTTTATTTTTTTTAAGAATATCATGCTAATGTTCTTCGACTAATTATAGTGTATAAAATATGTCAAATTAATATGGCATTTAATCAAATATGAAACCGTCAAATAGGTATAACTAAACTACTAGGTACAGGTTTTTTTTTTTTTTTTAATTTAAACAACGAATAACTCTATCGTAACTTGTAATGCAATTATCACTTAATGTCATGTTAAATGCAAACCAAAAGAAAAATATTTATTTACTTTATTACAATTGGGATGAAATACGATATACTTTTTTGACATCGTTGTTGACTGTGCATTCCTAGATTAAAATATTTACCTTTGTATCTAAAAAACATAAAAATCTAACTAATCAATAGCCAAGATGCACTAATGGGTGGTTGCTTAATTCACAACTTTCATGTCATATATATATAACTCTCAGAATATAAACTTATTATGCAAAACTGTATAGATTGTTCATTTCAAATAAAAAAAAAAAAAAAAACCTTTGTATCTATTTCTTTAAACAAAATGGCTATCGGAGATAACTGATCTAAATTCTTTTTTGCGACAAGATTTAAAATTTTATTTTTATACAAACATTTCTTGGTGAGATAAGTGTTAATTATTCTCAGTTACAGCCTATTCATTCGATTTTATTATCATGTTCTTTTTATTACTTTAATGGTTATTTATTACGTGTGTTTTGTTAAATATATTTTTTATTATGTTGTCCATTATCTGTTAACACTAATAGACAACCGTATTTAAAGAATATAACATTTAAAACTATTTTTAGGTATATATTAATATTATATTAATAAACGCATTTTATAAACGCAAGTCTTAAATTATTTGTTTTATCTAGATACATTTTGTTATCTTTTATCGAATACCTATAAATATATATTTTAAGTGTTATTTATTATCTTATCTAGATATTTTTGGGTTATCTTTGTAGAACACTGATTGCAGAGTTAAAACTATGAACTCAACTTATTATATGTATTTATCTAAATATGTATGTTTGTACTTAAGTTTTTTATTTACTCATACAGTAGTTTAATAGTATTCTACTTAACAAAATTCTAGATGGGTAAGTAAAACTAACTTTAAAGTTAAAAATGTTTAATTGTATATTTTTGATATTCTTAAATCTATAATTGATATTAGTGAAGGCCAACGGTATATTTTTAGTTGTTAAACAAAATTGAATTTTTCCAACATCTATAAATCGATAACGATGTGTACTTACGCAAAACCACTTGTAAATATACCCACTTGGTATAAAATAGAAAAAGTAAAAAACGGGTAAGTGCGGCGGGGTGGAGTATGGCAGCGGTGTTGGAAATTTGTCCATCGTCCCTTCGGTCCTCGGAAAGGATAGTGTATTATTGCAGTACTCGATTTGAATGCAATGATTGAATTGAATAAAAAACGATTCTGAGTGGAAGATCGGTGTAACAATTGGTAATTGTATGTAGCAATATATATTTATATTTATATAATTATATATAGAAATTATAGTATGTTTTATAAATAATATTTTATAATTTGAAATTAGATTCATAAATTATGTTTGTGTTCAATAGTAAATTGAATAAATATAAATAAATATAAATATAAATTCATCCATTTAAATTTTTTAGCGGTTATTTTAAAATGTTATTTGTCTCTTTCGTGATACACAAAGCGTTAAAAAAAATAGCTTAGCAATAAGGTATTTTGGTAGTTTTTCCCGTGTCATTAAATACCATTGATAAAATCGAAAAATAACCTCTTTAAAGTACCATCTTGATCCAATTTACTAAAAGATAAGAGTATATAAGTTGAAATCGAAGTACTCCTTTGTTTACAGGATAAAAAAATGAAAAACATCATTGTAAAACCACTAGCTTTCTTGCTCCACTCAGAATCTAAAATTTTGATTTCACCTGCAGTGACTTTGCTTGAAAAATATATTATAATATACCTAATAAATATTTGATGAATATAGTAAATAAAGGAAATTAAAAAAAAAGAAAATTATATAAAAGCAGAGGTATGGTAAAAATCAATACAGATTAAGCTAATAAAAATTCTATAAGTAGCATTTATCTTCTTTAAAATTGAAAAAAACATTTAACTAGTCAAGATAAGTAAAATAATAAAAAACAATATTATTGGTAATGAAGTTGTTACTTATACATAATGTCCTAATCATCTTAACCTTATGATATGAGTTATGGCTAATAATGATCTAAGTAAGTCACGTTTATTGTCTATATAATGTATTCTTCATAGGTACATTTATTTAAAATTATGTTTTTTGACATGTATATATGCTTATATATACCATATTATGCTTTTTTCATTTCAGTTGCTTTTTATTCAATTGCCCTTTTTCCTATTGCCATAATATAATTTAACCAATCTTTGGTAACTCATAAGTAGTGATGAAAATATAAAGACAGATGCGAGAAATTTAAAACTTATTTCACATGTCATTATATCATTTACAATTATCACAACATTTTGGATGGTAAAAATTTAAAAAATGTATTACCTGCCACGTAAAAGAAAGTTGGAAAAATTACGGTTGATTTTTACAGTTCAATTTTTACCTTGTAAATTGACCACACTCACATCTTTAATATTTCATACTAAACACACGTATTAGATAAATCCAACTTACACTATTTGCCACCATAGAATTTCGACATGGATTCACGTCTTGACATTCTGTTGGATGCGCAGCTTGTCGTAAAGGGCAGCATTGGTCAGGACAAAAACTATACAAGGCACATTGATAAGGGCCATTATTAATAGCTCGAAAATCATTTAACTTGTCAGCATTTTGACATTCTCCGATATCATCACAAGATTCACTAAACCGTGACAGTAACGTGATGTTCTGGAAAATCAATTCAATTTAACACCTACTCACGGAGAGTGTGTTTAATGTTTATAACTTAGGTACTATTACTATTATAGATATATAATTGTATAATATTATTAATAGAAATTTTGTAATTTTAATTCATTAATATCATTTTATGTATAATCAGAAAATACAAAGGGAACCGTTCATCAATTTATTAATATAATACTCCTACTATTTGCTTTTATTTAACAAGAAAATCGTTAAATTTAAATACGGAGAAATAATAGAGACATTTTTGTATAATAATGTGTTATAACATTTTAACCATTTATTTAAGTACTAGAAATTCATTTCATAATTTAACTCGTTTTGAAAAAATTCTTTAAACGTAATTAAATCATAAGCCATATATTTTAAAACACCTAAAAAAAGTTATTTTCACCCCAAAATCATTTTTATTTTTTGATGAATTTGATAAATCAGTATATTTTTCAATAATTTCCACTATTAAATAAGTTATTTTCACATCAATTACCAGAATCTATTTTTAAAATTGTTTGATATTTCAAAATAGTATAATGGTACCTAAATATGTTACTTACATATTATTTTTAGAAAAAAAAAACGAGGAAGTCGTTTTGCATTTCTGCTGTATACCTATAGTGGCTGTACAGTGTACCATGCCATAATTGTGTCAAAGTAATGGATATAATAAATTTGAATTCAATGATAAACAGTGCAAACGATCAAAAACAAATCTGTCCGTCAGCTGTCAAATTTAAAAATTTTATATTAAATTAATAATATTGAATTTTAAGCCAATGTTCCAATTACTATACTGTCTTAAATGAACATGAATATATTAAAATATTATACTGTCATTCAAAAATATAATTAAAATGTGATATTTAATATATTATACGTCTTAGTAAGTTAAAGAAATATATGATACAATATTGTTTTTTCGCAAATAAATGTATTATCCATTTGTCTAAAGTACAAAAAACTGAACTAATTAATATTAAAATATTAATAACAATAATGAATACAATATATTAATGGGTATTATTACTATTAGTATTATTAAAGTACTACAAATTATTAGGGTAAATACCATAATAATAGTTGTAAACTCTGAGTATAAATGAGGTTAATTAACAACGAAGTTTTCCGTAGCATGTATATTATCATCAGTTTATGTATTAGTAAATTAATTCATTGTTCATGTTATTAAAAGTCTAAATAAAAATATAAAATTTAATTTAATAAATTAAAGATGTACCTACATTATATTATTATATAGGATGAATATTTTAACAGTAAAAGTTTTTTTCTCTGTCAATTTTTGTTTACCAAAAAAATACTTTTATATGATTTTAAGCGGGAACATAGTGTAAAACAAATATTTTGAAAGACAAAAAACAAATATTATTAATTTAAAATGTTATTTAATTGTTATTTTTTTTTAAATCTTAAAGTTTTTTTACGACAACTTAAACAATTAATTTCACTAACTGAAGTAAAATACATATCTAAAAAAAAAATGATGTAAAAATATAAAGCAATGAATAAATAGGTTTTTAAATTCTAAATGCACTGTATAGAGAATTCCATCACAATAATGTTTGAAATATTTTTCACAGATTGAAATACTCAACAATACCTAGAATACAATAATCATAACCTTTAAAATATTTTATAATATTATAATATTTTTAATTTCTATTGGAAATATATAATTTTAATGCAAACATAACTTTCGCTAGTAACTATGTTCATTTATCAAAAATAATGTGTAGGTATTATGTACAACAAATTTTTTAAAATTCTAATACAATTGTTTTGTGTAAAACTACTATACTTATTGGTTTTTCGTTGTTTAATAAAATGAACACATAATGTAATATGTTATTGTGACTTTAAAACAGATTGAGGTATGACTGAGACGTGAATATACTATTACATAACCAACGAATTACATTTTTCAGTCATTATAAAAAAAAAAAACTCGTTTCTATTCGGCATACAGCCAATTTTTGATTTCCTAAGAATTTTGGCAATCCAACTTAAAGAAGGAAAAGCTACACACACACACTTATTATACGTATATATGATATTATTTGCAATACATGAAAACCATTCACCTGCATTGTATACCAGCACATGAAATAACTTGCCGTCACCCTCCACCGGAATCTATCCAACGGGCCACGAAAAGGTTCGGGCTTGGTCCAATCTAATGTTTTTAACCGCAAACACTCGTCATTAACCATACGGATATAGCCACCATGTTTTTCTACCGTCCAGTTCATTTGACGCATAATATAATCCGTAGACGAAGTTCTCTACAGTGTACAAAACATATACGGCCAAAAATCCAAGAGAGTTCATTAATAAATGTGTGACGATGATAATATGTAATATCATAACATTATGATAAGAATTCGTATAGTATTTATTTTACTCATTGGGTCTTATCGGTATTATTATTGTATATAGGTCACAACATTAATACAACGTATCCTTCTCTGTTTTTTTTTTGTTATAATATATTATTTTACATTAATATATTATAGGACTTGTTAGACATTTATAATAAAATTATTAAACTGATAATCAATGGTATACAGGAAGGGGGGCGGGGGGCGGTAAGGACTAGTTTTGTTAAAAAATCAAATTTCTTACTATTTTTCGAGTTAACTCTCGGCCATCATAACCTTAATCACGAGTTATGTTTATTCGAGTGCTTCACCAGGTATGCTTATAGTATAGTACCTACCCATATTTTTGGTTTAACAATGAATTTATTTAATTTATGGATTTTGAAATTTGTACGTATAGGTGCCAACTTGAAGACCATATTTTTAAATAATTTTTATTTAGGTATATCATATTTCAAGAGTGTAAATATTCGTATCAATACAAACTTTTTTTCAAATGAAAAAACTTATTTTAATGTACATTTTTAAGCAAATGATGAAAAAATAAAAAAAAACAGTTTCATATATATTAATTTAAGTAGGTCGCATGAATTATTTATAAATAAAATAAAATAAAATAAAATATGTAAATAAAAATAGGTATTAACTATTAAGTACAAACATAACCTATAAACTTAATTTATTTTTTAACTTATACTTAATGATATGTAAATAGAAGCTAGATAAAATTCAATCACTTTCACACTGGAAAAAATAATGTTAAATCATAATTTAAAATTAGTGGGTGGGGGCGTAATAATTTACTCACGCTACCTACTGAAAGCCAGAATCGAAATTCGCACAATTATTCTCAATATAAAAACGTAATGTATACTAAAAAAGTTAGTGATGAAGGTTTAAAGAAATTAAGATTACGATGATTTTAATGTTAATGTAATTAATTATTATTTTATAATTATTAAAAATGTTCTGATCATTACAAGTTCTTAATATTACTGTATACTATATTTAATTTAAACATATAAGTAAGAATACTATGGTTAGCAAAAAAAGTTTAATAGCTCAGAAACTATCATTCAAATTACAAGATAAATGAATTAATATTTTCGAAAAAATCACCTCTTTGAAAATTAACTGTAAAAAATGGGTTATTATTTGCAAATAAGCTCGTAAAAAGCTTGAACATTGAATACAAGTTTTATCATAAGGGATATAATTCTTACAACGACATTAAATGGTTTTTGATTTTATAACTGGTCCGTGAAATTGAGCATTGAGATGATTATTTAAAAAATATATTGTATATTTAAACGAGATTTTTTTAAGAGTTTGCTTAACATTTTATATCTTTTGAAAGGTTTGGAGACTAATCCCTTGGTTGACTACTGTTTTGACAATTTTAAATTTCAGTAAATATAATTCTAATAATGTATATATTTGATGAAAATTGGAGGTGGTTATTTAGTTTTATTTCGTTGTAATTCTTGAAATTTAAATCTTGTGATAGAGGGTGAAATCGATTTTATGGAAAGTATATTTGTGAATTGATGTCTTGAATTCATCGTGATTTACTTATTTAGCGATTTGGTCAAAGAAATATTTGTGGACAGATATCATTGGTGATTTTGTGATTGCAGTCAATTTCTATTTTCTATACATTTGTGAACGTGTGTCCATCAAAAAGTTGTTACATCTGGGTGTTCTTGGTAAATGAAAGTCAATTTTGTCTATGATAAATATGATTTATTATTTTATTTTATTTCAGTTGTGGAACTTTAGGATTTTTATACTGTGGCATTATGTGTCTGGTTTTGTAAAGTACTAATACTTTACAAAACCAGACAGTAACCGTAGTTTGCAAGGTACGTAATTCGACGATGTACGTGTGTATTGTATCAATTCATTAAATTAATTCATGAATATAAATAAATATCGTGGTCTCAGGAGGATGATAATAATATGAACTAATGAAGTAATCGATAATATGAAAAACAATGGAAGATAAGAGACAAGGTGCATATGTTTTTCAATGTTAGTTTTGTGAAATAATAATACGAAATACAATAATTGTAAAAGTCTAATAGTCTATAACTAATTGAATTCAGAAATTTAGTTCTATTTTTTAAGATATTGTACAAAAAAAAATGAACTTTGCCGTTTGGAAATCCAAAAAAACTACACGGAAAAATGATAGAAAAAACGATTGACTCTAATTTCATTAAATAAGTAGTGTAACACTTATTATAAGTATAGTATAACTATGCAGGTAAATCGTAATTACCTGTAAATGTGTTTCAACCACGACATCTTGCAAGTACTTCAAACAAATTAGAAAGTCTTGTGAACACTTTTCGTATACTTCCCAATGAAATGTTATCAAAGGAGGTATGGGAAACCGAGCATGAAAGTACGAACTGTTTTCGTCTTTATTCGTGTAAAACCTTGTTTAAAAAAAAAAAAAATAGTTAGTATCGTATATTATATATATATTTAGTTATTGTGTCAATTTGTTTTGATCTGTAACATTAAAAACAATAATAAATCATGTAAAAAAACAATTCAATAAGATTCAATATGTCGGTAACGTTTGCAATATGTTGATCATGCACAACCATGCATTTTAATAATTTTAAATGTTCTATATTAACATATCATCTTCGCAAGTATTTGCCGTATTAAACTAAATTATCTTCAGCTGCAATGTGTTACAGCGTTTTACAGTAGCCAGACAGTGATTTTCGTGGACTACCGCGGTAACGCTTATAACAAATTTTTGAAAGTCCACATCTACGTACATATTCGCTTGCTGCAATCTGCACACAGTTACCAGATTAAAGACATAACATGGTGCACATAAAAGTGAAAAATTACTCCGAGGTGACAACATATTATTATTATAATATTTATAATGGAATATATTTAACCAAGCGAGTTGTATATTTATTTATGATATCCTGTAATAATATTATGCGAATCTACAATGTTTTTTTAGATAAAATATTATGGTTGGCTGGTTTTAACATTAAAAACAACCATACTTTAATAAAATATTTCTGCCTTATAACATTATGTTACAAATATCATTTTTCTGCGGTTTGTATACGCACAGTCGCATATTTTTTAATGAATCTTTTTTTTTTTTACTTTTTACGAAACTACCTATAGGTATTAATTAGACGATAAAAGTCGTACCTATAATAGTTTTTATTTTATTATGAATTGCAAATTTGTTTATAATACGTAATCGCCTGTAATCTACATCTATTAGATTTTGAGCGATGACTGTATTGATTTTACAATGATGTGTGTTTTTTTTTATCTGTCATCACACCTGACCTTTTAGGACAGTAAAAATGTTTAGATTTTCTGATAGGAAAATAAATCTAATTGGTACTTTGGGAGGTCAAAAGTAAAAAACAAATTAAAAATTAAGGAAAAACGGGAATTTTTACGCAGATTTAGTTTTTTGACAAAATCGATTTTGGTCTTTGATGTAACTCTATAACAAATGACCGTATATTCGTGACATTTTCACTGGTTGTTTATATTATAATTTTCTATACACGATAACATTTTCAAAATATTTTGATTTGTTTTGAAGTGTGAACAGACATTTTCAATTTCCAATATACTAAGTTTTTTTTTTCTAAAAATGTCAATAAAATAGTATTCGTTGAGTCAAAAAGCTTGACAATTGAATACATGGCTCCTGATATATTATTACAATAGAGGTCCAAAAATATGAAAAATGCATATGCACAATTTTACCGTGTACAGTGGCCCACTTGTTACCTACAGCAGAGCGACATCCACTTACACGCCTTTTTTTAAAATTTTACTATCGTTATTATGGCTATAATAGTTTGTGGTTGTTGTGATTTAACAGGGCAGTCCGCATTAAAATAGAATGTTTTTAATTTTTACCGACAAAATATTTGAATTTACTTGAATATTATAAACTGTGAGTACATGCAGCAAAAGTCAGAAAATCGTACCTAACGGCGGAATCGGATGATAATATTTGTAATAGGAAATCGTAAATTCTCGGAGAACAAACCTAACTATATCATAACCGTGGTACGAAATATTGTAATTTAACCAAAAGCGGAATCCAAACGTTCCTACTGCTCACGTATGGACACTATTTCCTTTCACTGCCGTGTACCCGGATATCGTATCCCATAATTCGCTGTTGTCCCGGACGTCCCTACCCCAGACAATTAAACTTATTTAAATAGGAAATATATACACGCCGGTCTGTATGTTATTACCATTTTGACCTGTACCGCCGATACACCATACCAGACCATATTAATGTAATGCTATAATAATATTATTGTTAATGCCGTTACCTTCTTAATTCGCCTTGCTTAAAGGATCAGTACCGTATGAGCTGTAAATATTAAAATCTTTAGGTAGGCAAACAAACATTAATTACTTTAAACCGGACTAAGAGAACGTTTTTGCTTCTTAATAACATTTATTTTATTAAATACCCACTATTTAGTAGAGTTATTTTAGTTTGTATATTTTTCTGATTTAAAAAAATTAAAAATAACATTGACGAAAACGAATTTAAGGAGGAGGATGATGAACGGTATGCATTTAATATGACTGGATAAACAAGTGAAAAATTAATTATGAATCGTTGTAAATAACCACTCAAATTACATTTTATGCTCTTATACTTATTTTATGCCTTGATTTATTCATTAATAATATACATGTACTTTATGATTCAGGGTACCTACCTATAGCTTATTTTATTGTTAAACTAGGATAGGTAAATTAACTGCACTAAAATTAGTATTGTTAAAACACAATAAATTAATTGATAAAGATACTTATTTTATGCTCGGTATAATTATTATAAGTCTTAACACCCCTTGTTCATGATTATCGGAATACTCAATAGTCAATATAAGGGGTATATGATGCGATAGCAAAAACATTTTACTTTTGATTATATTTTGATAATCCTTTGTCGGGGATAAAAAAAAGGTCCTATTAAACATATTATGTACAATGGTGTCATCCTTCCCCTCAATATTTATTTCTCATAATATTTTCCACGAAAAAGCTCTTAAAACTATAATGAATGAATATAACATGACACCGTTTTTAAATTATAAAGTTCATACTAATAATATACGGAAAGGAATAGTTTTTGTGGATAACAATATTTATATTATCTAATGTTGTTTGATAATTTTACCATAAGCTTACCAAATTTCATTATAATATACTATATTACCATAGGCGCAATTTTGACAACTGATTTGGGGGGGTCTAAATTTATAAAATCAATACAAACCCGCATAATTTTTTTATTAGGTGGATTAAGAATGAATATATTTAAAAACTCAGGGGGGCTTAAATAAAATTAGGGGGCTAAGCCCCCTAGACCCCCCCAAATTGCTCCTATGTATATTACTATACAATATAATATCTATCTATATATTTTATAAAAATAATTGTGCGTTTGTCAGTACTCGGTAGTGTTGGAAACCAAAACATCTATCGAAGCCATATTCATTTATTTTTTGGGTTCGGTTGGTGCTGCCGTTGATTTCTGTTTTAGTTAGGTGTCGCCAAAACAAAATAAAATCTTTACGGGCTTTACAAAGTTTGACGGGTCACATAATTACAGTAGTTGATATAATATACTATATGCCAGTTGAAATATTTATATCGGTTAATCATACAAGACTAAGTCACTTAGTATTCAGACTGTTATTGTTCACCGTTGTGGGTTTTAACTTAGTTATACGTTATTTGACTATATTCAAAATGTGGGTGGGTACTTCGAGTGTATTGTGATTCAAAAGTTTAAATATTGGAATATTTGTTTGACATCACTTATCGATATACAATAACAATAAATAACATATCGGAGATGTATGTTATTGTTATGATATTATAACATAAATTGCCCTGTTTTTTATTATAAAATATTCTATTTTTTTTTTTGTTTTACCATAAGACGTTATTTTTTGAGCTTACCTTCGATCGAAGTCGTTAAACTTATGTAGCCTTAAATAAAATGCTACGTCCAGTACTGCTTCGTCAGCCCAAGTTCCTTCGACACCTACCCCCGCAATATTTTCTATGCCATCCGCATAAAATATGTTATCGTCGACGAATTCCCCCCCTGGGAGGAGCGTTAGAACTACAACAAACGTGACCAACATGATAATACAACCACGCTATAATCATACACTACAATATTTTATTATATTGACGTAATAATACTATTAATACGTACCGTCAAATGTTTTTCCACAATGTATAAATGACGAATCGCCATGACGATGACACGCACATACCTACTGATTAAAATAATATAATGTCCGATGTATTATAATATATTATTAATGTTACGAGCTCACTAAATTACTCTAGTTTATCGAATGGGTTAAGTTCGAGTCTATATTTGTTGGTGGGCGGTCTCAACCCACCCGTTTTCGAGGTCTATATAATCTCAACAAAGGATAGACGGCCTGAGGTCAAAACGGGGGGACCCAAAACAGTTGCGCAATAAAAAATACAAATAGTTTTTTATTCAATACATAAAATCTGGGAACTTTATTATTTTGGATATTTGCGTGCATCGCGTCATTAATTATTCTCGTGGGCTTATTATCGGACTCGGCGCTGCGGCCCATACTCGCGGGTGTCGCGCATTTCGTTTTTGATTTTGTACATTTCGACGAATCTGTTCAACCTGCCGACGGTGGTGGTGGTGGTGGGTTTGGGTATCTATTACGACTATCTCATAGGCGGCGCGATATAATAAAAATCCGTTTACACGCGCTATCGGCCGCCGAGGATTACCATAAAATAAACCTAAGTGTGCAATAAAAGCTATATCGGCCGCGCCGCAGTGTTGGAGGTTATTCGTTAGCGTACGTACATTACACTGGTGTGCGAGTGCGATGGCGTATAGAAGGCGCCCAAGAGATTATCCATTAGAGCCGCTGTATATCGCGAGTATCGTCCCGCTCGTGTATGTATGTGTTGTACGTCCTTATGGCGCGCAAACTACCGGGGGCCCGGCTATTTGACACCGTGCCAACTAACCTGTATAAATAACGCGTGAGATTCGTGTCCCGCGGTGTATACCCGGTAACCGTGGTATAGGGCGGGTCGGGTCGGGGGCGCGGTAATGGCCGTCTTCCGAAAGACGCTGTGGATATAGCCGCGCATCTCTCCCGGAGACGGAAAAGAACGGCTGCTGCTGCTGCTGCAGAAACGATATTATCATCCCCCGTCGTCGTCACGGTCGTCGTCGTCGTCGTCGGCGTTGACCTAAATCTATATTATGCGGGCCGAGGCCTATTGGACCGGATGCGTGACATATATTTTATATTGTTGTACGATGCTGCCGAGAAAAATTCGGTGCCAATAGTGTTGTAATAATAATAATAATATAGTTATCGATTACACTGCCGTCGTTATTTTTCCGGCCCTACGTCCGTCCGTGTTCGCAGATTTAACTAGTCGTCGAGTGCACGCGCAGGTGTAGTGGCGTGCGCAGTGCGATGGCAATAATTTTCCAGCGAGCCACCGTGTGTAGGACCTGCCTAAAAGCCGACGTGGTATATACGGTTTCGAATAATATATTATAATGTCATTGCGGTTGTCAAATGCGAATCCGTTTTTAAATGCGAATAACACATCATTATAATATTATTATCCTGACCCCGCAGCGTTATCTGTGAACTGCGAAGGCATTTTTTTACATCGACGTAATTAATAATACTAATAATAATAATTATCGATTTCGCTATGTTCAGATACGAGTGGGTAGTCAATAATGTAAATTGTATAATATGTAAAAATAAATAATTATGTATTTATTTTAGTATTACTTTTTGACATAATTATATCAACATACAACGATATTTACTAAAAATACGTTATAATAATATTATCACAAATATACATTTTTAGTAATTGTACTTGAAAGAAGCGACCAAACTTTAATAGTTTAAGTATGAATTATTACTTGAAAACATATAATAATGTTACATTTAATATTTATGTTCCAAGTGGAATAAAAAAAAAAAGACGAATAGTTTAACTTGAACGAATTTTTTTTTTTTAACTACTTCCAGTGGAGAACTTTAACTAGATCTGCATATTTTACGAAAAATAATCTACTCAGAATCGTTTTGAAAAATGCCATGATTAATAATTTAAAAATTTGGTTCACTTATTATACCCGGTTAAAGTTACCCACCAACAATTCAATTCAAATGAGACTGTATACCCTGGCCAAACGCACGATCATTCCAATGTCGGCTTCAAATAACACCCACATTTTCGAGCTTTGATGTCCTCGATGGATGGCGTCGTTATGCTCATCGAATATTTGATAAGTTTGTTTTTCGACCGTGTATTCAGCAAAAAAAAAAAAAAAAACAAAATCAACCGATATAAAGATTTACGGTCACACAAAAGGGTGCATTTCCAGTCACTGATAAAGTTAAAGTCGTTTTATTCCGAAACCGTGGTCTCTAAAACTATGTTCAAACTCCGACAATAATTACAGGGGTTCATTCGCTATTTCCATAATCCGTTTATGAGTACACCTATGCGAACCTTTTTTGGTTAACGTTATTTTCATTTCAAGAACCACTCCTTAGCGTATACGACCGAGTGCAATAAAACTTTTATTGCGGTTTTGTCGGTAGAACTCAGTTGCGCTTACAGAGGGATCGTAAAATTGACTTCTAATATACGCTGTAATAGTAGTTGTGATATCAAAGTCGGCTAACATGTCTCGGAATACCATTTCTACAAACTATTATGTATGTTCTATAAAATGTTCCCTGCTGATCGGGACTTGGTTGATTGTTTTCTCGTTTGGTAACAATTTTTATTTCAAATAAATTGAAAAATATACGCCAATCGTAGCATTATAATATACATGAATAAAGAGAAAACGTATATGCTGAATACCTATACCAACTGGTGACAATTTTTTATAACGTATTGGATATTTATACACAATACTATATAGGTACTTTCAATTTAAAACTCGACATTTCACGATGACATTAAGTAATATTTGTAAAATTATAAATCCCTAAATTAGGTGAATAAATAAATTACCTATGTTTGCAAATATATATAGTTACACAATTAATAATTGAAAACGTATGGAGGAATCCAATTGGAAAAAAAAACAAATAGTTCTGTTATAATTCATTAGGTGGGTATATTATAATATCGTGTTCGATTCGATTGAATAATATCGTGCCGACAATTATATATTTTAATTTATTTTGCACAATAAAATACTATCTCGATGCTTTGCATAGTATTTTGTATTTAAACTGCATAATATTGATGTATCGTTTGAAATTTTAATGCTGCCACATTATTATTTTACGTGTACCTATTTCGGCTATAACAATATGATAACATTCTGTAATGCAAAATATTTCAAACATCGGTCATAAATTAAATCATCGTCAAATAGCTATGGGAATAGTTTTATAGGAAAACATAATCACCGACTGTACACCTTCATTTTTCTTCTAATAATAATTCAGGAACAATATACCATCACCATCCTTTTGTATGCAACGTATGGCATATAATTACTTAAGAAATCTCTAACCTGTGTCATTACAATATTTATTATGTGGCATAACTATATTGTCGATCGCACATTAACTCGTTGGATGAATGACACGTAGATGTACGAATTCCACGAGAATTGCTTATGAACGGGTCATTGTTTTAATTTTTCTGTAACGGTGAACGCCTTTTTACGTTATTCTCAAATGTATTGTAGATCGATAATTCAACATTTTCGCTTTTATTCGATGTCATAATTAATAGAATTTTGTGTACTAATTGGTTCAAGGGATACCAATGGTACCTATATACCATACATTTTACTATAAAAACGGAAAATGGTAAAATGTTTCTAAATAAAATAGAAAATCTATATTGCTCGGTACATTTTATGACTGCTCATAAGATATTTTATAATATATAGATATAAAACCATATGCTAAAATTATGAATAATATATGTTAAGAGCTTATAAACTAATAAAGTATCACGGGCGGAGGAAATAAGTGGACGAAAAATTTCGGACGGGAATGTGACTTGTTACCAACTCTAGTCCAATAAAATTCTTCTCATTTATATTTTAAAATATTTTTATAATGCATAATAATGTCTATATCAGTCACTCCATAAGTCTCTACGGCCAAGTATTTGTTGTAAATGTATTCAAAGGGTAATAAAAAAAAAAAACGTAGATGTTCACAAATTGGCGCAATTTCCTTATGGCGTACGCATTGATACTAAGCATAGCAATTAAATACACACTATTGACGGTTTTGAATACTTAGAATAACTGCACGTAATTTTTTTTCTTAAGCTAAAAAAAATATCCAACAAAGGCCATTCGTTTATCATAGCAAATACGATTAGATAATATAAAAGTTATTTACCTAGATAAATTTAACAATCATAATACCGCTCGTCCATGTTAGGTGAGATGTTATATTTATTGAGATCATATTGATATATTGATAGCACTCTGTAATTGTATTATGTTCAACTTTTGTGATAACACCGCGCTGGGGATGTCTCTTCCTGGCCATTAGAAATTTGTGTTAGAAACCTTGTATGGCCTTTACGGAGACGATCAATTAAACATTTTTCTCTTCTGTTGAAACTCGGGTTTTTGTCGATCACGAATTGTGTTTTTAGTTTCTCTGAGCTTTGTCTGCGTTCTTTCAACCAGTGGGTTATTCATTTTGTTTGGATTAAGTTTTTAATTTGTGTTTTCACGTCAGAATATTATGAGATGTTTTCTAAACATTACGACGCTTTCTACGTTGTTATTTTAGGCGTGCAACTTAATTTTCTGCTTTATCTGACATTTCGTGCCTTCTATATATTTGTGTGACCCGGTACCCAAATGAAGGTGATATATTATGTATCCCTGTGTTGTAACGCAATAGTTTTTCATGTGTGGGTGTTGCGATGTCTGATAAGCATATTATATTGTGTTATCTATGCTACTTACTCGGAGTGCTCACAATGAGTCTGTGAGTATTATATGCTATTATGTTGTTTTGAATATAAGCTATTGCGCTACAATTATATGGAGCATTCATTCGGTAGTCTCTATATTAATACTGCACATTATCACAAACAGCAATCGTTATACCTATAGAGTATGACAGTATTGTGCGATTTAATGCTTTTAACATATACAATATCGACACACAATATATTTTAATTTTACAATTTTATAAAATACATACCCAATATGCATAGTATTACCGATTTGTTTACCACGAAAAATATTTTACAAGTATACCTATGTAATATAAACATAACCCTGTAGTGCTGAAATGGGGTCGCGTTTGGAATTTAAAAATAGGTTTGGAAAATCGTAAAAGCTCATCTTGAAACTTTTGTCACCGGTTTAGCCTTATTCCCTTTTGAATAAATAACGAAATCGTGACCAGTGCCTACATGCGTACTTCATATGTATATTCACAACTTTATTCACATCACACGCGCACCACACACACAGCTGCAACGTTATCATAATTCTCATGTCTGTTTGTTTTTTAGGAATTTTTATTTTTACCATGCATAATCTTTCGATTTTATGCCTGGATATTGAACCAACTGGAAATACCATGCGCGTCAATTTAAGACTTATGAGTTGACGGCCAATGTGACACACATTTAATGTAATATAAAACACAGGTGGCCCAAACATTATTATATTAATATAATGTATGTGAGGCATTTAAACACAATAACGGTTTTATGAGTGGGTATTTTTGTTTTTTGATTAAACAAATATTACATGTTTGTAGGTAACTAAATAGTTATTATTTTAAATACGAGTACGACGATATTTTATTCTGGTTTTATCAAACGTGTTGGAAATCTGAGATGAGAAACGTTCTTAAATGATTATTCGACAACGTTTCTTTATTGACTTCGATATGTTTTATTTAATTCAGATAGATATCGTTTTATTTTAACGAGTAACGGCGTTAAGTACGAGGACCACCATGGCAAGACATTTTAAATACAGAGCGATTACTAAGATTATTTTTATGCGAACAAATTATTAAAACTGTATATTTAATGGAAATGTTCATGCTATCATTATAACATTAAATAATTATAGTTTTTTTACGTTTTTTTTTTTTTTTATCACTATTTAGGGATTTTAAATTATAAAATAATTTCAACCTACCTCTATGTTTAACTTCATAATTGAAAGTAGATTATTATTCTATAATAATTTATATTTAGTCATCAAATATCAAATTAAAAGTTTATTTTTTATGAATAAGAATTATTTTTAATTTCATCCACTAGTTTACACATTAAAAGCTTATCAAAAAATAATTCATTACAATATTTAGGTATTTATAAACGTTGTACTCTTCAGATAATAACATATTTAAACTATTCAAAATACAAAAATAAATATGATAAGTGAAAGGTATCAAAACTTCTGAATTAAAAAACACAATAGTGATTATGTCAACAGAAAAATCTAGCATGACGTCAACTAAAGACTGTAGTTATGAGTTACCTATTAAAAAAAATGTTGACACAATATTATTTCAAATAAAAATTTGTTTTTTTTCATTTAAACTTTTACTCGAAATATAATTTGCTTATAAATGTTTGAGACAGATTACAACTTTAGAGGTACAAAATGTGTTTAAAATATTACAAAGTTAACGATTTTTTTTTTTTAATGTTCAGGTTTTGTCAAACTTTTGATCCGATAAAACGGGTTTAAACCAAAGAAAAAGAAAATGTTACAACAAAGTTATATTTTAATTCTATTGTATTAAATAGTCAGAGATTACTGTGAAAATATTTAACAATTGCTAAATAGACATAATACCTTAATGTACAACATAATTAAAAACAGTCCTTGATTACAATCTTTTAGTTTCAAATAAAATATGTAGGTACCTAATTAGAATTATATGAATTCAGTTTATATGGAATAATAGTTTATCCAATTTTGGTCAAAACAAACTAATGAAATAAGACCCATCTACTATTCTACATGCTTAACAATTTTTCACACATAAAAAAAGAAATGATTATTAACAGACTAAGAAAAAATCTTCTGTCTAAGCTCAACTACGAATATCCAAAGTCTCATTAGGAATCTCCACCATATGTACGGCAATAATATGTAAATAAAAAATAATTCAAGATATAGAAAAAAAATCATAATTATGTCATTTATATTGATATTTATAATTGCTTTTTCTCAAACTAGCTATAGGTAGTACTGTAGTAGTAATTTAATTACATAACAATCAGAATGAAATGGTTGTACATAATACATGCCCATGTATCTAATGTATTTATGTTCCAAAATTTGATTTTTAAATAAATTATGATTCTTGGATAGCTTTTTAGAACAAAAGTTACCAACAACCGCACATATTGTGTATGTGTATACTTTTAAGACTGATTCCCTTACTAATATTTTATGTCGAAGGTAGTAGGTTCTTATATTAAAGCAAAATAATATAAAATA
This sequence comes from Sitobion miscanthi, assembly GCA_008086715.1. Classification (NCBI taxonomy): domain Eukaryota; kingdom Metazoa; phylum Arthropoda; class Insecta; order Hemiptera; family Aphididae; genus Sitobion; species Sitobion miscanthi. The sequence goes on from CM017798.1 coordinate 38,113,112, forward strand.
TATAATATATTGTTTTTATTAAGATACGTCAATATTTATATACATTATTGAAATAACTCATTAAAATCCAAAAATAATATAAAATATTATTTTTGAACTATTTTTAAATTAACTTTTATTTTTTTTTAAATTTATAAACCTTTGTACACATTTTGATATTTTACTTATTAAAGGGTAGATGTATAGGTTTGTTCCAGTTTAAAAAGTAATTTATCCGAGGTTTGTAAGATAAAAGTTTAATAACAGTAGATATAGTTATTTCCATGCCAGTCAAATATTACTTATTCATTTTATTTTATTATTTATTTTTGGAGAAAAATATTTTAAACACAAATATATAATATATTGACAACCCTGGTAATGCTATATATGAAAAATTCAATCCATAAAACTTATAATAAGTAAAATATTATATTAATACTTTATATAATGATATATTATTTATTATTAATACCAATACACCGTTGAATATATAGTTTTCTAACAATGTGTAACTAGACTTCGGTAGAATGAGACATTTTTTTAGTACAACACGTTTGTATACTCATATTCTGATTTCTAATCGTGTTATTTATCGTATATTTACTACTTAATCTAAAAATTATCTGAACGTTTTTGTATCAACATTCCCGAACTAAATACATTTTTTTTCATCCAATATCATTACTTTTAGTATTTACTATTTTCCTAACGCAACACAATGATATTGTTATAATAATTGTTAAAACATGGGTATCATACAACTATCGCATCTAGGATAAATATGACAATTATGAATGTGTTGAGCATTATTTACGATCTATAATCCATATATAACTGGTAACAACGTTTTTTTTTAACAAATTTACTGCATGCACCCATATTTGATTAGTATACCTGTACAGCTGTATTATGATCAGTGGCGTGTTAGTATGTGGTATGTGTGCGTATAACTGTCGAAAACTCAAATAAGAAGTTTTTCTAAGATGATTTTCTTTCAAAAAAAAAATGTGCTTTTACCTACCTACCTATCGAGATGAGAAAAAACGTCTGGTATAAGGTATTCCGTCCGCCTTTTGTTGTTTAAGGTTTAATAAATAAATAATAATATAATTTCGAGCCGTGTCTATCGACTGTATACAATAGCACTAGAATATAAACTGTATTCTGAATAGAAACTATTTCTAATACGCAATGTCTGGAAGTATATTGCTAAGATAAAACACAGTACGATAAGTTTTCTGCCGGATCTAATTTTTACAAGATCCACAGCAGAACAAGGTAAATGTAAAGCTCCTTAACGTCATTCGCTATATACACTACCCTCAGTATGGACAATTGACACAAAAAATACACATACATGTATTAGAGACAACTCGCGTCCTAAATGATACATTAACAATATGATCTGTACTAAATGTTCCTTAATCATTGACTTTTTTTCAAACTTTCAATTATTTTTGAAACATTTCTCATATTCTTCACTTGTATTAATTATTAACATTAACCTTTCGTGATTAATTGATTAATTTGAATTGTATGCAATAATCAACTAAAATGGTTCACACCGAAATTGAACTGTTTGTAGTTTCTATACTTATATAGCTAATTATTTGTTAATATAAATTACAGTTTGACGAATGACGATTATTAAATGTTTAAATGTTAACCAAAGCATTTGTTAAAACTATTTGTAATTTGTATCAGACTATATTTATGTTATTAAATTGTTCAAATCCAATAAATACAAAACCATAAGACCATTTTTTTTTGGGGTAGGTAAGGATGGGAAATATCCGAGGTATAAGTTATAGATTTTCCATTTGAAAATAAATATGAAAAATATAATAATATATTAATACCAAACGTCAATTCATAGACATATATGTGTATATAATAAACAACAAACCAAATGGAATATAAACAATTAATTGAAACGGAATTGATTAAAATATTTTAGTGAGAGCCCGAAATCATTATTTTGAAAATTATAAATCATGGAATTCCAAAAACTGACGGTAAATGACAAAAACCTATGTTCCATGTTAAATTTGAGCTTGATTCGTTGCCAAAATCAAACCATCGATTTACCGGCGCTAGTCTTGCCAGAAAATTCCTCGAAATATTTTTTTATTACTTACAGCAATTTCTCACACCACTAACATTTTCTTGTCATATGTACCACTTGACGAGATTTCTTTTCTGTTTTACTGCGCACGTCACGACACCCATCGTTACAAAGCAAGTAGATTACATTTGTCAAAAGAGAAGAAACAACGGATGATATATTGATATGCAATGTACATTTTTTTTCTCGAGACTAGGAATATAAATGAATACTAATTGTTAGGTATTTAGAAGTTTAGAATATTAGACAAACAAAGGTTATTATTAAATAATGTAAATCAAATACTATAGTTATACGCAAAAATTGTTGTATTTTTTTTATACATAATATTATGTTTACAAATATCTATACTATAAAGTAACACCATTGTAAATCAGTTTTAAAAAATAATAAATCACAATAATATGATGTAGTTTAAATTCAATATAACAGTATAGACAATTCAAAACTTACAAGCAGTCAATAAAATTAGAATTTGCCATAACCAAAATGCATTTGAATTAGGGTTTATAAATAATGGTATAATCAAATAACCAAAATTATATTGTGGCCTGTGGGAAACAATAATTTACTAGGCAATTTATCCAAAACATTGAAAAAGCTCTATGATAGAAGAATGATATATGATGATATAAAATAAATGTAGGTACTTACTAGTCAATACAATCTTGACAATTCGTTACAGAAAAGGTTAACAATTAACGAGCAGTTTTGTATTAAGACGTATGCTCAAATAATTATTTATATTATATTTAATAACGTATTAAAAAAATTCAACTTATTCTGCGCTATAGTAAGTTTTGACTTTTGACAGCTTAATAAAATTAGGATCCTCCATCATTGAGTAAAAAACTGTAATGGATATCTTAAAATAAGCACACATCATAGGTGGTAAAAATGTAAAACCAATACGTTTCTCGACCGGCTCAAAATTTAAAATATAATCATTATGTACGATATACTTTAGATAATTAACTAAATTGACTTAATTTAAATTGTAATGAGGATATTTTAATTTTAAATACAATACACACAGTACTTATATGTCTAAATAAAATTAATATAACTAATAACTATACATAATTGTTGATGTTGTTTAACATTTAGGAAATAATTAATAATTTTCCAAAATACGAACTTTTACTTTTGCGGATGTTAATAGTTTTTTTTTCTATGTTTGTAATATGCCAATCATTATTTCTATACATATTAATGTTTACAGTTTAACAAGAAAACTATTCGTTTTATGATAAAGTGTAATATTTGTGAATATAACATAATTCAAATTTATGCTCTTGGATATTATTTAAAAAATTTAATTTTACTAATTGTTTATTGTATTTATTTTAATTTCATATTAAAATATGATATTTATATTATTAAAATGAATTCGAAGCATATTTTATTACGTATGTTATAAATTAAAACTTTGTGGTGCGCATTTTAATATTTATTTTGAAAACTCAATCGAAAATATATTATTTTCAAGAAAAAAATTAACATCATAATATAGTGTGCATAAATATAACTAATTATATAATTTAATTTATCTGGAGCGAATCTTGTACACCCAAGAAAAAGTGAATTCTATAAAAATTATGTATGAAAAAAATCTTTATCATAACAAATCAATTTTCGTAGTTTTGCTTGTTAAATAAATATAAAACCGGTAACTAATTTTGAGATTTGTATGACAGTTTATGAATTCAAATTATTTCTATTCAAAATAATTCAAACTCTCCAAATTGTTGATCAAACGAATACATATTCACCTTGTAAAAATGGAAATGTTTATAATTTTCAAAAGTTATTTGTATAACCTAAAGTTTTATCGACGATTTTTATTTATTTCTGAAACAAAATATGGTCGTGCATATATAATACTAAATAGATATCTATATATAAGTAAAATATACCTATTCATCTTTCGATTAGGTGAACACGACGATTACAATCGAGAAATTCTCAAAAAATAAAATATATCGGATGATCCGGGATTGTTCTGGATTTTGCAATTGTAATTTAAAATCGGTTTCGGAAACTTATCCAATATAACTTTTCGTCTTTGCTCATTCCATACCCAACTTTTCTACCCCCTCCCGCTAATGCCCACTCTTATATTATACACATATAGCCACAAATACATGCTTACGTGTCACACGTCCCCCCGGGCTCGCGCCAAAAACTCGACGAATTGAAACGTTTTTTTTCAACTGCAGTTTACTATCTCGTTTGCCTTACCCTTACCTCACAGGTGAGATGGCCAGTCACGCACCTTTGGAGCGGTTCCAAAAAGGATTCTTGCCGAAAAGTAAAACCTTTTTATTTTTATTTTATACCATTAACGTTGTTCACGTATATACTATATTATGTACATACCATGTTATGTATACATATACAACGTCGGAGGTTCTTTTATCGGATAATTTTATTACATTTCTATACGACTTGGCTTTTTTTAAAAATCCCACACTGCATAACAGTCCATATAATAATCTGTTGTCTTACATGTTTTTGGAGTAGGTACCTATACTATACTTCAACATATTAAACGTTGATTTATCGTCGAAATTCAAAAGCTCTTTCTTTTAATCAATACTTACTAAAAGTCTACGCACAAACAGGATACAATATAAAATGTGTAATTTACAATAATTGTAATATATTGTATTTGGCCATAAAATGAAGTTAGTGGAAAAACCACGTACCAACATTGATGAAAAACGTAATTTATAAAATGCGAGCCAGTAGGTAACCGCACTGCTGTACGATAGCGAGTCGAATATCCAAGTGTACTTCATCACCGAGTACCACAGAAGGTCACTGTAATATATTATGTTTCAAATTTGAATTCAATAATTAATTATTGCAATACGAAAAAAAGATTCTGTGCATTCAATGCCATCTTCAAAATCTATACATATAAAATCAAAATACCACTTAGTCACTGATCGCTGTAACTCAATAACTACGCAACGTACGAACTTGAAATTTGGAATAGAGGTTTTTCTAATATTTTCGCCGCGCAATAAGAAAGGATTTGCCAAAATTCGCATTTTAAAGAGGTGTTCGAACAGGGACATTGAAGTTTACATTGGAAATTTTATTTTTATTTATTAATAGTTCCCATTGGTTACAGTCAACAGTAGAAATTATTTGTGTTTATCAATTATCGGTTGCCATTGGTTTTTTGGGCAGATCAAGTACAAGCAATCAAATCGAATTATTGAAAATTGCCTACCAAGGTGATTGGTGGCCGAGTTGCACTTATTGCAGGGTGCAGCATGTTACACCCAAAAGTAGTTGAACAAACATAATTTTTTTAAGATTTGCGTTTTTTTACGGGTAATGAAGTGCTATAAAAATGTATTTACCATTAATACCGCTAGAAACATTTCAATACGTTTTCATCAACCATTTTTTTATATTCACTTGCCAATCACATTAAACGATAAAATTGAAATAAAAAATTATACGCACCATCGTCCGAAAACAAAATAAACAACCAATCACGGGCGAAGCTGTGATGGGTCGGCTAGTTATGTGTAAAACCGAAATATAATGAATCAGATAAATCAACATGATATTATTATATTCAATTATAATACAATAAATACCTATAAGATAATAATAGTTAAGTATGCGTTTATATTTCATAGAGATATTACATTTATTATACAAAAAAAAATAATGTATCTATTTTTTGTTTTAGTTGTAATAATTTTATAAAGTAATAAGTAATAACTGTTAAGTCGTATAAAAACGTACAATGTACGATTTGAACGAAAAATGATCATTAAATAAAGTCTTAGATGTTTTTTTAAATACAGTAAATATTAAATATTCATTAATAATGTACAGACATTGTTATAATGGTACCGTGGATATATTATATTGCGATAACATTGTTTGTATTTGATCGGAATGGTCGAGTGGAGTGTGAAACAAAAATTTCCAATTCTAATCATAGTTCTAGGGTTTCCCGCTAAAAGTAGATGAATTGAAGTTTAATATTTAATTATCCCAACAAAGTCGATACGAGTTTGAAATTCGAAGGCATCCCGCGGTGATAACTAAAAGTGAATCAGCTCGCAAATTCCTTTGTAGTGATCGCATTAATTATTAGTCTGTCTGCTATATATTATATGTATATATATACAAAGTGACCCATTTAAGAGTATACACTCTTTAAATAAATAAAAGTAAAGTAAAATTTAAACTTTTTTTTAAATATTATTTTTACAATTTATATCGATATAATTGTCTAACATTTTTAATTTCATATGCCATAGCAGAATATTTTTCGTAGTTGATCGGTACATAAAAATCGAATTTAAAACGGGTAGTTCATTATTAGTTATAGGTACTTGCTTATAAGTTTTTTATATGTTTGACGAGCAGAGTAGTTGACCAACATTTTGATGACCTTTTTCGTCTTTTTCGAACCGCCCGGGATACTTATAATAGTCGTGAATATGTATGAGAAGCGAGTGCATTCTTATTTCCGTGTTTAATATATTGATAGTATAGTAGTATACACAATATGGCATTACCGCCTGATGGTATATTGCACAACAGAAATTTAATCACGGTCTCTTTATTAGGTAGGTAATCTTATTATTCCTTTTATACAAAACAGCAAACAATAGAAAAGGTTGGCTAAATATTATGGAAGAGTAAAATTTAAGAGGTAAAATTAAACACATTTTAGGAAATTAAGAGTTAGTGGGTAAAAGTAAATTACAACATGGAATACATGAATATTAAAGCAAATGGAGATTTTGTGTACCTACTATATATTATCAAGTCGTAGTTAATTTTATACCAAAAAACAGTTAATTTTAGCGAACTATTAATGAATACTTGCAACTTAGATCGTAAAAGTCCAAACAACGTTTTTTCCATTCCTTACAACACGCCTTACTCAAAATTTCACATTCAACTAATTATAAATAATTTTTGGTGTCAAAATAGCATCTAAATATTGATACAAGAAAAATAACATATAATTGTCTGTCTTATTCTACACAATACACATTGTTTTATAATTTGTGATCATAATATTAATTATTGTAAAAAAGACATCAATCAATACATTAAGGAAAAATGTGATTTATCAGGTTCCATCATGTGACTTAATAATTCAGAGGAAAATTTATCCAAACCTCGGTATTTTTTTTCAATCATGACCTTTTTTTTCTTTTAGTACCGAACAACACGATTCAACAACAATGGTTATTGTTTATTAATTATTCGCTATAGACCATAGAGTATAAGATAAGAAAAATCTAAATAATATTATATTTATTTATTTTTTTTTTTTTTTTGTTTATTTATTATTACTACTTCTAAATTTCTGAATTAGTTTTTACAAACTACATATTTTAAAAACGATATTATTACTGTTCATTAATTCAGTACCTACTTATGTCGTTTGAATTTGTAGTCACATATTTTTGCTCAGTTGATTGGGTATTTTGCTATCTCATTTTTGTTTCTCATATCGATGACACTCAGTTCATACATGTTTCACTGTGAGTTGAGTTCTACTGATTGTATATGTCAGGGGTACTTCTATGACCATTGGCCATACAGTATCAGCTGTGAGGTAGCTTTGAATGCCCAATTCTTAGCCTATATCTGCATATATATATATATATATACTGATTTTTATTATTAACCAAAGCATTTATGTATCATTCATTATCGTGATAATTTATACTTCCATCAGTTTTCAGTAATTTGTGTTAAGATCGATTATTGTTTATTTTTGTTCTAACCAGTCGGGCAAAAAAACAATCCACTTTATTTAAGTACAATTAACCTTACTGAACATACACAGCAGTGGTATTTGTACGGTAATTTATTGACTCAATTAAAAATAATTAGGTATACTCAACAGTTAACGTTATACAATGGTCAACAAATTTAACGAATCTCAATAAGAAACAAATAATTATCTGGACGATTTTTTCTTCTTGAAAGTTTCTTCTGTTTTCGTTGCCTATCGCAATTTCACTGTTTATACCTTAGTTTTAACAACATAATGTATATACGCTTAGTTTTTAGTATTATCGTTTAGTTGCTCCAATAATATTAACTTCTATAAATGCATTAATTATCAACACAGTATATTATTAAACGTAGAAACAGTGCATACAAAAACAAACACTATGCTTGAATGAAGACGTATTCCCCTAATGTATTACAAAACTGTTATCTAATGTTCGATTTTAGATAAAAATTACAAAAAACAAGAATTCTTGGTCTTTAAAAGAGATTATACAAATCTTATTTGCATATATATTAAGTATACCTATATTTTGCTCATCGTTGATGCAGGGAAACTGCTTGCACATTCCTTACCAAAAATGTGAGCTTTAGTACCTATTTTAAATTAAAGTAACATTCCACTGATGACACTTTGACTTTGAGGAATTATTTAGCTAAGTATTGAATTATTCAAAGTACTTATGCCTGAATGGTTTCAGTTGATGGTAATTGGTAGGGCAATGTGAGGATGTATTCTTTGTAGGGACTATAGATTAGAAATTAGAAAATGTAGGTATTCAATAAACAGTTTATGGTAATTGTTTGTTATCGCCCCGCCAACTTTAATGTGCCACCCTAAATGTATCAATTTTCACAAGGAAACCGACCCCGACATCATATTTTTTTTAAATACCACCATAATACATTGAAATAAAAGTAAACAATCATAATATGTTGTTTACAATCATTAATAGTAACGGATTTGATAATCTATTAATATTTCATATAATATACAACACGTAAATAATTATAAACAAATAATATTTTTTTTCTAAAGATCCTTTAATCGTATTTTTTTACCATTGTTACACATTTTATTTGTTTTAACGATATATTTTTGCTGTAAACGTGTGAATATCAGTACCATACATTGCTGTGTGTATCTAACTAAAAATAATTCTTAGCAGACATCATACTAACATATTATTCAAAGTAAATACAAAATAAAATTTAAAATATAATGAAAAGTATTCACACTTGTTCCAGATAAATCCCATACTAGACTTACCTAAACAATTAAGATTAATATATATATTGATAAAGAACAATATTAGTCATGAATATCGAATGTATATAACGATATGTAATAATATAATATAATGTAACTGATTTGTCTAACCTAACCACCAAAGTCTAAGCTTTAAACGATATATTATGTTTAATAATTATTTTAACAGTCGTGGCTAATGAATTCATATTCCTTTAACTATTGCATATATTATATATCTGTTTTTAGTTATACTTCCTAGTTGATATTTAGCCAATTAAATATTAGAATTGGGTTGTACTTTCCAATTAGAATATGCATTAATTAAATGCAGAATTAAAAACGGAAATAACCAATAAATTATCAGCCACAATTAAAATCTATTCGACGAATAATTATTTTAAGATAGTATAACACACACACATACACACACACACACACACACCAGGAAAGTTTCCAGTGGGCCGATTGTCGTATAACTCGTCAAATTTTGACGAAATTCCAAAAACACAATTTATGCAAATTATTTAGTCGTTAGGTAGTTAGAAATTAATAAAATGTTTTATTTTGATATCTACGGTTAGAAAATCTAATACGAGATTCCTCACAAGTTGTTAAAATAAAATTGTATAGCTAAGGATTGAAAATTTAAAACAAGGTTTCTTATAAATAGTTCATTCTTTAACCAAAATATCTAAAATATATATAAACTCAGATTTTTTATGGACATTTTAATTTTAAATATGGACGTTATCTGATATTTTAACTAAGAATTATGATTTGTTGTAATTTAAAAAATATTATTCGCGTATACTTGAAACATTTGAAGTATATTATTATATTTTATACACATGATATTTTTAAATGCAATTAATTCAACCTACTGTATTAAAAAGAGTAAAATAACTTACTTTAATAGCAATAATATCATAAAATACATTGAATTATACCTATAGGCACTCAGATTTGTTTTTCATTTAAAATTATATAATATCATTGAAATATCAAATTAAAATTGAACACAATATCCCTTACACAAAGCCTGTCACTCAGTAATTTTCGGGGCCAAATTTTTTTGCGAATCCACCACTGCATACATACCATAACATTTTAATAAAAGTGTTTATTGTTTTCAACTTAAATATTGATTTTGTTTTATCAAATAATATAATATATTCTAATTTTTAAAGATGACGTATGGTTCAAAATTTGTATGATTTATAGTTCAATAATAATATTTTCCTTGGATGCATTCCCAACAGTCTTGTCTCCACCATAAATGTTTGCAGAGCGGCAAGTAATAACCCTGCAATAACCCCTTTCTATTTCATCCGAACATTTCAAAGGCGTGGTATTCCAATTTTGATCACACGATGACAATTTGGGTTGATTCATGTTATGCTGTAATTTCGCTTGGCTCTTAACAACTTAATATAAACTGAACATTTAGTGTACTAACAACAACATCGTATATTCAATTACAGCTTTGTGATTATGCACCACACGCACATTAACATCTTAATAATGTTAATGATAAATATGTTACCAATATATTACTATCATATTATTTACCTATTTGCATTTGAAAACCTACAATATATTATTGTACACACATTCATTGATACCTACACAATATGATTACGAAATTATACTGAACAATAAATTAGTTTGTGATTTTTGGAATCCTGAACATATGTTATATTTTAATATACGTATAAAAGAAAAACAGATACGTAAAACAAGTTTGTTATAATAGACAATTTGCTCGAGAACTCAGCAAAAACACACGTTAAAAATGTTAAAGGTTTGAGGTTAAACAGTAATTAATAATTACTGTACAAAAAATAACCAAAATCCACTTGTTACTTATTGTTTGAAAATAAGATCAGGTCGTAGGGTCAACCATAATGTTTTACAAAGAAATTAAAATATTATGATAGTAATTTCAAAGGATTTAATTTGAATGTTAGACAGCGATCATTTCTTATACGGATGCAAACGAGTTGTGTCCCAAATACTGAATTGTGTCGCTTGGACACGAGTTTGGTCCAACCAATATTTTATTTTATTTTTATTTTTATTTAATACGAGCATAGCCCAAAGTATAGTAATAAGCAATAACTAAATAAATTAACATGCAAATAGCAATTCAGTGAAAGTGAAATGGAACTAGGTATATAGGTTAATGTAAAAATGTAGGGTAGACGTTAGCAAGCCGCACCACGTGGTGAATTAGATTGTTCAAACTAAAATTAGTGGTGTGCAAAGAGATAGGAAAACCGGTGGTAGAATCAGACGTGGAGTGACTAGAATGTTGGTGAGGAAAAATAGCGTAGGTGCGTCGGTAGTAGGTATCGTTGATGAGGTTTCAGAGGAACTTCAAGTTAATGTCAACTCTTCTATCGGCTAGCATTGATAGACCAAGCTCGTGGAGGGCTGGCGAGTAGTCTGCAGTGACTACTAGTCATGCAACGGGTGGGGGATATTCAACACATGGCCGGCATGGGATGGAATGCGTCTCTGTATTTCGTGGGCTGAGAGTAAAAAGGTTCTATGTCAAAATATCTAATTTTTCAGGAGAGATTTTTTAAGGTTTGTTGTCAAATACTTTTTATCATATAAGGGTAATGGTTTATAATTGATATCAAAAATCAAGCATGTTGTCTATAATAATATAACATACAAATATAACATCTCACTATTTTAGTTAATTCTCTAAAATATAAAACAACAAAAATGTAGTTTAGAGTAAAAAGTTCTATACAAAGGACTATATTACTTGATAAAATTTTTTTATTTAATAGATAGAACCTATTTACCCTTTAGTGCAGGGGTCGCCCGCGTAGCAATTTTATGGCCCGCGATAATAATTTATAATATTATACAACACGTTATCTTGCTGATAAAAATTGGGATTCTCACGAGAAGTTAGTTATACAATATGAAAAAAAATAGATATAGTATAACATTGTACACGTTCTAGTTTCGTTAACATCGATAATAATTTATATACAAAACGAAATACGATTAGTATTAATGAATTGATTTTCTATGAAGTGTAATCGTCTCAATTCTGTGTTTCAAATTTTGTACGTGTACTCTATGGTACGTGATGTACTTAAATAAATAAATTTAAATTATCTAATATTCGTTTAAAAAAATAAGGTGTATTCAAATTATGGCCCGTGAAAATTTATTTTTATTTTGGCCATTTGACACAGGTTGCCGACCCTTTAGTGCATTACATTAATTTTGATCAGTCAGGCCAACATAATAAATATAATATGATATAATTTTATCTAAAACGTCAATTATTAATATTTTATTAAATCACTTTTTATTTAAATATTCTGTGTAAATGTATAATACTGTGAGTAACATTAAATACATTTAATAATAAATCATAGGTACTTCAATAATTCTATTTTAATTTATAATATATTTCACCACGTCATGGGAAATTAGATTTAAACAAAAATTAAGTCAAAACACTCAAAACACTACCCAAAAACAATCTATTTATAAATGGTATTCAATAACAGTCACATAATCTGATAACAATATTATAATATTATATTATTATATCCGATTGGCGGGATGGGAAACATTTGTTTTGACCACGACACAATAATTATCGTATCGACATATTGATATTATTGTGCTATTGATAGTGATAGAACTCTTTTACTCTTAATAATGTTTTTGTAATTCAATATAGAACCATTTTATCCTCAAAAAAAGTATGGAGTAAAAAGGTTCTATCGAATACATTCGAAAATATGTTAATTTTAAAGACATAAAACCTTTTTGCTTTGTGTATCTCATTCATTATTACTCGTAACAAACTAATTTCTAGCTCAAAACATGCGCCATTGAACACTTATAAGGAATATTTGGAAAAGTGAATTTCGAAAAAAAAAAAACATAGAACCTTTTTACTCTCAGCTCACGATTTGTTCGGACCGGACAGCACTAGAGCGCGGCCGGCCTATCAGATTATGGCTCTACCGCGCATGCGTTGCCATCACCGCTATGTTCATCGCCGTCCTCGCGCACGCTCGGTGCCCGGACAAACGTGTTGTTGACCGTTTCTGTGATCGAAATGATTCGAATTTGTTCCGTTGTTCCGTGTTCGCATCGTAAATTATAGTGTACGTCCTGTTAACCTCGTGGGTTCGTCGTAATGTTTCTACGTCGTGTTTTTGGATTCGTAATTTGATGCGTATGGTCGTCGTCATTCTTCACGCGCGATATTATGAGCCGTTGTTACATTCCTTTTCTCTAATATCGTCGCTGTGGTAAAGTCGCGGACTCACGATTCACGAAGCTGCTTGATCTTGATGTACACGTGTTCGTCACCGCCGTGTGTTGTGTCGTCGCCATTGGCGTTTCGTTTGCGCGCGTACGCCCCGTCCTCTCCTGTTGTGTTTATGGTTTTACCTATCCGCCGCATTGTTGTAGCTGTCACTTGTACGGATAAAGGGCTCGTCCATCAGGATCTCATTTTCTTCACCTTGTCAAAATCCACCGAGTGAGCGGGTTTGGATGTACTGGTCAACGGAAAGGTACGTCGTGTGGAGCAAAGTGTCCAGTCAGCTGCCAGGTCAGACGAAACACACCTTATTATTATTTTTTTTTTTTTTTTTTTGTTTATTTAAAGCCTCAACAACAAAGGTTATTGGCTTGCGATATTTACATTTTTACATTTTTAGATATAAAACAATTATGGTTATTACTAATTCTAAGTTTAAGGGTGTACAAAATATTATTATTTTGTTAACACGACGATTGTTATCATCGTCGTGCGTATTTATTGTGTATTATTTTTTTTGTATTATCAATCATTGTCGTGACTGATATTATTATTATAATTAATCTGCAATGCGCGGCCTAAACATAGCATTTAAGACGCTCTCATATTACAGTTTTCGTTAAGCTTATATAAGCGCAATATATTTATACAGTCCACTTCATAAAACTATCTAGTTGTTTTTATTTGTTTTGTTTCATCAATTTGATAGTAGTATAGTACCCAGCGTTACGAATAAACTAGTCGAGATACAACCGTATTCGTTTGAATCGGCTATCGCGGCTACACAGTATTCGATCTATGATTGCAGAGTCGAAGGCTGGGTGGGAATCCCACAAGACTGAACCATACTCAAGCAGGAGTTGCACTAAGAAACAATAGAGAGCCTTTAGTGGAGAGGGTAAGCTTAAAGTCAGACGATATTTACTTTACGAACCCAAGTGTCTTATACACCTTACAACTTATTGATTGGATGTGATAGTGGAAACTAAGGCCAGTGTGGACAAAGAATTCCCAGGTATTTTTTCGAATGATCGATGCAAGATTAATAGTATTCATCGAGTAGGCGTGTATAATTTAAAGTATGAGATCTGGAGAAGAACATGGACTGGAATTTACTGACGACAATTTACATATATCACAAATACACTGGGATGTTGATAAATAACTCGTTTATTTCCATGTTTAGCGCACACTATATGCGCAGAACGATTTTGCGGACATGCCTGTTTATTTAGTCATGGTCTTACCATTGAAAAACAGTGCTAATTTGTGATAATCCATCGGCCGCTCTACAAGGCAAACGGCTGAACATATAATGGCATATTATAAGGTATCAATCAACCAGAAATATTGTGCAGAAGGGAACGGGGAAATCCACAACCAGATTGGTTGGATGGCTTCAAAGTTACAATCAAAATGTTCAAATGCTTTTAAGTCCGATTTTTCGTACATATGCGACGAAAATTGCGTAAAATATAACAATGTCCCACCGATCCGCCGCTCATCCATCCCACTACTCTCGTTGCTGCGGCTATTAGTGGTAAAATATCAACAATATGAATATTAAAAGGACAAATAATGTATATTATATTATTTATACAAACATGAAACATGAATAATTTATAAATAAATAAAGAGTAGGCGCGTAGCCTTGAGTATTGTTAGGCGTGTATTTAACGACCAGTTTCGAATTCAAAATTCATTTTCTGTAACTACCATAATACATTTACGTACTTAAGTGTTTTAAAAAAAGGTATTGCATAATAATATTCTATCCTAAAACACGTTATCACTTATTTCTAGTCACGTAACGATGACTTACAAATAATAAGGTATCAACAAAAATGAGTGACATCCCAACAAAAGTCTTTGAGCTATAGATATCATTTATTAAAAAATAATATATGTTTAGAATAATGTTATCATAGATGTCAGATCGAATACATAGTATTATTACTATAGTCATATCTTGGAAGTATTCACCGATAATGATAATTGGTAAAGTTAAAAATATAAAAATGCTGGTAAGTGGGTGTCACTCTGCTGTACAGTAGGTTACAATTAGGTGACTGTAATGGATGGTGTTAAATTTGAATTCGATAATAAAATCACGTTGCACACGAAAATGATTCTGAGTGGAGACGGTTTACCAGCCTAGGATATTTTATATTATATTTATATTGTTATTATTAATACAGTAGCTGGTTAAGTTGAATGATTATTTATTATTTTTTTATTATCATTTTCTAATTATATAAACGTTAAACTACTTTGATACTTATATACTTTTAAAAGGCTAATCTCAGAAACAACACGACCGATTTAGCAGATTCTTTTTTGGTAATTGTCAGGACAAGGTTTTTTTTAAAACAATTTTAGGAAAATCCACCGGTTAAGTAAGAAATCTAGAAAGAAAAAAATACAACAGTGGCGAACCTTGTATTAAATTGTCAAGTTTTTTGACTCAACTAATAAAATTAATTGAAATTTGTAGAAAAAATAACGGAAAAAAATTTATATTTTTAAATGTTCTTAAATAGCTCAAAACAAGTCAAAATATTTTTAAAATTGTATGGTGTATAGAAAATGATAAAATAAATATTTGGTGTACATTTTAAGTATCTACAGTTATTCGTTTTTGAATTACAATTTACAACAAAATAAAAAATCGTTCAATGAGAAATCAAGTCAATATATTATATTGTAAACATTTGAACTTCAAAAGCTCATTAAAATTTAATTTTACTTTTTTATAGACGAACTTATGAAAAATCGTGTATTAAATTTTAGATTTCAAAATAAATTTCTAACTCAAAAGAATTTGCGCATTTTCGTGATTTTTACGTATTTTGTCAAAATTCGATCTTTAAATACTTGTAAAAAATAATTTTGACTAATTTTTCAATATTTTTTCAACTGCCTTTGTAAAAATATATTAAGTGTCTTGTATTACATTTTTAAGCTTTTTTCTCGACGAATAAAATTGTATTGACATTTACAGATTTAAAAAACTAAAAAATTGGAAACAGCTCAGAACAAGTAAAAATAGTTTTATGGTGTATATAAAATGCTAATATAAACATTCAGTGAAAATGTCATGTATGTACGGTCACTTGCATTAGAGTTACACCGGAAACGAAAATCGATTTTGTCGAAACCCGATTTTCCGTAAAAATACCCATTTTTCCTTAATTTGTTGGTGGTTTTTCCCGGCGCTTTTGAAAACTTCTGGGAATTTTAAATTTTTACCTCCCGAATGTACCATCTAAATTCATTTTCCTATCAAACAAGATACCGAAGTTGAAAGTCAAACCATCATTTGACTACTTTCATGGACACAGACAAAAAGAAAAAAAACAACACATTATTGTAAAATCAATACATTCGTCGCTCCGTTCAGAATCTAAAATGTATATTATTTTATAATCCAGTTTAACTGTTTTAATACCTATACTGTCGTGCAAATTTAATTTTTGTTATTCCTTCAAGTAATATTCAGTGTTCTCGTTCGTCATATATTTAAATATATTATTTTACTATAATATCGCATGCTTAACGAACCGTGTTTTTATAAGCTGTTGATTTTCACCGTGAAGTATTTCAACGAAAAGCACATGCAATTGATATTTAAGTGTAATTTTAAATTATCGGACATTTATTTCTACGAAACGTTGGTAATTTTATCACCAATGATGTTGAGATACAATAATAATTTTAAAACTCTAGACGTTTTAAACGGCAGTCACTTCTGTTGAAATCAGTTGACGAATTGGGGTGGGTATACGACCGTGGTCATTGTAAGTTTTTCTGTATAATATACTGTTTCTGAATCCTATTGAATAGAGTAACAGCTGAATGAGGGTTAGATCTTTTCGTAGACACCAAATGAATACATTTATCATATAAATCCCGAAAACAATGCAATAATAATAGTTATTATAATATGTGATGTGTGCTAATGACAAAATATTTAAATTGTTCGATTTATTTAAATCGTCAAATAGGTTTCGTACTTTTTGCGAACATTTTTTACCAAACGGCATTATTAACTCATATAAAACATTATTTTTTCGATTGTAATTTGATTTCTTATTCAAAATACGGCGTCTAGAACAGTGATGCCTATAGGCTATAGTTTTCTTCAAACATAATATTATCTTTTTTGTTAGGTATTTTTGAAACATTTAAGCATGTCGATGACATCATTCATTTCTACGTAAATATTAATTGTTAGTTTTCTAACAAATGTTCAATATGCAATGATATATAATTTGGGATTTTATCGTTTGAATTAACAGACATTTTTATCAAAATTATAATTTTGTAAGTAAATAATACACTCTGTACGAGGCTCTTCTTATGGATTTTCTGACTTCATTTGAACCCTTAAATATATTATTCCTCCCAATTCACAATGTCAACGCATTCGAACACTGGCGCTGTACTGCACATAATTGGCCTTAAATATTTGAATACTTCATCAATAAAAGATGTCTTCGAGATGTATTTTGAAAAATTTTTGATCATAATAATAAATACTACAGTTTAACATATTATATATTTTGGCTTAAAAACCAAATTTAAATTTTTAAGAAATAAACTATACATGTTGATGTTGTATAACATGCAACAGTGCCAAAATATGCGAGTTATTAACATATTACTTAGATAATTATATTTTATTTTATTATAGCTTATTTATATAAAAAAAAAAAATTAAATTAATAATAAAATATAATGTCGGTAACAAACTCAGTATATAATTTGAAAAGAAACATTTTTAACTCTGATTTATAATATTAAAAATAATTAATGGATTTTTTAGTGTTTTTGAGAGTAAATGTGTTTGAGGCCTTTTAGATATATGTTTATTGTATATGAAATTTCGTAATTAGATTGTTTAAACTTTTTTATAGGTTTAACTTAATTATTTTTTTAAAAATATCTAAGTATACTTTTTAAAGTGTTTGAAAACACTATTATTATATAAACTATTTATTTAAACTTTAAAGAATTATCTTTGATTAAGTATATAATATCTAAGTTTAAAATAACCAACTAAAACTGTCAAATATTTTTTGAGTATAAAATATGGTAATATCATACAACCAAATCCCATAATAATAATCTTTGAATATTAAAATAATTAGCCCTCAATATATTGATAAAAACACAAAATGTAATTATTTATTAAAACGAGTGAGCTTAGGTTGAAACTTTTGAAACTTTAAAAATAATAACTCATTATTATCTTTACTGAATATTGTAAATTTTCAAATTCGTTTTTAAGATAATAATAATCACAATGTGTAAATTAATGAAACTGTAAAGAAAATGTCTTTCATATAAATTAAATATATATTGCACAAAATACAATTATATATACAAGATATACGATTTGTTTGATAACTGTTTGGATAAGTTTATAATCGAATCAAATTTTTAGTTGTGTAATCAAAATATTCTGACGCATTAATACTTCGCTGAACTCACAACAAGTATTCCCAATTTGTTTTCATAGTTTCATACTAATAAACAAGAAACAACTAACAATTCATTATACTTCATCTATTTTATTTTTAATTAAATTAAATTCCCTTTTGACAAATAATTTTATAAATTAGAAACCACTTTTAAATAAATCATTTTTAACTATACTGTATAATTAGAAAAATAAACAAAAATACTTTATCGTTACATTTTTACGCTAATTTGTTTAAGACTATAGCTATTTCTAAAGTTCTAATTACTATATTATATTATGATTGACATTTGTAGTTGGAAAATACAGTAATTTTGTATATTATCTATTTATTGAAAGCCATTGGTACTAATATATTATTTAAATATTTTCCAAAATCAATAATCTTGTAGACATTTCTTAGATTTTACTATGACCTAAATGTGTGACACTTATGAAATATGTATTGCCTATTTTAATTACAATTTGGAATGACGTAAAAGTTATTTAATTTGAAAGTAATGATAAGAAATTACATTTGAAAAAATGGATATGAGCAGAGCTTTGTTGACTTTTACTATATTTAATTTAATATAGTAATGCATTTGATAAGATAACCTTGGATGAAATTCGTAGTAATTACAGTTTATTTGAATAAATTTTCATAATTAAAAAGATCTTTTTTATTTTATCTTGGTTAGCTTAAAAATATCTTTTTGTATAATTCATCAAATTCACTATAGTTTAAATTTGGAATCTTGAGTCTAAAAATACAAATATCATAAAATGAAGTAGGTACAAAAATTATGCATCTTAAAATATTTTAAATCCAATATTATAAATATTAAATCAACAATAAATTTAAATTATAAAATATTTCCTCATAACATTGAACATAGACAATTTATTTGGATTTTAAAATAGTCGGAAAAGATACAACGATTTGGTGTTGATGACTAGTCTATTGTAATTGAAAATATCGTATCTAGGCCATTAAGTTTATTTTTTTAGTACCTATATCTACTCTAGAAATAATTAAGTATGACATAATAATCAAATAAAAATTAAATAATATTTAAATTCTTAGATTTATGATTCTTTTGTTGTTCTAACCATTTATTTATAAGTCAAAGTAGTATCAGTATATCATAAGTTACGTGGGTATCTTTGGCTTTCGTAATTTTGAATACCTACCTGTTTCATGTTAAAATGCTGAAAGTATTGAATCGCCTATTTATCAGTCTTTAAAAACCTTTAAAAAATTATGTTGCTGATCGCAAACGTTTCTTTTACAGGGAAAAATAATCAGAAATAAAAATGTATTAATTTTATGATCAATCATTATAACTGAAACGTTTTTAACATTATATTAAGTAGATATTTTCTTTGATCATAGTCATTTTCAGTATTTCGTAACCTTTATGAACATTACATAATATTATGTACCTACCTAGTACCTACATTAATTAATGAGCATAATAATATCTTAATTTACTGTATAAACTAAAAACTGAGAGTAGAATATATTATACTTTACATCCATATATTGTACACACAATAAATTATTATCGTAAATATTACAAAGCACGTACCTGCATGGCAACTCGTCATGTTTGCGGACGTAGCTCTAAGGCGCAACATACCTAAGTAGTATGTATATCTACTTAACATTTAAATAAACAGATAAATTGATTACATCGCACTATTTGTTTTATCTTTTTGTCCGTGTATGGAAAAAATAATGGAACAGTAATACAGGAATCAAGCTCAGGAAAGAAGTTGAAAAAAATAAAATACATTTTCGTGCCAAAAGACTATGTGTTTCAAAAACTGCAAACTACTCGCATTGTATAAAGACGTGTTACTGGTTTTTCCTTTTTTTTTTTTTTTTGGCTCCAAATAAAAAAGGGCGATAACGAAAATACAGGTAAAGAAAAACACGTATACAATGAAACTTTTCTATAATAATTGATACTTTTGTATTCAGTGCCAAATGTCTCTTATATGATACAGATTAAAGATACAGTACATTTAATATACAAGTTCTGTGTGTGTGTGAAATTCAAAAACATTATAATTTATAATTATTATGTTAAAGCTTTTGTACCTACTTGATTTTATTAGACAATTTATAAAATTTTTATCTCAAAATGCATTAATAATATAAAACATACACCGTGAAATCGTCTATATGTTTAAATGTCTGTTGACAGTGTATAATAATAATCATAAAAAATTGTATAAATTATATTAAAAAATATCATAAGTATTAAATTAACAGTTTTAAAAACAAAATATAACTTAAAATCAATTATTTAAATATTTCATCAGTTTTTTATCTCATTCCATATTATCTTTACTCATCTGTAATAAAGCTGTCGTAATTTCGTTCACGCTCCCAAAAATAAACCTAGTTCGGTTCTCGAAATGGAATGAATTTTTAAATCCAAATTTTATCCAATTTTATCTCAGATAATCATAAATTATTACTGTTAACTTTCTGACACTGTTTCTGGTCATTGCCAAATAAGCAGTTCCGTAAAAATTAAACCTTTGCATCCTATTATCAGATGAAACTATTAAATTATAAAATGTAATTCAACGTGATATTTTAATTAAAAAAAAATAAGTAAAAGGAGGACTGAAAAGTCTCACTCCTTGCATGAATGAAACATTGATAATGTTAGAATACGCGGAAACGGAGTTAATAAAATGAAACAGATGAATACACAATGATTTTGTCACGAATTAAGACACATTGTAAATTGAATGACCTCTGTTTTTTTGTCTTTGTTATATAAATCCTTTAAGATACGGGACAAGAAAATTATATGCATTGATGATTTTTTTCTTAAAGATAATAAAGGTTTGGTTTTTTCGAAGTATGAGGTTGAATATTGTGCTTTTACAGTTAACAAAGCTAATTTCTTAAGGGTGCCGTCTAGTTTTTTTCAGTGAAAAGCATCGTTAACAAATCTAATGGCAATACTGTAATGTTTTTTTTTTGTTTTGTTTTGCTTCAGAAACACGCTTTGCTGTCAATGTTCGTTAAAATTGAACAGTATACGCTTTGGTAGTAAAAACCGAAATTTTTACGGATAATAAAAGTATTATGTGTGAATAATTTGATACCAAATATATTTAAATTTATTCATTCTAGAATTACGTATACAATCAGACATTATGCATATTATTATACTTAAACAAAGTTTCTGCAAGTCAGTTTATTATTGGGTAAAAACTAAAAAAAAAGTAAACAATAATAAAAATCAAAAACTTTTTCGTTGTGAATTTACTCGTACTGATAAGCACCAACTAAAGAAAAAATGTTTCCCGATTCTGGTTACTATAAGACAAATTCTTATGTGTTTATCTTATATTTCACATTATGTTAATTTTTTTTAAGGTTTAATTAATTAATCACGAAAAAAAAAAAAAAATTTTTATAACAATTTAACAAACAAACAAAAGTTTGTACGAAAATATTAATGAATTTGATTTACTCGCATAAATAGACCTTATATATTATTATACATCTCCTCTACATACTTATATATCATACCTATCTAATATATAAAACTGTGACTCCAAATAAATGTTAAAAAATAATTTAAATAAAAAATATAAATCTTAATATTATTAAATAAAAATAAAGACAAAATTATCTCAAATAAAAAATTGAACTATAAAATACATAATTTTGATTTAATTTTTTTAATGGATGTTTTATTTATCATGTTTAACTACCTATTTTAAAACATTTTATATACAAAAGCTTAAAATCACTTTTATTGAATACATATTATAATTAATGATGTTTCGATATAATAAGTTTATTATATATTTATATATATATATAGGAAGTGTATTATTTATAGCTTTTGTAAAAATGTACATTTTTCTTCAAACTATTGACGTAGGTAACTAATGGATCATATTTTGATACAATTAAATTAAATTTAAATAAGTATAATTGATTTTCCAAAATGTATACTTTGCTTGAAATGTTTTTACAAGAAGGTAGTTAATCATTATAGGCCATTGGCAATTTCCTTTTATTAATAAAAAAAAAAATATTTAAACTTACATAAATGTTTTGAACTGTAAAATTGACTTATAATAAATAATATCAAACACATTTTGATTAAAAATATTTACAGAATATCAAGAATCAAGTTTTATAACAAATGTTTTTTAAATTATATAGACATTGATTTTATAATAATATAGTAATTGAAAAATGTATATTAAAATGATTTTATCATACATCAAGTTTTGTATTATCAACAAATCCATTTTAGTCTAAACCGATCTATGCTCAAGACCACTTGAGATTTCTAAAGTAATATATTGAATTTCACTTTTTCTTACCAAATCAATCTGGCAATGCAAGACTTTTGTGTCACACATAATCAGAATTACACACTGAGTCACATACAAAAAAAAAAAAAAAAGGTAACCTGAATCTGAATAATATTATGGAGACTTATGGAAGTTTTAGTATAATAATAATGATTAAAAGTATACTTAAATGAATTTATCAACATAAATGATTATTCAAGACATTTCATGAATCGAATTTTCTAAAATACAATTTTAACTTTTAAGTCCATCAAAATAAAGCATTACATATTATCTTTACTTGGAATTTATAGGTACATGTTTCTTTATACTTAAGAAATACTGTCAACAGTTTAAATAATATAGTTACTAAGAAATCTATTTGATTTCTAAAAACAATGAAAAGCCAACAGATTTTTTCTTTCTTTCTTTGAAATCTTCAACAATAGACCTTGTGCGTCTCGTACATATTAGGTTTGTTATATTTTGTATTATTTTATGTTTTCCTTTTATTTTTCAACACACCAGTGGAAAGTTGGAAAATATCCGACCTTGGTCTTCGAACAAATATGCCCAAGGGTTTCTTTTTCTTTACCGTTTATTTTATAAACAAAAGAGGTGAAAATTATGCCCCTAGCAAAGTAGTCAGGATGTGTTATTTTTGAGGTCTTGATAAAATTAAATTTAACTGGATTTTATTTGTCTCAAACTATTTTTGTGTCATCGTCTTTGACTTTGTACTAGAAATATTTAGCGACACCTAAATTCGAATCAGTAAATGACATTTTGTTTGGTGATAAAAAATGGAAGTGTTTTATTAAATGAATATGATATCAGATATTTTCCAATCTTAAGTAAAAGTTATAATATACCATGACTGATATTATTTGATAGTTCGTTCATCAAAACTATTTTTAATTTATCCATTAAAGTACGTCTACAAACCAAAAATAAAATCAACTGACGAAATACCATAAAATTGAAAAATGAATAAAAATGTTCTGCATACAATGCTAAGTTTTTTATGGAGTATATATTTTTATTGCATACCTATCTACCTATAGAAAAGTTAATATTACTTAATGAAAAGTAAGTATAACTTTTTCAAATATTTTTCAATTTATACTTATATAAATTAAAATAAAAAGATTATTTAGTATATATTAGTTAGGTTTATAACAAAATTATTCCTCTTGATTATATTGGGTACTAATTTTACTGTACATTTTTAAAAATGTTCCTAAAATTAACAAGATATCAACTTATTTTTATTTTATATAAATTAATTAAAAGCAAAAATAAGAATAATTTATTTATTTTATTTTTAGTTAAATAATAAATGTACCCATACTATTAATGTTTGCAATCGTTGTTTTTCGTTTAAATTTAATTTTGAATATTTCTTCAAATTGCATTATTATCTCAGATAATGGTATTACATTTTTTTAAATTATTTGAATATGATAAACAAAATATCAAATACAAATTTAACAAATATTATTTTTAATGAACATAATATGTATATACGCATACTTACTACTATAGTTACTGCGAACTTAAACTCTAAGTACCAACCTATTTGTATAAGCATAAGAAAAGCAAGAGCGGAACTTCTTTCTGCGCTATCAAATTCAATATTTTATACGTTGAGATAATACTTAGGTACTAATTATTAAACAAAAGTTTAACTAAAATAAGTATAGTGTATTTAAAGGGTAATTATTTATAATTAAGAGACAATAATGAGAATAATGAATACGCATAATATATAATATATTGTCTTAAATTTAAATGCCTTAAATATGTATATATTTTTATTTATTTTATTCGAACCTAAACTATCTAAAAAACAATGTTTACCATTAGTAATGTATTTATTAGAATTCAGAATTCCTAGATAAACGAACTATGCTCCTTGATAATGTTTAAAAAATATGAACATTCATCGTTTGTTAAGTATTTTTAATAAGACTCCAACGATGTTTTATCTTATATATTTATATTTTGAATAAACGATAGCAGGTTTTATATCCTTTTGTACAAAAATTATAAATTTTAAAGTAAAATGTTTTGAAATAAATTACTAAAATTTGATTTTTCACTAGGTATATGCATAATATTATATTTTATTTTTAGTTGTATAATTAATATACAATAAAATAATTTCAATCCGTTCAAAATTATTATTTTAACGAATGTGATTCTAGATATGGTGATTAAAAAAATATTGATTCAGTTTGATTCCTTTCAGAATTGAACATAATATTGTGATCGGAAACTGAAAATATTATTTCTTCGTGTATTTTTTTCATCCCAAGAGACAGATTTATGATATCCTAAAGTGTGGGTCTCAAATAATCATATCAAGTATTGAATTGTTAAAATACTTTATTTTAACACAATCCTTTACGGATATCAATACCTTGAAAATGAAATAGCTAAATATATAATAAATTGTTTCAATAAAATTAAACAAATAAGATATTAATAGCGTTATTTTAATGTAATTTAATGTAAATCTAATATCTTTATGAACATTACTGAACATCATTAAATCACTTCTACATATTTCTCAGTTTATTCGTTTTGATCTCATGAAAAAAATTAAAATAACGATCAGTATTACATTAAACGTTCAAACAAGAAATTTATTCTGGAATATTATGACATAACATATTTTATATTATTATTCGCTGGTTTTATAATATTATATACAATATGTAGCATATATTTTAATATTTTTTAGTAAAAAAAAAAACAAAATACAATTTTAAAACGGTTAGATTAATCGTTTTTCTACATAAGGATGACTATATAACTGAATTTAATCAAGTTTCAGATAATTTATTATTCATTTTTCACATAGCCCATAAGGAATTATTCGTATCCATAATTTATGTAGTTTTTTTTCTAAGTTGGATGTTTACATTTTTATATTCGTATAGATTTAAGTGGCTAGAGCTTTTTATTTCATGGTTTTTTGTTATTGAAGTTGAGATGTTGTCAAAAAAATATAAAACGTAAAATTAATTTATTTTGTCCTCAGAGTTATTATATTTCAATAAAGTATATTATCCTACGTGTTGTATAATTTATATTTTTTAGTGAAAATTGACAATTTTATTATACTATAAAAATTATTATATGAAACATAAACGTATTAAGAGACACCATTAGTTTATATTTATTCAGATTATAACAAAGTATATTGTATTATAAAATAAAGACAGTTGTCAATAATTATTAGTAAGGATTTGTCAACTAAATTATTGAATTTGTATGTGTAGGTGGTTAGTTAAAATATTATAACATGTAAATAAACAATAATATGCATCGATATTTCAATAAATTAGATTTTTATTGATTTTTAATCTAAAATAAATAAATTTAAATTTATACTACGATAATAATATCAATAGAAATTAAACTTGGTTAAAGGTAAATTATTTAGTTCGTGAATCATGAATTATGTTGATTTAGTGTATAGTTAGGTGCAACTGAAATGGTATTCTAAACAAATAAACCGAAACTGAGAAGTGTCACACAAGACAACTCAAATATCCCGGATTGTTTTGGTATATCTAACAATTGTGGACGACTCCCTGCTCACACCACTTTGTCCAAATACGATTTTATCATATTATTATAATATTTATGTCGCATAGAGATGTGAGAAACATAATAGTTCAAATAAAGTAGACAACCGATCTCTCAGTTGGTATAATATTGTTATTAGTAGGTAAATTATATGTACAGTTTTGTTGGTAATTAGTTAGTAAGAGCATACGTATTGTAATAGTATGTGTAATTATCAGACTAGTAAGTTTTGAAATCTAAATAAACTTTCATCAACGTAGATATTATATTATGCACAGTGTACACGTTAAAGTATTCTGGTGGGTATAGGGTTTCATGCTTAAATTTCCGGTTCCGGGATCTATTGAAACTTTCATAAATGCACTTATTTTATTTATAAGTCTGTTTTTTTTTAAAGCCTTTATATAGTTACACTTTTGCGTTTCATGGCCATTTTACTATAGGCACTATATGTGAATATGACGAGATTGAGCATGTGCCTACAATAAAGTATAGCTATAATATTGTACATAATTTATTTTTAAATCACATAAAATCTTACATTGTATGATAACAATCACTGCACTGCTGTCATACTATTATATGTTACACACGTCGTGTTGTTAACAAAATAATAAGCTGTATTGACATATTATAGTAAATTATTCAATCTCTTACATTTTTTTTCATCCCATATTTAAATATGTTAAGTGTACATTTGTGTTCAAGTCTCATCGATTTCGTACGACAATTCTGCAAATCCATTAATGCGATATTTTTTAACATAAGTGTTATCTGGTGCAAGTTAAATATGCCTATAGGTATTTGAATTATACAATTCCAATATAGTATGACACTATTAATAGTATTATCATTCCAATGTTAGGTCGTAATGTTATAATTAGAGTTTCAAACGATAAAACAGCAATGGTAAAATAATAATTTTAATATCAATAATACAAATATCACGATTTAGATTGAAATATTGTAATATTCTCATTTTATGAAAATAATCAGGAAGTTAAAAGGTTTGGCTTCATTGTAATATTTTTTTTTCAAATTGAAATTGTTAAATAGAATATTCTAAATACATTAAAACACCGATAGTTTGACGTAATCCTTTTTTTTTTTGTAGTTATTCGATTTTATAACAATCGTTTTGGCTCTGAAACCTCACTCGAAACCGTCGACATGTCATGTTTATGATGTATTTATTTCGGAATCACACGACAACCAACGATGGGAGTGGTGTGGCACAACCGGGAAAATATTATTTTGATATCGATATATTTTACGATCGTGTTTTAATTTTTCCCAAAACGTCATTAAAACTGCCGTCTCAACATATTTACGGACATGCGCGGAAGCACAAAAGTTTTTTCCGAGTGGGTCGTCGACGGCGTCTCGAAAGAGAGATTCGGTTGGGTGATTCGTTTATGTTTGCACACTTTCGTCGCGCACAACACGTCGCTGTGTACACATTATATACGTATACCTATACAAACGAATGCGTTTCTGAACCGTTGATGCGAACTCCCACAGATGGCATATGAGTGATAAGTGATGCATGCGTCACGTCCGTCACAGAACAAAACACTGTCAACAATTATTATTATTATCATCATCATCATCGTCGTTGTCGATTTACACCAGGCGAATCTATAATAGGCGATAGTATTATATACGGTTGTTGGTTTTAATTTTTCGAAATACGGCTGTCGAAAAGTTCGTTATAATATTTTAGAACAGCCGATGTGCTAAACGTTATTCCTTCGACTTTGCAAACGTACAGTGAATAAGTTTACGATAGTTACTACGATCGTGTGAAATATTTCAAAAACGTTTTAGCCAGTGGCGTAACTGGATAAAAATCTAGGGGGGGGAATTAACCCCCCCGTTCGGCCGTTCCTGTAGTCATAATCGCGATTTTAAGATAATAACGTGTTCACAAATCACGGATAATAATAGTCACGAATAATGCGGTTATTGCAATAACAATAACACTGACAATACTTACGTCAAACATGTTCAACAAGAGAAACCTAAAATAAATATAAACTTTTATAAAGTAATTTGAGGAAAAAAATATTTTAACATTATAATATTATGTTTACAGTCTTGTTAATAATACTTTTTAAATGTGGATTATTTGGAGGGGCAAAATGATACTTTTGCCGCCACAAACATTTCCACTTGCCCCTCCCCCGCAATTACGCCACTGGTTTTAGCTCAACGTCCAATCTGATGCTGTTATTGTGGGCCATCTTAGGTTGTCGTTACATTATGACTTAAAAAAATCTGTTATTTTTAAAACACGTGTAATTCTTATATTTTATTCCACGTAATTTATAAATATAACTTTTTGTGGTCAGAATTATAATTATTAATATTTGGTCCTTTCATTATAGATTGTATTATTGTAATGTTCAAATATACTCTTCTGTAATCCATTTATCATTATATATTATAAGATACAATAAGTATAATTTTTTAAGAAAATATACTTGTTTGTGGACAATATACGTCTAGTCTATAAACCATTATTTTATGACATAAACCATACAACTACCTACATCATAAATTATAGTTAAAGTACAAATTTGACAACTTAAGGTTATATATTATTTTAGATGTTACTCAGTGGCATGTATTTTAAAAAAGTTGGCTAAGTGGATGTCGCTCTGCTGTACAGTAGGTTACAAGTGGGTCACTGTAATGGATGGTGTTAAATTTGAATTCAATGATATAATATCATTGTATAAGAAAAACGATTCTGAGCGAAAACGGTCAGTCAGACTATGATGTTACTATAAGTAATAAGTATATTTGATGATATTATTGTGAATAGAGTAATTTATATATAACTTATTTACGTGGAGCCTTGTTTTAAATTTGCAATCCTTAGCTATAAAAGTTGAATATTTTATACATTTTTAACTGCAAAATAATTATTAAATTATAAATTTTATAAATTTTGTCGAAATTTGAACTTTAAATACTTATAAAAAAAATTGTGGCTATGTATTTTTAATATTTTTCAACTACTATTGTAAAAATATATCAGGAGCCTTCTATTAAATTTTCAAGCTTTTTTACTCAACAGATAAAATTTTATTGATATTTATAGAAAAAAAAACAAAAAAAAATGGAAACTGACAATGTCCGTAAACAGCTCAAAATAAGTCAAAATATTTGGAAAATGTTAGGGTGTATAGAAAATAAGTGAAATAAAACCAGTGAAAATTTCATGTATTGTCATTTTTTTTAAAGTTACAACAAAAACCAAATTCAATTTTGTGAAAAATCGATTTTACGTAAAAATTCCCGTTTTTCCTTAATTTTTCTTTTGTTTTTCTTGGCGCTTTTGAAAATTACTGGGAATTTTAAACTTTGACCTCCCCAATGCACCAACGATATTCACTTTCCAATCGAAAAAGATATTGAAGTTGAAAATCGAAGCATTATTTCGACTACTTATCGTGTACAAAGACACAAAAAAAAATATAACAACACACATCATTGTAAAATCAATACATTCATCGTTCCACTCAGAATCTAAAAATAAAGCTGTTCATTTAATTAAATAAAGTGTATATAAAACAAACAAAAAAAATACGAATAATTTTGTTGTTTTTTTCGGACAGTATTAGCGTCTTCATATCCCTTTCACTGATGATAATAACAATAGGTACCTAACTAATTAGTTATATTATATCGCGCATGAATTTATTGTGGTGGTAAATTGGCACAAACGAATTAGTTTGATAAAATTAACAAAGATTCTGTTACTAAATCCTTATGTTTGTCAACTTGTTTCAACTAATTTTGTTAGAATGTAGGTGACTTTTCTAAAAAATATTATTAAAGTTATTGACTAAACATATAATATTAAATAGATCCTGAAAAAACATTTCCTGCTGTATATTATTAAGACACGCATGTAGATTTTATTGTACAACACGTATTATAAGTTAAAATTTTACTCTACTCCCTAAATCAAGATTACAATATGTCTATAAATATTTTCTTATATGTACATCGAAAATGGTGTACTACCCTACTTACATAACAGAACAAACGCACAAGTTCAATTTTTGTTTTTTTTTTTTTTTATGATAATATTATTTATTTATTTATTATTTATCAACGGACTGAGCCCTGTACAACAGTTTAAAACATAATAAGCAATAAATATTATTCTAGTTTATTTGAAAATATACCTAGGTATACATCACAGTGTTAAGTATAACGAATATCATCAGGTTTATGCTTCAATGGGTGTAGTTTAATATAAATAATATTATATGTTTACACTTATATATAATATTGTAATATGTAGAGCACCAAGAATATTTTAATATTTACGATGCAAATCCAATTACATGGAGATTCCATAATTTCCTGCGTGCAGTTGGTACACGTTTGTTTAAAATTTAAAATTTAAGATTTTTTTTCATAATATAATAAATATTTGTACTAACTGCATTGTACCAAATGATTTTTAAAAATAATTTATGCATTACATTCTAAAAATTCAATTTTCTTTATTCCAAGTCCCAAGTTGTGTGCAATATACACGCACATACTGTCAAATTATTATAATATTCATTGTATTTCTGATATATTTGAATGATATAATTTTAAACAACAAAAATCTTAAAACTATAACTTTGATCTAAAACTGTTCTTTAATAATATAATTGATTGGTACGCTAATTAATTGATTATACCTACTAAAATGTTAATTTATTAAACTGTAATATTATGGTTATCAAATAATAATGATATAAAACATAATCTGTTTGTCCAAAAGCAGAATTTTTTTTTTTTTTTAAATAGTACTTAACCACATTTTGTAAGCAATCAATTTAATTATTCATTATAAATTATTGTTAAGTACATGCATTTTAAATTTATAGTACGTACTGATATTCTTTAGAAATTGGAATTCAATTAACTGACAAAATAATAAACATACATATTTTAGAAATTTGTCGAGGTCCATAATGAATCTCTATGAATTTTATAATTTACTTTAATGTTTTAATATATTGTATTACATTCTTTATTTTTATTCGATAATCTAATTTAATCATTGTTCTGTACATTTGTAACTATTATATGCATAGGTATATAATATTAATTGAATAATCATTTATAAAACAAAAAAAAATGGTTTGTTAAATCAACAGCTGTCCACTGTGTTACTATATAATCATATTATTTAATATTATGTAAAAATAATAAACAATCTTGCCACATTTTATTAGGACACATTATAATACATAGTGCAATCATAATAGCTTGAGTTTTGATAAAAAAAAATTAGTTCTTGTCTATCGGTGCTTTTGCAATAGTAGTATGTTTAATGTTTATCCGATGAAGTATGTCATATTATTGTAAATTGCGTTGCTTGTTTTAAAATAGATTAATTTGTATTTATTCAATTATAAGTATTTTTCATTTGAATTGGATGAATATAATATTCAAAAATGTTCAGGTGCCTACATAATAATATAATTGAAAAAAAACCATTTATCATAATGAGTAAATGACAATATGTTAGTGAAATTCCAAAACTATGGCATTATTTACATGTATTTTGTTCATAAATATTTTTCGTGGTTAAATGTTATAATATTGTATGCTATCATTTTTTCATGTGATGGTTCAGAAAAAAAAATACAGGTTTAAGACTTCAAGTATAATGTCGAAATAATCTGAGATGTTCAAAATAGATTTGAGCCGTTAAGTTAACCTTGTCGTTTATTTTTCGTTTATAAGAAAACGAAAATACTTATATAGTAAGATCGTTTTTTCTCCTTAGACATTGACTATTATTGTAGAATGTAGATAAAAGTCGTACTAGTTAGACGTAAGAACAGAAAAAAACGCTTTTGTTGTATATACAAGATGATTCTTTTATCATGAAACACTCATTATTTCAAAAATTATTAATGTTTTTGAAAAAAATTTTTTACATAGTTTCAAGTTGTTAAAAAACCACGTTTTTATTGAAAAATTATATTTTTAAATATTTTTTATCCTTATAGTTTTTTAAGTTTTTTACTTTTTTGAATGACAACATAGGTAGAGCTTTAATTTCATATTCCAAACCAAAATATTTTTCTAAGTATTTTGATTCATAAAAATCAAATTTAGGACGAGTATCTAATGAGTATTTAAAGTAAAGACAAGCGAAGTAGTGGACAAACATTTTGCGGGGTACCCCGTCCACTCCACCCGCCCATCTAAACTTTAAATTCTTATAACTCATAAACTACTCGTCCTAAATTTGATTTTTATGAATCAAAATACTCAGAAAAATATTTTGCTTTGGAACATGAAATTAAAACTCTATGTTGTCATTCAAAAAAGTAAAAAACTTTAAAAAACATAAGGATATAGACAAATATTTAAAAATATGATTTTTTAATAAAACCGTTGTTTTTTAACAACTGTCAACTTGAAACTATGTAAAAAAATATTTTCAAAAACATTAATACTTTTTGAAATAATGAGTGTGTCATGATAAAATAATCACCCTGTATATTATTATCTACAACAATAGGTGATGCAATTTGACTGAAATAATATTTTTAAATTACGTTTAACGGTCATAAACAGTTCACTACCCGTTTGATCTCATAATTTATTTGTGGGTAGAATAGGTTTTATTTTTAACACCTCAAACGTACACCAATAAAACCACTTTTAGGTGCAAACGACCTTTTATTGAGGTAATAATAATAATACCATTATAATGTAGTTGTACCATACGCTAGTGTTATGGATATTATTATATATAAAAAAATGGTTTAAGCAATGAATGTTAATAATTGTATCGATATATTTTACTGTACTGGCAGAGGAAATAATTCGTAGACACAACGAGAGTTTATTAAGTACTATAATATATAAATAGACGTTATAAGCAATAGGTAATAGTTTTCACCATTTTATTTAGTCGTTATCTCGATTTGACTTCATACAAAAGTGACCAATAATAGTACACGTCCTAGGTATACCGTGTTGGATATCCAAACGATACGAATTGTCGTTGCAGTAAGATTGGAGTGGAGGACACGGACTGAGAATGGAAACGATCGTGTTTCGTTTTATTTCCGAGTGCATGATTTGGAAAACGAAAGTCTACGCGATCGTCTGTATAATCGTTTTAAAACTGTTTGAGTTGATAACCATTCCACAGTCATGGTTATGGTTTGACTTGTCTTGCAAAAATATTTGGGCATTATGCAGCGGGCCTGTTGGTTCTTTCTGAGATGAGGTGATGTCAATGTATGTTTTCTTCGATCGTGAAAATCGCCCCCCTCTCCACCTCTCCTACGGTACACAATAATTACGTAAATATATCGGTGATCGGTAAATCTGGCACGTATTACCGGTAGTGCGTACTGGAAATTGGTACATATATTTAGAATAGTATATATATACAATATTATCCATACACCGTACATAGATAACAATACGGTTTTGGTCCTGACCGATGTTATCGGACCGTTAAACGAGCACTCGATCATAATAATATACAGAACACACGATGCTGCAGCATAATAGTCTCACCACCGTCGTCTGGTCTGCCACGAAATTAGTTTCATCGTGAACTATCATGGATGGCTCACCACCAGCTCCCCCCCCCACAACTACGTCACGTCGTGACCCGTACGACTACAGTGACACCGAAATAATGCAGCTCGAATGGTTTCCTTTTATACGTACTACGAATGTACAATTATAATTAAATAATTTATTGCACCGCTTGCGGCCGATCGTCGGCAAAGAACACGAGTGTGCATGACGGTACCGCAACCACGGTATAATAACAACTGCCCCGAACAATAATAATATTATGCTTAACGATAATGAGGCAAGTATTTGAGCGGAACGATGCATGTATTGATTTTACAACGATGTGAGTGTTATTTGTTTTTTTTTTTTTCGTGTCTGTGTAGGTACTCGATAAGTAGTCGAAATAATGCTTCGATTATCCACTTCAGTATCTTTTCCAATGGAAATGTGAATGCAGTTGGTTTATTTGGGAGGTCAAAATTCAAAATCGCCGGGAAAACAACAAAAAAATCAAGGAAAAACTGGAATTTTTACGCAAAATCGGTTTTCATTTTTGGTGTAATCCTAAAAACAATTACCATAAATACATTGAATGTTCACTAAATGTTTATATTAGCATTGTCTATACACCAAAAAAAAATTTCAAAATATGTCGACACGTTGAGCTGTTTATAGGCATATAATATTTTCGATTATTCAAAATTTTCCAAACTTGAAAAATTATTAAAAATATTTTGACTTGTTTTGGGATTTTTTTTTTCTATAAATGTCAATAAAATTGTATTCTTCGGGTACTTGGGTCAAAATGTATGAAAATGCAAAACAAGGTTCCACAAACTTTGTTACAATATTATTTAAAAAATACTAAAAATACATATAAGCAAGATTTTTTTATGAGCATTTAAAGTTGAAAATATTTCAAATTGAAAATTTATAAAATGTTAAATTTTTATAGAGAGGATTGCAAACTTAAAACAAGGCTCCACGTAAGAAGTTAATTCTGTTTTCTAAAAAATCTAAAAAAATATTATTAGTTTTATATTTCAAGCTCAAATTCGGACGATATTATATAATAAAACCTAGAATAATGGTTTTAGTTTTTTGTAGTAATTTAAAAATATTATTTGTGGGTACTTGAAACTTTTAAAGTAGGTATATTATTATATACAAATATGGTAGTATGTAAATAATATTTATTAAACTTACCTGTGTGGCTACCGTGTAATTATAAAAATATAAATATAATATAAAATATCCAAACCGTCTCAGAATCGTATTTCGTATACAATGATAATATTATACCTATCTTAAAACCCATACTTAACACCATCCATTACAGTGTTCCACTGTGACCTACCCACCGTACAATAGGACGTCACCCACTTTTTTATCACGACAATAATAACAATATGTCGTGCGATTCCACACCGCAATGTGTGGGTGTATACCGCCATTATACCGCCGATCGAAACGGATTTTGTCGGAGTTGAACACGCGCCGAATATACGACAGCGCCGACAATGTCTTACGGCGACAGTGACGACGATAATATACACTATAATTATAATACTACAGCATAATATTGTTATCGTCCGGGCCCAGCGAACATCGGCGGTTTCAGCAGGACGGAGAATTCTCGTCGGCAGAGCACTGGCGATTTGCGGAGACGTATAAATTCTAAGGGGAGAGAGAGGGAGAGGCGCACACGCAGATAGAGAGACGGATGGGCCGGCTAGCGGGGACTGTGTATATTATTGTTATATATATATAATTTATTATATTATTCGCTCTTGTCGGCTGCGGTGTCGGTCCCGAGTTAATGAACAACTGAAGTGTTCGATGCATCCGGACGTGCCGGTTAATCGAATCTGCGTTTACCCGGGGGTGGCTATGGACACGAACCGCTGGACCGGAAAATGCATAACGCCCGTCGATGTGTATAATAATAATAATAATAATAATATAAGAGACGTCCCCCGCGACGACCATACCAGCACGACGACGACGACGACGACGCCACGGCCGTCACCTCTACTGCCACTTGTCAGATGTGATGACTATAAAAACGATAAGTATAAATTAGTGTCGTACGACGAGACTTTACCGTATAGCGCTTATTATATGGTGCCGATGTTCACGTTAGGTCGTTTTTTTTTTTCTACAGTTTCGACTAAAGTCACGCGTTTAAACGTGTCGTACGAATGCGGCACGCATTACTGGGCTCGCGTTTTAAATAAATATATTTATAAATTTAAAAATAACGTCTGCACGGGCGTTAATTAAATATACATGATAGTTAATATGATGGACAGACGAAGATCGTTCCGCGGTACGTCACATGTGAAGTTCGTGTTCTTATAATAATGTATGCCCATTTATGCGTAAAGAACAGTTTTCGTATGGTTATTTTATCGGTTATAAGTAATTTCTGTGATCGTCGTCAAGTTTCTAAACGACGTCGTTAATAATAATATATTGTTCAATATCCAATCATCGGATAATGGACTTAATTTGGTGCAAAGTAAACTGTTTTTTTTTTCTAAATTAAATTTATGCAATACGCGTATATTTTATACATTCACAGTGGATATTAAAAGTTACGAAGCATCGTCGTTTTAACCAACTATAAATAATTATAATCAAGTACATAATGTTTTAATTTATATTTACAAAAAACACTCGTTGTAAACTTCGATTATGTTAATATATACAATATATAATGATAATAAGTACGAAAAACACAATGAAAAATAATATTCTTAACATAGTTTTAAGTGCTTATTTTAAAAGAACATGATACACTTTTTTTTCTTAAAAATAAACAGAGTTGTGTAATCAATAAAATATTGTATATTATTTGTAAGATGCAAAAATCGATTATACCTACTGAACTGCCGTCACTAGTTTTTTAAGTTACATTAATATCGCAACTTCCAAGTTAATTATCACTATTTAGTATAATACTTTCAGAAATATGTTTAAATAGTATAGACAAATCACTAGAACAATAAACAAATGTATGTCATTGTTGTTCGAGTCATATAAATGGCATACATAGAACTCAGGAGAAAGATATCTCTTAATATATTTAGGGCCATATTCATAGTCGATGCTTAAGAATAAGTACTCCTTACGCTATACGGATGACTTAAATGAGATTCATGAACGATACTTTGGCTTAAGAAAGAAAAAGTATTAGTTGTTTTTAAGGTTGGTCGAGACCTACCTTAAGCATTGCTTTTAGTTATTGCCACATTTTTTTCTTTTTAAACGATCTAAATTAGCTTTAGCGATATTTATTCTTAAGCATCGACTATGAATAAATTATATAAATTAAAACACGCAATATATACGTCTCAGTGATTTCGATCATCGAACTCAACCCCGTCGAGCCATATTCACGATTACATCTATATAGGCACTCAGGATAGTGAATCAAAATATTTCATATAACATTTTGTATTACTTATTGGACACAGAATATAAAAAAGTAATAGAATAATCTTACATACATCGTTTAGACTATGTAATGAAATGCAATCACTTATCAGCCTTCAATGACGCTAGAACGCGTAAACACGACATATTATGCACACACATCATAGGCCATTTTATATATTTTATTAGTTATTAAAAAATATACAAATACTATTACACAATTTTATTACACCGTTTAACGCATGCCCAATAGTAGCAAAGGTCATCTCAGAGGTCTTCGAAGGACGAAGACAACTGCTCTCGACCACCGTACTCGGACAAGTCATCAACCTCCTGTGCACACCGTATCTTACGTGCTTCCCACTATATCCCTTATGAAATATTTTAACTCGTTCTCTCCTACCCCTTTTCGTATTTTTATTCTACTATTATACTTACAAATCAAGTTAAATACCTACCTAATATAATTTAAGAATAATATTATGATATGTTCAAATTAATTACATTACGAAAACCGTATAAAATATAGTTCATCGTGATAAAAAAAACTGTTGTGTTTTAAACAACACATAAATACAGTAATGCAGTAATTATCATGATCATAAGAAGAATCTAAAGGATTTAACGAAATTGACAAGTTATCCAAATACATTGTTCAATAGAATATTTCAGTAAACTTTAATGTCATTAACAAAAGTATACAAGTTAAAAATTGTTCTAAAATGTATATTTTTATACATTGTTCATAAATATTTATTTTTTTTTTTTAAAACTGTTCTTTTTTTGTTTTAAATGACATAACAGTAATCTGAGCCGTAATAGAAGAAAAACTATTGAAAATAATAATATATATAGTTATATTATTTTTATATTTTTACTATTTGATTTGTAGATGGTTCTGTTTTTTGTTAAATTTTGAAACTTCACATCCTATTCAATATACCTAAAATTACATCACGCATTTATAATTTTCCATACATTGTATTTTGATAAGACTGCTTAAACTTTGCTCAGTATTTATTCAAATTCAAACATTTACCTATTTCTAGCGTAATGCAATTTCAACGACATTGTTTCTCATACAATGCGCACTACACGTGACAGAATATTTTATATAATTTTGATTTTTAATAAAAAAAAAAAGATAACCTAGTGCTTAAGGGTTATTCCTTAATATTTCCTTAGTATTTACTTAAGAGTGTACACTGACAGTAGACTAAACAATTTACTTCAGCAGGACGACTAATGGAAATACTCTAGTAGGTACGCCATACAAATATAATATTATAGTTCAATAATAGTGATTAAAGTATACTTTAACTCTCTGGTCCTCGGGTGGTTAGTGACATATTATTATGTTCCATCACAATAAACTCCTAAAGCGCATTAAACATTGCTGTCAAGTATAGGACCTTGCTATGAGATGTACATTGAACAGGATAATAACTACCTTGTCGAACGAAGACTTTTAGTGAATTAAATGTGTTTAATATATCTAGGTGATTTAAAAGCAGATTAACAGCGACCAAAGTAAAACAGTTGCTAAAAATCCATCAAATTGTCATTACATTTAATTGTGAGCTTATGATAAATAATAAAAATAAATTGAAATTACATTAAATTATCTCAAACAAAATATCTCGATGAAATGTAATCTAATTACAACTAATGAAAATAATAATAATTAAAAAGTTTAATTTAGAATATTTTGATAATCTATGACATATACTAAACTTTATTATTATAGTATAATAAATATAAGACACAGACGAGAAGTTATTTAGTATGCATATTTTGTGGTTATCATTTAACAGTAAAAAACTTTGAGTTCATGAATAGCGTAGTAGTAAGTTAGGTTAAGATTTTTAGCCACATAATTTATTTACCTTTTAATAACTTTAAAAATGTATAATGATATAGCTAACCTAAATAGCATCTTGTAAACAACTTTTCTCGTTAAAATTTTATTATAATAATGTTTTTCCATCACATACATTCACACTGGTATGCATATAGTTAACTAACCTCGATTTATGAGACTAAATCGTATTGCGATTCAAATTGGAAAACGTCAGATACTTTATAATATTAATGGTTGAATCAATACCAAGTAAATATTATGTAGATGGGGAAAAAATTGTTTATGAGTTAATGTTAAAAAAAAAATACATGAAAATGTTTATTGAATACTGGTTGTCGGATATCATAATCAATAAGGTAACAACTCAAATATTTTTTTTCTAAGTAATATGCAATCGAATTTCAGACTATTTAATTTGTATTCAAACATTGTAAGTTACAGTTTAAATATTGTTAACTCACTCTTCCCTTTCAATAGGCCAATACAATGGCCAGATAACATTCTTCAATACATAATACCTATTATAACTAGCATCGAGTTTTTATAACACAAATTAGAATTATCACTGTACAATAGTGCATGATTGGATTGATATTTAAAAAATGTATTACCGATTTTCTAAAGAAGACTTCGTTTCATCGAAAATGTCACCAGTGTTTATTTTATTTTTTTTCTACAAACTAGGTAGTAGGTTCACTCTATACGAAGTGTAATTCAAGTGTTCGGCTAGTTCTTTTATGCCCACGTTATACAAAGTTACAGCAAAGTGTTTGCTGCATGTGTCTACATGCAACTAGGTGGGTATGAAGTGGCTGTCAGTTCGTGTTAAGTCGTCGATTGTCCCCGGGGCTTTAGAGCTGGTTGAAAACTCCCGTCAAATTATAAATTACCCATCGCAAAATAATGAAAAGAACTATAAAAGCTAGTGCAAGCGCAGAGTATACCTATAACTCACAGACATCAACAAAATCCAATCTTCATTTTATGTTGTCAAGACTGTTCAATGCTGCCGATAAGTACTTAAAAAAGTAAATAAATACATTTATAATTAAAATCTTAATCAGAATATTATTTTATTTCCATGACGTTAATGTAATAATGAAGGAAATATCATAATAATATGATATAATATAATACAGTATACTAATTAGCCATTACCTAGTTCCGTTCAAATGTGGTTTTAATTTTCTAAATATTTATGCTAAAATATGGTATAAAAATAGTTAATTTTTTGTTTTTTAATACAATTTTACATTAATCTCTAAACTTAATTAAATTAACAAAACCAAATGCTATGGAAAAGTTAAAATATTATCTACGACTTTTATTATAAAGTAATTAAGTATGAATTAATCAAATTTAAAAATTGTGTTATTGTTCTGGATATCTTTGATACATATTTTTTAAATACTTAATAGATAAACAAATAAATGATCATTACAAAACCTTAGAATTAACATAAGTCTTATTTCAAATGCACTCTATTTATAAACTAATTATGAAAACTGTAGTTATTTAATGACTAAGTAATATCCAAAAAAAAATACATTTTTAATTGCGTTTTGTGAATGTCGATAACTTAATTTCAAATGTAAAAATATGAAAGTACGATGGCATTTTGAGCGACATTTAATTAGGGACAATTATTTATTTTGGCTACAAGCTGACTATCTGATAACTAATCAAATATTAAAATATGCTGCAAACGTTACAATAAACCACGTCTTATAAAGTTGGGAAAAATATCATCCACGATAAAAGTATTAAGTAATTTGGAAAATCTTGTGGAAGAAGGTGAATTCGTACCCTTACTAAATGTAAAGTGTAAAATTACAAAGTTAGTTTTTTTCTTGTCTAGGGAATGGAAATATTTGAGCCATGCAAATGTGCGATTGTAATATTTTAGAATTTTTAATTTAACTTTATAATATATAAAATGTAATTTTCCATATACCTACTGTAAATTAAACTGTAAAATACAGAAAGTGATTTCCAAAAGTGATAATATGCATTCGAAATTATTAGGTCAACTATATGTGACAAAATTAATGCATTAATAAATTGAATATACATACTAACGGATAAATTACTGAGTTCACATCAAATATATTATTAACTCCGTGAGGAAATTAACTGCATATTTTTAAATTATAATATACCTAAACCAAAACGAAGCACAATCTATAACTTTCTTCATATAAACTGGACTATTTGCATAAAAAAAAAAAAATTTACAATAAATTAATAAATGAAAGATATTTAGAACTATTCAAATCACAATTCTATGGTGGAAAGGCCTATAGTGATGTAGAAAAACTACTTTTTTGTGAGCTACAAACATTTTAATAGTTTTGTTAAACATTACCCAAGGAAGGAAAAATTTGATTTATAAATCGTTAAACACGTATTTTAATAAATTGCACAGATAAAAGCGAGAAATTATTTTTTTAACTACCTAGTCACTATGCTTCAAAGTGAAGAAAGTTGAGGAATAAAGTATTTTAACTGAATTGATATTTGAAATTGTGGGTTACGTTATGATCTTTTTAGGGTTACGTTAATTGTAAATTACTAAACAATTGTGGATTACACTGAGGGTAACATTAATTGACTGGAACCGTTTATAATTGTTGTGGGATGCGTTGTGGCTTACATAACTTGACCATATGTTGCTAGTGTTGGTTAGAGTATGCTAAAATTAAATTAGCTTGAATTTAGGCATTTGGCATTGAATAAATAATTTAGGGCTTACATTACTTTAAAAACGTATATTCACACGTGCTTTATCATTATAAGTTAAAACCTTGATTTTGATAAAGTTGAGGCTTACATGACTTGACCTTTCCACCATCGAGCTATATTCTTTTAAATTTATTAATATTAATGTAATCTTTAACTTTAATCTCTGTAAAATAATATCATTATTTATTAACTATCATAATTGAAAATGGTTTATAATATTCTGCTAAACATTTTTGAATCTAAGTAAAATTACGGCCTTGTTGCTAACGAAATTATATTCATCTGACATTTTCTTTTCGATAAACACGAATAAAATGAATATTTACTTCAGAGACTGGTGTTTGGAACTCAAGGTAATGTCATTTATGAATAACAGATGTTATAAGTTCGTTTTCATGACGTCATTGTGTGAATAAAATAGTGAAAATAATTCAAATAAAACATTAACAAAATATATGTTTGCAACGGACTGAAACTTCTGATAGTCAAATTATTATTTTTGAAAATGCATTCGATTGAAATATGAATATATTATCATGCTCGTTTATTGTAAATAAATGAGTTTAATTGATTTATTATAATTCATAATAATTGTATATTTTTACGACGTTTAAAAATAATATATTTAATTTCAAATATATTAGGTATACAACATCAAAAACTACGCTAGTATTATCTATTTCTTATAATTTTATAGTTTAATAAAACCAATTTAAAAGTATCATAGAACTTGACTGTAAACTTAACATAATATATGTTGTTTTTTTTTTTTAATATTGCAATGATTAATAACTACTGGTGGACATTATAACTTTCAAAGTGCACTAATACAACAATATCATGTTATAGCTGATATTTTATACGAAATGTGAACCCTTCGCCATATCCAAACGACAATCTCTTAAAAGTTCTTTCTAAGTATAGATTATATAAGTAAATAAAATCGATAAATTATCTGAATACTGCCGCGACTGCCGCGACTGCTACACAGACGAATTTTGTGGGACTGGGTAAATGTCGGTACGATGTCGGTGATTTATACTTAAACTAAATCTATTTATTTATTATTTATGTTTATTTTCGAATTCCCCCACCCTTTCAAAAATTACACATCAAATGCGAAACAGGAAGGTAGGTAACAATATTTTCTGTAAAAATATTTCAAAGCCAAAAATGTTTGATGTGTCTCCTCCCGA
This sequence comes from Sitobion miscanthi, assembly GCA_008086715.1. Lineage (NCBI taxonomy): Eukaryota > Metazoa > Arthropoda > Insecta > Hemiptera > Aphididae > Sitobion > Sitobion miscanthi. The sequence goes on from CM017798.1 coordinate 38,156,775, forward strand.
ACGATGTCGCTTAAATTGCACCGGGAGAATTTATTTAGTCCATTTCCGAAACAAATCTGCGGTCTTTTAATCACGAACAGAACACATCGGTTTGAAAGGGAAGCTACCTCAGTTTTTTTTTTCAACCCGTCGTCTTTTCTCTCCTCCCTTGTTCTCTCCCTCGTTCGCACCACGCGCGGACAAAATAAATTACCAGCAGTATATTCGGCACATATGTCGACGATGCGTTGAATAATTTTTACATCAGTATGGTTGAAAAATCATTCCTTTTCATAAAGAGATGGTACAGAACAAACGAGCCATTACTCGGATTAAAATGGCACCACTCCGCCACACGATCGCGGTCGTTTCCCGAGCCACCACACCCGCTGCAGCCCCTTATTCACTCTCATCACTAGGCGGGCGGGCAGACGTTCTGGGCAGTACGCGGTAAGCGTATATAATACATATAAAAAATACGACGAGATTGCGCGCATCGCCGACACCCTGCATCCAGAAGCCTCGGGACGAAAACGCGTGGGAGAAAAAAATCCTTCCGCGAGGTGAAAAGTGTATGAAATAAAACCCGAGTAAACGAAAAAAAAAAAGGGAAAAAATCCGAACGGTAAGAAAGAAATTAAAAAAAAATAATAATAATAAAACCTGAGGCCTCGCAAAAGCCGAAGTAGCCCTGTTATCATATTATTCCAGTTATCCATAGCTTCGGCTCTGCCAGCCACCTTCAAGAAATCCGACTATTAAATATTCCACAGTCACCCGAGAAAATTAACTTTTTCACATAAACAATAACAACCCCTCGGGCGCTGTTCGAGTTGTATATCGTATTTCTCAGGTATTGCTGTGCGCACACAGCACCGGCGTGGCTGGACGAGCAGTGAGAAATATTAATAATTATAACAAATGGCTTTAATAGGGAGAAAAACCGTAAAACGTGCATACCTATATTTTAATTTTTTTTTTTTAACGAAAATTGCATAGTCACGCTCTGAGAATTTTAATTTAATTTAATTTACAGTGAGAACAATACATTAAGTTAAACGTGCGCGAAACCATTATCGTCACGGAACTGTTTGTTGCTCATCGTATATACCTACAAAAACTTAATTCGATGCTATAGTTTTTGGGATAATTCGATTTCATCACGTCGCGTATTCACAAAATTATTTTAGTATTATATCACGATGTTTATTTTGCTCTCTTAAAACTATATATATATATTTATGCCTATATAATATATTATTCGTCTTTCGGTTTAAAACAAAATAATAATATTTTATGATACGTACCTACCCACGATATGCGTCCCATCCATGTTAATGTTACAATGTAGAGTTTTTGGAAATGCACGATAATCGTTTTTCATAATCCATGTATCGATCCATATATAATATAATGATATCAAACAAACGAACGTACAATTTTATTTATCATTTAATCAGTATACAAAGCGCTTGTTCGTTGAAAAATTTAATAGAATTTCCATGTTAAGTTTACTTCAGCGTCGAGTTCGGTATTAATTATAAATATATTATTTTGAAAATAATATTTTGTATTGCTATTATAATATTTATAGAGTACCTATGGCATGATATTGTTATAACATATTTTAATGTTTCGTTACTCTATGAGTACGGTTTGTTATGGATTTGATTTTGACAATTATATATTTTAAACTTTGAATAAACAGTACATAATTTCATTTATAGTATTATTATATTTACATGCTCGTTTTAAGAGTATTAATATTTGCTTTGTGCAGTTAAAATGATTGTATACGTTGAATAAACAAATACTTGAATACTTATAAATATGTGAAAGTCTCTTAATATCCTCGGATTATTACATAATATGTATCATCATTACAGCTGTTTTCGAAACAATCACAACATCAGCACACAATAATAATACTATATTTCCGTTTAAGATTAATTTTATTCATTGATAAGTTGATAATAATCCAGTGGTGAAGATATTTTATTTTGTTATAATTATTTTAAGAATAATCCGGTGAAATATTAACACAAAATCTATTGAAATGTGTTTTTTTTAAATATTATTACTAATTCCTAAAATTCAAAATGCCAATTATTATTTTGGGATTTTAAAGGATCTGCAGATAAATCATTAAACTAATTGTTTTTTATTATATTATGTGAAACATTAAATATAATTTATTATACTGCGTTACAAATACATATTTGCCTTGCTTAAGGCACATATCGTTCCTTGTATTTTCAGGTCTGAGCAAACACTCTGAGAACCATAATTAAGTCGTCACCCTTCTCTTCCTCTTCAGCGTCCTACTCTTTGTCACAGTCTTAGATTAGATACTTGCTAATTATAATAATAAGCAATAATTTTCCATACGAAACTTATAATACCTCTCCTATGTATTTTAGACTGTAATAGGCTTATATTATAAATAATCAAATTCTTAAAAGTTGAAAATATGTTTTTATAAGCCGATAACTTTCTTGAAATTCACATATCTACATCTTATAGCTTTCTTCGTGCTTTCCAAACTCAAAGGATATTTTAATGGCAATAAATGAATCATTCTTCAAATACCAAGCCGTTTAATGAATCATCGAAGGTAGGGAGATTCAATGCAATACATAATTAAAAATGCATTGATATTGACAACACGTCAATTAAACCCATGTGTTAAATGTTTATTCATAATTTAAAAAAGATACCTGTCAAGCTTGTCACTTCATTCCTAGTATCCAACCAGATAATTAAAAATGTTCGATATTAATATTAAACTCAATTGTATACCTAGCCAATATATATACCTATACAGGGTGATTCACCAAGCATGCTCCCCCATTTTTTTTCAATAGTAAATTTATTCAAATTCTGATTTTTGAAATTTTTTATTATACTCAAAGATTATATTTTATTTTTTATACTTCTTAAGGAGTGTCCTGTGGCGATACAAACTTCTGTTTTTCAAATAAGAACTGTTTTTTTTTACTGTAAACTATAGTTTTGTGGAAAATTTTTTTGAAAACATCGATATAAATAATTCAAAATTCGATTGAGTAGTTTCTTAGTTATCAAAATGTTTATATTAAAGATAACAGTTAACATAAATATAAAATATACGTAAAATTGGATCTGTTATTTACTATACTTGAGCCATTTTTACAAATTATTAACATTGATAGATTAATATTAATAAATACAATTTTAAAATCACCATATCTCCCATATCTTATACCCATTACCATGGACTTTATATATTTAGAACACAAAGTTAAATAATTAAAAAAGTATTCGTACGAATTTTGGTTTAAATACGTCAACGTGTTCAGAGTAAATATATCTACTGTACAATTTATTGTTGAAAATGGGTGTTCTTATTTGAAAAACAGAAGTTTGCAACAGGACCCCCCCCCCCCCCTTAAATACCTAGTACCAAACAATTCAAGAATTTTAAAATATGGTCTTAAAGAATATTTGAAAATTCAAAAATTTGATTTTAAATAACTGCATTATCGAAGAAAAAAGAGGACGAGCATGCTTGGTGAATAATCCTGTATATATGGAAATTGAGAGTAAATAACTTACATAGATTTTTCAAATTTCCTATTAAAATATCCTTCTAAGATTTTTAATGTTTGATTTTATAAATACAATAATGTTTCAATTGCATCTCTAAATATAATAACACTCATTTTTATGGATGATATACTTTTCATATATTTAAAACTACTTCAAATGATAAATACAATTAATAATAATTATCTATAACTATCTTTGACATATATCTATTGATTTTAATCTAAATGTTAATATGTTATTATTTTATTTATCAATATATATATATAACAAAATGTTTTATTATAATTACTATTTAATTATTAGTCTATGGTCTGTTATGTGATCTTCAAACAGAAAAATTACTAAAAATTAAAAATAAGTATAGTACTTACATGTACATAATAAATAATAATGTGTTGCACATAACAGCAGCTACGTTTCAAACCCAATAGAAATATTATTTAATATCTTAATTTGTATGACCTATATTATATAGTATATACCATGTAGTATGTATAGTGTATAGATGACTTTGTGTTTTGTTTGTGTATTATTGTTATGGTCACGTTTGCAGGTAATAATTATTTTATGACATTTTTAGCTTCTATACGTTGTAACTCATAAAATATTAAAAAGACAATGGCACATTTGTTTCATTTTTTCTTTAAATTATATGACAAGTGTGGAAATAAACAGAAAACATGTAGGTCAAGTATCAAAAATTCTTGGTTGTAAAAAAATAAACTGCTTGTGAAGTTTTATATATTTTACATTTTTCGATACATAATTTATAATTATAATAACAGTACCAAAGTAAAGAAACCATAAAGCAATCGCACTTATATTATTCATAGTTTATTAAGTTTACGGTATATAAGTCAAATTATTTTTTACATACCCAGGTACGTTTATCTAATTGAGACAATCAACAGAAAATAAATATCATAATAAAATGTATAAATTGTGAAATATCGGAAAACTCGATCTATTATACACAGAGGTGAAGCTAAATTGCCTATCTAAGACGCCGTGTGATCATAATAAACATAACACGATTGAAATGCATTTAATTGTCTACAGGCTACAGCATATTGTATAAAAAAAAACTAAAATCTATTGTAAGACTTGAATCGAATGATTTCAGACAGTTATAAACCGATTCGATTATTTAACATTTGGGCCTTCTAGAGTTCCCTATGTAATTTTTGATATTTAAATAATAAAGCTCGTAGTAGCATTGAACATTCTGAGTAAAAAAAAAAAAACACATTTTTTATTTTATTTTCAATATTTAAATAATCATTTAAAAACAACTTGGGTGCAACCTAAAAGACAAAATGATAAATAAATTAAGTCCAAGTATCAAAGCCGTGTCTATGTTGTTTATCTTTTAGTCGGTTATTACACGTTGCGTCAATCTGATAAGACCAGTCACAAACTTATGTGCTCGGGACCGTAAAAATTACGTATTTTTGTCATAACACGCATATTTTCCATTAGGTACTTACTATTCTGTAGCTACTTAAACATTATATTAAATATCTGTTTTCAATTAATTCCCGCAGTTAATAATGTTGATAAAAACTTTAATGACACCGAGTATTAAGTATTAATTGACAACATTGTAATCAATTATACAACCCAATCGTCTAAAGTGAGTATTTTGGTAAAGAAAAACGGCTATTTTGTAACTCGGGTTTGATATTATACCATGAAATGTACCAATATAATATACGTGTAGGTATATATGGAAATTGTCTATTTTGTATGGTAACATAAAATACTATAAAACAACTCCGCACCACTCTCACATGACCGTTTCCCTTCTCATAACTTACAAAACAGTATATTATTCACTGTAATTTTTATTTATGAAAATAACAATCGAAATTGTGTTTTATGACTGTTGCTGTTTCAGGAACTCGCGTCGTGGTTATGATTTTGACGTCACAATAGCGATAGTGGATTAAATACATACACTTCATAATAATGTAATGCATATAGGCGTGCGCAGACTTCGTTTTCAGGTGCGGCTACTATTTTATGTGATGATTCACACCTCCCCACAACATAATCAGCCAACAATAATTTAATAAGGTGGTATTCAGTTGAAATTAAAAAATGTATAAATAATACATTTTATTCATATCCATCAGTAATTACCTACTTAACGTTAAAATATTTTATTTTAATATGATTTTATAATCAATCAGTTTGCACAGTCTCTGTTAATGCACGAAAATGCAAAATGATACGTGATAATAACTAATAAACAGTTTTATTATAACTCTGATAACTGATTAGAATGTCACGATTCGTTGAACATTTGACACACGATTTGGACATTGATTAAAGAAATTGCGTAGTAAATACCACCATAAGGCTATATTATAATATTATATGATACAGAATTATCATCTGTATAAAATATTTTTCTACAGAAAAACGTTTTTCTATAATAATATAGTACCACCTTATATTATAGTTATGATATAAAAAATATAAATTGGGTAAAAGATATAAAAATAATTATTTTGTTACTCTTATTAATGAATGAACTTGAATATGTGCACGAATATTATGTAATAGTAATTTACTACTCATACACTAACATTCAGGTTAAAATAAATTTGTGACCTACAGTAGAAGATTCGCTCCAGCTTTTTAAAAAAATACATCAACAACAAAGTTTAACGGAGCCACTAGAGATTAAATTATTAACAGTCTAGTAAAATTCAGTGTCTTTTGAGATAGTGACTTGTCAGAATCTATCGTTTAGATTCAAAGAATAATGTTGGCATATTAGCGTGCAAATTCAAAACACCAATACATTTCATAAATATCAATAAGCAATATATAATATAGTTATTAACAGGGCTCGTAAGTTCATGCTCTAAAAAAATCCTAAATAAGCATGCATTTATGCACTAACAACTGGCAAAATATGCATTGAAATATGCTTACTTAAAAAAATCATAAACAATTTTTGAAATAACATGAATTATCCATTAATTTTTGTATAGTTATATTTTATTTTTTTATGTCACAATTAAAAAAAAATAGATTTTAAATAAATTATTAACGATCGCGTTTTTTTTTCGTCAAATGTTGATTCTTTCATAGGTAGTATTTCCATAAAAAAAATGCATATTGATATAATAATATGAATAGGAATAACAAAATCATGTATAATATTATGTCCGATAAAATAAAAATATGCATAAATATGCCAAATAAGCAAAAAACCTCTAAATATGCAAAAACAAGCAAAATACGACTTCACATATTTAACCGTGGTACCTTGAAATGGATTTCTATGTCATCTATCATTAAATACAACTTATCAAGATTTATATGCAAATGCATGAACTCAAGAGCTCTGATTATTAATATTATTGTCTCCAGTCTATTCTTAAAAACACTTGCAATTAGCTCCTTTAATTTTGAAAACATTGGGATGGTTGAATTACTTAACAGTGTTCAAAAATTTAACTTCTTTAGTGGAACTTACTAGAACGTTTATTGGATTCTAAAATAAAAAAGATACATTTCCGGTGACAAGACCCTCCGGAGAGCTCCTGGGTCTAATTTAAAAACTCTTGAATGCATGAACTTGTAAGATAATAATCTTACATAAAAAATCCTGGCGTCGTGATATCAACATAAGATACGGACAAATCGTAATTTTCAAATGTGTCTATTAAAATCTAAATTACCGTTTACAACATATTATTATGTAGTGTTAACATTGGTAAGATAAGGTTTTTCTGGAAAACATTTTGATATCTGAAAATGTTCTATCAAAGCCGAGGACACAACATTATCTAACAGTACATATTATACTCATAATATTAACATATTGCCATAGCCTACTAGCAAATTATATTAAGTTATACTTTGAGACGTTATTTTATAAAGATTTTCGACAAAATTAATTGGTATAGGTTATACCTAACCTATAGATAATAGATAGCTACATAGGCCTGCTAACGAGGGGGAGGGGGGCAGGTGGGTCATGACCCCTCCAGCGAGCTGCGAGTGTAGCTGTACCACAGAGGTTACTCACTTCAAATACGCCTGATACAAATTAAACATTGTCTTGCCTCCCCCCCCCCTCTGCCACAAAGGTTTGCGCATGCCTATGGATACTTATGAAATGTATAGCTGTATAGGTAATTTATTATTCAAAGTGACAATATAGATGAGTTTTAACTCTTAATCTAAGACCTAAGTGGCGTTAGACTTATATACTAGAGCATTAGGCACTAGGCGATATATTTTATTTTGCACGATTAATTGTTGCGTTTCTGAAGATAAAGACGTACGCGATCAATTCGCCAGTCGCCTCACAAAATAATAATATAAACAATATTCTATAATATTATCGAAATTTAATTCATGGTATCATCTTAATATATATAAATCTCGTGTCACAATGTTTGTCCTCAATGGACTCCTAAACCACTTAACCGATTTTAATGAAATTTTTACTATGTGTGTAATTTGGCCGAACTTAAAAGATAGGCTAATTTTAAAAGGGAAAGGATTAATCCCGGGAGGTGCTAAGACGGGAATTTTGAGATTTCAGATGACAATTTTTGTTTATAAATGGTTGCCATGGGTTTTTAATGATAATAATAATAAAAAAAACTATTTGCTTTACTTTTTAAATATAAATTATAATATAATATCAAACTATAAAAACGTGAAATAAAATCTCTGTACAAACTCTGGAACTACTTATCAGATCTTTTTGATTTTTTTTTTTTAAACGAAAGAGTATTTCACGAAGAAGGTTTATATGAAAGACAATTTTAGGTTGCTATTGGTTAATCGGTCATGTTTGTTGATTTGTATTATATTTTTGTCAATATACATACATATAATATAATATACAAGAAGATTGTTAAGTAGTTCCAGAGTTTAGTCTGTATAGTTATAGTCTCTGTGTTTAATAGTTAGATATATATATAAATTATGTTCTTGGGTAGATTAGACCTCTGGAAGAAGATAAGTTAATTTACAAAGGGTTAAATTTGTTTTTTTTTATTCATCGGTACGGTTAGATTAGGATAGGATTTGTATAGGTAAATTGATTATATTAATCCATCGTAGGTAGAATTAAGTAAAACCAACAAACTTGGTATAACTTTGATACTTTAGAGTTAAATCATACACTTATGTACTAACAGCACGGCGGGGTCCGCGATCTACCACAGGTAGATTGCCTACCTGATATATTGTACTGCTGCGAATCAGAATTTTTATTCTGGGCAACGGAAAAGTTAAGATAAATTTTGAACACCATACACCGAATATTAAATAACGAATTGAACAAAGTTTGAGTCATACAAAGTTGATACATTTAACGGGCAACGAAGTGCACGGGATCAGCTAGTTGATTATAAATACTACTGTTCTTTAGTACTTATTTATAGTCAATGCGGGTAATAACGATTGACGATTTCAACAATTCACGTAGGCAATACATTTGGAAAAACTCCAAACACTATAAAAATAAGTATACATACTTTGTTCCGATAAATAAAATAAAACTAAGGTTAAAATATGTAATTAATTAGCTACAAAAACATTTGTTATTGTATATTGTGTCAAGTACCTATTAACTATAAGTTACTTTTATGTTTACACTTCGCATAGGTAAAGAAGTAAGTACATTTGTTATTTGAATGTACTAAAAATTATTTTTATCTACAATATTATCTAGATAAAGGTAAGATTATCTTTATCTTATCTAGATAAATGTAAAATATATTTATCTTTATCTGCATCTAGATAAATGTTTATAAAATTATCTGCACCTTATCTAGACGAAATTTTCGTTATCTATTCCCAACACTGCCCGCAGGATTATTGAGACGTGATTGGTCGGGGGTGGTGGTAGTCGTATGGCCGGCCAGTGTTTGGACGACCGAGATCATTATCAGTATTACGTTCGCGTAATTTTAGTAATGGTAATAATTGAAATAATGACATCGACGTCGTTTTAATTAATGTTCAATTTAAGGTTTATATGTTTATTGGGATATTATCGTGAGTGTGAGCGGGTGAAATCCAATTGGACGCCGAACGTGCGTCGGACATTCGGGTCTGTATGGACGAGGTGTCATCTGGACGAGGAGACGTCGTGTCACATGCATAATAATTAACGTGGTTCAGCCATCGACCAACATCATGGATAGCGGGATTTGAATGGGCAGACAGACGTTTGCAAGGTCATGGTCGTATTGGACATCCTTAAATTCATAAAAATTGTAAATTATTCAATATAGTATTATAATTTTTACCTACGTATATTACAATTAACAACTGTCAATGATATAATATTTTCAAAACAATCAAAATCGACATGGAGATTAATAGAGTCCAAGTCCTGCACTGTGTCATTGAGCAAAATGATCCAAGTCCAAAACATTTCATTTGAATCGTAAAATAAACGATTATAGGTAAGCTATAATTAAAAAAAAATATATTCATCTTATTGAGAATATTATAGTCTATATAATTTAAAACAAACCTCGTCAGTATAACCATTAAATCGAATTCACACAAGCCATTTAAGTAAAATAAAAATAGTTGAAAAACGGTTTTTCGGCTCTCCTGAAAAGTTACAAAAATGGACTTGGACTCTTTAGCCTCTCAGGTACGGATAATATCTGGTAAATGTATATTATACTGTTTGCATTACCATAAGCGAAACTCACGCGGGATGGCTAAAAATTAAAATATAATATGATTTTGCTTCCATACACATGCAGAGCGAATTACGCCCAAAATGTGTTAATTAATCATAATTTTTTTCCCGGACAACGCCGGGTTATTCAGCTAGTAATTATATAATCGAAAAACAAGCCAATGAACATAAAATGGTACATTTAATTAATAATTTATTACATGAGCACAAAACAAACACATAGTGATTAGATGATATGATACAAGGTGAACAATGGTGATGATACAAAACAAATACATATGGTTATTGGTTATAATGCACGGTGAACAATGGTAACAATACGAAACAAATACATATAATATTATTTATGAAAATATGAGGTCTCCTCACAAACGTCCATCTATGTAGAAACGGACGAAGCGTTTCTTTGTCCGCTTGTTCAGCTAAAGTCGAGGTTAGCAAGTGAACAAGCGGACGAAAGAACGCTTCACCCGTTTCCAAAAAGATGGACGTTTGCATTCGTTTGCGTCCGTCTGCGTCGATTGGTCAAGATGGATACTGTCCTGCACCAATACGACGTCCTCCTTACTTTGAATTATTTCTGCGACCGTTTCGGTTTGCGTCGGTTGATCACGGCGGATAGCGGCCTCCTCCAATAAGACATCAACGTGACATCCCGACGGTATGTTCGGCACTGACCACCATCGCCCAGGAATCTTCGGCCCGACGAAATCACCTTGACATCCCAATTTATCAAAGCCTGCCGACCAGCTTCTCAAGTCGGCGAAGACTTTATGCATCAAAAGTTGTTTTGAGGACAGCGAACAAATTTCAGCTTCCGACATATTGTTGTACTTTACTACGGCAATATTCGACATATCTTGTAACGTTTATAATATATACAATTAATTCCTTGTTTAAGAATATTCTTCGATTCTTTAACAGCAATAATGAATACAATATTAAATTCTTACACGGCAGCTTTTATGTTATAAACAATTATGGTTCAAACACTATATTATACTACCATAACAACGCATTACTCAGTTAGGATCAACTAGACAAAAAGAAAAAAAAAGAGGTTATATATATCAAATTTCATCAAAATTTCAAAGACTTATAAAATGGTAATGTGAGTTTTACTAAACTTCTTTTTATAATTTATTGGTATGAATATATACGAAAATATTAAAATAATAGAAAATATAGAAAATTAATTGCCCACATATTTCAATATTTGATCCGCCTAATTTGATCAAGTCAATCCGCAACAACTAACATAATAATATTATATTATATAAACGTAATTTTAAAATTAATGTCAATATCTGTTACTACGTATAACATCGTATTTGTTTCTATAATATGACATTATATCTATTTTATGACTCCATAAAGTAATCTTTGATTAGTACTACAAGTGCCTACTACCTATATAATAGCGCCATAACTGACGCTCATATTTACTCTGCAGGGTGTTTCCGAAAATACAAGCTTATTTAACTACCTACCCTGCTGGTAATTGGTATACCAGTCCGTAAGTGTTTCAAAAGGTTTAAAATCTGATATTTTACCACCTTGTGCCCAATTTACTATTTTAAATTACTATAGAAATGAACGAATAACGATATCGATATGGATAGGTTATTTTAAATATAATTCAATACCACTGTAAGATGATTCCTTAAAGCAACGAATTTAATCGGTATTTTAAAAATACAGAAACACTATTTAATTATTTGAATAAAATGCCCCACATTTTTAGCAACCTTTAAGTTATCGGTTATTCATAAATACTTCGTAAAATTAATTTTTATTATAAATGTATTTATTTAAACACTTTCAAATTTTTTAATAAGCTATTCCGATTAGTTTCCGAGAAAGCTTAATACAAAATTAAAAATGTGGGTAAGTGGATGTCACTCTGCTGTACAGTAGTTTACAAGTTTCAAAATCAATGAATGTTTGGTCAACTATAAAATATTAAATAAATTAGCTAGGAATACAATTTTTGGTACACACATAGGACTTTAATTAATGTTTCCATTATTACTAATATTACATAAACATATGAATTATTTTAATAAGATATAATCACATGTAACAGTTTTGAATTGAACATTTTTTTAAAATAAGGCAGTATGTTCAAATGTTGCACTATTGAATTGAAACTTAATACTTAGTTATAACACTTATTAAAAAGAAAATAAACCAAACAAAACTTTTATTTAATAAAAACAACTTAAAAAACTTCTGTAAACACATACTTGTTACTTACGAGTTGGTAACAAAATAAAACAAACTAAAAAAAATAATATTTTTTCTTTTTAACAAATTAAAATAAAACTTTTGATAACTTGTCATTACCACCAATACTATACTAGGTCTTAGGAGATCTAATTTTAAATTATTACAATATCATAAAAATATCTTAAAATTAAGTTATACCTAAGTATGGTAAATTTATTAAAATTATCTAAGTAAATATTTTTGCAGAAACTTAAACTAGGTATTTAGGTTTCACTATCAGTATTTACAATTCTTTTTGAATTTTTTGAATCCACTTCTAATTTTTGATAAAATTCCCAATGGTTTTTAGGAATCGCATGTGAGTTACATAATGCTGATAAGTCTTTTTTTCCCTGGAGTAATTTTTGTTGCATTTTGCAAAGCACACAATTTTAAGTCATTACAATTTAATGGTTTTCTGGATTTTTTTCTGTTGTCGATAATATTAAAATTTATATCAGAATAGCTTGTTTTATATCCAAGCGAAAATGGATTATCACGTTCGACTATAATCATTTTTATCGAATTCCATAAAACATTTTCACCATTAAAATTTTTTTTTAAATATCCAACCGTACCTCTGGTATACGGTAGCTACGCGAGTTCGCGGGTGGCCCAATCACTGCTGTCGCCCCGAGAACAGTAAAAGAACACTGCGAACGTCAGCGTGACCATATAGCCATGCCCGCCTCGGAGAAGAGCAACAGCGGTTTCCGGCCCAGCCTGTCCACCAGCGCGACAGCCACTAAGTTTGCTACGGCCATAGTGATAGCGAACAGCATGACCGACTCGTGGTTAGCGACCCATTACCTGGTAGTGTGAGCGCTGAGTAAGCTAATATGCAGCTGATGCCACCCGCCCGCTGCGTGGCGCACGCTTATCCTTCCGGCTGACGAACAGCTCCTGGAATGTGAAACGGTTCTCCATCTCCTTGCGCACGTTCACCTCCAGCAGTTCCAGTTCGTGGCCCACGTCACCGCCGCCCCGGAACCACTGCAGGCAGACGGCTGCCTGTGGCCGACGGCCGCGCTTCAGCCGGTAGTGCGGCGACTCGGGTGGCCAGACGGCAGCGACGAAAAACGGAACTGGCACGACGGCGGACACGACGTCCAGCGTGCGGTACGACACCAACGGACCGATAATCGCCTCCATCAGCAAGCCAAAGTGCAACCGAAAGCAGAACACGCTTCCCAATGCTCTGCGTATGGCGGGCGACGCTATCTCACCCAGGTACACTTGCCCCACCGTGTACGACATGCCCTTGCCCATGCCGGCCAGCAGACGGGCCGTGTACAGCGTCCACGAGACGATGAACAGCGGCCATAGCACCACGGTACTGGGCTTCCGGCCCATCGTGGCCACGATCCGCGACAGCCCGTCCATGGTCGCGTCGAAGTAAGTCCGTCTCGTGCTTGACGAACTTCCCCACCACCGAGCCTGGCCACCCCAGCCACATGCCGCTGATGAATATCGACATGGTCGCTGCGGGAACAACGGTCACAAGGTCATCGTTATCAAAATATAATCTATTTCAATAAAAGAAATGTGCGTGCGTGTGTAATGTTGTGTATGTCATGATTTTGTAATATCTTTAAATATATATAATTACTGTTTATAGTTTGTTTTAATTTGTACTTCAGGCGAAATCAGATTACGTAATTATTATTTTTTTTATATATACACATACGCAGAATATAATGCATAATATTGGGCCCCCACACGAGTCATCTCAGTGGGGCCCAGTATTCATATAAATATATACATGAAATTAAATTCAATAAAAATAAAATAATATTAGGTAACGATCCATTATTAACAAATTTTTCTAGTGTTAGGTATTATTTTTTCAACTTTGGTTTTATACAATTCACGAATATTTTTTAATCTGAAAAGTCTTAGGAACATAGTTTTTTAGTACCTTTTACTAAGCAAAATATATTATACTCTTCGCTCGAACATTTTTGAGATAAATAAACATTGTATACATATAATATACACACGAAAAAATACATTTTAAAATCGTAGCTATTTACGGAAGTGAATGATCGAACTATGACTTCAATGTATCCATGTAAAAAAAAAAAAAAAGAATTAAAAAAAATGTTCAATAACAATTTAAAATACGCCTGGCTGTTGGTCGTTTTTGGCAATACATAATATATTAATTTAAATATAATCACGGGTAGGTACATATTTTATATTTAATATGCATGTATATTACGAATTGGTGATAAGACCATGGCGAGTGGAACTTTTATTATAATTTTTCAAAACAGTAATAGTTTTTTGTTTCGTTCCAATCGTTTTATACCTATGGTGTTTTTCAAAGTAGTTAATCCATGAGTGGCAATGTAGCTAGATGCTTTTTCGAAGAAGTAAAAAAAGAGAGGGACCGTGCATGTTCCAAAGAATTTTTTAATATTCATAAATACATGTGTAAAATGTATCAATGCCTATTAAAATAGCCGAGTCTTCTAAAAATGTTTCTAAAAACAAATATCAATAACAAATATTACTGTGAAGACACGGGCCGTGTTCCAACACAGCTACTGTGTTATCAGTAAATCGTGTCGTTAGTGTGATTCATTTGTTCAACGAGCACGATAACTTCAAGGATAAGTGGTTCTGACGATTTGAGTGTTGATGATGGAATCGAAAGTGTTGGTCCCGAATCCTGCCTCAATAAATACTAGCCGTTCAACCCTTATTTTGATTGACTGTTGTAATTTAGTTTGATGACCGTCGATTAAGACGTTCTTGCTTTTATTCGATCCGTTTTCCATTGTCATTATTTGCGGGATTCCTGCCACGATGGTGGTTGACCGGCCTCCTCTCCGTCCATTAACACATCTTTGTCCCATTTCTGTCTCGTTTATGGCGAATGTTATGCGGGCATGTTTGAAAACGTTTGCATATTATTAACGGCGCTTTGTTGTGTCGTGTTTTACTCTGTTAGGTTTTGCACAATATTAAAGATTTTTCTTTTGCTATTAGAATATATCCGCGTGTGCTTGTAGCGTCGTGTGTCCAATTCACGTGGCCCATTCGTACTTTTTGTTTATATCTTCCTTGAATTGGAATTTTTCGATTCGAAAATTGTACGTTTAATTTCACTAATACGTTTTTAGTATTCGATGCACGACAATATAAGTGTATGACATTTTATAACACTTGAAATATTTCCGAACGCCTGTTGAATGGCAGCCATGACCTGCGGTGTGTATATCGTAGTTACGCCGAGTTAAACATTTATGTCTATTGTGTTATCACATGATTAAATGGCTACAAATGTACTTCCTACGACGGACGGTCGTAAAAAATAAATTGCCCGACATGACAATAATACGTACACACACCCACCCCTACACACCCACACACAAACCCACCCCTACACATCCACACACACACACCCACCCCTACACACTCACACACACACCCCTACACACCCACCCACACACACGCAAACGCTCACACGTGCGTGTCTATACTGTTTTCCCATATTATTGGTATCGACAACCACCGGCCGTTGTCACCGCAAAACGTGTGTAAACACCGTAGCCAAGCGTGCAGCCACAGTTTACTCGCCGAAACGTTTCCCGTCCGTCGCCGTTGCAACAATTTACATATTTTTTCATCGTCACGCCGGTCGTCGTCACAGGCGTGTCGTACCGCCGCTGCGAATCGTAGACGTGTCGTCTCGTGGTCCGCGCGATCGCGTCCGGTCGGGTATCCGTCACCGCGCCGTTTCCGTTTCGACCGCCGAGAAATGCGTCGTCGTCTCGCCGCGGCGTTCCGCAGCAAGTGGTTGCGATGCGCGATGGCCGCCCTGGCCCTCAGCTACGCGGCCGAATGCGCGGCCCGCAACGGACCGTACTGGGAAACGGACGTGGCCTACCTGCACTGGTCGACCGACGTGCCAGCGGTCACCGTGTGCCCCGCGGCTTCCGGTCTTCCGACGGATCACCTTCGACCGCCGACGCCGAGGTTGGTGTGATCGGTGGGGGAGGGGGGGGAAGGACACGAAATCCTCGCAATTATAGGGGTGATCGCCTAAATTCTAAATAACGAACGGTTAGGTGGGCAACCGAATTTCTTCGCTATAAAATACGGTACAAAAATCGAATATTATAATATAATATATGACACTGGTCGATTACACGACATGGGTATCGGTCGAGTACCTTGTTGTAGCTGCGATCCGGAAATTTCCAATGTTTTTGCAGACGCGCGACTAGGGTGGGTATATTATTTTTACTCGATTTTTGTTCGGTATAATATCGCAGTTAGTATTGTTTAGTAATAACTGATAATAGCTTTGAATATTTAATATGACTTCAAAAGTTTTATGGATATTTAACAGGGTCAGATATTATAAGTAAACGTGTACATTGCTGATAAATATAAACAGCAACTATTATCGCTAAATTAAACTATAATATAAATTTTAATGCCATCGTTTTGATTTCTATGTTCGCTTTGTTTCAATTTAAATGGCCAAGCCGATAGCACAAACGTAGACTATAAACTGTCCATTAAATGCATTATTTCAATTCACTGGACTACCTCGATCGTACATATCATCTACCTTTCAATTCTAATGGGCATTAAAAGTGGTATAAAATATTTTTTTAAAAAACATAAATAGAAAAAAGTTTTAAATATTTGTTTATTAATTGTTTCTATTGTTTTGTTGTAAAAACCAAATTTCAAAATTAATTTTAAAGACAATATCACAAATACATCATTTTATTTTAGTATTTAGCTTAAAATATCAAATATAATATGAATAGATAACAACAAAACATATAAAACAAAATGTATATCTTATTCTGAACTTCAGATAGAATACATGTATAGTACCGAGTTGAATTATTATTAATTATTATATGATTATTCAAATACTATTTTACTTAAATTCGTATGGAGACATAAGTTTAAATATATTGATTTTTCTTAATAATCTTTTTTATAAGTATGATTTGTATCAATTTGTAACAAACGTAGGTATATACTTTTGATTATGAATCGCTAAATTAAATATATTTATTTGTAAGTCATACGTCATGTCTTCATACAAGAAAATTTATTAATCACATAATAATATAACAACGATAAGACACGTTCGAGTATAATTTATTTTACGGAAAAATCTGAGAAAGTTAAATAAAATATAAAGTAAATTGAAAAATATTTAAAATGTAATCCACCTTCAAGAAACGATAATTAAAATAAAACTTATTTTAAACATTAATTAAAAAAGTTTTTTTACGAAACGAATCAAATAAAAATCAATATAAATTAAAACAACAATTCATATATCTACTATTATTGATAATATACCTTCTTCATGCATGTACATTTTATAAGTCACCATTTTAGATACCACGTTTACAAATCTATACAAATATTGGTGAGCTCACAAAGAGGTAGTATTGTATTACAATATGTGACCGATTTACTAACTGAAATTAATATAATTATAATACAACAATGTCTATTATTATACAAATGTATATTAACAATTATGTTTGAATACAATATATTTATTTAGAGGAGTTGTATAGGCAAGTTAAAAATATGTGAAAATTAAGAATAGTTTAGACAAATAAAAATATAAATTATAAATATGATAAATCAAAATCAACTTTTTTATACTATAAATATATTTAGGATTAATTTTAATCCCAAAAATTGAATCATTATTTCTATATGAACAAATATACATAATTAGTCAGCTATCTAGACATAGTATCATAACATACTAACATAATATTTTATTGTAATAATCTTTAAGTGACACAGTAATTTTGTTATTTTAGCCATTAGGTTTTTATTTTACTATGATGATATACCTAACCATAAATATTTCAAAAATTCGATTTGTTTCACAAGTTTTAGTTTTTAGTTTAAAATGTACATATTCTAAAAAAACATTTAGTTTTGAAATTTTTACGTTGAAAAGTTTCAAATCCATTTTTCCTTACTTTTTCGACTTACGCCCCTTTATTGACCCGATATTATTTTTATTTTTTTACTAAAAACTTTTATTTTGAAAAAGTTTCCAAAATAAATGTGATTATTGTGGATGCTATGGTAAATTCGATTTCACAGACTGAGCAGACCTTGAGACGTGCATTCAAGTCATTAAGTAGTACAGCTTTTGCAATCGAAGTCTTTTATTTTTTTAACAAAAAACGATAATCTTATTGAATAACCGACAGTGGCACTAAAAGACATTTTCTTAAATAGTATGAATAATTATCAGCATAAATTTAATAATTAATATTCATCTTACCAATGAGTAAGTAAAGTATTTATATTTGTAAGTATAATTTAACAATATAATTTTTGTAAGTTATTTACTTATCCATTAGTTATTGTTCGTAAATCTAAAAAGTAAAACAATCAAAAAAATGATTTTTACATATTATTATTCATTTATTTTCGTTCAACTAATGAATTTTTATTGTTTACGGTAAAAAAAATATAACTACTTTTAATAAAAATCCATGATATGATAATATTATTTTAATTTAACAAACTTTATAATTTGTCACAAGAGTAGTTAATTTTGTTAGTTAATTTAAATTTAACTAGATTTAAAATAGACCTACATTTGGTTTTTATCAATTTCAACATAAGTCATCAGACAGAAGAAGGCAAATATCGTAGAAGACAGAAATTTACCTAATACATATCATAAGAACAAAAAGTTTAAAATTATATTTTATACATTGTTATGAAGTATTATTTATTCTCTCTTTGATTTAAAAAAAATAAATAATATCACAAAAAAGTTTATTGGGCCTGTGGGGACTGCGCTTTACACCCAAATCAAATTCTCTATCTGTCATCCAATGTATTCTACAATTTATTCCTGGGGTTATTGCTTTTATTCATACAGCCAAACAACAAAATATTTGTTTTGAATATTTGTATATTATAACGATCGTTACAATAAAAAAATAATAATATAAGTTTTACATTTAGAATACTATTATGCGTTTATACTTTATATACTTATCTTGGCGATATTTATTAGTATAATGCATATTTTAATGGTTTAATATATTTTGAAAGAAAAATATTACTAAGAAATACCTATCATGTAACAACTTAGATGCGATAAATAAAATATATTAAATTTTATAACAATAGAATTGGAAATTCGAAGCCATTTTTCCGAGACTTGTCAAACGCAAATGATTTTAACCTATGACTAAAACACATTTGGAGGGTTATCAAACATATATATATATATTATATATTATATAATATATAAATAAAGCATAATATGTAAATGTGATTCAATACCGAAACTTCGTCCCTTAGATCATATTGATATTTTAGAACATTATTATTATCACGTTTTTGTTTCGCCATATACTTCCTAAAGCCTTATATTTCAAAGTTACATGTTTTAAAACTTTAATATTAAAAGATTTTGAATTATTCTTAACACTTAATAATATAATTCATTTATATTAGAAATAACGTTAGTTACATTTTGAATACGCTGTGTGCATACCAAATGTAATTAAGTGAAAAAAACTTAAGTTAACGGAAAAAATACATTAAAAAACATAATATACCTGTTAAAGAAAAATATATATATTTAAAGCTACATACGATTAATTATTAGTAATTATATTTTCAACTAAAACTTAGATGTTAGTAAATACATATTTATTTCATCATAACAATATTTTACTTTACATACAATTATACAGACTTGTGCTTAAAACTCTCGGATCACAAAAGCATTATTCAAATTATTCCATGTGAATATATTAATATATTGCTAGCGTAGCAAATTAATGAGTTACAACATACTGATTAACACCTATAACTATTATAATTAATATAATCAAGCTCAAGGTGTAATTATTAACTTCCTATACGAATATTTTCATTTACTTAGATATGAATAATAATTCGGTCGGTCAATCGTTACAGTATTGCTGTATCAGTATGGTTATTACAAGACATTATGATAATGATTAGTCACGTTAATTTTATATTCTGTCAAAAAAACCTAACCTATAATTTTTCAGTATTATAGGTATAGGTACTGATTTCTTGACGAAGTACCTTAAGGCCTTCACTGTGTTATTAATTCATGTCAATATTTTATTTAATCAGTTAGGCGTGTTTATGTAACAGAAAATGGCATGAATAAAATTTGTATCAAAAAAATACCGATTTCCCGAAGTCATTACATTAATTACAAACATGAAGTGTATTTTATTTTATGAATCGATACTAAGATCTTTCGTTGGAGTCCTTGTTACTGTACGAAAATACTGATAATAATATTTTATATTATTTATTTTACACGAAAAAAAATATATATATATACATATCTTGTTAGTTGTATGAAAAGAGTTTAAAATGAGTTTACATTTAGAATATATTTTATGTGTTGATTTAATTCATTATTATCTTTGTGAATATCTAAACAAATATTTTTTTATTTTTTTTTTTCAGTTACCCAATGTTGAATGAGATTGACAATACCTTAAGTATAAATATAATAAAACGGACGAGCGAGTTTAAAAAAAAGGTAAACTTACAATAGAATAATAATCTGTGTAAAAAAAAAAAATAATTGAAATTCCTTTATAGTAACAAAAATCCGAGGTAGGTAGGTATAATACTATGCTCAATTTATTTAAACACAAATTTAATTTAAAAATTACTTACAATGTGCTTTCAAAACTTTTTATCGTCACGTATATTATTGTTTTTTATACACAGTAAAATTTTCAAAATATTTAGACCAATTTTAATTTACATTAAAAGTAGGCTTACGTCAGTTTTGACTTGTAAGTCAACAATAATATTTTAGGTATATAGTATACAATTATATTACCTAATTAATAATACAATAGTTGTAATGTTTTTGGCGAAAACTATTGGTTCAAAATATCTACCGTTAACTATTAGAAAAATAATTTACTGATATTACGTATCATGTACCAACCTATATAAATAAATAAAAATATGTCCTTAGAAATATAGGCTGACGACCAGTCTTCACTTAGTATCGTTCTCCGAACCCAATGATTTCGTATTTGATTGACGTCAATTACATAGAGTTATTCAATATCTATTGTAATACCTATTATGCACCAAAGAGATATAGGTGATCGGTTTTAATTTCACATTTTTTAGAAAATTTAACTTTAAATGGAATTTATGAACGCTATTTTCGCATGGGTATTTTATTTTATTTCACAAAATGTTAACTTTCCTCTGTAAAATAATGGGTTGTAAGAACTGTGAAAATCTTCCAAACAAATATTCCAAAAGCAGACGACATTTCATATTTAAATATGCTCTTGTGACATCAGTTGACGTCGAAACAGTAAATCTTCTATCTACAAAAATCTATTATTCAACTAACGACGATTATATCTCCTCAGACTTAACAGCAATATACAAAATTATACAGCAGCACAACAAATATGTTTTTACAGGTTATAATTAGAAAATTAAATATAATAATAAAATATTTTTGATAACAAATTTGAATTTTTTTATTATAATTTCAGATTATTATATCAAAACACACGTATACCTACCTATGAATTACAATTGAAACATAACTAATTAAAAATCAAAAATATAAGTGCTCAACATATATTTTGTTTATAATTTTAAATCTTTAAGTAGGTACCTAATACATTTTTTTTATTATTACCTTTTTCAATTAATTGTTTTACGCGATTGACGTGCCATTGATTTTCCATGTAATAATATTGTTATTTATATTTCTTTATTGTACTATTTTCCTAAACCAAATTTAAGTATTTCGAATAATTGTGATAATCCTCAGTGGTTTGTTCATATAAATATTGATTTTTATCATAATTCAAAAAAATATTTGATAATGCGTATTGTAAGTTTTATTTTATTTATCTTTTCTTGAGTGGACCATTTTAGTGACACATACTTGATAAAACTCCTGAAACAAGGTTTTGGATAAAAAAATTTTTTTCGTGCAAATAAATATTATAAAAAATACTGAAAATAAAATTATTCAGGGTTATTCAACTCAATTATATCAAATCATATTACATAAGTTATTTATTGTTCGAATAAAAAATGTACAGTTGACATTTATAATATAATGTATTTTCTGTAGGCTATACGACTTAAGTGTATTTCATTTTTCTTGATAATACAAGTATGTTGCTTTTTTGGTATTTTAAATACAACCTATTATGAAAATTTATGGGGGAAAAATGTAAATATCATTTTAATTTTATAGAACGATACGATAGATATATGGTTCTATAATATGTGCATTACTGACTACGTTTAAAAATGAAACTAGAAAGGTTTAGCATGTTTACTAAGTGTATAAATAAATATATATAATATGTATATATTATCTACTTTTTTTTTTACACTTCTGTAAAAGTTAAAATTACACTCTTGGGATCTTAATTCTGAAAATATTGCTTCAAATGTATCCCTAGTGCTTTTTTACAACCGAAATAAAACCGCAATCAAAAGTATTGTTATGACGCCTAAAAATGGTCTATGGATAAATACTTGAAAGAAAATGCCTATACTATTGTGTTTCGTGTATTAAGAAATATAATAGTTATTTCAAATAATAAAAAGGTCAATCCGACACGTAGAATTTGAATTATAAAAACTTTGATATTTTGATATTAGTCGTGTATCCATGCAACATACCAGGTACTTACGTACTAAAATATATGTTGTGTTATGATTGGAAATTAAACTATGCTATTTTTATTTTTCACTGATTGTAGGATAGTTTTGTAATGTGTACAAATATGTTCAAACATTGTTCGTGGAATGGAAAACCATTCAACTGTTGCAGACATTTTCAACCACACCGATTCATCATTGAAAACCCTTGTTTTTGCATCAATTCTCTACAAACAGTTAACAAGTATGGTTATACCTATGTCACATACCAAAAACTAAAACGTATAATATAAATAATATTTAATACTCGTCAGGAAAAAGAAATTAGTCGTAAGCCATTTTTCAAAAAATGGAGAGTTAAAAATGGAATTCAATGAGCCAGTTGAGGTGAGCAATTTATTATTTATAAAAACAACAAAAAATGCAAGATGTTTGATACGACATTCATATAATAACAGTAATAATTATTATATTATTTGATGTTGTGTTAAAATATTAATTATTCTATATAATATACTAAAAATAAACTAATTTTTTTTTCAGTAAACATTTTTGTAATTTATAGTTATAGGTACTTTTTCATTTCAAAATTCACATGTTTTCATACAGTATTATAAAGTTGCTAGTTCCTAGTGTATAGTTAAGACGTAGGAACTAGATAATTGTGATTTAAAAATGTTCATTATTCAATATTTTTGAATAGTTCAATCATATTACCTAGGTATATATTAATACATTGTACTCATATCTATCAAAAGTATTTTACAAAATTCAATCTTGTTCTCAGTTTTCAATTATAAGTATAATAGAATATTTTTGTATAGGTATTTTTCATTTTTATAGCTAGTAGCTACATAATGTTATCAATAGACAGTTAAATAAATAATAATTCATAATTTAAAGTTTTTATTCATAAATATTGAACATACATACATTTTTAAATAAGATTCGAATTGTATTTGAAACAAATAATATTGACCTCAAATTTAAGTAACGAACAAAAAATACAATATTATAATATCATAAATCAGTTATTTTTAACACAATTAATATTTTTACATAAATTAACTTAGAAATTATGAATAAATCTAAATAACAAAAATGTTTTTATAGTATATATAATTCACGGGAAAAAAATGTCCATACAATTATAGCTGTTAAAACTATAGGTGGTATTTACGTTGTCATAAAGCTGATAAAGTAATTACCGTTGTTGTTGAAGCGTAATTTATAAATATTAAGCAATAACTATAATTATTGATCCTTTAAGATATCATTGGACCTAACTACCCTTTAATCATTTTACAATAATCATAGATAATGAAATATTATAATAATATTATATTATTTCACGTAATAACTAAACACAAAATAACATACTCGCATATATTCATTATATAGTTATTTTATTTAATTATAAGGGATTGGAGCAAAATCATTATTTTATTTGTGTAAATAAAGACTTGTATCATAATGTTTTATTAATAATTATTGTTTTATATGGAGATATTTTTATTTCTAGTCACTTTTATACATTAATTCAAAACCAGTTTAAGGAAATATTTGTAGGCTGTTAATTATTATTGTAATTTATGTTCAATATTCGGCATACTAATAAATCGCTTCAGAAATATATATACAGTTTTAAAATACAATAATTTAATTTTTCAAAAGTTAATAATTGTTATGCCGAGGACAGTAGTTGATACATTTTATTCATGCCAATGATCAAAACTAATACGTTTCCCTGATATCCGTATTTTTTTTTTAGAACTTTCATAAAAATAATATTTATTCATATCGTGAAAATAATAATAATGATAACATTTGTTGTCTGATTAATTAAATATTCAGCCGGGACACGACTTGACAATTGAAATTTTAACGAGATCGTGTAAATTATAGCGTAGTAATAATTATTATTATAATTTATGAACAAAATAATTATGAACCATCTTGCCCTTTTCTCGGTAGAAATTGACTTGACTGGACAAATCATGATTATTAATACACGAACGTCTTGCCAGCCATGAATATGCAACGCGAACAATGATTTCAATATATATATAAATTAATGTTTACCGCCGATGGTTGGTATATTACGTTTAATGTTTATCTATTATCTATATACACTCGAGGCCTCGTCGATATAACATCAGCTGTTATATCATCTTAAATTTATACCGAAAACCGCGAGGCGTACCGTTTTTTTTTTTTAGATTTCACTGCACAGTCCGGTAGACGTACGATTTGGGGAGGAGTTACGGCAACAATACGTTACGATAAACGGGGGCGACGAAATGGAACTGTTGTATACGACCCGTCAAATCGTCGAGGATGTTTCGCTGGTAGCTTTGGACTTGACCAAACGCGGATGTTTGCTGCGAGACGAGAGAAAGTTATTTCATCACCCCGTTTACAGTAAATCCGCCTGTTTACTAGAGTGTGCTTTGCGCCATCCCGAAGTATACGGTAAGATATTGAGGAAATAAATGTTCTAAACCGTATAATATAAACTATATGTGTACCATACAATATGTGCGCACAGTATCTCCGTTCTTCCCGGCAACAGTGATCCTCGTTCCGAATATAATGCGTTCCGTTTGGACAGTATACCTCCGTATAATGTACACTTCGCACAACAACAAAAAACAACGTATTGTCTAGAAAACAATAAATAATCCGTGTGCTGAACAATACGCGCGCGTAATAATATCATCTGCAATATCGGACAATACGTTTTTACTTGTTATTAATTTTCTATGGAACCGCCGAATAAAGACGGAAACATGAAATGATATCGTAAAATGTATTATTATTATTATCCACTATTTTTTACCAATACGATTCAATAACATATTGTTTAACACTTATTTTAGATTTTACGACCGCACAAAATTTACGATTCTAAAAATATAATATGATACATTCCGATTGGAATTAATTAAGGTTGAATCGTTCGACTAGAAACGATAATAAATTATAATGCGCATATTTAAATGTATACATGTTTTTTACTGTAATTATTATTTTTTTTTTTTATTTTAATAATTATTCAAATTGTAAGACGTTAAAATATGCTCTGTTATCCGGCCAATCGTTTATTATTATTCTGAGATCGTACGCAATCTGTGCACGGCAAAATTAGTATAATAATATATGATATTTGAATAGTTAGGCATGAATATTTTGATTAACATATCAGCCATTTAGAAACCACCCATTAGTAACACTTGACTGGTAATTGGTTGATCAGTTGTCTGTTGCCAAAACTGTTAGTAGTACATTAACATGGATTGTAAGCCATTAACACGGAAAGGAATATTACGAGAAAAATCTTGGTTGCTACAGCAAGCTGTTTGTCATTTTTATTATTTGTAATTTGTATGAAGATGACTGGAATTAGACGGGCAATATATTAAGTATTAAATGAATGATTTGAAGCCATCAATGGAGTTTATCAATATTTAATTAATATCTAACGCGGAAGAGGCATACATACTCCTCATCAGTATAGACTAAAGAGGCCTATACTCGGGATGTTGGCTTGTGAATAGAAAGAATGTTAGCGTTATAACTTACTAATAATGACAAATGGGTAACTTAAATATTTTATATATAATTATTAGCAGTGGAATCTCCTCACAACTTAAAAAAGTAAATAAATAGGTTTCGTATTATTAGAGAAATATTGTTATTTATAGTTACCTACTCAATAAAATATATATACTATCTATACTATTGGTCATTATTTTACTTACATCATTTTTATATGTAGGTATTCAATTATATTACGCCATTTGATAATGTATTTATACAAGTAACACCGTCTCCAGCTTCGTCGGTAAATATTTTTTTAGATACTGAACGGAGAGACGAATAAATTGATTTTACAATGATGTGTTTTTGCTCTAATTAATTTGTAGTTCAACATTTATAAAATATTCAACTTTAATAGCTATAGGGATTGAAAATTAAGAACAATGATTATCATAAATAGTTCATACTGTAACCAAAAAATCTAAAAATATATAAAAACTGTTTTTATGTCTCTTGTAGATATTTTAAGTTCAAGTTTGAACGGAATTAGATATCTAAACAAAGATTTTGTTTCAACTTAAAATATTATTCGTGGGTACTTGAACATTATAAAGTATATTATTATATTTTATAGTTTTATGTAACATTTTCAAATCCAATTTTTTCGGCAAAAAATTATTTATCCTACTGTAGTAGAAACGCCTAATAGTAACATAAATTACTTTAATAGTTTGATCACAATAATATCATAAAATATATTTATTAATATTATAGGTTGATAGACGGTTTTCGCTTATGATTCGCGTTTTGTATACATGGTATTTATATCATTGAATTTAAATTGAACTTTTCAGCTACCTCTTTAAACTCCTACTGTACAGCTGAGTGACTTTCTATGGTTTGGTTTTAGTTTCATAAACTCCCAATAAAAAATGTTTTCGTTTATTTAAATATTTAATATATGAAAGTATATCATATTATCTGATTTATATAGATATATATTTATATTATGTAAATATTTTCAATGTTAGATTCTTAACTTTCGTGAAATATTCAAATACCAATGAATAAAAATCAAAGTCCTGTCAGGAATATTCAGGGTGATTATTTTATGAATTAACATTCATTGTTCTAAAAAAAATAAACTTTTTTTGAAATGTTTTTTTACACAATTAAAGATGCATGCACTTCATTATTTCAATACATTGCCCTTATGCTTTTTCTTATATTAGACCATATTGTTGATAAACAAACATTAGTTATTCAATTAATATAATATTAATTAATTTTAAAAAATACCTACGAAACCTATAAGACTTCTAACAAGTATATGCGATCAATAATATATTACTTTGTAAACAGAATCATTGTGTGATAATAATGAATGTTACATTTACAACACTTGGAATAAATATGGAAAAATAAAAATAAATAAAATAGATTTCTAATTTTTATATTAAATTTCATCGAAAAGATCAATAAAATTTAATTTTTATAATACAATACTGTAGTAGTTTACAATACTGTTAAACTCTTAAAAAAATTACCAGGGAGTGGGGAGATGAATATATTGGTTTTACAATGATGTGTTTTATTTTTTGTGTCTGTGTACACGATAAGTAGGTAGGTAGTCGAAAAAATGTTTCAATTTTCAACTTCAGTATCTTGTTTGATGGGAAAGTAAATCTAGTTGATGCATTGTAAAGACCAAAATTTAAATTCCCAATAGTTTTCAAAAGCAACGGGTAAAACAAAAAAAAATATACAGGAAAAACAGAAATTTTTAAACAAAATTGGTTTTTGACGAAATGTTTATACAATATTTTTTTTTATAAGTATATAAAATTTGAATAAAATCACGAAAATGTGCAAACTATTCTGAGTTAGAAATTCATAAAAATTTTATTTTTAAATTAAAGGTTAGAAAATGTATTACTAAATTCCTCATAAGTTTTTCTGCCTTTATCAAAAAAAAAATATATACACCGGAAAATCAAATTAAATTTTTATGAGCATTTGAAGTTCAAATTATAACAAAATGGCATATTCACTCGATTTATCATGTAGCGATTTTCTTATTTTGTTGTTATTCAAAAACGAATAATTGTAAATACTTGAAATTTACACCATATGTGTTCAATAAATTCCCATACTTGATACAATTTTCAAAATATTTTGACTCGTTTTGAGCTGTCTACGGACATTTTTAATTTTCAATTTTTTTAGTTTTATTTTCTATAATTATAATTATAATTATAATTATCAATAAAATTGATTTATTTGTTAGGTCAAAAAGCTTGACAGTTTAATACAAGGCTCCTGGTATATTGTTACTATAGTAGTTAGAAAATATTAAAAATACATAGACTCAATTTCTTTTTATAAGCATTTAAAGTTTAAATTTTTCTAAAATGTATCAAATTTAAAATTAAAAATCGATTTTGTAGTTAAAAATGTCTAAATTATTCAACTTTTATGTATCCTAGGCTGAATGAACGTCTTCACTCAGAATCGTTTTTCGTATACAATGATATCATATATCATTGAATTCAAATTTAACACTATCCATTACAGTGACTCATTTGTAACCTACTATACCGCAGAGCGACGCCCAGTTTTTTTGTTTGAAGTTACCTTTATCATTTTGAATTCTTTAATCTTAAATTTTGATGACTATGATTTTATATAAAATGGGATCTTGTAGATAAAAAAATTAAAAGAGCATATAAATGAGTGACGGAATGCTATACAGAAGGCTACAAGTGGGTCACTGTAAGGGTGGTGTTAAATGATAAAATATCGTTGTATTCGAAAAAATTATTCTGAGTGGAAATGGTTTGTCAAGGATATTTTATATTATATTTATATTGTTATTATTAATACGGTAGCCGGTAAGTTGAATTAATATTATTTTAATATTAACATATTTGTATATAATAATATACTTTAGAAGTTTCAAGTACCTACGAATAATATTTTTAAATTACAACACAAAACTAAAATCGTTCTTCTTCGTTTAAATATCTAATTTCGTCCAAACTTGAACTTCAAATAACTATAAAAAAAAACTGTGTTTATATCTTCTTTAGATTTTTTGGGTATAGTATGAACTACTTACGTTGAATCATGTTTTAAATAAAGCCATTCAATCATTTATACAAAAAAACAAATAATATCCTGATTTGTCCTTCTAACTTTTAGAGTTTTAAGCTTTAAATAAATAAATATAGGTCGAATAGATGAGTGGGGCTGACGTTGGATATTACATTAATTATTACATACTAACTCTAAAAAAGTGATTTTTAATTGCCTCGAGATACTGGATAGAACAAGTAGAATAAGGAGACTAAATTACTGAGTTGTAATAAAAACTGATCAGATAAAGGTACAGTAAATTTGAAAAGCCTAGCAGTGAGAAATCTCTATTTAGCATGTAATCATAATGTCCCTTGAATGAAGGAGTAGAATCAAGAGATAAATGCCAAAATGTTTTATGTTATTGACTCAATCTACAACATAATTTAAGAATTATTTGAATGATATAGAATAATTTCAGATTTTTGATTTATTCGAATGTATATTATTTGTATCACAGTGATCACACCAATTACTTATACTATCAAGATCATACTGAAACAGTTCAGTATCTAGTGGAGTCCTTATAGTAATATATGAAATAGTTTAGTATCATCATCAAAAAGTAGTAAGCTTGATTAAACAACACTGATATCGTTAAAGTAAATATTGAAAATAAGTGGAGCGGGATTGGACTCTTGAGGTATTCCAGAACTCAGAAGTAACATTTTACTCATAAGAATTATAGTTTTAAATTTAACGTACTGCTTTAATGCTTTTTAGGGAATAAAAAGAAGATTAGCCAAAAATAGAAAGGATTAAAAATACCTAATTGTAGTGCCGTAGAAGAATTTAATATGGTGGAGGGAGGGAGGAGATCATCATAATAAAAAAAAATACTATAAAATATGATAGTAATTTTAAATGTTTAAAAGACACTTTTTATGTTGTGAGCGGGTGAGGATTATTAGCGTTTGAAGTTCAAACTTTGACAAAATTCGTCAAAACCACGAATAAGTGTTAATTATTTTGTATTAACAGATTAATTTAAATTTTAAGTTTAATGCTAGAAAATGTAATACAATGTTTTTCATCAGTTGATCTTACAACAGTCTAAACGTATGGAAAAAAATTGTGTCCACCGGTCAGGGCCGGATTGGTATGTATCGGTCCATCGAGATTTTCACTTCTATAAGAGGCCTATTTACATATTCAGCGGCCCAAAATTACGTTTATAATTATTATAAGCTTATAGGTTGCCAATCGTATTTTGAACATGAATTTATTTTCACTCACACTCATACGACCAGCCCAAACTTTAAGCGGCCCACCGATATTTCCTCGGTAACTCACCTAACCAATCCCAAACCAATGCCCCCGGCAGTATCTATACTTGAATATTACAAAAATTTGAATTTAAAGAAGTACATTATTATTTATTATATGATAAAAAAGGGATGAGAAATGAGAATACTTAGTAAATCAGTGAATCACTCTGATTAAAGTATAATGGGGTAAAATGTACAGTTATTGGCACCGAATATGTTCCATTTAAATTGTGAATAATCAAATAAAATAATACGATAACACATGGATCGATGATAAAACAGCATCAGTGTAACCGTATAGTTAAGATAAAATTCATATTCAAATACTTACTATGTATACGAAAAACAAAATTACTTAATGCCAATGACTATACCAGTGCAAATAATAGTACAGTATATAAATAAAACTAAAATAGATCTATTCGTGTTAATTTAAGCAAACATTTAAAAATAAAATGTATATTTTTGTTTTTACTCAAAAAATATGTAATATTTTTAAATATCTTATTATAGTAAGATAATATTATTAATTATCTGTATTATGTAATATATTTTTGTTCTAGCTAAAAATTATACGTTGTGCGATTGTCCTCCAACATGCGTAGGAATGGAAATAAATGCCGTATGGAATGGAACCCAAAGGTACGTTATTAATAACTAAATAAGTTTATGTTTATAAAAAAAGTTTTGGGGATTAATTTCGATTACCCAAGGATATATGTTTCGTTAAACAATGTTTCAATATATATATAGAATTTAGATAAACATTTAAGGATTCCGTCATAAAGACGTTATCGCTCAATTCATTTTAATATATACGCGAGCTTTTAGGTAGATCAAATTTAAAATCTATCATACTTGATTGAGTTACTATAATATGTTTCAGTGGCGTTTTATAATTTAAATTAATTATCGCCCATGAATCATGATACGAAATCAAAAACTTTCTAGAAATACGCAAAACTATTGCATCTAAATGAAATGGTATAGTATAATATAAATAAATAACTATGGCATACAATGTGTTTATTGCATAATAATATGAATTTATATAGCTACAATAAAATTATACTCAAACTTTCTGAACAGAAATAAAACATTTAAAAATTAATAATCCATTTTTAACTTCGGATTTTTGATGCGTTTATATTATACAGGAGGAGGTGGAGGCGCTAAAATTTCATATAGTTATAGCCCCCCCCCCCTTTAATTAGCCCGTTCCACCCACATTAATATCCATTCTTTGTCAGCATTGAGTGAACGATACACAACGCTGGCAAGAAGAGAAGCAATTGGGATTGGAAGACCGGTTAAACAGTCGGACGTAACCGATAATATCCTCTTTTAATAATCTCTTTTGGACACACATATTATTATATTTTACTTTACAGTCTGAACCAGTGTTCTCAAACGTGTATACGTGTAATAAACATTTATTTATTCAAAAAAGTTGAAATTTTTTTTCAATAATTATTCAACAAAAAAAATGTGTACATCTTTGTAATATCTAGAATTAAATACAGTTATTTTATAATAATTATAATCATTAGAAAAATAAATGTTACCTTAATTTATTTTGTTTGATTTGGATTTAGTAGTTGTAAACAAATAAAAAAAGGTTAAAAAAAAGTGTTTTTCCCGCAAACCTTGGACCGTTGGAAATTTGGGTTTGAAACAAGCGGTCTACAATGTACAAATAAATTATTCATTGGCATCGAAAGAAATTATTTAAAAGTATTGGGCATAATAAATTGTTAAGAGTATCAATGTATATTTACAGATCAGTCGATAATGTTACAAGAAGCATTCTCACGATGACAAAACCAGCGACGGAGCGATTGGTAATGAAAGCCAGAAAAGATTACGTTGATTTAATAGGTAAACATTCTTAAAACATACATTTAAAATAATTAGACCTTTGTTGAGTTTTTCTGAGGTACTTTAACACATACTTTAATCAAAATTCTTTTAATATAGCACTATGGTGTATGACACAATAACACGTTAGGCGCCTGTAACTTAAATTTTATGTTTATATATAAGTTATAATTTAACAATTAAAAATATTTATTTCAATTGTTTGAATAAATAAATCCCCATCACTGAAGAATATTGTATAAAACATTATTTAATTACAATACGATACGAATAATAACTTTTCATTTTGTGGTTGGAGTTATTTTATAATTAAATAAAATCTCAAGACGGATAAAATATTTTAGGAATACTCATTACGATTACAATGTTGTCATAATCAGTGCCAAATACAAACCAATTTTACAATAGGGTTTGGTACCGGTGATGCCAACAAATAACATTATAGTCGAAATGCGTACTTCTTAAGAACACAAGTACATATTATATTTTGTACATTTCAGGTTTTTCTTTAATTCAAAAATTGATAATTAACAGTTCACACTATAGCAAATATGTATAATTTAGGTACCTAACATCAGTAACATTATTTGTTTAATTATTAGTTGGTATACTAATGCATATCTGCCCTTTATAATAACAACAAAATATGCAGACTTCTGGTAATTTTAGTCAAAAAAAAAATATAATATATAATTAATAATAATATAATTGATACATAAATAACCATATATCAAGTTACATAATATGAAAAAATTAATATAAACAAAATATGAAATATAATTATGAAAACCGAATAAACATGACTTTATATTATATAATAACAGTTATACAAAGCTGCAAACAATAATGATATTCATTTTTATTTTTTATCCTTCATTTTTCTTTATTATTGTCTCTTCCTGTTTATTATATAATATCTTTTAACAATAATATCGATTTAAATTTAAGACAATTTCGGGAAAGAACAAATATATCTAAGTTGACACAAAATTGTTTTTTTTAAGATTAACACTTTTGAAAGAAAACAATTTATACCACTGTTATTTTCAAAATGAAAGACTAAAAATAAATATACATTTTGTGATTTTTAATATGAAATTCAAAAACTGATTACAGAAAATAACTCGGGATGAACAATATTTTAGTTAACAATAGATCAAAGATAAACTTGATATCAGCTAACTTGTGTCTAAGGGAAAGGGAATCTAGTCCAATATAATTTTGAATTAGATAGAAAGTGTCTCTGGATAAAGAAATATCTATCACAAAATACATTATTTTTAAAAACTTATTTTATATTTATTAATTACAGAATATTTGTGAATTAATATGCAGATTAATAGGTAGATAATAATTATTAATTTTACAAGAAGTATAATTTAATCAATATTATATTATGTATTTTTGAGGGTTCAATAATATTATTAATATAAATACATCATGATTTTATTCTAATACATTTTTTGATTATTTCAGTTATCGTTGCATGCATGTTACAATTGTTCTCGGGAATTAATCTGTTGGACATTCCAAAATTTTTATCCAAGAAAACTAAACCCTGAAATGGTATAACTTTTAGTAGATAATTTAAGTAAAATTTAAAATTATCATTAAATTTTTATTATTTATTCATAATCCAACATTTAATAACTTATTCGATTTTTCAACAATTTATTATTGATTTTATATAAAAAAGTTTCTATCAAATCGTAGCTTTAAGTAAAAAACAATTTTAAAACTTGTATTCGTTCGTCATAGTTTTAGTAATATAGTATACACTATTCACTATACATTTGATATAAAATCAATTATATCCTTATTCCTTTTTTCTCACGTTTATTTATTGAAATCATATTATACATATTTTATACCAATAGATTTCAAAAGTAAATTCATATTATAATATTGTGTAAAAAATCTTTATTATATTATGTTTAACAATGTATTATTATTATTATTGGTAATTATAAATCATAAATCATTGTACTATTACTTTAATATTGTTTTAATATATGTATAATGATTATTGACCAATTATAGATAAATTGATGAACATAATAATATTATTATATTTATATAGGCAATATTTGTACACGATGTGATATTAAGGACAAAAATAAAACTAAAATACCATTTTTGGCGCGGTCAGTACACTCAACAGCAGAAATGCTCTGAATGTACATATCGGCCAGTGTTGCTAGCTTCCGGGTGGTCACCCATCCGGGATTTTTAGCTAAAAAATCCTTGTCACACATACAAACGTGTTTCAACCAACCGTTCCTTCTCGCTACAAACAAAAAACCCAGCTAACGGCCAGTTGTCTAAGTTCAGTAAAAAAAAAACTAAACTGCACCATACAATAATTTGTAGCAATAAAAAATACATAATTATATTTTGACCTCACGGTGTACATTTAATTTTATATTGTAAGATTTATGATACAAAATTTACAACATTATACATTTACATCGAGCGTTCTGTAAAATCTGCTACTCAAGTATTTTCACAAACAAAGAATGTTATTATACAATAATAACATTTGCATATTATCCATTTTCTTAGGTTTTTTTAATAATTGTATGCACCTAAGTTGAAATTATTGTGTTATCAAGAGTAATTTTATAATTATGATATTTAACTC
The DNA here is from genome assembly GCA_008086715.1 of Sitobion miscanthi. Taxonomy (NCBI): domain Eukaryota; kingdom Metazoa; phylum Arthropoda; class Insecta; order Hemiptera; family Aphididae; genus Sitobion; species Sitobion miscanthi. Next base: position 38,192,452 of record CM017798.1, read on the forward strand.
ACAATGTATCAACGATAACTTTATGCACTGAGAATTCATAATTCAGCAAGCCACTTAATAGAAATTTAAATAGAAAATAATTAAGATGGAATATTATTATTCTCATAAAATCTTACTATAGTTTATTGTCAGTAGTAAAATGTTATCTATTCAATGTATGTATAAATAAATTTTAATAATCGATAAATTATTTATAAATATTGGAGAAAGAACACCGAGCTGTTCTGATTTAAATGAACCAGAATCGTTGTCGCATGGTAACTAGAATTCGCTACGTAGTGTCGGTAAAAAATAATAACATATTTTAGCATAGGGCATTTATTGGTAATACATTGTTGTAATCAAAATGATACAACATTAATAAAAAATAATTACAAAACAATTTTTCAAGACCAGATTTTCCTCGATTTAATGGATGTATTTCCATCAATATACTACTTTTAGATGAGATTTATCATTAAAACAAAAAAAATAAATACTCTCCAGTTTCACAGATAATAATATAAATTATACCTGACTCTTCTAACTTTTATATATTACTATCTGTAAAATTAGAAAGTATTATTTTTTTTTTGTTTCTAAACTATATATCCATTCTAAATGTCTTTAATATTTATGAAAATACATCGCGTAAATAAACAAATGAATCCATTCGATCGCACAAAATCTGATCTTAAAAATTGTTTTTAAATAATTATGACCATTGGAGGCTTATCATTAAGATTACAATTATAATTCAATGTTCAGGTTATCCTTTACTCTAAAAAAAAAAAAACTTTCAAACTTTATAAATAGTAAATACATCATTAATAATTGTCTTCTTCGTAGACTTGGTAATGTAAAAAGCTTAGGTGATAGGTGTTACTTTTGATACCACACTTACTTTCAAGGTACACAATATAGGGCATATACAATTAAAGCTTCGTCCGACTTGCATTTCTTAAAAGGAAACTGTCACGAGTAATTTTGCTCTGTTACTCTTGGATTATTTTATATTACATTGGTAAGATCTTGCCATTAATATGATTCTTTTATTTGGTTCAATAATCCTATTGCTCATAATTCATGATTTAGTTTCAATTCAAAATACATTTTTAAGATATTAAATTTATCCTTCAAATTCCATGTTGAACGAGAACCCCATTCGGGTTATTGTGGAATTTCAGGTTTTTCAGTATTGACTCTAAAATATAGAAGGAATGCTCAAAATGTATTATTTTTTTTATACACATTTTTGGTAACTTTAATTATCCTTTAAATTGTCTACAATCGAGACGGGAACTAAGTTTTTTCTACATATTATAAAATATAAATAAAAAAACTGGCATCTTCTCCTATATTATAATCGCCTTAATGCCAGCAGAAAATATTATTTTTTTTTTTCAATAGTCATGATATTGACAAGTTTAAATCGTGTTTAGAGTTTAAATATAAAAATAAAATTCTAAATTTATAATTAAAAATATTGTTTTGTAGTACAATAATATGTTATTATGTGTTTGTAAATGGAGTTTTTTCCATGATAAACATTGCTATTATTATTATTATATTATAAAAACGACAACACTTTCTGTTCGGAGTGCATTTTGGCAGATGCAATAAATTTAGACCATATTTTTTCACTCCAGCCGGCTGTGTTCGGCGACTTTCTTGTAACTGATGTTAATAGTCATCAGTAAATTTATTAGAACTTTTAATTCTTTAAAATGGTATTATGATAACGTGTTGGCCGTTGACTAAATTAAATTGCATATCACAATTAATATTAAAACTGTTATACCGTGGTGCTAAATGAAAAAAATATCTTGATAAATTTAGCTATTGTCGTGATAATATTAATTATTGGATTGGTACAAAAACACCATCACTGACACTAAAGTCGTAATTGCAGTGGTTCTTAATTAAGGCCTGGGTCATACACTGCGCACACGAGTTTTGGTCGTCACCACATGTGCCTGGATTTCGGTCAAATCGGACCGCAACAACATGTTTCAGTAAATAGATAGAAACTCTATGCCTACAGTAAATCATCGTGATTCATTGGAAATAATAATATTGTATCGGATACAAATGAGATGCTTATTTATACAGCGTGTGGACCTTGGGGTGAGAAAATTGTGATTGGTTTTCGCCGAATCGGGGGCGCTTTGCGTGACCACTGACCTAGGCCTTAATTTATTCAAATACAATATTGTCTGTCTAAAGAAAAATTTTATAAAAAAAAAACCAATAAAATATACTAATATTGTTAAATTCTAACAATAATATCGTGTCATCCCATCATTCAATAAATCGTGACTTATCATATATTATTAACGAATAGCCAGGTCATTGTACAACGTCTGTGTGTGTGTGTGTGTGTGTGCCTATCAATAAAATAGTAATTATACAAATCAAAGTAAGTGAAATGACTAGTGAGTAGTGACTATAAATAACTACTATGGATATATTATGAATTTAATATACGTATATAATACAATACGCGTTTGACTCCTAGTAAAGAGTGACATTTACCATATATTTTATTAATATAATTTAGCAGACGCATTTAGGTTCAATAACTTATGCATCGTTAATGCGATATATAAATTATTATGTGACACCACAATCGTGAAATTATCGTCCGATACGACTGTATGTTATTATTTGTATATTATTCATCAAAATGATACCTAGCCGAGTTTAAAAAGTAATTACAATAGAATACTTCAACATCATAATAATTATAGACGTATATTATGTGTATTAGTCGTAACGGTGTTCCTGAAGCCTGAACACTAAACATAATATTAAATAAATCGTAATAACAACATGTCTCAAGACATTATATTAAATTTTTTCAATACCTACTGTATAATAGTGTACAGGTTATTATTACTGATTAGTTTGGACATTTGGATTCAAAACACTAGTTAGTAGGTACTTATTATATTCTAATTTAAATTCCAGTCGCGTCCGTAAAATTATGGTTATTAATAATATTGCAGAAGTGTAAGATATTTTACATATTTAGTGTAAGACTGTTTAATGTTACTGTTTTTTTTGGCATTCAATTAATACAATTAACATTTTAGGTATATCGTACACGATCAATTGTTTCGTAGGTAACACAAACATTAATTGAACCGTTATGCAAATGTTTATTATTTTTAATCATAATTATAACAATATAACATTGTAAGAAATTGCATGTCTTTGTGATAACGTTTTTCAAATCCTATACTTTTTATTAAAGAGTTTGCAAAATAATTAAAAACTAAAATATGCATTAAAATCAACTAATATGACATTAAACATCGGTAACAACTAACGACGAATAGTACACAATTTCTTGAGACAAAAATAGCATTCGTTTCTTATTTTTTTTTTTTTTTTTTGGTCGAAAATTCTATAAAATCCTTGTACTTGTTGCACCTGTATTGTTCAATCCGGATGTATGTTGCACAAATTTAACTTCGTCCAACTGATGATGGCCTTGAAAGTATTTGATAAAAAAAATCACTGACTAATAACGCTATTATATTATAAGATATAACTAAAATCTGCATAAGCCGTGGTCCTGAATTAAGATAATATCTCGGGGTCCATGGGAGAACATTTTGGGGTCCAATTAAATCTTAGATTCGCATAACAATAGAAGAATTATATAATATAAATAATTTATTCAGCAATAACTGTTTGAAACAGAAGATATATACATATTTGTGATTAAATTGCTTCGCCCAACACTGAGGATAAGTTCCTTGTTTTGGTGGGCGAGAGTCTCTAAGAGAATAAAAGAAAGATATAAAACTAATGTTGATGTTTTAAACGTCAGTTTGCTCTCATTATCTATGAATATATAATTAAATACATCAACATAATATACTATAAGCTAAATTAATTAGGTTAGATAGGTTAGGCTAACATAACCTATCTATATATTCATGGGCGATAATGCGTTTATCCGTTCACGGAATATATTCAATTAGCCATTCGTTAAGCTGCATAATCGTTATAATATTATAATATAAGTATACCTAATATGACTAAACACAAAACTGCATAAAAAAGTACAACAAGTAATTTTGATAACGAGGTAAAATGACGATAATTACGAAATTGGGAATGTGCTCAGCAATGTCACTCGACCGTTTAATTTAGGATTTATAATATACCTATATTACAGGATAGGTCCATTATATACCTCTGGGGGATATCAATAATTGTGCGGGAGGAATGTCGATTAATTGACGGGTTTTGATGATCGATTTAGGTACCTGCTCTGAATGAAATTAAAGGTAGGTATATACAGTGGGATTTGGTTAATTTTGGTATTTTTAAGTTATTTTGGAGATTACTATGTGGTTGGTGAAGGACCAGAGACGATTTTACGAAAACGTATAGGCTGTAACAACTGGAAGGCCTGAATTGTTCTTATAAGTTGGAAGGTTTAGCGGGCTTCATACACTATAATTATTCCATATGATCACATTAGTCTTACTACATAGATCTAAACATTTTTGTTTCGTCCATAACTGGGATATTGGTCAGAAATACACATTGTACACAACTAATAAAGTTAGATAAGTTCTTTGTTCACATAGTTCTAAACGGTATAAACGAATAATATAATATACGTTGTTAGTTTATCAGTCATAAATGAATTGTCCTTGAACGAAGCACGACTAAGGCTATTAAGGAATACGATCTTCTATTATTTTTTTAATAATTCGCCATGCTTATTATACATTTCTGATAGTATGATAATACCTATATTATGCTCGACGATAATGCCGCGTAATGTAACTGAGGTTATAAAAATATTCAAAACTTATTAGTTACAAATCAGTTTGGTATATTACCAAAATGTACATTATTCTTATCAGATTTTGACTTCCACGCACAAGAACTTTATCATTTAATGTATTTTTATTTAATTAATGATGGGAATAAAAATGTATAAATACAAACAACAATAAAGCCAATAAGATAAAATATTTCTTTATACAATTTAAAAAAGAATACTCAAAATTATTATTTAATTAAAGTGTTGCAGGTAATATCATGCCTTTGTCATCTTCCCCTTAGGAAATCTTTTTCACTGTTAATCAACACCTGATAGTACTAGGCGTCTGTTGTGGATATCATTAGATGGTAATAAAATGCATTCGCTTTTATATGAGTTTTAGACTCATCATATTTACGTACTATACGTAGAAACTACATAAACGGTTTGTGAACTCGTGACACGGTTTAAACCATACGTTTTTTTATTGTGTTTATTTCTAATTATGTGTACTTAATAATTATTGTAATAAATGCATACTGTATAATATACGTCTATACTTAGGTGTCAAAAGTATAGACTACCCTCTGATTGTGTAATAGACCTAAAAATAATTTTGTGTTTTTATTATATTATCATATAATTATTGTTGCGTGACGTGTATGTAATTCATCTACCTCTATCGAATTGCATAAGTATCATGTAAAGGTATAAAAATAGTTGGGATTTAACAAATAAAAATTAAGACTATTGTAATTTTTATTTTTGAATTGGAGCACTTTGAATATTATACAGTTTAAATGTATGAGTATAATAGTATGGTATTATATACAACAAAATAATACTATAATTTATTACACCAAGGATCATACAAAAATAATTTATTTAAAGTACCTATAAAATAATATATAGTACAAAAACGGAATAAAATACTATTTATTTCGTAACATATGCGATACGCATATTATAATATTTTTATAGTTTTTAGCCATTCATTTTTTTAAAATTTAATTCTTTAAAGTCACATTGTCGACTAACAGAGTAGGTAGCAAGTAGTAAAAGTATTATCCTTTCTGTATGATATACCACCTGTCTTGGTTATTGGTGAAGTCCATAAAAAATGTATTTCCGCAAAACCGATTGACACAGGTCATCGATTGTTCATCAATTTGTATTAACAGCCGATATTATTTTATGGACCTAGTCGGAAAATCATAGGAAATGGAAACAATTAATGAAATTAATGAACATTTAATTATCTGCAGTATTGATACCTACCAAATGTATAAATCATTTTCGTAAGTGTAAAAATATTGCTTCATAGGAAGTCAAGTTAACTTGGCAATGACCATGTAATATTATCAATATTTTTAAAACCATTTTACTGTCAAGGTTTCATTAATGGCTAAAAGCATCGGTATCATGGTACACGACGTGTGGAATAAGTAATAAATAAGTTAGGTTGGTTGGATTCATTAGTTCGTCTACAATTTGAAGTTGAATAATTTCCATTTAATAATGGATGACTAAAAATCCTAATACTAATACGTACAATTTATACCAAACCTATACCCATCGAGTAATGAGAAAATAGTGTTTTTTCTTGATATTGTATTCTTCAAATTATTTGCATTGTATTAATAATTTAATATATCCTCAGAATGTAACATTGTTTAATATTTTAATATCACATTACTATAAAACCTTAATCATATACCTATTATTTTTCATAATTAGATTAAACAAATGAAGTACATACTATTGTTAAAATAATATGAAGTAGTTTATACACATTTTTTCACGTGATTTGCTTAAGCTATTATAAAACAGTTAACAATTTTAAATTAGACGAAAATGAATTAAATTATCATTTATAGTCGATTATTAAACACACAATTACTAATTGGATAATTCCTGTGTTTATGCCTGGAGTCTCTATTATATTGTTTGTACTTTACACTTTTTTTTATCGAAGTGAATTTTCAATTCGTGTTTTAGGATTAGGAAAACCAGTAGTGTTTTATATTACGGGTGCAGATAACCTATTACGTATAGCATATAATTTCCTTACACATTGGGATAACTAGTGGGTATTATATTAAATTGAAGGTAAGTACAGCATTATATTATGTCCGTCGTGGATCGCAAAACAGTTTTGGCGGATTCCATATTATTTGGACCTCTATTGGTGCTAGTAACAACTATAGATAGGCAGGTGCATGTATAATGTATTTGATGTATTCAGTATCTATTTATACCGAAGAGACAAATTAAATTTTCCGTTGGATGTTCTTGGATATTCTACATTATTAGTCGTGTATCACCAAGTATACTGTAATTTATTAACACGGATATTGCGTACGCCTTTCTAACATGTACCTAACTTCACGGATAAGCCTCACGACAAGCACCATTTCTACTAATAATTGATAATATACAATAGCTGGTATTATATTTGACATCCATACGGCAGTGAAATAAAACGTATTTTATTTGCGCAATTTGTCGATTTTGTCGTGATAATTGTTGTGGATATCCGATTCTGCGGTCAGGGATTCTCCTCAATTACGAAATATTTATTTTCAATTTGTATCGATCCTCGTTTATCAAAGGTTCTATTATTTTATTCCGAGCAAAAAGCTCTCGTGATATAAGCTCTCTATAAATATAAATTTATCTGATCAATATATAGGTACGTATGTTTATTATTCATTATAGTGATGTCATATTAATAATAATGAAGTATGAATTGAGTTGGCATTGTTAATGCACATTACATTGGTGTAAAGCATACAACAAATGCAAACAATCGTTGCGAAACGCACATACAAATATACGTATAGGAATTAACACATAGTTTTAACTTTTTTTATTTGTTTTGTATGCATTTAATTAAAAAACAAGTTTACAATTTATTCCCGAGGTGGGAAATTGTATCACTCCACTCTGAATCGCTGGGATCGATTCTCCTATGGATTGGAATTTTCCACAGGTTACTTGGACGGGTGCGTCAAAGAAGCTTTGAACTTAAAAATGATTAACCATTACGTTCTTAAAATGGTTTTTGAAAATCTTTTGTTTTGATGTGGGTTCTTCGCCCGTCGGTCGTAATAAATTAAGTAATTACAATAATTTTTTTCTTTTGTAAAAACATAGCAAGTAGGTACCTACCAATCTCACAATAATTTTAATACCTTCACTCTAAATATAATATTTATAGAATTAGTAACCAATCGCACGTGTTACATTGAAACATTGGAACATTTTATGTATGAACCTACAAAAAAAAAATAAATAGATTTATAATGTATATGAGCCATAGTTACTGCAAATTTTACAAAATGTCAAACTAAGATAATTTTTCGAGGTCTAAAATTATAAATATTTTATAAAATATGGCAAACGATGGACGATGGTATTAAAAAATTTTAATGAATGAAATATTACAAATACGTATAAGATTTTTAGTTATAATTATTCCAGAAACTAAGAAAAAATGTATGCAAAATAACATATCTATTTGGATTTATACTAATCACTCCCGAAACCTTTCTTTATTATTTTTTCATAAGATAATATTATAATAAATGCACGGCAAAACATCATAATACCTATTTATTTTTGTTGCTTAACATGAATTCAATTATTATTCATGCCTAGTAGAAATTTAGAGCGAAGCTTGAAGAGCTCAACAAATAACACATCGATAATACCTATTTAAAAATCATTGTGATATTATATTATGCCTACGGATATACATATTTGGTTTTAAATTTAAAAACCTACGAGGCCGTCTAAACCGTTAATCATAATAATTATGAATTCTTTAGGTACAAATTTATTATTTTTCTATCGTGACTAAAATTAATGAAAAATTCGTCACAGTATAAATACTAAACTAATAAATATATCAACAATATGTATCAAGAATGAAGAATTCGTAATTTATATTTTTTTTAATGGGTATTTAATTAGATAATATAATTGATAAGTATTTAAACTGTAAAATTTGGAGAGTAGTATAGAGTGGCGCAAAGGTAATCCGCAAAATGTTGGTCCACTACTAATGCTTACTTGTAACTAATTAACTATTTGTTTGAGATTCAATTTTTACGTATCAATAATTAATCAGGAAAATATTCTAATTCGGAAAAATATATGTTGTCATATAAAAAGTGAAACTTAAAAATTGACGATCAAAAAAATTTTAAAAATATAATTTTATTGAAAAAAAAAATGAACAATTAATTAGCAATAATGACGTGAAATTATCTAAAAACAATATTTTCAAACTAAGTTTAGACAGTAGATAGATACTTTTGTAGATAACCTTGTATATGTATAACTAATCAACATATTTTATAACAATAGACGATGATTAAATGCACAATAATTGTTATATTTTTTAGATAAAAACAACATAACATTATGTAGTATTTTATAGGTTGTTCGGTAATTTAAGGGGAAAAAAGTTCCAATTTTTAAAGTTTAAATAATAATTTACTTATTCGTATTATTATAGGAATTTCTAAGAGTCGAAATGTAGATATTTTGTATTCATGTTTGTGTATCAAATTGCCAAATACAATACGGGAGCTGAACATAATGCTATTTGCGTACATATATAGAACATTTTGAGTAAGTTCGTATTATTATTCTATTTTTATTTTATTTTTTTGTGGCCGTGACAATGGCAGACAAATCTCGAATTTTAAACATTATTGTATTATTTGGGTTGGTGGAAAAGAGCAAAATGTACGAATACAGTTGAACGAGTGACAAGGTTACAGTGCCCTCAAAAATCGTTGCATAGTTTGGACTTAATATAAATCATAATTTACCGTTTTATTTACCTCTCATTAGTTTCAGGACGGTTGGGCGTTTTTACTTGTTTGATATTTAAAATCCACTCAACGTAAGAGAACTCAATATCTATCTCAATAATGATTATTACCACGAATGAAAGAATTATATCGCATATGTCTTTTTTACATTTATTATTATAAACCAAATGATAGCACACTATATACTATAATATTATAATAAATGACGTTCAAATACGTGAAAAATATTTTGCATCAACATTTTAACAATAATCAATAAAATAATAAGTAGGCAATAACAATAATACTCACTAATATAATAACTAAAATATGTGAATAACGTATTTATTTAGTCGAATAATAATAAAAATAATTCATATATATATATCTATGTATACAAAATTATTGTTAGTACTCTGTAATCTCGGAAACCACAATAGCTATCGAAGCTTTATTTTCGTATTAGGTTCGGTTAGTGCATCCATTGGTTTTTTTCTTTTATTAGGTTCTGTCGTTCCGATTGAAAAAAAAACTCTTTACGGGAAATACACTTTTAAGTCAGCTAGTTATAATATAAATAATATCATTGACTGTACATATAGGTAGTGTTTGAAGTATAAAATATTTCACCACATGGTAAAATATTTCACAAAAACGTGAAATATTGAAATTTTTTTAATACAAATATTAATGATGGTTATTTTATTATTTATCGATTATTAATTATATAGTCCAAGAGCACTAAGTATAATCATTGATATTAATGGAATATGAGTGCTGTGGTTCACATAAAACTTATTTTAAAAAAAAAAACAAAATTTATTAAGATGCTGAAATATTTCACATTTTTAAATTTCATGAAATTTTCAAACACTGCATAAAATACCTAATTAATACAAATATAAAAACTATAGCATAATCAATAATACATTATATTATTATATATTGTAACACATATGTATTATATAATATAATAATTAAAAACAATTTTTGTAAATTACAAATGGATTTTTGATATTGTTTGTGATATCCCAGTTTAATACAATCCACTATAATGATTACCTATCGGCTATCGTAGAAAGTCCCGTTTCATATCCATGCGTATGATAAGTAGGTACCTACATTTGATTTTTAGTTTTATTTCGTGTTCACAATATCATATGATTTATACCCTTAAATGTATATTATATAACTTACATTAAAAATTATATACACATTACGTACTTACATACCGATATACTATATATTATATATTTATTATATATTATTATAGTGCCCAAATGTGCCACGACATCAGAACGAAATAGTGGCCAAACGTATTACGATCACGTGCCCAAACGTGTTGCGTTTTGGGTTAAAAAATATGTTGTAGCTGTTTTCTCTGGGCCTTCACACAAACTTCACATATTGCACAGATTTAATAGTGTTATACATAATATAAACTTTATACTCATATAATTCGATATTAGGTAGGACAAGGCTAAAATGGGTACCAAATTGTATATCATAAATTATTTTGACACTGATTTAGTGATATGAAATGATAAATGACAGCAAACGATTAATTTTGGCGTATACAATTAAAAACCATTTTATATGGCAACTATAGCTCTGATTCTTGTTAAGTTCATAAATCCACGCTCTAATGTCTCATTAAGACGCAACGAGACCCCGGATTACCATAAAGAGTCAGTAGGTACCTACCTACTATTTAGTTCCTACTAATACTAAAATACTAAATTAAAAACTATTAGGATTTTTATATTTTATTGATTTTTTTATCATAATCGATATTATTTTTTTAATTTTTTTATTGATCTTTAAAAGCCCGGTAATTATAGCCATCAGCTGTTTGTATCGGGCTATAGTTGGATTTTAACACGTGTGTATATGTTTGGCAAGGATTTGTCACTAAAACATCATCCGGGAACTAGTGATGCTGACCGGTGCTTGCACTCAGAACACGTTTCGCCATACCAAGCTACAAAATCGATATTATGTTTTCAAATAATTGAAATATTCTGAAAATACGTAGGTATTCCATGTTTTTTCTTATAAATAAATTCCGTATTGATGTTTTTAATGATCGTATACATGTATGTTTATTCTTTGCGAAACGCTATTTACAATATCTAATAATCGTATCAAATTATCATTCTGAACTCCTGCTGGTAATTAATGTATCGAAAAATTGTTTTTTTCGTATTTTCTCTCTCTGACCTGAACTAATAACAAATATTAATTCTAAGTCCATCATAAATATAAAATAAAAAATGTACTTAAGACTTTTTATAAGTAAGCACTCCAGTTCACTAAATCACATATTTCCAATAACTTTACTATAATGTAGTATTATGGTGTTCGATGAAATGTTCTAATATATGTCTAGATAGTTTTAAAAATCATTGCCTAGTAAAAAATATCAAATTAACTTGAGTGCTAAAAATGTTTTCTACTATCTTATGATTGTTATATAATTGACACAATGAATATGAAGTATATCTAGTACTTTTTGGTTATCAGTGATAACTTATAACTAATTAATTTTACCTACCGAGTAGTTAAAACTTATTGGTTTTAACACTATTGTTGAGGACTGAAAGGTTCTATTTAGATCACTACTAAATAGCAATTTTATAAAAATGAATTGATTTAGCACCTTGAAAGGTTAATATTATGTGTGCATTTTGAATAATGAGGCTACATGGTTGGTTTGCTCACTTGAACAATAAAACATAAATAAATGATAACAGATAACCAAACCTATATTTATAAAAAAAATTCCGTTCTGGAATTTTGGTTCTGAAGCCTACACTTTATTGCGTAGATATTTTTGAATTAACTACCATTCATATTACCAACCAAATTATTTTCTTAACTGAGTTTGACTTATACGTAATACGATTTATTTTTCTTAAAATCCATTTAATTATATTGAACTTTTTTAAAAATTATCCAATATGTATCATGCTAACCGGGGACTAAAATTGTGTGTAGTACGAAATGCTAAGTGTGGAATACGAAATTAAAAATTGTGTAATGGCCTGATTAACTAGAAATTTTTTTACAGTTTTTTCTCCATTAATTGAAAAATTATTTGATGTTACATTGGGAAATAGATATAGATAAGAATTTTAAATAATAATAATTATTATTATTATTATTATTAGAAGCCGTTTTTACAAGTTTTACCTATGGTTACAATATTTCAAATAAAAATAAAAATATTTCAAATGATCGATACGTTTAAATAATACAAATAATTATCAAACAATATTTAACATATAAGCACCTATTCTTTTAAAAGAATCTATAACATAAGTATGTTGTTTGAAATCGTGATGTAAAACAAAATAATATTATTGTTAATGTTTGAAAATTATTTATTCTATATTAATTTTTTTAATGATAAGTAATAAGTATTTCTAAACCTAGTGTATATTTGTAATTAAATATTAACAGTGTGGTAATTGACAATAATTAGCTTTTAAAAAACGTTTGATCAATCAATTTCATGTAATTGTGAGTAATATTGTAGTCTGGGGATTTTTTCCAAGGATTTGTCTTCCGCAATTTACTGTCCGTATATTATAGTTCAGTGCATTTACTGTAAAATCATATTGTATAATGATTAATAATCTTACTAATATACCGACATAAATCGTTTTATTATGATGCAAAGCCCCCACGATAACTATAGTAGTTTAATCTAAATTGTGTAGTACGAATAATTATACTTTAACCTCTTATGCTAATTATAGTCTATAACACTCAAATATACTTTATATTTAAAATATAAGCCATAGTATATTATTCGACTAATGATTACTATACTAATAAAACTTCAGCCATTGAAAGGTTTTGAAAATATAAAAAAATGTTTTTATTCAATGGAAAAAAATTATGAAAAACCTAAAAGAAGTAAAAATAATTCATTCGAAACAGTTCCGGGAAAACTTTAATCATACAATATTAGCTTCATAAGTACGATAATTATGTAGTTCCTGGTATATAGGTACTTATATTTATTATAATATAAATACGTCGAGATTAGCAACAAGTTCAGGTAAAAGTAAATTAGAAGTAAGTACCCAATAAGGCTATATTATGCCTACATAATATATGTACAATATTTTTTAGCATATATCTCAAATACATATTCAATATGAGCTTCTAAACAAAGAGTTCTACCAACCGACTAATATAAGTTATAATATAAGACTGATATAGACATGCCTACAAAATAATACAATAATGTTTATTGTTCACAATATCTAGTACATCCAAATAGTTATTATTTTTTTATTTTTTTTTATTGATCGTAAGCCCGGCAACTATGGCCATTAGCTGTTTTTGTTTTGCAGGGGAGGAAATTGTAGGTTTAGAAAACACGTGTGTTTTTGGTTTGGCAGATTTTTTTATTGGATATCCGTAGCCCATGCCCGGAGGCAGGATGGCGGCACTTATCTTCGGACACCGTGACTTGCCGTAAGAAAAATTCCGCCCGCGGCCGAGGTTTTGAACCGACGCTTTAGTCCACTCGGCCATTCCGTCCCCCCTATATCCATAGTTGATAATAAGTAACAGCAATCATTTATGGAGGTAATTTTTTTTTTTTTTTTTTGGCATTTTACTTAAACAAAAAATTAGCGAAAATATTTTTTAGTACCGAAATGGAGGCGAAATTAACGCGATAATCTTACAAACGTACAAATAAGCCGTTTTTCATGCTACGAACCAGTCTGTTATTATAATATATCCCACCAAGGTTTTCATTAAAAAATTGTATAATTGTATAATTGTAAACACAACAAGTTGAAAACAACTCAAAAAGTGGAAACGTACTTATATTATACAAAAAATTAACCATTTGAAGAAAATATAAAATGATTGTTAAATGTGGGCATTGAGTATTTCCTACGTTTGACCAAAGTACTAATTAGATCAAATTTGCTATCAGAAACGACCCTAAAATTTTGAAAATCGAACCATTTTTCGTGTTTTAAAATGTGATGATAGACAACTGACAAACACACATACATAGTACATATTAAACTAATAAATTCATCGCTCCGCTCAGAATCTGATTTGCAATAATTAGTAAAAATAATAAAATTTCAAATAGAATATAATAAAAACAACCTTATGGGTTCGTTTTAGAAAGTATTTTATAGCGTTGTGTGGGTATGCAGGACACACGGAGATAATTTTTAACCTTTTTATAGCCTTTCGTCCATAATAATTAAGATCAAGTGTTCATAGGGGGATGGGTAGGTCGACATTTTTTTTGAATTTTGATAAGAACTACCTAATATTAACAAAAAACTGAAAAGTAATACAATAAGTTATGATTTAATGATCATATTTTATAAGTAATTAGGCAATACAATAATAGTATTATTACTGTACACATTTCAATGGTTGGCAACAATAATGATGGATTCCGATACACAGTGTATCTACGTATTGTGTTACCTACAAATTGTATACATTCGTAATATAATGCTGTATACAAATGTGACACAAATTACACGAAATAACCTAAAAAGCGCATAAGGTAGGCAAAGTGAAATATAATATAATAGCTAATACCATAGCGTAATATGATAAAATATATATTTTCGTACAATACAAAAATAACGTTTGTGTTTGCATATTATTTGAATTAAATATAAAATTTCACAACAGCACGTGATACAACTCTATAGTGTTGTCCTTATTTATTCGAAACACAACGTTTTGATAAATAAATTGTAAGGCATTTTGTAATTCATTACAACAAATATTTACATACAATTAAGCAACTCGTATTAGCTGGTGTTAGTTTTCTCGAGATATCTTAACTCGTATTTTTGAAATATTAATTAATATGATATTATTGTTTTTATAGTGTTATTCCACAGTAATTGTGTAACACAGTATTTGCTGTTGGTAGTTTTCCATAGTAAAATTATTTTAAATGATTATATAATATGTTGTGTTATTTTTGTATCTATTTAATATTTAAATCATTTTCAAACAACAACATAATTAATATAATAATATATAACATCCATATTCATTAAATTACTTTACGATCAAAATTATTATAAGTAGGTACTTGTATAATAATAATATCTTAATATTTTTCTGCCGAATTTGTTTCCTATTGCAATTGTCCATATTGTATTTAAGCATTTATTTTAAGGGCTTTATACCGTTAAGCTTATAAATAAATATTCACTGAAATCGTTCATATTAGAAATGTTCTGGGTAGAAAATCTGGTATTAAACCGGGTACAGAGTAGGTACTGGCCGAGTAAAAATGTTAACACTAACCGGGTATCGAGTATAGGCCGAAGTGCAGAGCTGTAGACTATAAAGTGATTACTGATCACGTCTTATAACTGAGAATATCTGTACAGGAATGATTTATATTTTACGATGGGCTTTGGTCTTTAGTTGCAGATTGTAATCATATGATATATATGTACAAACATTAAACGCGAGATTTTTTTTTGTAATTCATAGAGGAAAAACATGATTTGTTTATAGTTAACCGATTGGAAATCGGTTCAGTTATTCCGATATGTACCAAAATAAATTATAATTTATCACCCTAGAATTTTAGATTTTTCCCTAACCATAGATACTTGTGCATATATTTATAAATAGATTATCAGCGTTTGCCATTGGATATGAGTCGAGTAAAAATGTAGCTATTACGCCGGGTACCGAGTAAGAGCCGAGTCGTAAATATTATGATCGAGTAATTGCCGGGTACCTACCGGGAACATCTCTAATTCATATTAATATATCCAGCACATTTGCATTAAAAAATATAAACTAATGATGACGAGTTCCATTATAATTTTTATTCGTGTGTAATATTCAGCTAAAGAACAGTTATTTTTTAATTTTTAGTGTTTTTATTTTATGTTTCGTTCTCCATAACACTGTAGAGCTATAAGTAATAAAGACAATCCTCATTGGAAAATTGATCGATCGTGCTAAATTCTTGGCGACTCTGTGATCTATAATCTATACGTAATTGATGAGTCAAAGTAAATTTTAACAATTACAATATTTGTCTATGCAATATCGAATAAGACGGGGAACAAAATAAATAAGTTTTATGAAGTACCATAGTTACTAAAGTACTTGGGTCACTATTACTAAATCAGTAAATACATATAAATAACAATAAGTGACAAACAAAAGCTTTTGTGTATTAGTCATAATACATATTATAGTAGATGTACCATGTATAAAATTAAATTTAAAAATGTAATTAGTTTAATGTAAACAAGACAATACCTTGAACACAAGGATATGCGTATTATAAGAGTGTAAAAAAAAAAATGTTTAGCTTATATTATTATAAAATTAGCTGTCGTTTTGTTTACATGTCAACGATCATAGTCGTAACGGACGGGCAGACGCAATATAATAGTGGTACATGGTACATTGGTACCTATTGGCTATTCAATAGAAGATAATATAATATAAATACCAACAGCTGACTAATTCAGATTACCATATTTTCAAAATACAAACCTATAATCTGACGTTTAACCGAGTTGGTATAATGACATTAAATAATAGTTATCTAGTCGAATACACTATGACTATTTTCGTTTTGGATAATAAGGTAAGAATGAAATTTAAAAAGCATGTAGTTTTGTATTTCATGAGAAAATAAAACTCAATAGTATATTACCTATCATAAATGTCAATATTTCAACGGACAAAGTTTAGTTACAAATCTTACAATATAAAATACAGTCACAAGTTGTACTATTACTTGTTAGTTAATAATACTCGTCCATACTTGAAATAACTAATAAGCGTTTTATTTATTATTAATTTTAAATAAGTCCTTTGAAAATACATGGCTTACTAACAGTAGAATATTATATTATAACCTAATAATCAATATTTTACGGTAACATAATATAATAAATATATAATTCACATTTAAGTGATCAAATTAATATTAGGTCATATTTATATATTTATATTTCACATGTTTGTATTTCAGTTTAGAATTCTAGCCCCTAGGTATATGAAACAATTTTATGAAATTGGTTTGACGGAAATCAACCGATTCGTCTGAAGAATTCTATATGTTTTTATATCCGTTGAATATATATTCGTATATTTGACCCTGGAAAAATAACTTGAATGTATTAATGACATTTCATCAATTGACTGTCCAATTTCTTAAGTCATGTAAAACGTAATATAGTTAAAATTTAAAAATTTAAATTATCTATAATTTACATTCTACATGATTTGTACCAGTTATAGTAAACTATCACGTTTTAATGTTTTATCAAAACATGGTAATTCGATATAACGGTCTACTCACGGGTCCATTACAAATAAAATAAATAAAATGTAAAACAGGATAAATCTTGCTCCTTTTTGTTAGGTTAGGTTAGGTTTTCGTGTGAATTCGTTCATCTTGCCCTAAGCTCAAGCCAGTAATAATTTATTTATTTTTCTTTTAAGGTATGTACCTATAATAATAGATTGTGTAATATAATATATACATAATTTATTAGATCAGTATTAAACAAATATTATGTTTCGCAAAATATTATGATTAATACTATATTGAATAGGTTAATATAAAAATATAAGAAAATTATTTTTTTTATATGATTTTCGTGCCTGTATTAAAGTGTTTAATAATATCTTTATTTCGTATTAAAATAATTGCATGTCTTAATAATATTAAGATAAAAGATATCACAAACTAAACTGAAATAGATTCGGTTGAAGAGGGATATTTTTGACATTTTCCCAAAGTTCTTCATTATTTTCCAGATAATTAAGAAAGTAAATTATAAATATAATTATAATTATATACCTTGTATATTACCTACCATAATATTTTAATCCCATTTACTTTAAAAGTTTAAACATTTATTACATTGATCGAGTCAGATCTAATTATAAGTTTTAAAAAATAATAATATTTTATGTACTTGAGTACTTCAATCTAAGACAAATAATATTATAAGCTAAGCATAATAATATCCTACACTATAATATTAAACATAATAGTATCTATATTATTTAATTATTCACTGTACTAAAACTGTTTGGTAAATGCTTCAAACTTGATGAATATTATAATATATTATTTATATTCAACACGTTCGTTGTTCACTATACAACATAATTTCATAATTGTTTATTAGGTGTAAAATAACAAATGATCAAACAATTTTTTCGATTTGATAATATTACATCGTGAGTTATGCATATTTATGGTGTAATAAATGTAATAATAATTAATTCTCGTAAAAATTCTGCCTTAAATCAGTGATACGTGCACCAGATAGGTGCAGGCCTAACCTAGCATATTATCAGAAAATTTAAATCATAATGCTACTTCTAACGATTTTAACACTTAAAGTAGCCGCATAGCTTTGTGCAAGCATATCAAATTTAATGACTCCATTATTTTAGTAGTGAAATATTTTCAAAATCTGTTGTTTCGTAATAGTGGCTATTAAAGTGTATACCCGAGTACTAGGTATCTATTATTTTAGCATAATACATAATTGCACAGACAATGTTAATATAATATTAAGTACCTGTTAGTTAACTTACAGCATATTATTTACATTACGATGATCAGAAACCACGACGAATACAGTAAGTTGCAAATGCATTCAAACCATGTACATTGTAATCGTCGCAAACATGGGCAATATTAGATCGTGTCATTAACCTGTTCGAAAAATGAAACTAAAAGTGCTGCTGGAATTGAATTTCTCACACGTACTAACGTGAGCATACCTACGTCTACGTACGCAGATGCGCGTGCTGGATTGCTTATCGAGTTACACCCAAATATATTAATATTGTAAGCATGTGTATGCTGAAAAATTCCATTTCGGGGGCCAATAAGTTTGATGAGTGCAATGACTGATAAAAATAAAATTATTAAAATATGTCGTCATCACGCGTGGTCGCTATAGTCCGATAAAAAGATCCGATTACAAAAATATTTACGAGAGAGAAATAATTTTACTATACAGTATGGTTCGTGTTGGTCAAACGTTAACCAATATAATACCGATAGCATTTCAAGTCAAAAATACTATTTTGACGTTCAGAGTTAATGTAAACTATAAAGTTTGTAAATACAACGGTTCAATTTTAAATATATATTATTATGACGTGTTCAACATTGATATAGGTTACCCATAAGAGTTTATAGAACCTCAATATATAAATAAAAAATCGTTAGTAGGAACTTTTGACAATACCAAAAAATAATGTTTTTATTTTCATTGGTCATAACTTACAACTTATAAGTTATGACTAGGGCGATTTCGATGTTTTAAAAACTATCGAAAAATAAGGTTTTGGATTTTGGCTTTATTAACAATTAATCTTAACTAAACCAACAATTATATAAAAACTAAATACCGAACTTAGGCGCATACAATAAATAATCAGTATACCAGCTAGAAATAAATGCGATCGATATGTAACGTATCTCCTACTAATTAATTAGTTGTTATTTCAATCCCGGATTAAGGGGGGCATGGCCCCGGGCCCACAACGGATATCGAACAATAGTGGGCACCTGGCGAGTAGTAAGTTTCCTATAGTGTATCGATAATGGATATATTATTACAATTTGGCCCCGGGCCCAAAATTATCTTAATCCAGGCTTGGTTATTTGATTAAGTCCCGGTAAGACATCACATCCGATATTCGCTGATACGGATAGAAAAATACCTAAAAACTATTTATGCAAACATTATGATAACAATAGTAATCGATATAATATTTTTAAAATTCTTAATAATTATCACTAAACGCTCTTACAATCTATTAATGTAATTATAATATATGCACTAAAAATTTGACTTATTTTGAGCTGTTTTCGGACATTTTCAGTTTTCAATTTTTTTATAGTTTTTTTTTTTTTTCTATAACTGTCATTTAAATATTATTTGTTGGGTCGAAAAGCGTTTTACGAAAATCTAACACAATCAGTTACAGTGACCCACTCGTAACCTATACTGTACAGCAGAGCAACACCCACTTGCCCCGCTTTTTTTTACATATATTTACATGAAACGAATTATGTACTCGAAATACATTGTCTAGAGCACTCAAAAATAATACACTTTGTATTGAAATCCGGCACCTAGTTACAACAATTTGAAAGTTTAACAAATCGTTTTTAATAGCTATATTGAATATTAAATAATAAAGCCGGAAACCAATAATCGGATGTCATAGATACACTGAAATACGATCCTGGATCAATTGATACATTTTGGAATTATGCAGATTACCAATCTGTACCTGCGTTTATAGTTTCGCGTTCTGACAAGCACCGACAAGCGGCATCAAGGTTTTCGTCCTAGACCTTGTTGCTGACGATCACGGTCCGGAGGTGGCCGACAGACAAGATGTACGCCGATGGTGTTCGTAACAATAATGAAATCTTCGGAACGTTTTTTTTAGTAACTGCACGCCAGTCCAGTGGATTATTTTAACGACACTACAATATAGTAGAACATTATTATGATGATATTAAGTTATGCATATTTTATTTAGAATTGTATACATTTTTTCAAGTTCCTAATTAGATACGTCTCCTCCTACCGACCGTGATTAGTCGCCAGCGTGCGCAACACATATCATATAGGTACATGTCCAATAGACGTATACATGATTACACGAATACTGTATAATGTTAATAAATAATATGTGTCGGTGAACGCTGATTGCCCACCCGCCAGTTCCGGCGGCACGGTGGGCAAAGGACGCGCGCACAGGTGGTGGCCATCGGAAATAAAGATAAATACTCGTCGCCGTCGCTAAGGTCAGACGTGAACGCTACTGCCGCCGTGAACTTGCCACCACCGTCGTCGTGCCCGCGGGTATTTCAATACGACTACTTAGACGACTACGACGACGAAGAGGGCGGCGACGGAAACAACAAAATTACACCAATCTAATATTATTATATCATTAGGTAGGTATGCATAGTATTTGTATTATTATTGAAAGAAACGCGGTTGGCGCTAGGCGGAACACGCGCGTTCGTTAAATCATAATATTATAATATAATATTATATTATTTTACCGTTTTCGCACATTATTCTCACAACAGTGTATAAAATATAGCATATTATCGTCGATTGTGCCTAGTTGTGTGATAGTCGCTGCAGCAAGTCGATGTCGAAGCCGTTATTGTTTTAGTCCGAAAATACGAGAATCACACGTGCGCTCCCGACGAAACGAACGCGATGAGACGATTTTTCGAAAAAGGTGAGTGCCTTATTATTTATTATTTTTTTTTTACTTTCTAGTACATTTTATAAGTTGTTGTAGTTTTTACATATAAAAAAAGGTTAGATGAGTTTTACACAGTTGTAATAGTGTTTTTTCGACATTCATAATATTAACGATCATGTTACACGGTAGTAACGGTTATTAGGATTTCAAATAAACCAGATGTTATCCGAATGTTAAACGGATTTAAGTTATTATATGCTATTATAATAGTAACATTGCGTGATTAAGGCATATTTTGTTATGTTTACTGTCTTTGTAAAAACTAGTAGATATACTTTTATAGTTTTATTAATTATTTTTAAATAACTTTTCCAATCAATTCTTGACTTTGGTACAACTATCCGACTATAAACTAGTATTATTAACTACAATTTATAATATCTATAATAATACCTATGTATTTTTTTATAAATATAACATTTTTGGAATTAATAAAAAAATATTTAATACAATTATATTTTTAATCAATATTATTAATTTATTAATATTACATTTTTATTGGTATTACCCGACATTTACATATCCTAGTTATACTCATTTGAAAGCTTGCAATAATTTATCCAATTTTCCAATTGGAAATATTGACAGTAATCAAGAACAGTAAAAAAAAATTGTAAAATATCATAATTTGAGGGACAAAAATGTATTAAAGTCATTCTACAGCTATATATTTTTTTTGATTTCAAGTGTTCCTCCTTAATATTAGTACATCAACATGTATGTCTCAAAAATAGTTCCCAATTTTGAAAAAATTCATCAAAGTTTTAAAATTTGAACCCTTTTAAAAAATGTATTTCACTTATAGTAAAATTGTTTGTTAATTTCAGTAGGAAAAACTTACGAGGAACGTCATACCTATTCAATTTTTAAGCTATTTTATTTCAAAACAACAATTTTATCTAACATAAATTGAAAAAAAAAAACGAAAATGTTGAATATTTTTAATGAATACCTAACTCAAAAAGAGGCAAAATATAAAAATCAAAGATTTTATCATTTAAATAAAATACGAGTAGGTACAAATATTTGTGACATTTTCAAGTCTACACAGTTATCTATTTGAATAACAAAACAAAAACAATATTTTAATTTCACTTCTTAGATAGGTAAAAGAATTAAAAATATTGTACGGGACTTTAACAACAAAATAACTATTGAGTCTTAGCGATTTTAACAAGTTTCGTCAAATTGTTGATTCAAACGGTTTTTAAGTTTTTAACTCTATGATTCATAAATATATTTTTTTTGTCACATGTTATTTTATAGTTTATTACGAGTATGTATTATATTTTTCAATTTTCTAATAAACCTAGGGTGATGAAACAAAAAACAAAATGTACAGCGTTATCAACACTTATTGTGATTTCGATAGAATCTGTAAAGAATCTCACAAAAAAAAAACAAACAATAATGAAAACATGGTTTTGATGTTATACTACAATGACTCGTGATTAATTATGAATTTGTGACTATGTATTTTTGACATTTTTCAATTAGATTTATCAATAAGAAAAACTTATGAGAAACCATGTTTCAAACTGTTTAAATATTTTGATCATAAACAAGAATTTTATCATACGTACAAAAGTTGAGTAAAATCTAAAAAATATTAAGAATTTCACAATTATCTATTAATAGCTCAAATTAACATCTAACATACTTTTTAAAATTGTGTTATATCCATCTTGAAAATATCAAGTCTACAGTTATTCAGTTTTGAGTTACAATATAAAAGAAAATCTTTTTTTTGAAGACTGATTTTTCATAAAAATTCCAGATATTTCGTAGTTTTGTTTTTATTTTGTAAAGTGCTGGGGAATTTCTATTTTTTTATAATATCGCACAGAACCTAAAAATGTATTATGAAATTATCTATTGAGAACCATTTAATATTTTACAAAAAATTTTTATCATTCGAAATTGTTTATAATAAAATATTATTGATTTGCATACAAAATCTAAAAAAAAAAACAATTGAATTATTCTATGAAAATAAAACTGAAGTTTTAAATAATGTTATAATTAGATGTAATAGCAATTAGCGTGTGCTTTTTGTGGTGTTGTACCGTCACATTGACTTGGAAACCAAACTTTCAATTGCCGAAATGGACACATCAGATTTCTAATGATAATTTGACGGGTATACCAAAATCCGTTATACAGATTCAAGATAGCATTTTGTATCCTACGAGACTTTTTTTACAAAACATGTTCAGCTCACAGCATCAAATAGACAAATCTCGGAAGTTACAGGTTCGGATAAAGTTAATTTCATTCGGGATACGAGCACATCATCAATGGTGTATTTAGGCTTAACTCGTTCCTTGTTTTATTTTTCAGAGAACACAATATCGACAACTGAAGTCATCCAAGTTTTTTTGTAGTACCAATGGAACTAGATCTGAAACGAGGCCAACGTCTGTACATGAACTAAGACCAGGTGACTTTGATGTAATCGGCAGTGTCGGAGATTCTTTGACAGTCGGGACGGGAAGCTTTTCGTATTTTTTACCACAATTAGTCGTCGATCATCGTGGATCATCGTGGACAGCTGGTATTATTTTTAATTAAGTATATAGAAACATATAGTATTATATTATGGAATAATTAATTATTTATTTATCTTACAAAGTTATTTAATTTATTGCAATAATTTTTATTATTAGGTGGACAAGGTACATGGAGAGAATTTTTAACTTTGCCAAATATTTTGAAAGTCTTTAATCCAAAATTGATTGGCTATGCGTTAGGCGACGCATTAGCTGAACAGCGTTTTTCTCAATTTAACGTAGCTGAAGTCGGTGCTCTCAGTAGAGACCTACCATTTATGACAAGAGAACTGGTGAAAAGAATGAAAATGGATAAGAGGGTTAATATAACCGAAGACTGGAAGGTAAGACTGAAATTTATATTTATTTTTTTTTCATGATTAAATAAAAAAAAATAACAACAACGATTTGTTTCAACAGTTAGTAACAATGATGATGACTTCGAATACCTTTTGCTTAGAGCTGTGTTACGAAGATTATACTACGTATGCTGAAAAACATAAACAGGAAGTTTTAACAGCATTATTATACATAAAAGAAAATTTGCCACGGACTATGGTCAACTTAATTTTAAGTCCAAGTAAATTAAATTGAATATTAAAAAAATATATAATTTTATTGAAACTAATCACATATAAAAAGGTACAAACATCTATGGGATCTTTCTTATCAAAAATAAATGTGCGTATAAACAAATTATTGTATTTGAATGTTAAACATTTATTTTATCCAAAATGTATTAACTTTTATATAACTTTAGAATCTTAAATAGCCAATAATTTAAATAACCATCAAAATTACAAAAAAATATTGTCTTAAATTACCAATAATTCCAGCGTGTTTATTCAAAATACTAAAGTGGAGATTTTATTAACTTCGTAATAGATTAGTTTTTGATGTACTGGATGATGACAAACATTATACCTACTTATACCTAGTAATCAAAATATTTCATTAAATCGATATCCAATAAATGAAAAAAAATAATTTAAGATTATGTACAGTAAGTTATGTTTCTGAAAATATGTAGGTACCTATTTAAGTAAATAAATAATTAAGTAATTAAAATTACCGAAATAAGTCGTCATTAAAATTTCATACATTTATGGTTTACCTTCAATAAATGTATAGAATTTTTATGATGACCTATTCCATAAAGAATTGTATAAGTATTTTCTAATAATATTTCAGCCTGCAGATAAAATATTATAAAATTAAACTTTGAAGGAGACCCATACACTAAAAATGATAAATCGATCATTGTAATTTTAACTTCCTCGTTCCTACTATAGTAATGCACTCTAGTGGTGTAAATTAATAAACTTTTGCTTAAATATACGTACCATAAGTATGAAATAATTCTAAACAAATAATAGCAATAAAATGTAAATGTATATTTTATGTTTAGTACCTATATTATATTATTAAATGGTGACTGATTGATTAAAATATTTTATTCAAGCTTTTGATATTTTGAATCGAAAATCCATCTAACATTAACAAACACTTTATGTTAACGATTGGGTAACATAATATGAATTGATACTTGAAATTCATTATAAAAGTATTTTCACCGATATACTCTGGAAATGATCTCGACAAATTTAAAACATGCAAATATTAAAATGATCAATATCGTTTATTGGCATACTTGTGATTTCCATAAAATTAAATATATCTAATTATTATTTTATAGCCTTGAAATAAATTGTTTTTCAAATATTATATTTATTAATATAAGTAAGTACGTCTTATTGTATGTTATTCTACCCAGTAAAATGCTAAATAGGTACTTTAATATCTAATGATAATAGATGTATAGTTCTTGGAATTGGTAACTACTTATCAACATTCGAATGTAATTGGTAACTTGATTATCGATGTTAAATTATATTAAAATTAGGTACCCAACAAATATTTTATACAAACCGCATAAGAATTTATGATTAAAATAATGATTAATGGATATGTATGTTTGTAACTCAATATTTTAATAATGTAATATGAAAAAGTAATAATCTAAATATTGTTTATGTGTTTTATAGATTTAGAAATTTTACTTAATTTCACAAATCTGCCAAGAATTTGTTTTTTTACTCACATCCTAGAGTGTCCATGTTTGTATTCGATGCAGTACAAACATAAATTGCCAGATTACATAAAAGTAATGAAACAGTTTCAAGAAGTCGAGAAAGAAATAGTAAGATTATTTTTGTATAGTAACGTGCATGTATCTTAAATGTGATTTTTCATTTGAAGTCAACCACAAAATTTAATCAGTGTAATTTATGGTTCAAATATTCTAAAACTGAAGCTTCAGTTTATGAACTAAATATTCTAAATGTGTTATTTAAATGGTTGAAAAATATCAACATTTCCTGTTTTTTTTTTTTTTTTATCCGTTTAATTAAAAAAAAAATAATATATAAATCATAAATCACAATGAAAACGAAATTGATCCAAATCTTCACTTTTTTCGGTTAAACCAATCTTTTAAATTTCAAGGCAATCACTATATGGTTTGTTATAGGTTTAATAAGTAGGTACTAGATATCGACCCAATCCAACTCATGAATTACATTATTAAGGTTAAGTCAACCGTAAACGATAGCAGTCTGTACTATGCAATGCAGACTGCGATAATACTAATATCGTTGCTTCAAAATTAAATACATATGATATTATAATTTTGAAGTTGCAAAAATGTTGATATAATTTCTATATATAATTCTATATAATATTATTATAAAACCGTGTATTTCAATTTATAAGTCTGTGCAGATATATTAGGATACAATAATTAGAAGGGGTACATCAAATAGTTTTAAATTTTTTTCCAATTTAAGCAGTGCATGTCTGAAGTGCACCTAGGTAACATTTAACAGTATTGTAGATAAACACGGACAGAAACAGTATTATAGGTGATGAAAAGTAATCATATTATTCATAAACTGATTTTCGCGTTTTAATTATACATCTGTATTCTGTAATCACAGTTTTAATTTTGTGTAGTATTAACCTAAAATACCTAAGATACTAAGGTATCTTATACAATATCTATCCAGTAGTTATTTTAGGGGTTGTTTTTATTTTACATAACCACGGAATCCGATTTCAATATTTTAAAAATTGTTTAAAAGTATATGTAGAGATTGTATGTCTCGATCTAATAATAAGGTGGCTGACTGGTGCTAGGGGTTTGTTAATGATTGCACGGGGCATTGAGATTTGAGACATGTCCCTAATCGTGTAGCTTATTAAGTATAGAAATCCTTTTTATTACCTAGTCATTATCGTGAATGAGCCAGTTGAGTTCATAATTGACGTTAAATAGATCTATCGAATCCATTTAAGCCATTTAAGAAAGTTGATACTCCTCACATGCAAAATAAAAGGCAATGGTCTATACTCTAAAATTTGCATCATACGAACTAATTAAAAATATAAAATTACATATTGTGGAATATTAAATCCATATTATTATCCTTAACTTAATTTTTCTTCCCATTTTTACACAGACATAACACTGTATGTAATATCATTAGGTTAGGTAGGTTAAAAAAGTTGTTTCAATTTTATTTAAATATTTGTCATATTTTTTTTTTAAATATTTCGTATTTTTGATTATGATCAGATCAATAAATTGTTTACTGTAGAACAAGACGTTGAACTTTGAATTAAAAACTTCACCGCTAGTGTTCTGAAAACGATATTTTAACATATCATTATAACAATATAGTTTTTGGACCACTATTTTTTTTTAATCTTTACAATTGCCATGTGCCAAAATAAACTGGAAGGGATATATTAGTACAGTTATTCGTTATTATTAAACGGTCAAAAATAATAGTATAAATGTGAACTTAGTACCCTCCCGCTTTGTTATATTCACTATTATTTTCTTTCAAAAAATTACTTATTTTACAAAATTATGTATAGATTGTAACTATTATTTTAATAAAAAATAAAATAAATGTGAATATATCATAGACACCTCTTAAAAATATATATATAATATTATGATCGGGCAAAAACTTGGATATAATGAAAAAAAACTAAGACTGAAATTAGAATCAGATTTTTTTTCGTAGTTATCAATAAAACGCATCTATATATAGTGTGCAGCTAAAAAATAGGAAGGTTTTTATTTGGTAAACCTAGTTTTTCATAGGAACTGCGCTCCTAAGACAATTTTTTTGTTATCTTTGATTGACAATCGATTTCTTTGGCTGAAAAAAATATGAAAATTCTATTAAAACATACATATTTTAGCAAAATTTCCCAATACATTTTGACGACATTTATTTGACAATAAAAGTACGTCCTTTCCCAATTATTGTCTTTATCCTCATATATATATAAATTTATTGTATGAAATATGAATATATTTCCTTTTTTATAGGTGGAAAATGAAGAATTGAAGAATAAAGATGATTTTACAGTTGTTCTCCAATCATTTACAGAAGATCTGAAATTCCCATTAAATAGGTTTAATACTACAGATACAACGTATTTGGCGAGTGATTGTTTTCATTTCAGTCAAAAAGGTTATGCCAGAGGTGAGAATGATTTAAAATCTTTGTTTAGGTATAAGAAAAATATTCAAAATTTTTAGTTTTTAATAAATTATCAAAATAGTAGGTATTGGGTATTGATTAAAAAATAAAATACAGAATTTAAATATTATAAGTAGCTGTTCAATATTTTAGATTCTAAGTGGAGTAAAGAATATTAGTTTTACAACAATATTTTTTAATTGTGTGTCTAAAGACAATAAGCAGAAAAAATTATTTATTTTTCAATATGGTGAAGGTGGTTTGTAATAATCGATTTTTATCTAGTTTGTATTTAGGAATCAAAAATGCATACCTGGTTATATTCATCTAGTTTTCGACAAATTTATTTTTTTTGTTATTCGTTTTTAATAAACATTTAAAGTTTTCTACTTATTTTTTAGATCTTTGTTTCTATAAATCTTGATAAAAAATTGTTCCTAGTTAAAAAAAAATAAAGAGTAATGGCCAATTTAATATACAATTCTAAAATAGTCTTTCTTTTATAAGTATAAAGTTAATGTTGACAAAACCAAGAAAATATGCAAATTATTTTTTGTCACCCCTGTACTGAAAGTTTAAATTTTGATTCCTGTTGAGGCGTTGGAAAACGACCTTTTCCCCTCCAGCGGATAGTAAATGCTTTTTTCCGGCCTCACTTTCCACTCCCTTGCCATACAATATAAAATTGTTAAGAACTCATGCATTTTCAATTTTGATACGTACCTAAATATTGAAAATTTAATACCTAAAATTCTTCATAAGTTGTTCATATATCAATTTAAAAATATCGTATATACATAAATATAATTATTTTTATAAATGTTTGTAGTTAAAAAATCGAGTAGGTATTTAAATGAAAATTAACTGATTTTATTGAAAATTATTATTTTCTGTACTTAACTTTTGAAAATATTAAACTAATTTTAAATGATTTATACCCCACAATTAATCACTCATAATATCATTCTACGGTCCATCAGTGTTGACCGAATATAAATTATAGGTTATATGCAATGTTTTTAGTGAAATTAATTCAACCTTTACCGAATGAAGAAAATACCAATAATTATTTACCATAAAACCGTTCGTATAAATTTATTGATAATGATACACCAATCTAACAGTAAACAATGATTTTTAAATTTAATTTATGTTTGACACATACATTACAGTGACAAATCCAATGTCAAGGTACACTAGAAAACTACTATACCTAATATAGCAGGAGAGTTTTCCAGTTTTTTTTATCCTTATTTTACGAGCTTCGACTAATAACATTGTTAATCTAAATGTTATACTATTACAAGTTTGCATTTTGATATAACTTACTACAAGATGTCAAGATTAAATAATTATTATTAAATATTATTTCTGACATTAAAATATAACCTAAATAGTTAATACGTATTATATAAAGTTAAGGATTTTTTTCTCATGAAATAAATTATAATTATAAATGAATACCTATTTAAACTTCCGTTTAATGACCATAAAAATTCAACGATGTAATTTCGTCAGTTATTACTGACTTATAAGTTAAGATAGAATTAATTAAATAGTTAATTATATAGGTACGTATTTGTTTTGTTGTAAAACTTGACGTCAAATCCTAGTCTGAGAATGACAAAATGAAACACTGATGCATTATATTTTAACATGGTTGTATTTCAGCTGCAAATGCATTATGGAACAATATGATGGAACCAGTTGGTCGCAAATCGACTGACTGGTCTAAAGAATTCGATCGATTTATGTGTCCAACAAAAGAGTCTCCATACATTGGTACGTGGAAAAATAGCATAATATCATTATGATTGGTTCTAACTTCTAAGTACGTTGTTAACACTTGAATATCTTTGATATGTTTTACAGCAGTTTTGTATATTCTCACTTATGTATTAGGTATATAATATTATGTATAAAATAGTGCTTATACGTTATAGTATTTATTCACATTGCCTCATTTCGTTACCTATTATTTCTATTGATTTTCATCATATTGACAATATTGTAGGTCCCCTAGTTATATACATAATTTATCAATATAAACAATTAACATTTACTTACATTTATATCGTTTCAAATGTATATAATTAATGTATATCCCAATCATAACAATTTTCATATTAAGTAATTATATATTTTATTATTTTAAATTGCAAGCATATTAATATTTTTAATTTTCTGTAAATATGTACAGTTATATTTTAATAACTAGCCAATTTTATGGAAATCCGTGAAACTATTTATCGTTTAAATCATATTACACAGTAAGTACCTAACTATAATAGTTAATCTATGTTAACATAGGTGCGCCAGTACTCGCTAAAAGACTTTACGACTTACGTAGTTTAACATACTGTTACAAGTTTGCAACCATTATAATACATTGTAGTTGTCACAATGCACACGTTTAATTTTTCAACTATTAAGTGAACATAGTGTTGAGAGAAAAATGTAAAGTAACGATTAATGATATTATACCTATTTACCAATATGTTTCGTGGTTATTATAAATAATATGCATTGTGCATAGACTGATGCGACAATTATAACATAACGTTAGTTTGTTTATTATTTACTAGATAGATATAGATAAATAAATTTAGATATCAAATTAAGATCCGTAATAATTAAAAAAATTAGTTAAATAAGTTAAAATAAGTTTTTTTATTTGTTAAAGTTAAGTTTTTAGGTTTCAATGTAATTTTTTTTTTTTTAATATTGTATAAATCACTAATCATAAGTTATTAATTATTTAAGAAATACTTACTATAATAAAATTAAGATTTAGTCATTCCAACTAAATTAAGTTAAAGTTATTAATAAAGTTACAAACCATTCTAGTATTTTTTATAAAATAAGTAATTTGTATTGTACATAATATCTTAATAATGTATTATGTCTTAAAATATTTTATTCTGTAATTTTGTAAAATAAATTTAATTTTTTAAAAAAATATTAATTGAACCGATATAACAAAATTTATTGAACTAGTAAAATTTAATTAGAAAAATTTACGACCTGTAGTATAAGAATTGTATTGTAATAGTGTTTGACAATTTTAGTGCCTAATAACATAACTTTAATGTAGGTGCTTACCTATATTTGATCATAACTATAGTCTATATAATGAACTATTAAGTATTCATACTGTATGACTAGTTTGTACTAGAAAAGTTATAATATAATATTATATGTTATAAGTTCTAAAAATAAGAGACCATATATTAACACTGCTATTATAGGTATATAATATATTATAGTATATACTATAAGTGAAAGCATAGTACTCCTAGTATACATATTATTCATATATAACACATATATATATAAATATATAATAAATGTATAAATATTTATAGTCTGATTTAATTTGCTTGCAGCTATTGCTTCTCACATTTTTATTTAACTTTATCTAATTATTAACTATGTACCATTTTAACAGTACAAATTAAAGTAGTAAAATAATTGATTTTTAAGAAAGCTTAAATGCTGCTTGTGAAATAATTCGCATCAATTTATTTTGTAGCAATTTATCATGATAATGGATAACACGTATTAAATGTACTATTATACCACGTCCTGCAATACAGTAGTTATACGTTATCAAAAACCATTCTAGTTGAAATTTATTCTAAGTCTATTTTTCTAAAACAAACTTTTCAAGAAATTTTGATATCACTTAGTTATTATACCAAAACTCGATAACTAAAAAGCAAAATTACGATAGGTATTCAAATCAATAAATATTAGGTAGTTGTAGCAGCGTATAAATGTAACAGGATATTGTTACAGTAAAAAATTAGTAGGTGCCTACAAAGAAATGCAGTAATTGCACTAAAATTACCAAAAATTATTTTTTTTTTGTATAATTAATTAATAGAAAATAAAATAATGTTTATTTTCTTACTTTACAATTAAATCATTAATAACTGTAAACTAAAAAAATTAACGTTTATTTTATTTTATATCTGTGACACGTTGGTGAAATTGTATTATTTATTAAATGAATAAAAAATTTTGAGTCAAATATAATTACCACATAGTACATACCGGTAACTTTTAATGTCTTAAGCATCGGCCACTATGGCCATTAGCATTTTTTAGGGGGGTTACAAATCCTTGAGGACCACGTGTATGTGGGGCGAGACTTGTCACTAAATAGTAAATATCCGAGTGATCACCCATCCGGGAACTAGCGACGTCAACCAATGCTTGATCTCAGAACACGTTAGTGACTGAGGCCAACCACCTAGCCACACTAGGTCCCACTAGTACCTAACTAGTGTATAGTCATTTAAAATGTTCAAAACTTTATACGTATTTTAAAAAATAATGAAGATGGTATTATATGTGAATATATAGGTAAGTATCATTTGACAAATCAACAAAATTGTATTTACTATTCACATTGGAAAGGAAATAATAATTGCTTTATACAATTATAGTTTCAACTTGTACTAAGCAACGTATATTAATATCTCACTTATAAAGTAGCGAAAAAATTCAAATATTTAACTAATGATCACAAATATGAAATAAGCACTATTATGTAGCATAGGCTATAGAAGAGTATTCAAATACAATACCTACTTAATTACTTATATAATATATTAAATAATAATTCAATGGAAATATAGTGGTGAATAATTTACATTTAGAATAAATCACAATATAGTATTAACATAGTGTTGTATTATTAGCTAAAATATTCACACGTTCAAATAAGATGGACATATAAATTATATTTATAATAGAAGGTTATATAATATTATAATATAGGTACCTATTTCCTTAATAACTGTGCATTAGCTAGATAGGTACAGACGTACAGTTTTGTAATTACTTCTAAAAGTATAGATATCAATAGTCATAAGGTTTTTAATATCAAAACCACATATTATAAATTATACTATCATTATAAAAAAATGTCTGTACGACGTGTTGACATAATTACAAAAAAAGTATTTTATTGCATTTTTTATATTATTATTGAGTATAGATAATAATTAGTCATCATTCCCACTTAATATATTTATTTGATAGTAAAATTAGTAAATAGATCACCTATGGTAATTTGAAGTATTTTCGACCACAGAGAACAATGAGTATTTACCTAAATGTATCTGTATTTTTTTTTATTTTTTTGGCCTTCAATCAACAAACGCGTTCTACCAGCCGTAAATGGTAGGTACACGGATTTTACAGGGAAATACACGGGCTTTACAAAATTTAGTGTCTTGATTACCTTGATTATCACTAGATATTACTACGTGGTTTATTCCTTTAATTAACTTATTACTTTCGACAAAAATACTTTGTAAAAAGCACATATTGTATGTGCGTGGTACATCATGTTGTATACTTGTATGGCACTCTTTTGATTATAAGTATATACTGAGGAAACAACTAGGCACACGTTTTTCCTAATAAAAATGTTTTGTAAAACAAAAAGAATTTGTGGTGTAATAAATATGGAAGTGATAAGAATAATTACATTCGTAAGGACAGCGGATATAAAAAAAGCGTTTTACGTTACAAAATATTTGTAAATTACGACAAGTGTCTTCAAGTTTAAGGTTTTAATATTGATTCTTGAAACACACTGATTTTTTAATGGTAATATTATTCTGTATGGTATTTACTACTTTTTTGATTAGGAAGTATAGTGTTTTTACCTGTATAACCTTTGCCATTTTAGTAGACAATCGATTCTTCTACAGCACATAATATTCATATCGTTCCAGCACATAATATTGTCATTACCCACAAGTGGATACACCGGCTTCATTGGAGTTAGAAAATACTACGAAAAGTACAAACGTTGAACACGCCATCGGCTACTTACATGTAGCGGATTCAATATATTGGTCCAATACATATCTAAACAGCAACCACTCCTTAGTAAACCTCATACCCACATGTACGATAGAACCGAAAGAGCTGCAAAGCGGTGAATAAGGTGACGATGACATAATGTGCAATACATAATCTGTATTAGGAGTTCCAGATACACAACTTATAGGAAGCTGGTTGGTAATCACCTCTTCCCACTTCTGCGTGAATCATGAGGGATTCACTTGGCTCCACAACCAACCATAGAATGCTACGAATTTGATACAGTCGTTTGGGTGAGTGTCCTATTTGACCCGTCCACATCCCTTGTTCCTTGCTCTTACCGATTTGCATTAACTATTTTCTGGTCTAACTATTATCACCCGACCATAAGTTACCGGGTTTGGAGCCGACGGCGGCTTTAACGAATTCCAATTCCAAAAAGATGGGCAAGTGGATACCGCTCTGCTTTACATTAGGTGTCCAGAAAGGGTCACTGTAATGGATGTATTACATTTTAATTCAATGATATAAAATCGTTTTATACGAATAACGATTCTGAGCGATATGGTCTATCAGTCTATATACTGAGTACCTATGTATGCCTACCTATGTATAGTTTAAGATATTGTTGCTATTAAAACTGTTTAAATATTTTCCGAAAAAATTGCATTTTAAAATGCAATGTGTTTATAAAACATAATAATATCGTAAACTTTAAAAGTTTCAAGTACTCGCGAATAATATTTTTAAATTACAAACAATTAGTAAAATCGTTATTCTCCGTTTTATATCTGATTTCAGGTACCCACCGTTTTTCCCAAATCGAAATTCCCGAATGAACTATATCCCGAATGGTATTTTGCCAGAAAATACAAAAATCCGAAATCTTTTTTCCCGAACTCCTCTTTCATGACGGTTATTGTTCCCAAAATAAAAAATTTCAAAATTTAACTAAACAATGTTGTTATTTTTAAAGAGCTTTTTCCATAATATATTATATTTTATACCTATAACTATAACATTCAAATCCATCAATAATTTTTTTTCCATGCGATAAAGATAGTATTTACAAAAAAGTACGGGTATCTTGCCTTTATCGCACGTTACAGTAGTTACAACGACATGTGCCTATATAACTTCGCTACATGAACATTTAACTGATTTGTATTTTACATTTATACACTGTTGTAATCGTTGTAATCGTAGAGTCACGTATTATTTGCTTACTATCAGCCTTCATTACACACTTATACTTCCATTTTAAAATATCCATAAAATTAGTGTTTTGTTGTAAATTATATACCAACATTATTTTTATTTT
This sequence comes from Sitobion miscanthi, assembly GCA_008086715.1. Lineage (NCBI taxonomy): Eukaryota > Metazoa > Arthropoda > Insecta > Hemiptera > Aphididae > Sitobion > Sitobion miscanthi. The sequence goes on from CM017798.1 coordinate 38,228,628, forward strand.
TTTTTACTTTACCGCATCATGGCAAATTTAAAATGTTAGGTGAATATTTTGAAAAAAAATTATGTTCTTGAAGTAAAAGCTCGAGGAACCAGAAAAGGACCAGAACGTTCTTCGACGTTATCCACTAGAAATTTGAAATCAACACCGAACAGCTCTGACTGGTTCATATAAAAAAAATATAAGGGAGGGGTGGCATAATCGTTTCCAACTTGTTATTGGAAAACGTCATCCTGACCTTTACTCTGCTCTCAGTGAGTTCCAAAAAGGACAAACTAATGTAGAGATAATGATCTCAGAGCTGAGTCTAGGTCTCTAGGATAAAAAGTAAGAGCTCAGCCAAAAAGAAAATGGCGGGATTTTCAAATGCGAATTACCCATTACTGCTGATTTTAATACATACCAGGAGTTACAATTTTTGAGGGCAATCGCGCATAATATTGTTTTGTAAAAAATGTATTGTAAGTAAAAAATAATATATCATTAATTTTAAATTATGTAATTATTAATTTTTATTATTTTAAATAAAGACATAAAGGCCTTGATAACATAGGTCATTGGCTGCTTTATACCTAAGTATTATAATTTATAGATTTTCAAGTATTTAATTATTAGGTACATTACAGCATTTATTATGATATTATTTATTATTAATTTTAATTTTTTATATGTATTAAAATAATTTATCGATTTTTAAATACTTAATTATCATATTACAGCATTTATTATAATAATTATTAAACATATTAAATTAATATAAATTTTATTAATTCATTTTTATTTTTTACATAATATATTATTATAATTTATCAATTTTAATATCGATTCGGGGAAAAGGTGTTCGGGAAAAAAGGTTTAGAGTTTACGGACTTTCGAAAAAAATACCATTCGGAAAAAAGTTCATTCGGGAAAAAAGGTTTCAGGTTTTTGGATTTTTGAGTAAAATACCATTCGGGAAAAAGTTCATTCGGGAATTCCAAATTTTGTTTCGGAAAAAATACTGGTAACCCTAATTTTATCCAAATTTGAATATAAAATGCTTATAAAAAAAATGTACTTTTAATATTTTTAAACAGCTATTATAACAACTTATAAAAAACCTACTTGTATCAAATTTTCAATCGTTTTGGCCTAAAGAAAATTTATTTTAGTGACATTTATAGAAAATACTTTAATAGTTTGAAAATCTAGTTAATTTTATAATATTATGTAACAACTAACGACAAAATTTTAATTGAACCATGGCCATATGAAATATTATAATATTATTGTTAGAAGTTGAATTTCTTACAACTATTATTGACAATAAATGTAGACGTATTTATGATATTATTATAATATAATATAGTATTAATATAAAGACTAAAGTATTCTAAAATAAAACAAACGAACATTTTGAGAGTTTAGCACCATTCAATTCTATGAAACATCGCCACTCACCCTCGCCTCATATAAAAAAATTTTATTTGTGTTACAATATTAATTCCTTTGAATGATCTTTAATTTGGCTTGTACTTTTTGAGTTTTGGTCCTTACCTTAAAAATGTATCATGTCTACAATATAATTTAGGTAGGTTTATTACTGTACAACACTAACATAATATTAAAAAATTTTAATATTTTTAATAATAATTGATTGATTATAATTATTTTAAAATAAATTATTTTAAATATTTTAAAAGAGAAACTCCGGACTCATAACAAATAGTAACATATTATCTAACATAAATTTTAGTTATAAAATTCAGAAAGTACTCCACAGTATGAAATTCAACACATAATACAAAAATGAATAATATCGTGTTTTTAAGCCTTGAAAATGTCTTATATAGTTTTGAAGAACCCGAGCTCTCCTACTGTCTGTTGTTAAGTGGGAATAACTCAATGTTTACTGACTTATAATTGGTATAACTCAACCATAGTTCTTTTATACTTAATCAGTTTTATATGTATTATTATATAATGTATATGTTTAGTTAATAATTAATACAGTACCTAATATGTCATCGTACTTACCTATATATGTAAATTCTTATATATTATTAAAATATTATATTTGCAATTGTTTAATTAATTTTAATCGAGAGAAGAAAGAAGTTAGATTTAAGTTTTAGTTACAAAGTTTATATACATATTTTTCAAAGATAATTACAATAGAACTATATCTAATATCCATACCTACATTATAATTTATAATAATTATGAGCACAGCTATTGCATTGGAGAACATGGGGGGAGGCTTGAGCTAGGAGGCTTAGCCCTCGCAAAAATCCATCAATTCCTTTCCTTTTTTAGTTTTGTAGAATCGAAGCCCCCGCTTATATTGATGTTCATAATGTTAGCCCCCCTGAAATTGTAATGGATTTGCACCTATGCAAATATGTTGTATTCAAGTTTGGTTATCATGGCTATAATTCTATAACAATAATAGTAAGTTCCTATGTTTAAGGTACGCACATATTCAATACACGAAATATAATTTATTACCTATAGTAGTATTATCAAATAAAAAATTATAAAAGTAGGTATAGGCCCAATAAATTATTTTTACTTACCTCTTACTTAATTCACTAATTTACAACTTAAGAATCTAAAAAAAAATAACTTAAAATCCAGTTAAGTTAATCAGCCGAACAATGTATAATGCGTATAATATCTTTATCTATAAAAATGTATAGAAAATAGAAATTTGGTGGAATTTTTAATGAATTTTAAATAATGTATGCTAAGTAATCTATATATTTGCCTAGAGAGTAGAGACCGATAGTTTTTACTTTTGAGTTACACTGTAATTTATATTGTTGTGTACAACTTCAACTAGATATCGAATTTATGACTAATTATAGGTACCTATATGTATTATATGGGTATTTTAGAATTTACAAAATACGTTTGAGTAATAACTATTATAAATTTTGACTAAATATTACTGAAAACAAAACTTTTTATTTTTATGTAAGTATCAATAAATTTATAATGGACAATTATTTTTAGAACATAATTTAATACATGAACATTTTAAAAAGCATTATCTACTTAACGATTCACTGTGAAAAAGGGAGATACTCGATTTCAAAAAAAAATAGTACTAGTTATAGTACCTATTATTATACCGTCACACTCCTTAAATATTCCATTAACAATTTATATACATTTTAAAATATGGTCTTTAAGTATATATACTTAAAAAATCCCAAGAATTCGAATTCGAATAAATGCATAATTAAAGGATACAATGGGATTGATCACGCTTCGTGAAACACTGTAATAAATAAACCGTTCCGGCGCAGGAAGCGAATTAGTCCGCCGTCCCCCCAAGTCTCCATGGACTGCGTGGAGACTGTATTATACTATATGTAATATGTAATCTAGTGTAATATACTAATATAACAATATGGCTACATGTACCCTATATCATTATATTACACTACCCTTAAGCAGCGAAACTTGCGTATTGACAAAAAAACATTCATACTGTAAATTATTATGTATTGTTTATAATATATTGCATAATCGATAAGAATCAATGGCTGGTCCTTAAACCCAACTCACCGTGTGACAACAATTAAATACGATAATTGGACGTATAACGAGTAGGTACAATCAGATCGTATAAAATATTCAGAATTACTTATAATTAGGTAGATAAGGTATTCAGCTTGTTCAGAATCGCATTGTAATTACTCAGATATCGAATACGATGACATGCATATTATGTACACAAAAAATAGTACCGTTTTTTATCGACGTAAGTGAGGTCATCGTTATTTTATATTAATGCGTATGAAATATAAATATTTTTTAATTACAAAAATATCTTTACTTAATATAAAATTAGGTAAAATATTTAAAATCAAAGACATACAGAAAGGCTTTTATATTGTTGATTTGTAATTATTCACCATGACATGACATTTAAATCTATGAAATTAGGCAGGCAGGTAGGTAGGTACATCATGACATATTTGTATACATCCATTAAAAATCAGTCTTATACAAATAAGACTTACCTACATAGATAAAATATGTTTTGAACAATCATTACCTTGATATTTCGTAGACGTTGATAGAAACGAAGTATTGTCTAGAAAATTATAGATTCTCATAACATTTATAATATATAAACTAACGAATTTAATTATTAAAAAACATATACAAATAAACCAATTTGATTTATTTCCCATCAAAAACAATTATATATTTGTTATAAAATTTAAAAAAAATTGTACTCTTAAAAATACTGCTTAAAAATTTAAGTTATAATAATTATTATACTTATTAATTATACTTGATATTTGAATACTAGCTACATAAATGTTTTGATAATTTAATTTTTATGTATTTTGTTTTAAATGAGACAATTATTATATTACTTTAAGCAATTGATAATAAATTATTTGTTAAATATAATACATTCTTCTTTTAGTACCTACATGCCTACGTATAATTTTTGAAAAATAATTGCATGAACTTTATGTTGATTAAAAATCAGTGGCTTAAACCATGAACTAAGAAAATGTATAGTTCATAACTTAAACTAATATATTTGTGTTGATATACAATTATTATTTAATTTACAAACGTAACTTAGGTTACTAAATAAGTAATTTTATATAATATCTATCTGGCCATCCTTGACCACAATTCACTCGTTTTTTAGAATATTTTTTCTATTATCATATATGCATAATATATACCTACTGAATAGTTATTAAAATGTTCTCATGGTCGTCGTACAATGTATAACTGCACAATCTACAAGTTTAGCATAATATTGTTATATTATAGGTACTTACTTCCTATTTGCTGTAATAAATAGGTACATCACTTTACCACCATAAATAATATAATAGGTAGGTCATAATTTTTTTTTTTTAATGTACAGTAAGTTGTTCACTGTTGTTGTATAAGTATTAAGTATACCTAAATATGTGTAACTGCGTATTACCAACAGTCATTTAAACATGATATTTTTCGCTCTTGTTCGAAGCGTTTAATGAAGTGTAATATATTAAACTGATACACAAGGGAACCAGAAGTTCTATCGGAGGCAAACAACTATTGTCCACAAAATGTGCAGTGTTAGTTAAAAAACAAATAATGTTACCTCAAAAATGTCTTCACATATTTCACCAATTCAGGATTCTATTTCGTTCAATCATGGTTACAACAAATATTGATATTATGTAGATTACAAACACGGCATGACATATTATAATGTAGGTAAATTTAAAACGATGCTATACTGACCTGCTTACACGATATATGTATTATATTTATGTACTCTTACGGATTTTAAACTGTTCTTGTTAAATACAAAATATAACATTTCATAATAGATAAAATATTCTATCTAAATTATGAGATATTAGAGAGATTAATTTTTGATTTACTTAGTATATTGTACATTTGTACTCTAACTTATGTAAATAATTTCTTGTACCAAATCTGAGAAAAAACTAACTTATGATGAAAATTGCAAAAAATATTATAGGGACCTCATCGAATGTGTTATTAATTATTATTAATCAATGAGTTTTATTAAAAGTAGTCTTCAATCTTAATTTAAAATATGACTACGCCAGTCTAAAAAAGTAAGAAGGTGATCGTCATCACTCAACAATGGAGGAAGAAGTTTTGTTGTAGAGTGTAGACTAACCAAAAAGATTTTAAAATAATCTAAAATTTAAATCTGTGTTGGTACATAAGTACCATGTATTTTTACTATGTAATCATTTGATATTGCACATACAGTATGTATATTAAATTATTTTTATATTATGTAATCATTACTGTAATAAAAACATAAGTGTATTTTTAAACTATTTTATTTTCAAATATTTATTATAATGTTATAGTAAATATAATTTATCAAAATTACATTACCAATAAAATGCACTTACACAAATTTATAAATAGCAGGTATTATCAATCATCGATCGATTATCAATAATAGCTATTACCTATCTATATAATGTGTAATAGATATTATGTTACCATCAGACATGATTAGCATTTATGATAAGCACGGCATATGCTTGATTCATGAATGCTAATGAAAATATATGATACATAAAAGGAGTAAGTAGATTTCATAAAATTGGAATCGTGAAAATTGGAAACTTCGCCAACAAAGTATGAATAATCGTGCAATGAGTAGGTACGTACTATATTTACATTAATAATAATTAAATTAAAAACGAATTTAATAATATTACTATATAGGTACCATTCAAGATTAGCGCAAATAGAGGAGGCTCAGAGACTTAATCCCTCTACATTTCAACTAACTCCCCCGACTTAACAGTCAGTACTTAGTAGGTACTATAAGTATATTATATAATTTTTAAAAAAATATTATAAATATGATAATAATACAATTAAGCTATTTGAGTCTATGATTTATTGTGTATTAGATCATAAGATGTATTTAATATATATTAATATATTATATAATAAATAATGGCACGTCGCCAGCTGCAGAAATCGATATTCCTCAAGTACACGTCATTAACGAAAGGAACAAATACACTGACTGTCATTATTATTTGTTTCGTCACGTAATGGCAAATGCCACGTATTCTATGGTTTTATACGGTTAGTTGGTCACTTAATAATAAACGCGTGTCGTACCTATTATACCTTGCCACTGAAGATCACAGATGACTGAAAAAGAAACTTACAAGTCACAACTGAAGATATAGATAAGTATTCCGTGAATCGCAAATCCCTTCAACAACGCCCTTTGGAAAATGTGTCATCCTTTGAGTTTCCAAGTCCGAGTCCGTAGGCGAGTGAGTGTGAGTGAAACATTATTCTGTGTACGTACTACGTGCGCACCTATTGTGTTAGCGTTTGGTCGATCAAAATATTTGAACAAATGTTGTGTCCTTACAATATATCAACGATAATATTATTAAAATAGTACATTCACAAGTAATTACTAATTAAATAAAATATTTGTTTGGTACCTATTTTATTGAAATATAATTTAGTAAATAAAAACCATTATATTTATTTACAATCATTAAATTTAGATTAAATAAGTTAAATAATATTTTAAGGGTTTTTAATACACATAGGTACACCATAGCATATTAGAGATGTATGCAAGAATTACGAAGGCAAATAAGGTATAAGGTATTATATTGTGCTAACATTTTGCTTCAGATAATTTATGCGAATTTATGGTGTGAATGAAAAAAACATACTCCCTATATTATAATAGAAGAGAAGATTTTAGATGGTAGGTACACGTTATCAACATTGCATAAAGAACACTCGTGAAAACAACTTAATATGTATTGTAAGGGTTCTTGCGCGTTATATGGAATACCATATTAACATAAGAATTGAATTTGCTCTCCAAAGCTATACTGAAGAATTTGGATTGAGATTGGGTGATTCTGTAACTGACGTTTGGGAAACATAATATAATATAATGGTATAGGTTATTGAACGTATTCAACGTATACCTATCGTTGTAAAAATTATTGTAATTGCCAAAGTTAATAAACAATTTATAGAAAGCAACTTATTTATCATAATATAAGCGAGTATAGTATAATATGATATTATTTCAATGAATAACAATCGATAAATTTAACAATACAAATATTTATATTTACAATATTTTTGATCTCTTCAGATTCCTACAACAATTAATATTCTGACAATTGATAGAGTAATATTACTATAATTTTCATTTTCAGAATTTGTTACCATAGCCTATAGGCGTATTGTATAGGCAAAATGGGTGCATTACTGTGCAGAAGAACGTTTTAAAATTGTTAACATTGATATTATTATAACTTATAAGGCATACATAATAATTATTTTGTCTTATGGTCTCTATCTAGTCTTACTTGTAAATATTTTGTTTTAAATGTTAATTTATAAACAGTAATAATATTATTATATTATATTGAATGTCGTATTTGAAAAAGCAAAACAAATATGAAATATATGATTAAGTATATAATATTATGCATTATGAGAACATTATGCCATAGCCTTTGCCCCTTAGATTATAACATGATAGTATACTTAACTGTGTTTTCAATACTTATAAAATAATAATAATAATATACAATAATTTCATAATTTCGTAAAAATAATAATAATGGTACCTAGTAGTAATTAAAAACGTATTTAATAAATAAATGGTAATTTTCTATATATTTATATAAAAATTAATGTACATTTGGATTGGACCAGGCGCGTACTGGGTCCATTTTCCCTACCGGGAAACTGGATATAATTAGGACCCACTTACTGTGCACAATATACTTACTAATACATAGGCCTAAGCCCCCCAAAAATCTACCACCCTACGTCTATGTACTAATAGCAATGGGTCCCATGTATACCTCAACAATAGCCAGGTTATATACCTATTTCTTACACTAAGAAAAAACTATACAATTAACATGAACTTAAATAATAAACCAAATCTACATTTTAATTTAAGTTCTATTAAAATAAATAAATACACAACAATATTTAATAATTATTTTTATTTAAGTGATCTTGATTGATTGGTGATAATATATTAATATGATATTTTGATCTGATTGAATGAAATAATTAAAATAAAGGAAAATTTAGTTATTTCTGAGTATTCATATGGATTAGTTCAATTTAAGATAATAATATTATACCTACCTAGGGCTCCTTGATTTTATATGAAAATTAACTTCGATATGGGTTTATTTATAAGTAAATAATATCAGGCGCACGCATTCAAATGTGGCTTAATAAATATTTAACACAACGGCATAAACGCCATATATTGTTCATACTATATAGCCGATGACGAGCATCTTATTATATTATTATTTATTATGATCAATGCTGAATAAATAAATAATATACTAATAACAATTATAGTTTTGGATAAATTATTATAGATTAAACAAAAAAAAAATATGATAGTAATACCTATGAAACACGACAAGGAATAGGTACTACGTAATAATAATTATTGAAGTTTTAATAGTTATACTTTTTCCACTCATATCGATATCTCATTGTTCCAATATTAGGTGACTTTTACATTTACTTTTCTGTGTACCTACTAATTTCAAAGTCCAGTCTTAATATTATTATTTTATTATAATATATAAGTATATAACACTAATTAGGTTCAACACACAAATCTAAATAATAAAATCATTTTAACATTATAAACTATTTTCAATTTATTCAAATTATTATTTTAATAGTTTGTACTACTAAATAATACAGAAATGTATTATTCTAGAAATTAAAAAAAAAATCAAAAACTTACCTGTTTGGGCTGTATGGCAATCAGTTAAAAATGTTGAATTGTAGACTGAAGACAGCAACTAAACCGTCTAAACCCGACGAAGAATTTCAAATGAATGAAAATATAAGCTACGCATAATAATACTAGATTAATAATAATATTATCGTCGATAATTATTATTAATCCAAGCAATATTTATAATAGCTTTATTATAAGCAGAAGCCAGAAACAGACTGAGTATACCGTGTACTCGTATGCCATTCTATCATGTCTAAACGTCTAGTGTTCACTAACATTCTAAAAAAAATTATTTGTTTTTTGACGAATATATTATGTATTAGTTATTACTTATTAGTATAATATGATCAAAGATAGTGCAGTTAGTAGTAGGTACACCAAAAATTGCATTATCAGTAACTAATATACCTTTATGTAATTAAGTAATTTTCTCTTTTAAATTTGTTCAGTAATTATTCAATTAAAATAATTTTAAAATAATTATTATTTATTTAAAAAAAAAATACAATTACTGAATTTAACTGAAACCACATGTACCTATTTTGTAGGGGGCCCAGGTCTTATAATTTTTAAGAGAGCCTACCGGGATTTACGTGAGTACGCGCCTGGATTGGACTTATAGATTTAAAAACCACCTAACCAATGGGCACCACATTTTGAACACGCCATATTCCTTAAGATTCAGCAAAGGTTTACGGCTTTGTTTTCAACCTCTATAGGTTTTTACAAGATGGCTCCCATAGGATTTTCGTTTTAGCTCATGGAAATAAAATATTTGTTTACGTATATAATACTAGCTGTCCTGCCTCACCTCGTCTGTGCCAAAGATTTGATTTAAAAAAAAAATATATTCAGAAAAATAATGTGTATGCCACATTTATACTAATTAGTACTAATTAATATTATTATGTACCTAACTAATGGCAACCATTTAAATAAACTAAAAGAATATTGGTTTCTCACGGACTGAAAAGAAATACATGTGTGAGTTACACTTTAGCTACCTACCTATAGGGATTGAAAACATTTAAAAACTTTCTTTGAGATATACTCTATTTGTAAAACCTGACTTCGCCCGGGAAAAATTAAAAAACATGTGGTGATACATTTGTGTATTTCGGTATTATTTTACCGCTGTTCACGTTCAAATCATACTTTTTTTTATAAATTTTCAATATCAGCTGCACATTAAAGCTCGAATACCATAGTTACATAAATCAATACAATATCTAGAGACCCCACATCGATAGAGGAAACACTTTACTATGCTTAAAACCTATTATTTAAAAAAACGCATGATTATCGGATGAGTAGTTACTGAGATCTCTGGCATCAAAGATCTCATTTTCATATTTAAAAATATATAATATAAAATAATATTGAACGTAATATCATGATCCCCGAAAAAAACCAAAATGATAATATAAACAGAGAATTGGTTAAATCAGTAAATCACAGAACATAAAATATAATCTAATTGCCGAGTTATCAATATTATAAAAATTATGGACAAATACATTTTAGTTTCTGAGCGAAGCGATGAATGTATTGATTTTACAATGATGTGTGTTTTTTTTTTATTTTTTTTTTTTTTTGTCTGTCATCACCTTTTAGGACAGTAAAAGTGCTTGGATTTTCTTTAACTTTTCCGATAGGAAAGTGAATCTAGTTGGTACTTTGGGAGGTCAAAAGTAAAAATGTCCAGTAGTATTCAAAAGCGCCGTGAAAAATAAAATAAAAATTAAGGAAAAAGGGGAATTTTTATGCAAAATCTGTTTTTGAGAAAATCGATTTTGGTTTTTGGTACAACACTAAAACAAATGACCGTAGGTACATGCAATTTTGACTGAATGTTTATATTAGCATTTTCTATACACCATAATATTTTCCAAATATTTTGAGCTGTTTACGGCCATTTTCAGTTTCCATTTTTTTTAGTTTTTTTTTCTATAAATATCAATAAAATTTTATTTGTTGGTTAAAAAGCTTGAAAATTTAATAGAAGGCTCCTAGGTTATTGTTTCAAAGGCAGATGAAAAAAATTTAAAATCCTTAGTCACAGTTTTTATTTATAAGCATTTAAAGTTCAAATCTTGACAAAATACGGAAAAATCACGAAAATTAGCAAATTATTTTGTGTTGAGAATTCATAAAAATTTTTCTTTTTAAATCTAAGATTTGAAAATGTAATACAAGATTACCCATAAGTTTTTCTACCTTTATCAAAAAAAAAATGTCTACAAGCAAATCAAATTAAATTGTTATGAGCGTTTGAAATTCATATTTTTACAACATTTGATATTCACTCGATTTCTCATGTAACGATTTTCTTATTTTATTGTAATTAAAAAACGAATGACTGTAGATACTTGAAAATTTCACTGAATGTTTATATTAGCATTTTCTATACATGATAAAATTTTGAAAATAATTTGACTCTTTTTGAGCTGTTTACGGACATTGCCAGTTTTCAATTTTTTTAGTTTTTTTTTTCTATAAATATCAATAAAATTTTATTTGTTGGTTAAAAAGCTTGAAAATTTAATAGTAGGCTCCTAGGTTATTGTTTCAAAGGCAGATGAAAAAAATTTAAAATCCTTAGTCACAGTTTTTATTTATAAGCATTTAAAGTTCAAATTTTGACAAAATTTATCAAATTTATAATTTAATAATTATTTTGTAGTTAAAAATGTATAATATGTTTAACTTTTATAGCTAAGGATTGAAAATTGAAAACAAGGTTGACAACATTGTCAGTTTTCAATTTTTTTTAGTTTTTTTTTCTATAAATATTAATAAAATTGTATTTGTTGGGTAAAAAAGCGTAAAAATTAAATATAAGGTTCTTGATATATTGTTCTAATAGCAGTTGAAAAATATTAAAAATAAATAGGCACAATTTTTTTTATAAGCATTTAAGGTTCAAATTTTGACAAAATTTATCAAATTTATAATTTAATAATTATTTTGTAGTTAAGAATTTAGAAAATGTTCAACTTTTATAGCTAAGGATTGAAAATTTAAAACAAGGCTCCACTTAATATGTTATATATAAATTACTTTATTCACAATAATATCATCAAATATACTAGGTAATATCATAGGCTAACTGACCGTTTTCGCTCAGAATCGTTTTTCTTATACAATGATATTATATCATTGAATTCAAATTTAATACTATCCAGTATAGTGACCCACTTGTAACCTACTGTACAGCAGAGCGACTTCCACTTTCCCCTTTTTTTTTAAATTTACATAGGTAGGTACTATAGGTACTATAGGTTTTATAATATAATGATAATAATAATTACTATACATTATAATCATAATATATCAAGCGTGTTTCAAAATTAAAATATATCACATACATTTATATAGAGAAAAATCTGTACAAATGAGCATAGTAAGACGTAAATTATATGATAGAATATATTAAGTTAATATGATCACTCTATATATAAAAAGTAGTTTGATTTGCTATTACATGTATTTCAGTTTCAGAAATTCCCTGTAGATACTTTATAATATAATAGTCATATTAATATAATATGTCTATGTATAATATACTATATCGCATAGATAAAAGATATAGGCATCATAGTTAACATTGGCAACGCACTTTTCGTATCTATTCATAGCTATATTATTATAATACTTTGTTCTACTGCATTAACGCGTAATAGGTACGTACGATTATTATAATAATAATATATTAGGTGCATATTATTATTATTTATTATGATATAATCGTTATAAAATCAATAGGCTGATGATTCATTTCTGTCGGTATATAGGTAAATTATAATCGTGCGATTATAAACATAGGTTAAATATAGGTACCCATGACTCATGGACGCGTTAACTACTTAGGTACTTAGGTATAAAAAATAAATACTATTTTGGTAGGTAAGCAACAAGCAAGTATAATAATACACCCATGAATGGCACGATGGGCTGGAAACTCAGACTACGACCGTGTTGATTCACCTCGACGGTTTAGAGGTTAAAATAATTCAACGAATCGTTCGGCATGGGAAGCGTCCGTCGACCATTATTATTTGTTTGAAAAATGTTTGATCAACAATACCATCAATCATCATTATAAGCACTGAGCTTGATAGTTGGACAATTATAATTTTTGTAGCCGCCGTTCAGCGTTCTACACCAATTCTACGCTCAGTTCTGACGCCGTTTTAAGAACCATTGGCGGCGGCGGACGCGCGACGAGTCACGCGCGAGCGGTTCACCGCTCAGGTGTTGGGCCGTAGTCGTAACTCGTCACTGGTCACCGTCGAGACATCGATATTACGTGGCCACATAGGTGTAGATCATGTCTGGAGCTGCAGTGGCCGAGCGTCAACGCCCCAAGGCCGTGTACGTGTTCAGCGGCAAGCGAAAATGCGGCAAGGATTACATCACGGACGCGATCCACAAAAGGTGACGACCGATATAATATTATTAATCGATGACATTTAACGTGTAGATGAGCGTTGGTAGACTGTCTAGTGTCAAATCGTCGTCAAATGAGTGATACTGCGATGTGCCCTTATCGCGCGCGATTTGACGACGGCGTAAAAATTAATAAAATAAAAACCCGTAAGATATTATCATCTCTAAAATGTCTAATCGTCCGAGAGTAAAATATTTTATGTTAGATAAATTAAACGATTACAGTGTTGTGACAAATTTGGATTTCGTACGTCACGAATAACGTTCAATGAAAATTAGAAAAGGAATTAGGAATTGTTATTGAGAATTGTGATATTGTTGTTGTGATTATAATCATTACCCAAATCGGTCCCTACCGCACCCCGCGACTACATGCTGACAGTCTGGCCACTACCGCTGTGTTAACAGTTGAATTGTTATTGTGTTGGGTTTCTTATAAATTGTATAATATAAAAATTATTACTCTCTGGACGCGGCTACGTCACTGGTCACTACGCCCTTACCAAACATAATATTTTATTCGCAATAATACACGGCCATAGAGTCTATCTGCAATAATATTATGTTTACTGATAAGCTTTTTAATTACGATATTTTTTCAAAATATTCTTATCGTCCAGATAATAATTTCTGGATTTTGAGGTTATATAAAAATTCGTAAATCGAAATTCTCAATATTTAAACCCGAGTCTTTAAACGCTATTATTAATTATTCCATTAACATTTGTCGTATTATGTCCGGTTTCATATTATAATATTTATCCATGTAATTAATTACTCGGTTAGTTTCTGATCTGTTACTAAATTTACTAGTGTCTAAACATCTCGGACAGCTATAATGCTGTGCAATAAATTACTGAAGTTCGCGAGCAAAACCGTTCAAACCGTGTCCACAAACCGAATAGCGGTGGCTGCTGCGTCGAGCCTAAACGTGCGATCGTTTTCAGCACCAATCGCTCAGGAATATGTTGTCGACAATACGATCGCACACAAAACGTTTTCCGACACTATAATACAAACCGTCAACGAAGCTGTAAAAAACAATAACCGATTGTTTGCTGTCGTACATATATGCGGTAAGCAGTTCAAAGTCACCGACAACGACCTGGTGCTGATAGACGGTTACTGGCCCCCAAATGTCGGGGATCGTATCAAATTGCAAAAAGTGCTGTTGGTCGGTGGCAAAGACTTCACGCTGATCGGCAGGCCCGTTTTGGACCCAGACACTGTGCAAGTCACCGCGACGGTGGTTGATAAAGACCTGTCCCACACCAGAACAAACTTCGAACGTATCAAACGTAAACAATACATGAGGATCAACTTTATACGAAAAGAAATTACAATACTCCGGATCAACTCTGTATTTATAACACAAAATATTGATAATAGAAAAGAAGTTCAGGAAATGGGAAGACGTGTAATGTAATCGCAACTCAGATATTTTTATATCGTACGAATTGATTGTAGTTAGGATAATATACCTTTGTATAATAAACTGTAATACACTTAGACTGTTTTATTACTAATTAATGATTTATATGAATAATAATTGGTTAAATACCTATGTTAAATTTAAATTTAGTTAATGTGCAAGGGCCGTCCTATATTCCTTTCAAATTGAGCATCCAATTTAAAACTTGTGCAACCAATGGATAAAAATTGAGCTTTATTTTTGTTCTTATGATAAAGTTTTAACACAACGTTACAATATAATATTATTATACTATCATTGTATGAACTATGAAGTGAAAACTGAAAAGTGAAATGTTGAAAAAGTAAGATACCATTATCGTAATTGTTCTTATCACAGTATCACATAAATTTATTCATTCTGTGAACTGATATATTACTGATAGCTGGTGAAGTATTAACAATTTTCAAGTGAGAGCAATTACTTTACGGTGTAACTACCTCTAAGAAAAGATTTATAGTTTATTTTATTCTCTATTCTGTAATAAATAATAATAAGTTTGTATATTACCTATAATCACCCAAGTGTATTCCATGGTTAAGAATTTCATTGTTCTGTGAATCCTATTTGTTCTTGTTAGATAATTATTTCGTATCCACATGTCTTCTGCAACTTTTGGCCAAAAAAGTTTTCAACCGACACCTCCTGAAAAGGGAAGTTTCCCATTAGATCACCAAGGCCAGTGTAAAAAAACCGCTTACAAATACATGTTTTGCTTGAGTGTTAACAGTGGGGACAATTCACAGTGTCGTCAAGAGGCCAAAGATTATTTGGATTGCCGTATGCAAAACGATTTGATGGCAAAAGAAGAATGGACTAAACTTGGATTGGCTGACATCAAAAATACCGAGGACAGTAATTCAACTCAATAATCATGCCACATGTACTGATTGCTTGCAGTGCAAGTGTTGCTGCAATCAAAATACCAGATATTATATCTCAACTCGTTCAAAAGAACATTTGCACAACATTAGTTGTCACAGAAGCTAGTAAACATTTTTTAGATGTGGATAGAATTAGAAACGATTTTAAAATTGATGTTTACACTGATCAAAATGAATGGGATGCTTGGAAAACTAGAGGAGATCCCGTTTTGCATATAGAACTTTCCAAAAAAGCAGATTTATTGGTACTCGCTCCTTTGAGTGCTAATACTATGGCTAAAGTGAGTGCAGGAATTTGTGACAACTTATTAACATGCATTGTTAGAGCTTGGAATGTTTCAAAACCAGTATTGTTTTGTCCGTCTATGAATACTCAAATGTGGAATCATCCAGTAACTAAAGATCAAGTGGATAAGTTGGCGTCATGGGGATATTGTCTGATTCCTCCAATTGTTAAGACATTAATGTGTGGTGATCACGGTATTGGTGCAATGGCCGAAGTAGAAACTATTGTAAATCAAATTTTAGAAAAACTTAATAATTTGTAAAATACTTGTAAGAACTTTAAACATTTTTTTATTTATAAATAGGTAATTTATAACTTAATGAAATAATAAAAGTCTTATGGAATATGTTGTTGTTAAATGTTGTTTTTAGAATAAAATTATACTGTTAATTTTATGTTTCTGATAATCAATTATATATAAACTTAAAAATTATAGAATTGGATCAGAAAAATGTGTGATAATTCGTCTTTCTGGCCCCATAAAAAAACACTGGGCCCAAACTAAATCACTCCAATTGGATGAACTTCTCAGTGATGGTGAAATGAAGGAACAGCACAGAAAGTCAATGATTGAATGGAGTGAAAATGTACGCACAAATGATAATGGTTATTTTTGTCGTATGGCAATAGATATGTATGATCAAAGTTAGTATATTTACATAACTCATCTATAATACAGAAAATAGTAATTTCTTTAAATAAAATATATATAATTTTAGACCATTCAAAAGATATATGGATTGTAAGTGATGCTAGAAGAAAGACTGATATTGCATGGTTCAAATCAAATTATGATAATTTAAAACTGATTAGAATCATTGCGGATGAATGCACAAGAAAAGAAAGAGGATGGAACTTTATACAGGGTACTTACACAGAACTAGTCTCTGGAAAAAGTCTCCAGTTTAAATTCTTTCTGAATAATAATTAATAATTTTAATGATAATATGTTGGTATAATGGTACTGTTGCTACAGTAAAATGCTGATTAATTGGACGAAAAAATTAAGCTATAAATATTTAGAGGTCTTTTGAAGAAAAATTTTATTACCTGGCAGTTGTAGCTGTTCTGGAACAATATTCTTTTTTTTAAACTATTTTAAGATATGCTCATATTTACTTGAATAAACAATTACCAGTGTGTATAGGGTGACCTGACAAATGAAATAGTTAATTCTAATCAATATTTTAAAAATTTTTTTGTATACAATTTATGCTTAAACAACACGTATAATATAAAAACTTTAACTAATTTTTTTAATACTGAAAATAAAATCGGGGTAAGTGGGTAGCGCTCTGCTGTACATTAAGTGTCACTATAATGGATCAAGTGTTAAATTTTAATTTAATAATTTAAAATCATTGTATACAATAAACGATTCTGAGCGAAGACGATCTGTCACCCAATGATATTACTAAGTATATTTTGTGATATTATTGTGATTTAAGTAATTTAATATACTATTAAGCATTACTACTAGAGTAGGTTAAATTCATTTTTGTCTGGAAAAAATTGAAAATGTGTTTGTGTGTATAAAATATAATAATATACTTTAAAAGTTTCAAGTACCCACGAAAAATATTTTTAATTAACAACAAAAAAACCAAAACCGTTATTCTTTGTTTGAATTTCTAATTCTGTCCAAATTAAAATATCTAAAAAAGAACAGCATTCGTATATTTTTTAGAATTTTTAGTTACATTATAAACTATTTATGAGAATCTTTATTCTAAATTCAATTTTTAGCTATAAAAATTGAACATTTTATGTTTTATCTACAAAATAATTTGAGCATTTGTAATATTTTGAAAATATTTGTACTTATGGATCTTTAATATCCCTCAACTGCTATTATAATTACTTATGAAAAACCTTGTGTATAGAAAATGCAAGTGTAAACATTCGGTGAAAATTTAATGTAGTTATGGTTATTTTTTTTTTAGAGTTTCACCAAAAAATAAAATTGATTTTGTGTAAAAAATCTGTTTTCCTTACACTTTTGAAAAGTACTGAGAATCTTTTACTTTTAACTCACCAAAGTACTAACTAGATTCACTTTCCTACCAGAATGTAATAAAGGAGTAAAAAATCAAAGCCTTTTTACCACCCCAAAAGGTGTTGACAGACGCACACAAAAAACACTTAACAATCTGGTTTTTCTATAAACCAGATCTATCAATAGGCCATTTTCAAATTTTCAAAAAATATTTAAATCAATTTTGTTTGTATGCTGACTATATCTGACATAAATCAGCTTTTTACTGCATAATATCATTGAATTATTACATACTCAAAAATGGGATTGTTATTATTTTGGCACTTCTAGATTCTTAGCAAATTAATTTTATTTATTTTTATTTTTTATACTGTTGATATTTTTGCCTAAACTTACATAGGTGATAGATACATGAAATTCCTATACATGTATGTATTATACTTATACTTATTACCACCTTATAATTCTTTGGTAAATATTGAATAGAAAATAAAATTATGATTTTAGTAAGTATTTTATAATATTAGCTTATTCAAGTAATATAATTAAATACCTATTGTGATATCCACTTATAATATGACACAATTGTGGTTTAAAACTTTAACTTATAATACTTTACTTTAGTACACAAATTAAGATATCATATATCTAAATATCTTTCTTCGTGCTTTGGTAAAATAAATTAAATTGATTATTTCATATAGTTATATGAACATAAAGTATTAAAGGTACCACTTTATAATATTATATAACCTACTTATTAATAATAGTTGGCAAAGGATAATTGGATCAAATATTAATAGTGCATGCAACTGTTTTATTGTTGATAACATTTAAAGAGCAAATATGCAATCTTTTATAAATGTATTGGTACTAAAATTGTTATTGCTATTTGAGACTTGGATTATAGCTTAATTAATTATTTCTATACATTTTTAACTGATTAAAAACTATTAAATTTAATATCTTTTTTTTATTAAACTAGGTATTTGTAGTTGTTATTATTATTTATGATAAGTTGAATACAATTATGAAATCATGGGTATTTTCTTTGAGTAAAAGTGAAGTGTTATAATGTCTGTACTTGTATAATTTATAATTAGATATTTAGGTGCATAGGTTAAATATAAAATAGGTATCTAAATATCTAATATGTTTAAAGAAAATAAATTATTATTTTTGTAATTTTTATAATTAATGCAAATGTGTATGGTTTTTAGGAATTGATGATGCAACATCAGAATGTGATTTGGATGACCATTTAGAATGGGATTGGATTGTTGAAAACAATAAATTTAATGATTGCAATGACTTTATAAACGAAATTGTGAACCATGTACTAACGGTTTGATGATATTTATTTTATATACTTAATAGATTCAATATATTATATACAATATACATACATTCTATGCACTGGTTTATGTATTTATCAAGCTCACTTATATTAAATAAATTTACTTAAGCTAATTAATATATTTTTACAATGCATAAATAAACGAATTTACTTTAATTATTGTTTCATTAATATAGGACTGTACCTAATACAAATTGTATTTAAATAAAAGTTTATTGCTCAATACTATATACTGTATAAATACTAAGTACAAATATACAATACTATATAATACTACAAACTCCAAGTCTCTTACTGTCCTTGTTAAATTTGCAATGCAATGGTATTATCCTAATCATCGATAAACTGACATGAAGCTTTAAAAGTAATATCATTAAAATATGTTCATAAAGAAAAATCAATGAGCAATTTTTGTGGAACTGAACTCTCATAGTCAACCACATAATCACAGAATGCCTCCAATACGCAGACGAACTCAACATACCCAATACCCTGGACCTGGACTGAAACTTGGATCTGACACGGACACCACCACACAAATTTTAAAGTTCTTAAATATAACGAAATTAAAAAAAAAAAAAAAATTGTAACTAATGAGTAATGGCCAATGTTGCCGAAGTTAATTAAGAACAAAAAAAAAAAATTCAAAAATTCAAAAAAAGTCATATGTACCTAACTAATACATAAAATTAAATCTTATCAGGTTAGGTAATTAACAACATTTAAAAAAATTCTTATAGCTATAAATAGTTCAAAATAAGTCAACATTTTTTGAAAATATTACTGTATATGGAAAATAGTCATTTTAACATTAGGGGAAAATTTCAAGTGTACGGTTATAAGTTTTTTAATTACAACAAAATATAAAATAATATTTATATTATGATAGATGAAAATTCGTTAATTTACCAATGAAAATCCAATATCATAAAAATTAAAAATTCAAACGCACATAAAAAATGTATGTTTCTTTCCGGTAACTTTTCTTTTTTTGTTTAAGATATGAACATTTTTGAAAAATCTTTTATTAAAATTTCTAAAGTTAGTTATAAAGGAAAAAACTGTTATACATTTCTAACTGAAAATTAGTTTGAAATATTTCGAAATTTGATTGAATTTTGTCAACATTAGAACTTTAAATGCATATAAAAAATAATTGAGCCTATGTATCTACTATTTTTGAACTTCCTATAATTAAATTTGTTAGGAGCCTAGCATTACATTTTCAAGCTTTTTTTGCCAAGTAAAATCGAAAATAATCTTATAAAAATTTAAAAATCCGAAAAATGTCTTAAGGCTATAACTAGCTCGAAAAGAGTCAAAATATTTCAAACATTTTACCATTTATGGGAATTGCTAACATAAATATTTGATAGACATTTTCAAGGGTTATTCATTTTTGAGTTAAGTACCCCAACAAAATAAAATACATTTTTTCAAAAATTGGTTTTGCTTAAAAAATACCACTTTTTTCACTTTTTTTTTTGTTTCTCTTGACGCTTTCAAATACTGCTTGGGATTTTTAATGTTTGCCTTCAAAAAATACCAACTAGATTCACTTTTCTATCAGAAAAGATACTGACCTCTAAAATCTCGGCATTTTTATTAGAGGAGATTGTGGTGAGTTGTCGAGACGGGTAAGATGACGAATTGATTATATTTCTTAACAATTTATGATATCAATATAAATTATTAGTAACCGATTACACCATAGAGGAATGGAGGGTCGATCTTGAATGACACGGAAGCATGACCGTTGAGGTTGATATCCTCGAGGATGGACCAGTCAGCGACCGTCTTACGAAGGTGGGAGTATCCCCAATGTTGGCCAGGACCTATATGTTGTCCTAATCTAATGTTGTCCTAGATTGGCAGCGAAGTCCGAGAAAAGCTCACCTCTCGGGTTAGGTTAGGTTATTCAGGTGGGAGCCCCATTCGACATTCCAGGCGCATTGTAGAAATTGCTGCTGACTAAAATAAGCCTGATGTCTCCCCTGGCTCGGTTTGCCTGTTCAAGGTCTCTCAGGAAGGCTTCGTAATCACTGAGGACCGCGATTAAGTGGCCTCCATAGAAGCAACTGAAAGATTGTTAGATCCTTAAGCCTTATTTAAGCAAAGTCTTGGCCGGAGCCACTGCAGTCTTCACTCTTCGTGGACGAAGCCGGTGCCGGGCGTAGTGCCTAAAGAGCTACAGCTGCCTTTCGGTCAGGGTTGAAGCACAACCTCCCACCTCCATTAGATCTCGCTCAGAATGAGATTCCTTCTGGACCACTATCCGTCTGATCGAGAAGCTGTTGGAGGGCCCAAATTTAGATTGACTTGTAAAAAGTTAATCATTATTGTGACGATTGGAGTGCTATGATTCAGCCAGAGGAGCTGTGGGACTTGGCCTTGTAGCCTGCGCGATCACAAACTATACTGCACACTTTGAGTCCCAGGTGCAATCCCCCTTTTTGTTTGATTTCTCATTGCACTTGCGGCTAGAATCACTAAAATCAGGAACCGAGCAGCTCCCCTGGGTGTGTGACCATACACATGATTACATGAAACACCTAGTCGGGACGTCGGATTCTAAACCTATTGCTGGTCAAGCGACTCCAGCCAACCCTGACCCTCCCTACCTCTGCTGGCCAATACCTAAGGCCGGCTCGAAACATATTATCAGATCTGATAACATGTTTAGAAACATATTCTATTAAGTATTAACGTTATATGGAATTAAAAACTGGTTATGATTAAAAAATGTATATCGGATAGATGATGATTTGTCAGTTAGGTACAGGGACGGATTGGGATCAAAATTCGGCCCGAGATATTATAAATACAGAGTCCCATTTGTATTGCCCGATGTATAAACTCACTAAAATGCTTAGTAATTTATCATAAAACTATACTTTTGACTTTTACAATGATAAAATTCAAATTAGCACTTTGATTTTTTTGTTACTTATTTTAAACTTAAAACATTAGACTTTTATACAGCAAATAATTTTATTGAGAGACTTCACTAACGATTTCATTGAGATCTAGATGAGTTATCAATTTATTTTTCTACGCCCATCATCATAAGACAAAAGCTTCAAACTTTAAATCATTTGGAACTGTTAAAGGACCTAGGCGATATAATGTTTTACTAGATTCCTTGACAATATCTCACAAAAACGATTTTATATTTAAAAATAAATGTATATTCAATTTGTATTTAACAAGTAATGTTATTGATGATTTGAGAAAGCCCTCTAAAATGAACCATGTTTTGAAATAAAGGCCAACTCTTAAAGTTTTAATATATTGTACCTATAAGTCCTAGACTATTAACATATAATATTTTGATGACACAATTACACAATCTAAACATGTTTTCTGTTTGTTGAAATAATATATAATAATGAAATTGTGTATAGGTACCTAGCTACGACCATCGGCATCATCCACTATTTATTTGACAACATTTCTTCCACAACTGAACTCGCATGTATTGATAAAAATGTACTATTAATTCAAGCTCCTACACCAAAATATATTAATATTAATATTTTATCTACAACAAATTTAAATTAATTAGGTATTCAAACAAATATACATAGTACAGACAAACATTTAGGTTTTTTTTTTTTTTATTAATTAATTAGATACCTAGTTTTAATTCACATAACTTATTAAATGAATTCATACTGAAGTGTTTTCAATGTTTAATTCAGACTATTCTCACTGTTGAAGGATCTAGACGATCTAGTGTTTTACTGGATTCCTTGACTTATTGTCAACTTATAACAATAACTTAGGTGGACAGACATAATGTGGAAAAACCTAGGAAGTCGTTTAGACTATAGAGGTAAATAATAAATAGATTTGAATCTACAACATTTACCGCCATATATTAGAAATTAGATTATTTAAAGTTGTCGCGTAATCGTAATCGAATCTAGAAAAAACAAACCCGAAATAAAAGCTCCGTCATAGGAAAAAAGCTCTTTTCGAACAAACACTAAACATTCAATGATTAAGCTCTAACTATTTTTATTATTTATTTTTAAATTTAAAATAAGGTTCCACGCATAGTTAATTCTGTAACCAAAAAATCATAAAAATATAAACACAGTTTTTTTTTATAGTTATTTAAGTTCATATTTGGTCTACGTTAGATATTTAAATGAAGAATAATGATTTTAATTTTGTGTTGTAATTTAAAAATATTATTGGCGAGTACTCGAAACTGCTATAGTATATTATTATATACAAATATTACAATTTACAATATACAAATAATATTAGGTACTTCAACTTACCGGTTACCGTATTAATATTAACAATATAAATATAATACAAAATATTTATAATTTTTTAATCGGGTATGTTTTTAAATTTGCCTTTTTAATTTCATATTTAAATCTAAATTTATTTTGTGAAATTTTAATATTATTTAATAACAATAGGTAAGTACACTAAACAATAAACATTGTTTATAATTAGGTACCTCCTAATCATATAATATATTTATGAAACTGTATATAATACTATTGTCATTTGTCAACACTTTTGAAAACCATATGAAATAGAAATAATAATATAGAATACTTAGGTACCTAAGTTAAGAATCGAAAATTCAGTAATACACGATAATTTTTTTCCGGGGCTTTTTTTCCCCCATGACGTGGCCTTTTTTCCGGGATTTTATTTGCGGACTTTTTTTTCCCGGGCTTTTTTTCCGAATACCTCGTAATCATGGTTATTGTTTTATGGTTAAGCGAATTCCGACAAGGATCCGCTGTAATCACTACAATAGATTTTCTTTATCATACGTTTTCTCACTTTCGTAAGTCACTGTCACGAAAACATTTTATTTATTTTGATTTTGCTGATACGTAAAAGCAATAATTTATTATTTTGTTAGAAATGGTTTCAAAACAGTTCAGAAATAGTTGATGAATGATCAACAATTTTGTTAGTTATTAGTTAACTATAGCAGGCTCTTGCGTGTGTTTACTATCTTCTGTTTCAAGGTTTGTATATTGTATTAATTTGTTTTAACAAAAGACGAAAACTAAAATTAGGTCCTTGCAAATGTAAAACGCAATAATTTTGTTTAACTCGGTCAAAAGTAAAATTCTTATCATGTTTGTTTATGTATTGTAGTCAAAATATTTGTACGGAATTTCTTTTTTTTTCTCGTGAAATATTTTATGAATATTCCTACTTAGTCTGGAATAGTCTATTAAATCTAATTCTTCCTGTATTCTGTTCAACGTTAATTTAGAATACTATTACCTATAAGTAACTGTTTGCCTCCTCCCTACCCAAAGGTGCACTGTTATGCTGCAATCGTGTTTAAAAATGAAGTCGGGTAACAATGCAAAACGAATAGTTTATGTGTTAGCCAATAGAGCCTACTCCAGAAAGTCTCGACGTGACAGGGAAATTAGAGGAGAAGAGTTATTAGAACAGGAAGATGAGCTCGTTATGGTAAGTAATATCATTTTTATTATTTTATAAAGAAATTTCTCAAAAGTAGTAAATTTGTAACAACTATATAAATAAGTCAACAAAAATAAAGTAGTGTTACCTACCATTTTAAATTTCAATACATTTGTAGCGTGTACCTAATAATAATAAGTATATTCATTATTTTTATTATATTGTACCTACAAATGTAATGCAAATACTAAATACCTATACATGGAAAAGTAACTAGGTAGACATTTTTTTCTTTAGATAAATATTATCTATTTAATATTTTAATACAGGTTATTCCATTATAATTTTAATTATAATGAATGTTTTATTTACATATTTTCATCCAAAATAGATTTTTGAAATTGCTTTTTAATTTTTATGTAAATGGTTAGGTACCTATTTATTATTTGAATATGATTAACAAATTATAATGTTCATATGATAGAAAATTGAAGATTCTGAATTCCGAACAAATCCTAATTGGCAACTACTACCAAGACATAAAGATAGCCAGTTCAAATTACCTAACAATGTGGGTATTGTGCCCGAGGTAAGTTGGTTTTTATTAAAATACAATATTTAAAAATTAATATTTTGAAAATAATGTTCAAGTGGTTTTACGCTTGGTAACTACCTAATATAAATTCTACAAAACTAAGATAATGTATATGCGTTTGCTGACCTGAATTTCAGGTGGTGACTACAGCTACATTTTTGGGCCCTCTTATTTGTTAATGCCCTCTCCTATAACTCAAGTAATATTAACTATAAATGCTTAGTATATCGTTTTTATATAATACCTAATAATAATAACAGTTTATAAAAACAATGTATAATGACAGACACCTAGCTATGGTACTTAAACTACTATTTTTTTTTTTTAAACCGCTTGAAGTCTTTTTTTATTATAACGATCTATGATCTTTAACAATTCATACATATTTTTAGTAGGTTTGTTTAAAACATGTTGGGTTATCACTCCCACTAGAGAGGCCTTGGTCTTTGTCTAATATTTTAAGTCACTTGAGACACCTTATGTCTTGAAAGCTATTGAGTAGTTGGGTTTTTACTGGATTAGTGTAGGTATCTAGCCTTGTCTCATGTTTGCGGGCAAACTTATTAGCCTTGTTTTTGATGGAATTCTTTATCAAATATCAGTGGATAATTTTGTTTCTATGGTACTAATATGCTGCAACAATAGTACGGAGGGCAATGTTTTAACAGCCTTGAATAGTTTCAATTTTGGACTTACCTAATCCCATAGTTGTGTTCCACGGGGCTTGAATTATTGAATTTGTTTATTACAATACTTACAATAATCAAGTTAGATTTGAGTTATTTAAAAAATAATTATCGTGTTATACCTAACATTTAACTTTCATATTGGACTCAGGACTTTTGACACTGTATCAATTTAAGTTTCACATAATAGTTGCCATATTGTATAGCAAATATTGTTTCAATAAACAATTAAATTGGTTAAGAAATTGGAAGAAAACTTAAGCTTTTTTTGACTCCATTATTAATATAAATTTGTTGTTTTAAATCTTGATAAAATTATTTATTATAATGTTTTTATTTTATTGAGTAGAATATTCGACAGTACTTAATACAATAAATTTAATAGTGAGATTCCCCTGTATATTTTACAATTCATATCATAAATTGGTCTTTAGAAATTTCTAAGCTCTTGAAAGTTTTATAGTAGATATTATATTTTGTAAATATGTTCAACTGTTTGAAATGGACTCAATAAGTATAGTAAGATAAAGATAATGCTATGAAGTACAGACGATACAAGCATTAACATATTAATTCGCGCTCGGAAACTGCTTATTATACACCGATAGTTCTATCACAAACACCATGGTGATCAGCAGTGGATTTCCTATGTACTTAAATTAATTTTTAGAATATATTTTAGCAAATGGCTGTGGGTGGACATTCTCACCAACTTGTGTTTTCAGTCAAAATATTTATTTAAATAATTGTGTATACCTACCTATTGTTATAAAATTTAAATCTTTTAACTCCATATACTATGCATAATATTCCTAAATCTAAAATTTTAAAATTATTTTTTTATTACTTTAGGGGGACTGGAAAAACTTTTTGTGTGCCCTTCTCCCACCGATTTCTATCAATTCTTATTATATAGGAGATATTTTGCAATTTTATATTATCTTTTATTAATTTATAACATATGCTTACAGGACTGCATCATAACCACAAGACTAAATTATTATACTCAAGACTGCCCAATTCTCTTAAAATCTGGTATGTAGTATAAAATTTGAATTTATTTGTTTATTAATTATAATTGTTGTTTATATTTACTTAGAAATCACTGAGCGATTCAATGTACCTCATTTGAAAAATTTCAATCTATGCATGATCACAATCAATTTAAAGCAAACCTCTAATACAAATATGTCAAATTTAACAAGACAAGTAAATACAAAATAATTTTTTTTATGAAATTTCAGATACTTATTTTTTAAATAACTATTCAAAATATATTTTTTTGTGAAATTCTAGTATCTGCATGCTGCTTTTGGTATAAGTGATCGTCTTCAAAGTGCTGGTTATTGGGCTGATTTCATACATCCTTATACTGGACTTCCAGCCATTAATCCAGGACTCAATATTGATTTTTCCGCTCTAGAATTGCCATACAAACATACTGTTTATCAAGTCAATACACGCAGAAAGTGCAAAGTGATTGTAGAAAAAATATCTCCTAATACTATTGGTAAGCAACAAGAGTATTTTTTTTATCACTAAAATATTTATCATGATTTACCTATTGGCAGCACTTATGTATATTAACCATTTATTATTATTAAAACTGTTGCAACAAAGGTCTTAAACACAATAGGCCAACACTTAATAAATAATTGTTTTGGTAAAATATATGCAGCATAGAGTCACTTACATTGGACACATATACTTGTCCATAGCAGTGAAACGGTTAAACAACTTGAACAATTAAAATGCAGTTGTTTTTATAAAATATTTTTACAATATTATCTTATTTATTAATTTTAATAAGATATTTACTATGAAATTTAATAATTTAAAAATAATAATTTACGATCTTTATTAAGCTTGAAATAAAAACTAATTGTATTTTATACCATTATTCTAGGTAACTTATTTACAAACGCCTTGCCTTCAAAAACTGATGTTGTCGAGGATATTTTGGAGGAAGTTAGTGATTTACATCACAATAGCTATGATTGAATTTTTCTTTTCTAGTTAAAATTATAACATGATGTCATTTATTTTTAAATATATTATAGATTATATTATTATATATATTAGTTGTGATACTTGTTTTAACCTACAAATAAATCTGTTTATATAATATAACTTATTATCATATTGTTATTTTAAAAATCACAATTGCAGACAAATCTTAATTCCTGTTTATGATTAATTAACCAATTTTGTTTATAAATTAGTGTTAAGTTCTAACAAATGTTAATTAGTTATAATAAGGGATAGGGGGTTTTTATGAATTTTTTTGTATATATTTGTTTTGCAGCGTCCCTTTACAAATTTGGTTAGTCATGTTCACTTATTGTCTCATATTGATATAAATAATCTATTTTTTATTTTATATATTTTAACTATAATCATGATAAACTCATGTTTCATGCTAAATTTAAACAAAATTAGGGTAATAAGCTAAATACCACTTCACATTACCCTCCTAATTTAAATTTATAAAATCAGTTATTTAGTCTGAAGAAAAAAATGAAAAAATGTATTAAAAATGCTATTGATTTGTTTAAAAATAAGACTAGCAAATTTAGTTAGCTTACATAAAAAGTAACTTAATCCAATCCGTTTTAAAATTATATGACAATTCTCTTTTCTTTAATTATAGTTGACAATTTATTGGTAACTTTGATGTATAATTTATTGTATTTTTATTGCATACTTAAGCATATTTATCTTTAACAAAATAAAACAAATATTTTACTATTTCATATTACTTTGAAATCCTAACCCTAGTTATAATGATTATTATGTCAATTTTGATTTGGTCTTTAGAATATGTTGGTTTTATTCATTATATTTTAATTTGTGTGTACTGTGTAAATAATATCAATTGTATAAACTCAAAAAATATAAATAATTATAGTTTTAATAATATCGGCATTTAATTTATGTATAGGTATTGGACTATGAAATATAATGTGGATGAAGGGAGGAGGCATTACTATAAACTTTATTATAAAATAATGATTTTACTATTTTTTATCTCATTACACTGCATAATATATTCAATCATTTATATATTTATTATTTTATACTACAGGATTAACTTAAGAAAAATGTATCGTGAAAAACGAAGAAACCCCAATGATGAAAATTACAATTCAAAACACCAAAAAACTTCAAAAAGACCTTTTACTTTTTTGGATTATAAACGTATTTTGGAAAAAGTATTTTTTAATGAAGAATTAGTTGAAGACATAAATGATGTTTGGTTATTTGTAAAAAAGTTTGAATCATTTACTACAAAAAAAACAACCATTGATAATTCTATTGTAGCTAATTTAAATTCTAATCCTCTTGAGCTTCCAGAAGTGTTTGACAAAATGCATTTAATTAACTTAAAAATAAACTATTCTGATGATGAATTAGCTTCAAGGTTACCAACATATGATCAAGAAGAAGCTTATGAAAAAAGACCTTTAAATAAAGAAGATATATCTAAGTTTCGTCAACTGGTTCTTATGTACATGGATTTTAAGCAAAAAGAAAAGTTCAACAAATTGAAAAAACTTAGAGAAACACAACAGAATTTACCAGTTTTTCAATTCAAGTGAGCAATTAATAACAATTATAAAATTATCACTTGTAACACATTTTTTTTTGGTTTAAGAGATGAAATTATTGAAGCAGTGAGACATCACAGAGTTGTAATTATTGCTGGAGATACTGGATGTGGAAAATCTACCCAGATTCCACAATACTTATCAAACGCGGGTTTTAAGAGAATAGGTACATTTATTGAAATATGAATTCTAGTTTCTACAATTGTTTCTCATGCAAATAATCTATTATAGCTTGTACCCAACCGCGTCGTATTGCGTGCATATCGCTGTCAAAGCGAGTAGCCTATGAATCTTTATCCATTCATAATAATGATGTGGGATATCAAATTCGGTTTGAAAAAACAGTTAATAAAGATACAAAAATTTTGTTCTTAACTGAAGGATTATTATTAAGACAGGTTACTATGTTATACATTATTATTAAATATATTGATATTATTTTGCTCATTGAAACAATAATTGTCTCTAATGTATTTATGTAGGTCTGTGGGGAAGATTTATTGTCACAATATGATGTTATTGTTTTGGATGAAATACATGAACGTCATTTACACGGAGACTTTTTGTTAGGTGTTATGAAATGTTTGCTACATCAAAGATCTGATGTTAAACTTGTTCTTATGTCTGCCACCATCAATGTAGACCTGTTTAGCAAGTACTTTTCTCCATTAGCAAAATTAATACAGGTAAATTGTATATCATAACGACTTCATGTATGTTTGTTGACAATGTTTGTTAATATTATTAAACTAACTATAAAAGTTTGATATGTCAGTTAATAAAAATGTGTTTTTGTAGGTACCAGGCCGTTTATATCCTATTAAGTTAGAATATCATCCAATTATTAGCGAAATGAAAGTACTAGGCAAGAAATCAGAACGTTTTGATCCATCTCCTTTTATAAAAATTATGCAAATGATCGACAAAAAATATCCTAAACATGAAAGAGGAGATGTACTTATGTTTTTAAGTGGTATGGCAGAAATTACAGCAGTTGCAGATGCAGCAAGAGTTTATTGTGAAAAAAATGACACTTGGATTATACTTCCTTTGCACAGTTCAATGTCATTGGGAGAACAAGATAAGGTACTATTAACAAAATTATTAAACACAGATTAAACATTTTATAGTAAAATTGTTTGTTTAATTTAGGTTTTTGATTATGCACCTGAAGGTACAAGAAAATGTATTGTATCTACCAACATAGCAGAAACTTCAATCACTATAGATGGTATTAGATTTGTCATTGATTCTGGAAAGGTAAAAGAAATGAGCTATGATTCAACCAGTAAGGTGCAAAGACTTAAGGAATTCTGGGTGAGCAAGGCAAGTGCTGATCAACGCAAAGGGAGAGCTGGTATTTATTATATTGTTATATTGGCAATTATATTAGTTTCACATTGCACATTTCACTCAGGTCGTACCGGTCCCGGAGTTTGCTATCGATTGTATTCTGAAGATGAATTTGATGCTATGGCAGACTACAGTACACCAGAGCTACAAAAAGTACCCCTAGATGCATTGTTATTGCAAATGGTAGCCATGGGATTGCCTAATGCTCGGCTATTTCCATTTATTGAACCACCACAACCAGAAAATATAGAAAATGCCATAGAATCCTTAAAACAACACGTAAGCTTAGGAGCATTTAATTGTATGCCTACATTTAAATTATATATCTATTTTATCATGTTACGGCTTATACTTTGTTGTATGTTTTTATTAATCTGTTATTTTGACTAAGGTGATTAAATAGCCATTTTCAAAGATGTATGATTGAATGTTGTGTTGTTACTGTATATGTCAAAAATTTAGAGTACATAAAACTTTACAAGTTATTAAAAGCCATGTCACCAAATACAATTTCCAATTAAATATTAACTATTAACTTATTACTAAATAAAAATTATTATTTTAGGGGGCATTAACAAAAGAAGAAAAGTTGACCCCTATCGGAAACATGTTATCGCGACTTCCAGTTGACATACCGCTCGGAAAAATGTTAATAATGGGATCTCTATTTGATCAATTAGAACCTGTATTGTCATTAGCATGCGTTCTATCAGTTCAAACACCATTCACTAATAAAGCATACAAAGATCCTGAATGCGAAGTATAATCAGTTGAATAATAAAATTAAAATTAATACAAATTATAATGGATTTGTTTGTTTAGAGAGCTAGAATGGATTTAGAATCTGATCATGGTGATCCAATAATTCTACTTAATGCTTTTAAGCAATGGCTAGAGTTGAAGAGTGATGGTCAAAATACCAATACACGTCAATGGTGTAAGAGGCGAGGTTTTGAAGAACAACGTTTTTATGAGATGACCAAATTGCGGCGACAATTTAAAGATTTGTTGGATGTAAATATTATACTGTACTTAATTTGTTGACAGTAAAATCATATTTAAATTGTTTTTTTTTCCTAGGAATGTGGCTTAGTAAAAAATGAAGAAAAAAATATGGATGATATGACTAGTGCAGAAAGAGCCCTTAGACATGGTGAGTTAAAACTGTTACGTGATATGAAAAAAACACACAAAGAGGAAGATTCGAGAAAAAGAAAAGTATTAAAAAAGGATATGTGGGAAATTGAGGACAATTTAGATGCTGAAGATGATTCAGTTGATATTAGAGATATTGATTTTAGAATGCGGCATAATCAGCGACAAGTTAAAGTAAAAATTTACATTTTAAATTATAAAACCAAAACATTGAAAAACAATAATTTTTTTTTAGCAACTATTAAAAGGATCTACTGCAATTAGCTATAAAGACTTAATGATGTTAAAAATAATTTTAAGTAGTGGACTGTATCCTCATATAGCAATTACTGATGAGTTCAATTCTTGCAAGGTAAAAAAAATTTAACATTAATTTTCAAAAAATACTGTTTTATTCTAAATAATTGTATCCAAATTTAGAATCATACTTTTGTTTTTTTAAGGCCATACTTATTCATTATTGTATTATTTATTTATAGACTACTAAAGAACATTTATTTCATACTGAAGGTAAACCATTTGTATCTCTCCATCCTATGAGTTATTTTGGTAATCATTCAGATGTACTTCAACTCACTGAGTCTGAAATAATCCATATTCCTGAGTCAAAAGGGAAAAATACTGTAAGCTCTAAGCATCAAATATTAATATATATGTAAGTATAATAATTTATTGATTTGCATTTTACAATATTTAACCAGGCCTATCATAGAACTTTGATATTATTTGATTATATTAATTTAATAATAATTTTTATAGTGATTAAAAATAAGTAATAACTAATAACTAGGGCCCGGATTTCAATGCAAATTAAATTTAAATCTCAGCCCTATTAATAACCAATAACATTAATTTTAACACAATATACATAATTTTGATTATTTGTTATACAATTTTATTGTAATAATATTTTAGGCAATATATTATATTTTTAAATAATTTGATCTCAGCATGACAAAAACAAATACATTTTGTGTTTGTGATGTATTATTTAAACATTCATGCGATTTTCTTATTTTTTTAGATATATCGACATATACTGATTATCAAACTTTGATTAGTATAGCGTATTTCAGTTTTTCCCAATCTTGTTTAGTCAACCCACAAATTTACTTTTTATTAGGTAAACAACCTCCCCACTAAAAAAAAACCAAGAATGCCATAATACCCTTATGTCTAATATTTTTAATAATAATTTTTATTATAGACAATTTTATCACTTAATTTTAATATATTGTAATACTGAATAATGAATAGGTTACCTAATTCTGTTAAATATAAATATTATTTTTAAATTAAAATATGATAATAATTAAAAACATTTTCCACGATCATAATTAAATTATATAAGTTAATAAAAATAAAATTATATTCATTGTAAGATCTATGTCCTACAATACTAGTTATACTTTAAGGTGGAGAAGGGGCACCTGGGAGGTGAAATCAGATAAAATTAACAAACAATTTTATTTTTTATTTTTAAGTGAACATTAATCTGAAAAATTATGTGCTGAACAAATAACAATGATATTGATATTTCAGTTTAAAATGTTAACCCATGTAGTCTTATATGAGTATGACCCAAGGGTACCCACTAGTGGAAGGAGTGCAATGGGAGACAAGTCCCCCTAGACAACATAGTATGCAAAAAAAAATTATGTATACTTTGAATTTATATACTCATTTAATATTTGATACCACACTTGATATGGACTTATACTTAATATCACCTTCAAGAAAACCGTAAGCCCCCCACTCTCATTGACAGTATTATTATTACTTTTTTCAAAAATATTTATCAAGTTTCAACTAGTAAACAAGGAGTAAGGATATTAACTCATGTACGTCTTACCGGATTAGCTATAGCCAATAACTAATAATATATACCTAGGTAGATTGAATTCATTTTTGCAAAAACATTATAATATTTGCATACAAATTTTCCTATAATAATTTTTTGGTAAAAGTATGAACTACTTGTATGAAAGGTCATATTACATTTTCTCTAGCCTTATTGACATTTTTAAAAAAAAAAACTAAAATAAAAAGAGTCCAACCAAAGGTTTGGTAAGGTAACAAAACAATTTTAACAAATTTTCATTTATTGGTATTTATTTGTTTTTCCTGATTATTTTAAAAATTACTGAGACCTCCCAAAATAAGGTACCAACTGGATCCAATTTGCTACTCCCCACTATTTAAAAATTCTGCGTACACCACTGATTTTCACGAAATACCAACCACAGATCTCTTATAATTTTAATTACCTTTTTTTTCCACTCATTCTGTTGTGGAAAAGAAATATCAACAATTATTATTTTTTTATGTCCTTGGTTAAAAAAAGTTTGGCCACCATAACTATATCTACTATTTTACTATGATACAAAAAAAAGTATTGAAACTGGATTCCTTGAATTTTGAGCCCGAGGGTGCATTATGCGTTATACTTCATATTATTGTTATACGTATAGAGGTATCAAATAAAATTATTTTTCTAGATATATTCAATTATTTATTTTTTTATATAATCAAGGTACCTAATTTCCTTATTACATCGAGACCCATTGGTTGGGAAACACTTGAGTATACGCCGTATATAGCACATTTGACCAGTCCCATATAATGTATATATATTATTATAAATAGTTTTACTTTTATAATATATTTAAGTTGTTTACATTTATATCATGGAAAATGTGGCTCATGGCAATTTTACTGTCTCATTTTGGTCTTAGCCTCCAAATAATAGGTTAGACATTCGTTTAATGTTGGTATTCCTCTAATGCAATTTCATTATTTATAATAATTATTATTATAAAAAATATTATTACTGTATCTTCATGATTATATAAATAAAAAGTACCGTTTTAAGTAGTTTAGATTTGTATAGAAGATAAAATAATTAAAAGAGAAACTCTAGATATTAAAAAAAATTTATTGATGGAACAAAATAGCATGTTAATTAATCGTAAGTCATAACTATTGCATTACCCTACACTAAATAGGTATATATTTAATTTCATTAGGCTTTTTAAAATGTAATTTATTTATACTTTAACATTGGCCATTGTTATGAATTTATGATCTTTGTGCTTAATACACGCGTAGGTATAATATTTGACATAATAATAATAATAACTGAAATAAAAGTAGGTACTTTATTATAATATAATCATAATACAAAAGCACGCAATTTACTGATAACTGTTGTAGTTCTGGGCGTGGTATTATTTTATTAATTTTTTTCGTGGAATTTTAACAATAATGCATTATATTCGGTAATATTATACATTACAAACATAATTTTTGAAAACAATTTTTTATCACAAGCAGTGTGCTTTGAAAAAAACAACATTATATATTTGTATTTTGTTATCATTGTGTTTCTACACGTCCTTCACAAGTGTGTTTCCCGTTATCAGAGTCCGAGTACAATTTTACGAACTATCTTACATGTTTATTACAATATTACTAAAATCTTGAATTTCCATCGAATATTTGTTTTAATATTTCACGAATTTCTAAATGCGTCTTATACGTGTTTGTTCTATGAAACAAATTTCACAAACTTGTTTATTTTTAGGTTTTTTAATATTTATTAGACATAATTAGTTTGTAAGCACTGCGCATTTCATACACATCGATCAACTGTATGATCAACAAAAGTGAACTCGTTATATTTTATTCGGAAAACAAAGAATGTTTTAGTATTTTTATTCGGTTGTAAACGTTTTTGTTTATTCATTTATTCAATATTCTTAATGAGATAAACATTTTTGTTGTTTGGCAAGGGCGGGAAGTGAGCTATTTCAGTCGCGGGCAATTTACACATACTATTTTTTGTCACGCCTCTGCATTCGTTGATGACGGCAAAGGTAATGCAGGGATCTATGCGACAACTAGACTATAATTATACGACAACAATATATTTCATGAAAGAAACGACCCGCTTTTATTTATTTTGAGCGTCACGCATGGAGGTTATAATAATATGATTATGAGATGTAACCAAAAGTTTTTATAATTTTTAAGGAACCGACGACCGTGGTATAGATTTCATTGACTGTTTGTGCAGGGTATAAAATGTGCGCGCAGCGCTTTTGGGGATTTCCACTTTATCGCTCGGCATTTTTTGGGATTTCCACTTTACCGCCCGGCACTACTTGGGATTCCCACTTTGCCGCCCGGCACTACTAGGGATTCCCACTTTACCGCCCGCTGGACGGAAAGAGGACGCTTTCCTACGCTTCAACCGCCATCGAAAACCAAACTTTCGGCGCGGGCGTGACAAAAAAATATTTTTAGATTCTTAGAGGAGTGGATGAATGTATTGATTTTACAATCATGTGTGTTTTTTTGTGTCTTATCACTTTTTGAGGCAATACAAATTCTTCGATTTTCAACTTCCGCATTTTTCTGGTAGTAAAGTGAATATAGTTGGTACTTTGGAGGGATCAAAAGTAAAAACAAGACATTTTCAAACGGATATTTTATTGGAATTTTCTATACACCATATAATTTTCAAAATATTTTGATTCTTTTTAAGGTATTTATATTTTATAAACATTAGACAATTTTATTTTTAGATATTCATTTTTATTTTTAATTTCTGGTTAAAAACTTGAAAATTTAATAAAATTTAATACAAGGTTAATCATAAATTGTTAGTAAAAATAAAAAAAGGTGGATAAGTTGGTAATGTACAGTAAGTCAGTAATTACCTAGTTGTCGAAAATGTCGTTATAATAGATGTGTTATATGTGTTAAGTTAAAAGTATTCTAAAATTTAAACCCTGTCGGTGGGTCTAAAAAATATATTAAAGTTATTGTTGGAGATGTATCAATCATAGAAATTACAGATACCTATTATTCCCAAACTTGAAAATTTATGATCCTAAAAATAAATGTAATTAAATGTATATTGTATTTATTATCTTTAAATATTGATATAAACGGTGAGCATTAAAAATTGTTTTTATGTATTTGAACTAATTGTTTTACTAAAACTAAGAGTGGTTTATTCGGTTTAATAATTATTGCTATTGTTACCAAGTTTGTTTTTGACATGTTTAAATACTGTTGATTGATAATTTATATAAATCTATTATATACAAAAAGAATGTTTTGTATACGTTTTATTAAATAATTGTGATTTGTTATAAAGTGTTATAACATATTTAAATTCTTGTTAAAATTAAATATTAACAAAAATCATGAATATTTAAATGTCATACATCATAATTTAGCCATATAGCGGTATACTTTAATTTGTTACCACAATTTATTTATGGTTCCCGTGAATTACCAGGAATTGCCCATTTCTAGTACAAAATAATAGTAAATCATAAAAACGTGAAAATAATTTTGCAGTTAGAATCGTATAAAATGTTCAGTTTTTTATAGCTAAGGATAGCAAACTTAAAACAAGGTTTCTCATAAGTACCTAGTTAATATTATAACCAAAAAATCTAAAAATATATTAACACAGTTTTTTTTAAACACATTTGTAGTTTAAATTATACATAGGTATTTAAACAAAGAACAACGATGTTAGTTATTTCGTTATAATTCAAAAACATTATTCACGGTGATTTAAAACGTTTACGTATATTATAATATATATTTATTATGCACAATTACATTTTCAAAGTATTTGGATTACTTAGTTTTAAGTTATTTTATATTTATATCATGAACCTATTCACACTGTTCAATGGCAAGGTTGTATTGACTTGAAACTTAATAACAATAATATAATTTGATTGAAGTGGGTTAGGTTAGATTAAGTTAACTATTATAATACATTCAATTTTAATTATTATAATAATTCCAATGATTTTGGCAAAAATTACATGACCCTACCGTAGTACTAATAAGTCATAAATCATTGAATTCAAATGTAAAACATATATTACCGTGAGGGTCAGTGACCCACTTGATATCTACTGTACAGAGAGACTTTTTGTCTACAGAATATGTATGTACATATGTTTTTTTCTGCCTATGAAAATTGTTTCTATGGTAGAAAAAATGCTTTGATTTTTAATTTCAATATCTTCTCCGGCAGAAAAGTGACCCAGTAGTAATTTTCGTAAGCGTCTGGAAAATCAAAACACATAATAACTGTAGATGCATGCAATTTAGTTTATATTAACATTTTCTATACACTCATACAATATTTTAATTCTTTTTGAGCTTAGGCATAAGAACATTTCAATTTCTGTTAGTTTGTTTTAAACTATTATCGATAAAAAAATGTTTTATTGGTCAAAACTATCGCGTACCTATTCACTGGTGTACACTTTACACTTAATAACAGGTATTAATGTTATATGAAATAGTTATTTAATAATATATTCGATTTTTTTTTTGGAAAATTATTTCGGTTTTGAATTGTTTTTATTGTATTCAACGATTGAGTTCAAATTCTATTATACGTGTAGTACAAACGGCTATAAATTATATGAAAAAATAAAAAATGAAAAAATATTGATTAGAATACAAGATTTTTCATTTGTCATATCTTTCTGTTATGCCTTGTATGTCTATAGCTTATATAATATTAGTGAATAATTAATAATATAATTCATATTTTGTGAAAATATAATATATATTATTTTCTAAATAAAAATGTAAAACTTATTTTGATTAGGGTAGAGGTATTATGACCACATTTATATAAGTAAACATTGTAAACATATTAATAAATCAGATAGTAGTATATTTTGTTTAATGTCTTAAAAATATATTTATAATTTAAAAACTTGCGATGATTTTCAGGTCACTTTTGGAAACTACCAAAGCGTATATCATGAACTCATTACGGATGCCAGGAGCACAGACTCTTCTTTTGTTTAGCAGAAACATTTGCACCAATCGGAATTTTTCCCAGTTAGTTTTAATTAACTATTTTCTAGGTAATCCATTAATTGTATTTATTTTCTAATAATTGTTTAACTGTAATTTATAGAATCATTTGCGACTCTTGGTTGCAATTGGAGTTTCCCCTACCGGAAGCTGCTGAAAATTTAATACTCAAAGCTACAAAACTCCGTAATACTTGGGATAATCTTTTAAAACTTAAGCTCGAAGGTATTTGATAACGATCTTTACATTTTTATAATACAAACTGCATCTATACAAGTCCGAACCGGCTTAATATTTGAACATGTATTTTTAGAAAGGAGTAATAGAAGAGCAGAACGTCAGCTGTCCATTGACATGGTACAGTTTATGAACGCTGAAATTGGTTACACAATTAAGAGGCTTTTAGCCGCTGACCAAAAAGTCATGTATGTTGGACCGTCTGGCGAAGAAATAACATTCACAGGTCCTAATCCTTTCTGCGGTGAAGACTGGCAGGTGTATGAAGATGATAAATATGGTGGAATAAGACTAGCGCCGTATTTGACATATGATTGGTGAGTTGATACATTTATTTAGGCTGGCATTATCTTACGGTCAGTGATGAACTTTCAGTTTAACGGGTCAAAGCCTAGTGGTGTACGATCCGTGGATTTGTCCCTTTTGCAACAGCACAATAGAAGTGACGAGTGCTCTTGAAAAACTGCAACATCGACAAGTGTGTGACTCTCAGACTACTTCCGGCACCGCTGAAGGTATGTACATTGTACCTGTTATATAATATATATATATATATCGGCAGGTATATATTATAATTGAAGTTTTCTTTTCTGAAATACAATTTACTCGCAAGTACTCATATACAGTATAGTATATTATATATTGTACCTAATTATTATAACTTGAATTTTTCAGTAGTAAATAATCATGAGTTGTAGTAACGTTAAATTAAAAATATTTTAGACTAATGAAACTATTCATAGTTGTTACATTACCGTTAGATAAAAGTCATATTGGCATAGAGAAAGTGCGGAATAGCACCTTAATCACAATTTAGTACTCATGTGTCAGTCGTCATGTTCAAAAAAGATAATATTTAATTGTATATATCTCGACTGTCGATAGATTTAGTGTAACATGACTAAACTAATTCAGAAATGAACGTAAAATGTGGGGAAAGCCCGCGATTATTGTCAACAAACATGTATCCATACATTATGTTATATTGTGTTGATAATATTATTTCCAACGATATTGGTATGAGATATGTTAACGAAATGTATAAATTTATCTTGTCTGAACTTGAGAATGTTTATACTTTCTTCCTCTTAAGTGTATGTGAATTATGCCATTAAGTAATTTGTAAGCCATTAAAAGTGAACGTGGCTGTGGCTAAATTGTATATGAAAACTATGTATTTTGTAAAGAAGAAAATTTAAATGAAGTGAAGTTTCGTGTAGGTTACCGCTGGTAAAAAAACAATAATCGAAGAAATATTATTTTTATTTGTAACTATGATATTATAGTAAGTATATTACGTATTTTGATTTTTAAATTATGAAAACGTTTCTTAAAATAATGTCTGCGTTGGTATATTGACTTTTCACTCTTAAAAATAAATAAAATACGAAAAGAATGACTTTATGACCTTTGTATGAATTATTATTTAATTTAATGACGTATAATAATATAATAATAAGA
Source organism: Sitobion miscanthi (assembly GCA_008086715.1). NCBI lineage: Eukaryota > Metazoa > Arthropoda > Insecta > Hemiptera > Aphididae > Sitobion > Sitobion miscanthi. The sequence continues at coordinate 38,269,731 of CM017798.1, forward strand.
ATCACGCTAAACACTTTAAACTAATAGCCTATAGTTATAAAGGTAAAATCGTAAGTAAATAAAAATGAATACAACTTTTCACAAAAGTTACTTTTTAAAGATTACCTTTCACATTTATACTTGTCACTATTCAGAACCCGTATAAATAAATTAAGAGTAAACAGTTTAATAAAAAATAAATACCTATTGTTTTACCAAGATATTATAGTCATATTATGTTTGAGTTATAGGTCCAAATATTCAAATATTTTTTAGCGGCCTACAAAGATTTATTAACTTATAAAATATTAATTGCTTGACACTCTAGGACAAATGAATTGGAATTCGGTATTATGTAAATTAATTTTGAACAGTACTTATTTTTATACCTACCTACCCATTTAATTATTGATACTTTTTACGTTGGATGATGGTAATATAATGTAATATTTATAATATAATAAATATTATATTCAAACTTAAATAATATTATTTAATTTTCTGGTTATAAAATTAAAATTTTTTTCTTTTTATTATTTAGAATAGTTACATTTTATATTTTAGTACATTATATTTAGCTTGTATATAACCATATTTATGGGGACAATTTTAATCTAACCTCTTATGTAGCACTCTTAATAGATTTTACAGTATAAGACAAAATGTAGTATTCAGAACTTTAAGTAGCTAAATGTCTTAACAAATACCTATGTTAATGTCTTTTAAAAACAAGTAAGTAGGTGCCTATGTCATATATGGCTATATAGTATATATATTTATTTAATACATTTTTTTCATAAATCTAATATTGAATAGTTATTACGTTAAATTGCGTATTACTATTATGTAGGTCAAATTAATTTAAACATCAAAATAGACTTGAACATTTTATTTAAATTGCTAAAAAATACACGCAAATTATATAATACCTACCCTACAAGATGTAATGTAATACCTATGTTTAAAAATAAATATTTAAACATAGTATAGCAGCTATGGAAGAGCATTATATTATAATTCTAGGAGTGCAATGAAAATAAGGCTTCATAATTCATTTTTATAAAAAAATACATATCATAAGGCAAGTGACCGTTCTTGTTTAAAATTCCGGTAAAAAATAACTCTTGCGTTTATTTTAGAATATTATAAATAATAGTGAGTATATCTATTCTATTACACCTAGGAAACGTTATCATTAATTATAAAAACGCATACTTTTTTTTTTAATTTTATTTTATTAAAATATATCTACTATCGTATACAATTTTTTTATGTACAATAAGCAGGTTTGATAATTGATAGTAAAAATAGGTTGACATGAATCTAAAGATTAGAGAGGATATCCAGTGGTAATACCCTATAAAGTGACAGTAACAATGAACATTTTTTTTAAATTTAAAAGGTGTTACCTGGTAGCAACATCCAGCACTTATTCTGCTCGCCTACTAAAGAAACAGATCTCTACACCATTGTCTTTTGAGTCTGTGGCGTGGGTTCGTTGATAATTTAGAGATTAAAGGATTGGTGTGTTGTTAAAGTTTATTGTGAAATCTGGTGTAATATAATTTGGAGATTTGGTTAAGATTTTGGACTTGAAGATCATTGTGGAGATTGTTATTGGTTAATTACCAGAGTGCAGATGAAACTAGGCGAAAGCATATTGACTGAAAGGCTTGGATTGTACGGGTATTAGAAGGTTTATAGCGGCACCTCATAATTGAACGCCGTAGGTTCATAGTGGCCTGAATAAGAACTTGAAAATTAGTAGTTTGGTATTTATATTCATTTTAGATTTCTGTAGGGGTCTAAGGAGGTGGAGCCGGGCTTTTCGTTTGGCTTTTAGGTGAGGATTCCAGGTTAGTTTATTGTCGAGGATGAGACTAAGATATTTAACTTCTGAGTAGGAACAGATTGGGATGTTGTTCATTGTGACTAAGGGGCAAGATCCTCTTCTTAGGGTGAATGTAAAGAAAGAGGACTTGGATTCGTTAATTTTAATTTTCCATATTTTTGTCCAGAGGTCAACTATGTTGAGGTGTCTTTGTAACATGCTAGAAACAATGATTGGGTTTTCATTGGAAGCCACAATTGCCGTGTCATCCGCGTAGGAACTGAGTTCAGTAAAGGGAGCAATATCGCTGCCTTGGGAGACTCCTGCTAAGATGTTGAAGTAGTTTGAGTGGCTCGAGTTTTGGCGTACGATGAAAGTACGGTCGCTCAAATACGATTTTACCAATAGGAAGTAAAGGAAAGAAAACGCATACTTAATGATTATATTTAGGTAAATGTTACTATATCATTTTTTTCATGGTTTCAAGACTTTGATCTATTTGCTTATATAACCAATTTTGTCGAAGAAAATAGAGCTTTTCACGTATCTATATGAATATATTATCCACAATGAATACATGAATTATTAATAGTAAATTTTTTTTTTATATTAGTAGTTATTTTGTTCAGTTTTTAATTAAAAACTGTTCAAATAACAATCGTTTTAATTTTAATTTAATAACTCATCTTAACGCTAATAATTTTTACTTCTGCTTGTCTGTCTCTAATTCTCTGATTCTCTCTTTCTCTCTCTCTCTCCCGCTCTCGATTGTTATTAATATCATGGTATCTTTATATTTTAAATACTCCGGTTCGAATCTTTCAAAATATATTTTTCTACACTGAATGGGTTTTTATTTCATATATATTTTAATCACATGTTTTAAATGTATGTAAATTATTAAACAAAATAACTCTCGCCATTTATTAATGCTGATATTTCATTTATTATTAATTTATTAATGGCATAGTTGATGTTCCCGAGCTACTCGCATCAATCTCGCTCCGTGTCCCAATCTACCCAATAAGAAATCACTCACTTTTTTACATTCCATCGCCCTTTACCTTGTATGGTAACAATCATCCTAAGAGTATACACAAAATTCACAGCCAGTTCAAAAATTTAGTCAAAATATTTTTTTTGGCCACTATCTTAACCTTTTATTTATATCTTACATTTTATAACTGTTAACCATAAAACCTATAATTATATTTGTCAAATGCTTTATAGCGTAAAAACAAAATAAATAAAAATATAATATTCGTATATAATAAAGCACCTAAAGCATTTTTATTTTGAGTTTAATAAAAGAAATTAATCAGTTTTATACTTTAAAAGTAGGTACCTAAATATTGAGTGCTTGGAAAAATTAAATTCAAAATATAATATTGTGAATAATACATTTTTTTTACGCTTTTTACTCTTTTACTCAAATTGAAATTTGTTTAGAGGGATGTCTCAAAAATGTAACTACATTAAAGTGATAGAACTTTAAAAAAATATTTGTCAAACGTCTCTTTTTAGTATCCTTAACGTCTAACGATGATGTATTATAAGTTCCCATAAACTCTACAAACTATAAGAACATCAATATATAATATTAAGTTTGAAAGGTGAATTGGAAAGTCTATAGAAAACGTCATTTTTGAAGAGTTGCCCTGAAAGTGGTACGTGTGGATTTTTTTTTGTGAGCTTAGTAGAAATTATGGGATTCTCTTTGAGAAAGTGTTTCGAGTTTTCAGAGTTTGCGTGTAGAAAACAATTAACTATTGTATTCATTTTTGTAGTATAAACTACAATAAATATAAATCAGACTAAAAAACATTTTAAATCATAACTCAAAAAACTAACTTAAATTGTACAGCAGAGCAGTTACTTACTTTTTGTTTACTGAAATTTAATAAAAAAAAATTTAGCGTAAGTTGTATACATTTTTATATTTATATATTCAAACGTGTAATAACGAATTATTCTCTAACAATTTTTGTTATTCAAAAAATATAAATCTATGCTTGAAAAATTCCATTATTCCATAAATTACTAGATTCTATATACATTAGTACATTACTCAATGAATATTTCAAAATATTTAGACTAATTTCGAGCTATTTATAGGCTTTTGAAATTTTCTAATTTTTAGTTTATCCTAAAATTGTCTCATTAGATTTTTGTGCATAAAATATGATTTAGTTATTTTATTTTAATTTAAAAAATATTATTTGTTGCGACTTGAGCATTTTTGGTATTACGTACCTACAGTACTTTTATAATCTTATATTATTTACTTTATACAATACACTTATTTATACTAATACTAAGGCATGATAATATTAATATCACGAACTTATTCACACCGTCCAGTGGTACTTGACAGTGGTTATTGTCTTAAAAGTTGATAACTGCATATATAATAATGTTGAATAAGTTCATTATTTAATTAAAAATGGAAGTGAGCATTCTTAGTGAATAACCCATTATATAATGTTTATTTTCAATCAAGTTTAAGCCGTATAGTGTAGAATCTCTTGGGGTCAGACCTATGACTATAGTTATAATTTAATTTAGACTGGTCCGATTTCGCAATAGTTCTTTTGATAATTTTATTATTTCTATTCTAGGTGAAGAATGTGAAGATGTTATGGCGAAATTAAAACCCAACGCCAAACGTTACGACTGTCCTGACTGTCCAGGTGTATTGTATTTGACTCCTACTGAAATGTTGAAACATAAAAAATCACACTTGTAATTTATATGATTATTATTACTGTAAATTTTATACAATCACGTCAGTAAAAATATTTGTTCTCCTAATAAAATTGTCCATTAACCATACACTTTTATTCCTAATACGATAACCAGTGACAACATCTTCATCATGTACGTGTAATGCACCGGGCTAGACGATATAGTGTACTGTGTAGTACGGGGAACTTTACCACATAGTTGGTAGAAAACACATTGCAGATACCTAAAAAAAAGGTATATTATAAGATGAGAGCATTATGCGATCTGATTACCTCTAAAATTGATTGCCGTATGAGGTCAGTGACATCCGTTCGTTTATACCTACCATTAATAATCATAGTTGATGAAGCTGCTGGTTTTGGACATTTTAGTAGCCGTGACAGTTTTCGTTTTGCAGTCTCTGTATAAAATGCGAAACTGCAGAGGAGCAAAGGCTATCGTTATGGTTAGATCGCACTCACCTTTCTTGGTAGTTGGGCCTTGATTTTTATTATGTTTTTCAGTTTTTAAAAATAACAAAAGTGGCAATATAAGCAATACAAATAGATATTATACTGTTAAAAGAAGTTATAATTGAAGTGTAGGTGATGTAGAAGTGGTAGTGCAATGTAAGAGTAAGTAAGATGATACTCTACAGGCTACAGCCTTTGAAAGATGCACGTAGGTATATTATATTCACTGCCACGCGAGGATTTAAGCCATTATAGGACCAATAATTAAAATTTGCTTACTAGTTACTAGAGCCTACATGACCTTTTTCATGCCCTTTAAAAAATAATTATTATATACGGCGTCCAGTGCCATTATGTCATGTTGCAGTCCACAATAATACACTATACGGGAATAATGATCATGTCTTGTAGAATTAACCAAATTTGATCATTTTTTTTTAAACTACTTAATAAAAAATAATATGTCTTTAAAAATAACATAATTTTAAATTTTTTTAACAAATTATTTTATACCATTATTCGAAATTAAATAATAAACCATAGTTAAATGTAGCTGTAGGAAGTCTTTTATTAGGTACATGTACATAAAAAAAAGTTATTGAAATACGACAATTACTACAAGACCTGAGAATTTTTCCAGTTAAGTCGCATTTTTGTTAGTAAAAATATAATTTTCAAATTTTATAGAATTACGAAAAATTGTTTACACCGGCATCGGACCTCTTATAATACTCTTATAACACAAATATGAAATAATGTAATGTATGTAATGCAATTTAATGATTTAAAAAACAAAATTGCAATTAAATTGCCTACTTTTCCATATGAACAGTCAATACAAAATATTAAGATAATTAGTCAATCAATGTTGATAATAATATTATTCATACCTACCATCAGTGCGCGATTGTGCGAAAACTGATGTTATAATTTTTTTTTTTTTTAAATGTTTTTACACGGTTTTATTTATTTTTGGGTCGTAGCTGGTAGGTAGTCGAACATTTTACCTCTCCTTACATCAGTCCAGTGAACTATACACTTCGGTAGCGTGCGAGTATTTTCGGCACTCGTTCGTGGAACGAAACAACGTTATAATAAATATAATATTACGCATGGTGTGACCTACGCGTACCAGGTATGAGGTATACGTCACACGCACACGAGTGGCGGCCGCATGCGTGATTCGCTGGTGTCACGTTTCCGGGGACGTTAGTCGTCGTCCGCACGCCGTGGCCGCGGATTTGACGTTTCACGGCCAGCATCACCACGTGCCGTGGTCGTTCCCTGTACCGTCACATCGACGCGCACCTTTATAAAGACGGCGCCCTCGGTGCCGTCAGCGACCATTCGCGCCCGCGAGTCGGCCACGCACGGCCCGTACCACGGATCGCGCGGGCGACGTCTGCGACGACATTAGTGCAAAAACGACGCGTATCATCATGACCGACGTCGGTCACTCATGCAGTGGCGGCGGTTTGTACGGCTCGTCCTGCGACCTGCGATCCGGTGGAGGAGGCTCCAACTCGAGCGATGACGATCCCGGCAACTGCACATCGGCAAGTCGTCCGGCAACTCCGACGAAGGCGGGTACCAACCACGGTAGCGGTTCTGGCAGCGGTCAAGTGGTTGAAGATGCTCCGTACCGTTATCCGCCGGGTGGCCGGTGACAGTCGACGCCGTTCGCCTCAGCGGCCGGTCAAGACCATCCTTCGGCCACCGATCATGTACAAGTACGCGATCGGAATGTCTGGGCTGGCGTACTAGGTGGCCGTCTACCCGAGAGACTCGTAAACCGTCCACAAATGAATTTAACTTTAAAAAAAAAAAAACAATTAGCGCTGACGATTTGGACACACTGTTAATCATCGTTACTCAATAAGAGAATTCGTTGTATGACACCTATACACAACCATTAAATATTTAAACATTTGAAACGTAATATTAACCTCAGAGAACAATTTTATAAAATATTAAATTAGATTTATTGTCAATTGATGAACTCCTATGGTCAATATTTAAATGAAAACATTATGTATATTTTAAAGCTCACAAAGAAAATTAAAAAAAACATATTACATATCACAGTCGTATATTATATTATAACTATAATATATTTATATACAATTGAATATAATATTTCATTCACACTCTTAAAGATGTTCGTATGAAATAATTAGGGCTGGGCCTATGAGTAATACTTTTTTCCGATATCCGATATTTCGATGTAAAACCGATAACCGATCCAATATTTTATTTCCTTGTGTAAAATATTATATTTTCTTTATTTGTTCAACGTCGCATATATATTGTATTTTTGTTAACACTATTAACTTCTAATTTTTAAATTCACAAACTGGAGTTTTTTCAAAAATGTTTAAACAAAAATACCGAGTATTTTATTGATCGAAAAATATAAACAGTTAAAGTATTATTATGAAATAAAATCCTATCGATTTTGACAAAAAATAAGAATTACCAAAAACATGATATTTTACTTGAGAGTTGTGAGAGTTTTGATTTAGTTTTAGAAAAGTATACGCACGCAGCCTTATGTATAATAATTAACAAATACGATCCTTATTAGATCAAACTCCGAAATATATAGTCGACGTACGTTTAGTCTGAAAAATGAATAAGTTTAACGAGATGGATGGTTGGTACAGTAGGATTGGTAGAACGAAATAATCAACGAGAAAATGTGGTTAATAAAATAATAAATTCAAGACAGAGTTAATCGCATGACCATACCCCAAGAATATGGTGTACAAGTGTGAACAAGTCGTACTCGTTTAAACGACACCAATTTATTGAAGTGCGTTGGCGTGTAGTGTCGTAGACGAGTCTCGACATTTTTATAATAAGAGACTGGCTAATGTTTTGATTTTGTTCGATTCTTTTATAGGACAGTTTTAGGATCACCCCTTCTAAGGGTATCGGTCGTTATGGGGTCAGTGGTCACAATATTAATGAGCTCGTAAACATGCTATGTATTATTTACGGTAGGTAGGTACCCAAGTGGCCAAGTATCACCAAGAGCATAATTTCTGTTTTGTCTTATTTTGTCCATCTTATTTGTTTTGTATAACGCCTGTGCACACATGATGTGTAGATACGCCTATATATATATATCACAAGTTTTGAAGTATTGCGTCATCTCAAACCACATAATATGGCCACATATCATAATTAATTATTATATTTTATATCACATTTGGATATTATTGTAATATAGGTAGATATATAAGCACTCTTAACGTTTTTTGTTCGTTTTATTATTATAACCTATGTGAATTAATTGATTGATTTATTTTATTATCATGTTACTAGCTACTTGCAGTGTGTATTATATCGTTTACAATTTTTACCTTATTCAAAGGCAATGTATAAAGGCGCATGTAGCCAATGGCTAAAATTGTTGTATCTCTATCTATAATTTGTGTACCTATATTTATTATTGTACCTAGTATACAAATAGTAGGTTCACGACATTGGGACAGAGTAAAAGCTTTACGAATCGTGGCTATATTTGTTTAGGGTTGTTGGGAAGGGTTACTTACACATTTTGAATTTATGTTTATAAATTGCGCACAGTATATATTATTTTAAACTTGGAAATTATAAAACATTAGCTTTTGTGGATAATTTAAAACGGCTGAACTTACAAACAACCAATTTGTGCTTAAAATTACTTCAAAGTAACTTATCAAATATTTAGAAAATTTTACATGTCTACATCAAGGATAAAACTTTGTAGTGGGTTCTGTACTAGGCTCCTATGTAGTAGCCAGTATAGGTATATACTTTGAAAACACATTTTTGATCTCAGATAAAATTAAAATTATCTTCATTATTTTATATTATTACTTATGTACGACAAACGTGAGTTATTATTACATACCTAAGTATACACAGTTAGGGCAGCCGACTGGTTAATAGTTGGTTGATTACATGGTGGAAAAATTATTTTGACAAGTCTATCAGTCATTTTTCTGTCTGATCGTAATCTTGACGTGGTAAACCTATTTGCTTTGGCATGCCTTTTAAAAAAAATTTCACCGACAGTCATTTCGTTTTTGTTCCAATCGATTATATAATAATATATATATATGCCATTATACGATGCATACGCAAAATATAATACGGCTCGTTTGTATAATATATTATTAGAGTTGGATAATATTACTATATTATAGCCATATTATATAGGTGACTGCGATACATCGCGCTTGGCCCCGACAATACGTCTTGTGAGGAGGGAACTGAAAAAAACTTTCTTCAAACATCTCTAGGGCACACGCGTCATGGACCATGGCATGTAAAGCCACAGAACAAGTAGATAAGTAGTAATAATTGTGTTTGTTTGTTTTGAAAGATAATATCATATGTACGATGTGACCCTGCAGGGAACTTCTCTGAAGACATCTCTCCAGGAATTTTCCTACGCACAAACAGAGATCACCGAAATACCACCGCCTGTACCGATTATTTCCCACACGAATTGATGAATGCATTTAAAAAGTAAACGAGGAGTTTCTTTTTTTCGAGAAAATAATTATTCTGTAAAATTATACTTCTCTGATTTTGTAAACGACTATAATAATAAATAATCCATTCACCGCGGGTAAGTTATTTTGTTACGATTAAAAACTCAATTAAACAAAATAAATATCGATAAATTCTTTCTTCGTTGGAGCTCTGTACCTAACTAAATCAGTAGGTAAATAGGTATGCAATATGCAAGTACATATTATAACCAAGGCTTGGGACTTATAGCACTTAAAATCATTAAAATAAGCGCTTGAAAAAGCGCTTAAAAACATCATTATAAGCACTCAAATAAGCATTTGAAAAACTTAAATTCAAGTAAAAATATTTCATCAAAAAAAAACCTTCTTTCATGATAAAGTATAGATACTATAGACATAATTTGTATAACTGTGCTAAAAATAATGATTAGGAAAAGTTTCTAACTAAAAAATCAAAAAAATAAAAATAAATCTTTATATTATAAAAAAAACTAGCTGATCCCGTGCACTTCGTTGCCCGTTAAATGTATCAACTCTGTATAACTCAAACTTTGTTCAATTCGTTATTTAATATTCGGTGTATGGTGTTCAAAATTTATCTTAACTTTTCCGTTGCTCAGAATACAAATTCTGATTCGCAGCAGTACATTGGTAGATGTGGTAGATCGCGGACCCCGCCGTGCTGTTAGTACGTAGGTGTATGATTTAACTCTAAAGTATCAAAGTTATACCAAGTTTATTGGTTTTACTTAATTCTACCTACGATGGATTAATATAATCAATTTACCTATACAAAATCCTATCCTAATCTAACCGTACCGATGAATAAAAAAAAACAAATTTAACCCTTTGTAAATTAACTTATCTTCTTCCCAAAGGTCTAATCTACCCAAGAACATTAATTTATATATATATCTAACTATGTAAATACAGGGACTATAACTATACAGACTAAACTCTGGAACTACTTATCAGATCTTCTTGTATATTATATTATATGTATGTATATTGACAAAAAATAATAATACAAATAAATAAACATGACCGATTAACCAATAGCTACCTAAAATTTTCTTTCATATAAACCTTCTTCGTGAAATACTCTTACGTTTAAAAAAAAAATCAAAAAGATCTAATAAGTAGTTTCAGAGTTAAGCCTGTACAGAGATTTTCATTTCACGTTTTTATAGTTTGATATTATATTATAATTTATATTTAAAAAGTAAAGCAAATAGTTTTTTTTTTATTATTATTATCATTAAAAACCCATGGCAACCATTTATAAACAAAAATTTTCAACTGAAATCTCAAAATTCCCGTCTTAGCACCTCCCGGGATTAATCCTTTCCCTTTTAAAATTAGCCTATCTTTTAAGTTCGGCCAAATTACACACATAGTAAAAATTTCATCAAAATCGGTTAAGTGGTTTAGGAGTCCATTGAGGACAAACATTGTGACACGAGATTTATATATATTAAGATTAAACTTTACTTTCGATACAATCTGTATTATTATATATAGATTTTCCGAAGGATTTTCTGAAAATTAAAATGTAAACGATATTTATAAATAGTTGAAAAAAAAATTAATTAATTAAATATTACCGTCATTATTGCATTAAATGATTTAATTTTGATTCTATCAATATTTTGCAGTAAAAAAAAAACCAATAAAAAAGTAGAAAAACTGGTCAAAAAAGCAAAAATAACCAGAAAAACTGGAAATACGCATTCTTTTGAAAAATCGATGAAAAAGAAAACACTTTTAAATTTCATAATTGAACGTGTCGTAACACGTACGACACACTCTTCTATAGCACTCTGTTACATTTTAAGTCAATCCATAAAAATAAGCAAATGTCCTGAAAGTCCCGAGCCCTGATTATAATATATAATATTGCGCAATGGAACATTTTTAATCGGGAAAACTAATAAATTGTAAAACATTTTACAGAGAGCGATTTCATAACGTTAAAATTATAATACTTTACCCGTGTTCATTGTACAGTGTAAGTACCTATAATACTGTTATAGGTATAAGGTAACTGGTGCGAGGAACCTGCAAATATTTTTTTCGCAAACCTCATCAGTGCTCCTGTTCCAATTATTTTAAATAATAATACAATATGACTGAACAGTGTTATTAACAAACACATTTATGCATTAAAATAAAAAATATTAATACATCTCGTTTTTAATTTTTAATGACACGCTCTGTTATAAATTAATATATGTTGGTACGTATAGGTACCACTTAGGTAGTAAATCAGTTTTGAAAATTTAAAATTTGAAACCTAAATAGATTTTTATGTTTATAAACATATTTTATACTTCGCTGTTATCATCACCGAAAAGTTCGATTACATTTGATAAATAATAAGAAGGTATCTATACCCATTTAATAGCTTGATTTTACAAATCATCAGGCAATAGGTATGTAACTGAATAAGTACCTATAATAGCTACTCAAATAATATTATCAAAATTAATATTTTGGTTTGATATCAATACACCAGTGAACTTGATTAAGTATGCGATGGCTTCTATTTTTGAATAAAATCACGTGATTTCAGCATTGATATTACATTTTAAATTATAATCAAAAGTTGTGCATTTTATTCCCAAGAAACATACACCTAGGTACATACTATATCACATCACTAATCATTTAAATCATTTGATATGTATAAAATGTTTTCAACATTATTATTGTCATACCTACCTACTTTGAACAATTTTACCTTTAAGTTAAGAATTGTTTGTAGTATTATAATTATAAGTATAACTTGATTCTATGAAGTATACATATATTTTATAAACTACACTGAAATGATGTAGTTTCTACCCTATCCGTCCTATCCTTGTTTAAATTCATATAAAATTGTGTACGATGTAGGTAGGTTACAACTTTTGCTATACATATGTATTTAAAGTTTATGGCCATTTATTTATTTTTCAAATTGAAAAGTTATACTCGATTCTACGAGCAAAAGTTTATTCCTAAAATCATGTTGTATATTTGCATTCTTATTATTTTTAGTGGAAAACTCGACTTGTAGATATTGTATTACCATACGCATATGAATATTGACTAATACGTATTACAATACAGCAACCCAGCAAACAGAGTTACCCAGCATAGAGTAATTTTATTGACCATACGCACTTATGCGGGAAACCAAATTCTGGTTATTTCAATCACATATAACTGTGTTGGCAATTTCAACGAATATTTTATGAACAACCTTTTTTTCTCATATTACTATTGTAAAATTAGAAACGCTGTATCGCACATCGAAGTACACACTTTTACATAATATACCTGCCGAAACTATTGATTTTTAGAATAATTTGATCTGAAGTGGGATTTCCGTCTACCCACTGCGTTTATTTATATTATTTCCCCCTGGATAACATCTAATTGCGTCACATGGCCAAAATTATAGTGGGTACCTGGTACCCACGTATTATAATAATAGATGGGTAGGTAGAGTTTATGACATGAGAAATTAAGTTCTTACTGCGTATACTTTTCCTCCAAATTTCTCGGTTGAAGCCATATATTGTTATATTATACAACGCAATATTGTATTAAAATTGATATAAAATTTAAAAAAGAACAATACCTACTTATTTGCAATATATGATTAATTTTATTTTATTACTTGGATTTAATTTCACGACACATTTTATTTTTATTATTATTAGTTTAATCATAAACATGCTTTGTCAGATATTAAGTAGGTGTAGTAAAATATTACAATCAATATTTAATAAATTAATAAAACAGTTTACTAGAATGAAAATACAGTATTTTATCACTTCCCTGTAGGTAGATTACCGCTACCTGTAAGTAGTCGGAATTCTAAACGTTGGAACATAAAATATATCAGTAAATATTTTGACTATATACGCTGCGTGTTCATTACTTATAATTTTTTCAAATATCCGAAAGGTTTTGAATTTGGTTCGAGTGAAATGTGAAATTTGAATAAATATTTTTTCATTAGCTTTAATATAAACATGAATCAAATAATATATAACTTATAGTAAAAAAAAAAAAAAAAATAGGACAAATTTATTGAAACTGGCATGAACAGTTAAATCTCAACGCTGATATAATATTATTATTATGGGTGAGGTTTGATTATTACAATTAATACATTTTATAAATAATTAGGTATGGCATATTTTATAAATAATTAGTTATAAATACATATAGCAAGCGTCCATATTAATTATAATAAGGATAGTGTGACTTTTGGGGAGGCTTCTTTGATATTTAGGAGAAGATTGTGTGTTGACACTGGGATCTGATGTAGAAGACAATGAGAAAATTATAAAATTTTTAAAATCAAAACATGTGCAACAAAATTTTAAATAAAATACAATTAGCATCGAGTATTAGTTTTAAAAATAAAATCTTATTGTTTTATCCGTAATCTGCAGTACCTATACATGTTTTCTGTAGGACGTAAGTTTGTAAACTTGTAAATAACATAATTATTATAGCTACCTAATGGCCATAGGAGCTGAGTTTAAAGATCAATAAAAGTAATAATAATAATGTGAGCTAAAATGTGGCTTTCCATTACATCAATAATAGGTATAGTAATTGTATACATCAAATGGGATAGGCACCTAAATACTTAATGCATTAATCTCAAATTTCATACTCTACTTTCCGGTATAATAATATAATAATCGAAATAACTGTAATAAGCTTTAGTATCAATAGTATCATCGTACAACCCTTGTGTATTGAATAACCTAACCTATACGTTTATTTCCGATTATAATATGGACTGAGTTGTATATTATATTATATACGTATAGGTATAATATATTGACAAACTTATATATCGTGTCATTGTTTTTTAAATAAATATATTTGTTTCGTCGAAAATTTTTCGTGTATATAATATATTATTATCCAATATTCCAATATAATAATATTATACTGTTGTGGCTTGGTGTGGGTGGCGCGGTCCGTACACTAAACTGCGGAAACGCTCCGAGTGTACGTATCGGCCGGTGTTGCTAACTCCTGGATGGGTGACCACCCGGGATTTTCAGCATTAAATCCTTGCCACGCATACAAAACATAATGTTCCAACCACAACCGTTCCACCTCCTTACAAACAAATACAGCTAATGGCCATAGTTGCCGGGCTTAACTCGATAAATAAAAATAAAAATAATATAATATTAGTATATTGTATATAGGTCATAGGTAACATTGACGGAGCCTGGTGGTGACAAACACACAATCTTCTCCTAAATATCAAAGAAGCCTCCACAAAAGTCACACTGTCCTTATTATAATTAATATGGACGCTTGCAATATGTATTTATAACTAATTATTTATAAAATGTATTAATTATAATAATCAAACCTCGCCCATAATAATATTATATCAGCGTTGAAATTCAACTGTTCATGCCAGTTTCAATAACTTTGTCCTAATTTTTTTTTTTTTTACTATAAGTTATATATTATTTGATTCATGTTAATATTAAAGCTAATGAAAAAATATTTATTCAAATTTCACATTTCACTCGAACCAAATTCAAAACCTTTCGGATATTTGAAAAAATTATAAGTAATGAACACACAGCGTATATAGTCAAAATATTTACTGATATATTTTAAGTTCCAACGTTTAGAATTTCGACTACTTACAGGTAGCGGTATTCTACCTACAGGAACGTGATAAAATACTGTATTTTCATTCTAGTAAACTGTTTTATTAATTTATTAAATATTGATGGTAATATTTTACTACACCTACTTAATATCTAACAAAGCATGTTTATGATTAAACTAATAATAATAAAAAAAAAAATGTGTCGTGAAATTAAATCCAAGTAATAAAATAAAATTTATCATAAAGTGCAAATAAGTAGGTATTGTTCTTTTTTAAATTTGATATCAATTTTAATGCAATATAGCGTTGTATAATATAACAATATATGGCTTCAACCGAGAAATTTGGAGGAAAAGTATACGCAGTAAGAACTTAATTTCTTATGTCATAAACTCTACCTACCCATCTATTATTATAATACGTGGGTACCAGGTACCCACTATAATTTTGGCCATGTGACGCAATTAGATGTTATCCAGGGGGAAATATAAATAAACGCAGTGGGTAGACGGAAATCCCACTTCAGATCAAATTATTTTAAAGATCAATAGTTTTGGCAGGTATATTATGTAAAAGTGTGTACTTCGATGTGCGATACAGCGTTTTTAATTTTACAATAGTAATATGAGAAAAAAAGGTTGTTCATAAAATATTCGTTGAAATTGCCAACACAGTTATATGTGATTGAAATAAGCATATGGCCATAGTTGCCGGGTTAAACTCGATAAATAAAAATAAAAATAATATAATATTAGTATATTGTATATACATTGATGTACAATGTACATATTATATTATTTAGGGTTTTACACTTTTACTTTTAATTTTATCTTTATTATATATACATCCGTATAAATCGTTTTTAATAAAAAATTAATATGACCAATTCACCGATTCCATCATTCCTTCCTATAATACCGAGTATCAACAGGTATTTAATTTGGATTTATACATCTGCAGAATTCACGTTTTCTTAATGAGTCTTAAATAATATGATATATGTCCAATGTTAGAAGTATATGTTTGCTATTTGTTTTAAAATTATACTAAAATATACATACTGGCTTTTAATAATTGATAGTTACTATTAAAATTGTATAGCTTGAATTTTGGTTTTTAAAATATATTCATTGGGGCAAAACGTTTTTATTTTGTTCGTATTACTTAATAGGTAGGTAGGTGGGTACCTAATTAATTGAAATCATGATAGATTAATTTGAGAATATCAAAAATCGTCCAAACAAATGGGGTTATATATCCTCTTAGCCCTCCTGGGTACGCGCCAGGCTGCACCCTCTGCGTAATAGGTCTGGACTCAGGACACGCCCACGCCCATGCAATAGATATGGTTACACACGTCCGTCTCGCTTGAGGTAAAACCTTTGTCCGAAACGCTCGTCGGGAAATTGACGATTGACCATTTTTTCTGTTTCGCAATCAAGATCTAATAGACGAAAACGGCGGTGTTCTTAATCCTGATGGATAGGGATCGCCTTTGTAGTTTGTAGTGAAATCGCGTCGTTACCGTCGACAGGTTACCTGACGGAAACGGGACAAATTGGCGAAGATGCAACGAGTGAAGAGATTGATAGCCGAACCCCCGCGAACACGGAAGGATTACATTGTCTGTCAAACTGCGATCCGAATGGTATCCCATTAAGGAAATCGTAGCGGCGGCCCCCCAGTTCGCTTGTATTATAATTATAATATAAGTGTTTGTAATATTACTATGAACGGCGGAACGATGGCGAAAATTGTCTAAAGTATAATCAAATTTATAATAATATCATGGTATTGATTATAATTTGTAGGTAGGCACAACGCCGGTCCAGGTCGCATTCCACATTTCCACCATGTCCGGGAGTAGTCGGCGTACGTGTATCGATGCGAATACAATATTATATGTTATCTGTGCAACAAACTTAATCCCCAAATACTATTATGCTATGTTATAAAATGTTTTTAAGAATTCTTAGAATTTAATACAATATAGTATAGAAGCTAAAAAGAATAAAAAAAATAAATGTTTAAACATGGCGCGATAATGGTTCAAAACGGTGACGTAACCATGAATTTATTATATGGTTTGTGGGAAGGGGGAAGTGATGATGTCTGTCAATATTTGCACGCCAAAATTACAGATAGATTACAAATAAAAAAAAAATATAAACAATGAAAACGGTAACAATATAATATTATGTACCTAGTTATAAGTTAACCATTTATAACATAAGATATGGTATCGCTATTAACATGGTTATTTTTATTCTGAGAGAAATGTTATTAGAATAATATATCACCTACCTAATGATGTATTATTGAATACTTAATTTTAAATAGAATTTTTACAAATACCTGCCTACAGTATAATATATTAAATGTAGTTACCTATAACATTTGATACGTTATGAAGACTATTATTTTCGATTTATTTAAGTATACGCCTATTTGAAATTATACAAGCATCTATCTAATAAACACGTGAACAGTTTTATTTCTGATATTATGTTATTTCAAACTACATAATATATTGTGTCGATATTACTGTACACAAATCATTAACCCTTTCAGGCCCACTATTAGAAATCATTGTAACATTTTACTTACCAAATTGTTAATTTCAGCATTATTATTATCAACAAAGTCGGCCATTTCAGAAGTACGTTGTGCAATATATGTTTCTTCGTCAACATCCTCATCATCATCATTGAAATCTTCAATGTCTGACAAATCTCCTCTAAGGAGGTTTGCTATTTCAATATCATTTAGAGCCATGGTAAAAATGTACTAAAAAAAAAATAATGAAAATGAGTAATGTAATTTATACACGTATATACCCATTGACGCCAAATGGAATCATCAGATAAAAGTCTCGTAACACCAAAAGTAACAATAATACAATTAAACTAATGACATTTTTAGAACAATCAGAGTATTTTACGTAAGAAAGAGTAAGTGCAAGCACAATAAAAAATAAATTACTTACCGAAATTTGTGCAAATTAATTTATAAGTCGTCCGCGTTGAAACGTTTGAAATAATTTGGTAACAACGGAAAATAATATAATCACCGATAACATTATCATCGAAACAGTGGCATCAATAGAAAGAAAACAAAATTTCTCATAAGAAGTGATTACATATGGCATCATTAGGCTATTCGTATAAATAATAAAAATTATTTTATCTTACGACGCCAGATGGCATCACTAGGTCTGAAAGGGTTTATCATATTTATACACAAATAATAATATGCGCATTTGTTTTGTTTTTATTTTTTGGCGGGGACGATGGTGTACAAAGCTCCAGCGAGTGACTTCAATTTGAAGAACTTTGTCAGCCAAAAATACAAAAATTTAATCGATTGACCGCTTGCACGGTTATGCGACGTCTTATTGCAGCTGAGATCGACGCGTTCATGTTTATCGTTTATTTTGTGATCATTTTTTTTTTTTTTGACAACGGAATCGTCGGTTCACCGCACGATGATGACCATATACGTTTCCGTTCAGCCATTTAGGTCCGCGGGCAACGGCAGTAATATATCCGCGCAAACGGTCCCGTTGTATTTGTTCGGCCGAAGCGCATTGCTTTAAGCGTCGGGAAGTTATTTCGTCCGACCCGCAACGTAGACGGACGTCCGGCCGCAGGTAACGACCGGAACACACGATGCGTTCAAACGGCGAGGGCGATCGATGAGTTTCGCCGGTCCGTCGAGCCGAAATGGCGTGACGAGCCGCGCTGGCGTGCTATTATATTAATAGATGGAAGTTTGTCACCGCGAGGCTTTCAATTTTAGATAGGTATGTAATATATATATATATATAGGTATCCACCACCTGGCGCGACAACTACCGTGCGGGTGCTATATGCGACGAGCTTTAAAATATATATGTATTCACTACTATGTATACAGCGTATAGACCGAAGCCGAATTCAACCGTACATGGTTTTTATAAAAATTTGAAATGTACGCGCGGGACGGTTTTATTATTCACCGTGTTTCAGAGAAATAAAATTGTCAGAAATAAATTGTCCTTAATGAGATTGTCGTGAGCCTGTACTATTGTAAGCATATAACATCATGGCCGGATGAAATTAACATCCAGTTAAAATCAATGCTATTAGGTATTTGCGCTCGGCACCCACATTATACCCCCGTCCCCCAGACATATATACTTTTTTTTTTTTAACGACGTGCATCCCACACAGCACGTTTATGGTTAATTTTAATATTCAAAAATAAATTAAAATATCTATGTACCAGTGTAATAGATATTATCGAATTTTGACTGGAAAATTGTATTTAAACCATTATAAACCATTGTTTGTACCTTTTACATTCTAAGCGTCGTGAATAAAATGTATTGTATGTATACAATGATATGTGTGTATTTTTTTTTCTGTCATCAACATTTTGGGTAGTAAAAATGCTCAGATTTTTGACATCAGCATCTTCTTTTATGATAGCAAAGTGAATGTAATGGGTGCATTTGGGAGGTAAGAATAGAAAATTCCCAGTCATTTTTGATTCCATCGGGGGGGGGGGGGGAGAAATAAAGGAATAATTATTACGCAAAATCAATTTTTCACAAAATCGTTTTTTTTTTTTTGGCGTAACTCAAAAACAAATAATTTTAACACTCGAAATTTTCACCAACTAACTAAACTTTGAAGGTGTTATTATAACTTATTTTTCAACCCATATAGGTAGCTAAAGATAATTTTTAGCCAGCTCAAAAAAAAAATATTTTTTTTGTTTATTTAAATAGTTGCCATTGGTTACATATTATTTTACTATTATAATTAGTAGAAATACAGATTATAATTTTTTTTACAAATATACATTAATAAAAAAAGCAAATCTGGCATGGACAACATCAGATGGGAAAGCTAGCAAGTAGTATTATAATATAGTATACAATGCACCTATTATATAATATATAACTGAATAGTGAATATATAATATGCAAATAATACCTATAGCTATAATACAAAAATTGACAATTAACACTTGTATTTTACCCATTCCGTAAGTTGTATCTACTGTACACTGATCAAGAATTATTTCGATATCGTGTGGTAGTTTATAGAAACATATATAATATTATATAATTGAGCACACAAATATGTTTAATGAGGCCAATAATAACAATAAAAATGGTATTCAGCCTGAAAGGAGTCGTTGAAAATCAGACGGACGTGCAGGAATGGTGGATGTAAAGAAAACGGTTGATGTGGCCTTGTGGCCCAAGGCATTAATGAACTATTACAGCTACGATGTCTGTCGTGACATGTCGAAAAGTTTAGGACGAACCATCTATGTGGTATAAATTTATCAACTGTGGTCCACATCGTATATATTCAGAATACTCGCAAGCCGGTAACCTCGATAATTTCGGTCATTAACCGTCGGTCCGATTCTGGAAGGTCAGTTTGGTCAGTTGGTCAGTTAGTCTGATGAAAACGCATCGTGCCGTTCGATTCAAAATCAAACCGAATTCCCGTCGTTGTTTATGGAGAGTTTATTTCATAAATAGTGGTGGAATGTCAAAATTCAAAAAACGATTTTCTCATACGAGACAATTTGCGAGCTTCATCAATCGACGTTGCACGAGGAGTTGGACACACATCATCATAATTTATATGCATATGTCACTTAGATTATTCACAGGTTCCTTGTAAAAATATACTAAAGTATATGAACTACTTTATTGTAGTTACCTGATATTGTTGTTGCTTAGAATAATTTTCTGTAATTACTTTGTATAATTGTATACTAAGGACCATAGTCTATATCTATATGTCAACGGCAGATTAGGTTAGGTTAAGAAGATATCTATGCTTAGATGATTTTAAAATGTTAGTTTTTACTATTGATTTATCATGATAAATAGTTTGTAAAATTATCCATTATTAATACTTCATCTAATATTGCATATACTTTAAATTTTTGTAAAACCATTTTTAAGGATCATTTTATGCTTAGAATAAATTATAAACATTTTAATAACTTAGAAATAAGTCATAAGAATTTTAATTTAGATACGTCAACATTTTCAAAAAAAGTCATCTACTAAACAATTTTTTCAGTGAAAAATGAGGGAGGGGTTCTCATTTGAAAAATATGAGTTTATATCACCACAGTGTCCTTTATGTTCTTGTAATACAAAAGTCAAAAACTATCGGAAATTTGAAGATATTTTGTTTTTTTGGTAAACTTCTAAAAAATAGAATTTAAATAAAATATGTACTATTAAATGAAAAAATGGAGATGCTTAAAACTTAAAATCACCCCGTATAGTTCGATGTACGAGTAGAAGGTACAATACAGTCGAGCCACTAGCTTCCACGCTGTATCCTTTCTATCCTAATGGAGAATATTAGTCCGATAGTTATATGTCCTACATACGTCACAGGCTACATCACGACTGCATAAAATTATTATACAAATGATAATTATTACGATATTATAATATAGGTAACTATATAGGTACTATTATACTATACACGTTACTCATAAACGTGCATAATATTGGGAAATCAATTAACGCTAAAAGCCCGTCCGGAATATTCCGAAACCCTCCTCCCCAAGCACAATTTATTCGAGGAAGAATTAAATATTGTAGTCGCGTTTATTATGATTCGATATTTATAGGTAGGTAGTTGCTTTTAAATTAATTAACTACGAGCCCGGCCTGTATAAGTGTATAATACTTGTAAAATAAATATATATATATATATATATATACAGCATATGAGATAATAATGATATTGTTTTTATTATTTTTATTATAATCGGTTAGCCCGACCACGATTCGCCTGGAGTTCGTTTTACGATCGTACTTTTGTGTGTTTCGAATTTACCATTCATTTTTCCTACGTTTTCCCATCTCTGTTATTATGTCACGAGAATAAGGTAGGTACCAGACGGAAAATATACTTCCATTATTTTATTTCGACTGTTGTATATTTCATAGAAAATAATTTAATTTAGACCTTCGAGTCCAAAGTGGTTATTTTAGAGATGTGGCTGGCGGAACACACCAAATGTAACTAAATCCCAGACGTGTGATTTTTAGCAACATGTGTCTCGCCTGTCCCGAACACAAACTATGTATAACCTTAGGAGTTATATAATAATATAATATAATAAAATATTAATGTATTGTACTATCACAGTACATATCAACAATAATCACTCACTTTAATCTGATAAATATTAAACATCGAATGAATTAAAGTGACTATTTTGTGAAATAATTTTCCTGGATTACAATATAATACCTCTGCGTATCTTTACGTTGCCTAAACTATTATTAATACAAATTACATTGCCAACAATGCTGTACCTATATTATTATTATTTGAGAATGTATTTTATTTGCCTATAAGATATAGGCTTAACTAAGTGATGTCTTGGAAGGCTATACTCTCCCCAAATATTTGTACAGCTCTCCCAGATATATATTGGATTACAAGTCATGAAAAATGTTTTCTTAAACTTAAGAGTATACAAAATTAGCTAAGAACGAGTAACCTCCGCGGAAAGATCATTTCTCATACTTGGCAACCCTCAACATTTATTGAAAGAAATGTTATGAATTATTATTAAAGAATGACGATACGATACGATACGATTGGAAATATATAGTTAGCTTGAAATACAGAAAATAATTTATCGATTAAATATGTGTATGTAGGTATTAAACAATAATATACATTTAACGTATATTATTATTTTTAACCCATTTTATATTGATTATAATATTTATAACTAATAAGAAAAAGCAACTTTTCCAAATAATATTTTATACACTTAGAGTGGCGAGGAAGAAATGTTCACGTTGATAAAAAATTAAAATATAATAAATTATGATGCCCTCTAAAAAAAATTTGATCCTAGTTGCTTTTATACTAATACCTTGACCCGTTAAACAATTACTCTACCCTTAGAATCGTGGGTCGTTTATTTCAGATACTATAATATAATAATCTGCCCAGGTATTTCAGTTATTTTCCATTTACGAATATATTCGTGTTCGAACTCCCTTTTTTTTCATCCTACCCTGCTGAAACTCACACTATCTTATTCGACAGTCCGCGCGTTTACTTCGTCATTTCCATTATTACATTTTATTATTTACTTCGGTTTCCATTTCCTTCGGGCTTCGACTCTTATTCATATTATACGAATCCATAAATCACCGTTTCGGTCTCTTCTGTCTGAGACAGACATCCCAAACCATCGAAACGTATTGTAATAAATTCTTTTTTTCCCGCGATATAACACTGACCTATATTTAAACGCATTGACATCACTTATCCATAGTATACGCTGCTGTGTCAAAATGTTTCATATATTTTTTTTAAATTCACTATAAATATCTCGTGGTTACTTGATAAGTAGAACTACACGCACTTTTGTTTCAAGTATATTTCATAATATTATGTTACTTATTTAATTTGTATTCATATTTTACAAAATCATTAACAGAGACTATGATTAAAATCACCCTACATCATCAATATATAACGATCAATATTTGAGAGTACAAATTAATCGTATACATGTTATGTAGGTGATGAGGAGAAGCAAATAAACACATTTTATTATTATCAAGTAACATGATCACAACCTCAAGATATAGTGCGTTTCACTAACGGCGCGCATACTCGAGTGCATTTATTGGGCATAATATTATTATAAGCTATGTTTATGTTTTTTTTACGGCATTTGCAGAGGGCTTGGCGATCATGTATAACTATTAACTATTTATGGACGATTTTACTCCAGTTTTACAAACCTTATGGACTATAATATATAAATATCGCAATAAATTCTCAACATAAGTTGTAATAACAGACATGGGTGATTGATGAGCACCTCACCTACAGCCACGCCACGCCTTATAATTTCGGGATAATTGTCGACGTGCTTCGTCGGACAGGAAGTGATGAGGCGTGAAAATAGGTACCTATACGCGAGATCCGTGTTGCAGGAATGTCGTCGCACTGCACGTAACTTTACGTGATAGGTATTCGCAAAAGGCGGCTAAAAAACAGTTTCATCCACAAAAACTGTCGAGAATCAGACGACACGGTTTGGCCCGCTGCAAAGTATGTAGGTACTGCATATGTACAGTTCGTACAAGATGGGTGGTACTGCGGTATAGTGTGGTATACATGTGCAACGACATAATATTATTATGAGGAAATTCTTTAGCGGCAAACGTTGCAAACGTTTGATAACGGAGAAATTCGGAACGTCCGTTTGCTAAACGAAGCTGTAAACGTTTGCAAACATTGCAAACGCCATGATCCAGCGTTTGGTCTGTTTAGTTCTAGTGACCAGAACCGTGGTTGACTTTGTTTATACTTTTGCCGATCGTTATCACTATTCATATCACGACCTATCATGATTTACTTTTTATGTCATACACCACGACCGCGGTTAAGCAAAATATCGCATTAGACCCATAATTAATTTATAAACAATAATATTTTTTGAGACTATATATTAAAGGAATCGCGGACATTCCCCCCGCCCCCGGACTGTTTTCGGCGTAATAGGACATTTCCTCCTGATATATTTTTAAAGTTTACTATTTAATAATATTTTATTATTATTTAATATGAAATATTTTTTTCGCCTAATGTCTAATATATTCAAATATTTTCATAAAAATAATAAACTATAGATGCTTATTTTTGATCAACTGAACTACTTAAATCAAATTCACAAGCAATTATTAAATTGTTGAATATCCAAACTGGTACAGATTTAACAAAAAAATAAATAAATAATAAATATGAACAAAGAATAAAAAATATGTGTTTAGAAATAACAAAAGAATCAGAAATCAAAGGTTTTTTTACCAAAATGTATTATTTTTAAATTTTTATTGTTTGGAGTAGTTCAGTTGATCAAACATATACATTTATATTCTATTATATTTATGAAAATGAAAATTTTCTTATATATTTTATATATATTTTTTTAATTAAAACCATTACACAGTATGAGTAGTATTATATAGGCCCAATACCTACATAGTTTAATAATGTATGATATATCAACATAATATTATACTGATTATTAGTGTTTCCATATTTATTGTGTGAATATATTAATAATACCAACTACACTTATACATAATATCTAAAAATATAATCAAATAAAAAAAATCTAGTTGATCCCGCGCACTTTGTTGCCCATAAAAACGACAACTCTTAAAAAAATTGCGATTATTCAACTTCTTTTGGGTGTACTTAACTCGCTGAAGTAAGTGCAACTTAGCCACCTCAGTAGGGAATGTGTGAAAATTCGATTTTATGCACGCTTGTACTGATCTACCCGATTAATCAATGGAAACCAATATACTTCTAAAAAAATACTAATTTGTGTCATTACTGCTATTATAATCTACAACTAATGGCAACCATTTATAAACAAATAAAAAGTTTCAATTTCCACCGCGGTGAATCTCAAATTCATTGTTTGAGCAACTCTAATTTACCTGTTTGTAGCTTACCTCCTTCTCCAAGATCTATCTATCTCTGTACCAAATGTCATTATTGTAATCGAGTGAACGGTTTAGAAATGCGTAAAGGACGGAAAAACAAACATCAATTTTTATATAGTTATAAAAATTGCCATTTATTCAAGTAGCTGTCAATAATAAATTGTATATTATATATAATATCCTGAAAAAGCGGTCTCGAATGAGTAAACTTTTAACATTTTCTGCATATCAACATATCAAAAGTCAAAACCTTGATAACGGATTTAAAAAAAAAGTTTTATTTAATATATTTTTCTGCACATGAAATATCTGTTATAACTCTCCCATATAAAACTATAGGTAGGTATTTAATTTATTTGAAATTGAAAAATTACAAATTATTCATATTTTTGATTTAAATGATATTTTATAATGGTTATGGCCGTTTAATAACTATTTTATTATAATTAAAACATTTAATAATGGTCCTCAATTACCTACATTATGCTCCAATCTAAATTGATATATTTTATTTTTATTGATTTGAGTAGGTGTAACCAAAAATAATAAAACCTTTTTTTCTGTTTTTATTCATTGAATGTGCTAAATATATATTTTTTATTTTAATATGATGCACATGTGTCACGTGCACCTAATGAGTAATGTAATATATTAGATTCGTTTTATGTGTTTACGTTTACTATGGGTCAATTATAATAATAATACCTACACAAATTATGAAACGATTTATCTTTAGCCTTAGGGATTGAAAGGCATTGAAGTCAACCATCAATTACAAATTACAGAAATTCTCAAAAGAAAATACTTGGACCTATGTATAAAAAAAAAAAAAACATTTTCGCTATCAAAGTACATTTTTGTCACCAACGAATATTGTTTTCGTTCTATTTTTTAAGCACAGTCCGAGCCACCGAGGCAATTTTTTTGTTCAGAAGCTGGCCGTGTGCAGCTGTTTTGGCCGAGTTAATATTATTATTATGTGCGGTCACACAATACAATATATATACATATAGGCGGAACACCCATCTCTGTCGCGGTTGCGGTGTCGAAGTCGAACAGCTGCGGGTGGTGTTATTAAAAATAGACGTCCGGAGAGGAGTGTGTGACGGACTATTATTGGAGAATGGAGATAGCTGATATTATAATATAAAATTACAGCGCTGTCGAAACGAAAATAAATATCGACGGGAACGTAAAATTAGGATAAAAGCTGGGTAACTATGTTATACTACTACCTACTACAGCTGTGGTGGCGGCGGTGCAGGTGGCATCCGACATAATATTATTATACAGATCACCGCGAGTGACGTGTACGCATAAATAGTGCGTGTGCGGGTCGGGGGAAAAAAAAATCCGTAAATTTATTTTTACGAAACTACGGCGTGGTGCAGCGGTCGGTCGGCGAACGGTAGACTACGTACAACTATAATGCTGTCGGTCGTATTATTATTATTTATACGGGTATATTATGTTTAAAATGCACAAGACACTGCAGCTTTGCAGGCGAGTAAAATATTAAACATTATAATATTATTATTATTATATCGGCGGCGCCGCGATTGGTAATTCGATTACGCCGAAGAAACGAGAATTTCGGACGGGTTTTATGGAAATCGGCAAACGCCCTGCGTCCGGCAAAAACGCCATCTCCGAACGCGGACACGCGAATCGATATCCGAGGCCGTTTTCTGTTGGGCATCATTTATTGTTCGATTTTGTTTTATGATTATTATTACTATCACATACCGCTCGGACTGCATGTCCGGTTTTTCTTTTACGACCACCATTGTTGCGTAGCCATGATTATATTATGCGCCTGCCCACGGGGTGTGCAACCACACGCGTTGTATATAGAAGAAATATACATACGATTTATTGCACAGCTGTCCATATACGATGTACGCCGTCATTTTTTCTCGTCCGATTTCGGCGAGTTATTATTTATTTTTTTACGGCGTTCGGGACGGTCTCGGACTATAATATATATATAATAGTGATAACACTATAGTCGTTTTCGGGTAACCGCTTTGGTCGAAAATAACGATTGAACAACATAAACCGTGATCGTTCGAGCAGGCACCGAGAATAACGAACGACACGATCACACCGACGCGTCTCACCACAATACACGGATGTTCAATATAATATAATAGGCTGCGTATTACTTACGTCTCAAGTAAATTTCTAATAAGAAATTCCGATATTACGGCATGCGAAATGCGTAACTGCTGTGACTCGCAATCAAATAAACTCGCAGGCAATAGGCATGCTAGCACAGCTGTACAATGGATATATCATAGGATATGGATATTATTATCTTAATATGATGATATTATGCGTTTTCGACAAATAATATTATGTGGGTCGGTAGTCGACAGACAGTAGGTGAGTAGTATTACGATAGAAAAAACGACTATAGGCCAGGTAGAACTTTAAAGCCACACACGGATAATAATATTATTATATTACGTACCGATTCGCGTTATATCATTGTATATATATATAGCTTCTGTTCACTTTGCATAATATGATCGTGAGTTGTGACGCAGTCCGGAAAATCCTTAACTTTGTCGGCGTGCACTTTTCAAACGGGGGACAATATTATTGAGTGCTCGGCAACGGAATCGGAGATGCAGTATATAATACAACAATATGCGAAAGGGGTCTAACATACGTCATGTGTCAGAAACACGTTTAGTGGAAAATAGTGACAGACTAAAATATGGTTCGGGAAAACATTAAAATCCGCTATTGTAAATACTCAATGACTGATGACAGTTGGAGTTATTGCGGGAATCGACAAAATATTACTCAGTCTATTATTCTGTAATAATTATGACGCTATAAGATTATATTTTAACCGGCGAATTTGTTTCCTAAGTTTTTAAAAATATAATATCGCCAATATAGGCGATAAATAATTGAATTTTTACGCATTGGTTGCAAAAGTAAGTCGGTAAGTCGGGACCTAACCGAAACTACGGAATACGGTGAAATCAAGTTAAATGCCTATGAAAATACCCAATTATTATTTTCGAAAATATTTTTAATAAAACTTCAGGGATTACATTGATGATCAGGAACAAATGAAATGTCAATGATGTAATATAGTGGAACGTCAATAAAATCGAAGTTTTATTGCCGTGTATAATATTATCATCCAGACAAAATATTTTCTCTCATATTAATTCACTTTATAATTTCTTATGACTTTATCAAGCACCTTCAATCGAGGCTTTCAATCATAAAATTATAATTTCCTCTTTATATAAATTGTTGGATATCTATACTACCTTCCATCAATGAGCATAACTACGATTGTAGATAACTTAGAATATTATATAAAATGAGAGGATATCAGTACTGTAAAAACTTTTAAAATAAAATGTCCTTATAATAACCAATAAAATATAGGTCCAAAATCGATGAAAAAAGCACTTAATAATATACAATGCCACTCTAAATAATTATTTGCATTATATTTTTTCAGAATATCTGCTATTGAACTAATGGTTTTTTCTTGTGGTCTAGAATGTATGTATCTACGAATATAAGTGAAACAAAGCAAATATTTCTTAACAGCTTAGAATTTTAAAACTTGTATAAATACAAATACAATTGTGTTCATAATCTGCGATCAATCATTTATTGACACTGCAGTAACAAGGCATATCAACTTTTTAAATTAAATTTAATAATTGTATACTATTGTTATATTATAAAACAATATTTTGATTGAATAAAATTATACATTTTAGATTCTGAGTGAGCAATGAATGTTTCGATTTTACAATGATGTATGTTTTTTATTCTTTTTCTGTCTGTGTTCACGGAAAGTAGTCGAACAAAATGCTTTCATTTTCAACTTTCCGATTATTTTGGTTTCTGGCAGAAAATTGTATCTAGTATTCATTCTTTTGAGAAGTCAATATTAAAAATTCCCAGTAGTTTTCAAAAGCGTCAGGAAAAACAAACAACAATTTAAGAAAAAGCGAGAATTTTACGCAAAATTTTTAAAGCAACTCAAAAACAAATAAACATAGATAGGTATTTTAAATTTTTACCAAATGTTTATTAGACCATTTTCCTTACATGATAATATTACAAAATATATTCTTCTCAAGCTATTTATGGACGGTTAAAATTTTTTTTTTGGTTTTTTTTTTTAAATTTAATACAAGATTCCTCATAAGTTTTTATAATAACAGATTAAAAATATTAAAGGTACAATAGGTACATATTACATAGGCACGATTTGTTTTTAGTGTTTAAAGTTCAAACTGCGAAAAAATTCATCGAAATCATGAAAATATGCAAAAATGATAAAATTTTACGGGAATTGTAAAGATGGAACATTTTAATAACAAGGTTTTAAAATATATAAAAATAATATTTATTTTTTTTAGGTACATATTGGTTCAAATTTGAACGAAATTAGATATTTCATCAATAAATAACTATTTTAATTATCTATTTTATTGCACCTTATTTAAAAAATATTATTCTTGGGTACCTATTTGAAACATATAAAGTACTAAAAAAGTCTTATATAATATATTAAATATTATATTTCATACGCACAATGACGTTTTCAAATGCAATGTTTTCAACCAAAAATTAATTCAACCTATACTATATTACGAATAGTAAAATATTAATTACTTTAATACTATTAACGTCATCGAGTATACTAATATAGGCTAAAGTTTCCGCTCTGAATGTTTTTTTCGTATTTAATAGTTTTATATTATTGAATTCAAATTTAACACATCCGTTAAAATGACTCCTCTGACTAGGTTACGTCCTACAACTTTACTGTACAGCAGAGTGGTACCCACTTGTCCACCATTTTTAAATCTAAATCGATTATACATAATAATAATATGACGATGTACAACGATATGTTATGGTAAACACAATTCGTAGAAAAATCTGACACCCTTTGTACCCTCTAAAAATAGGTTTAGTTATTGTGTAGATTGACGTTATTGCCTATATTGGTAATCTAAAATACACATGATTTGTGACGAATGACATGTATTACTATTTACTACTATTATGTTCCTATAAGATACACAAAATAAATGTAATTTGTTGCCAACAGCAGACATGCTAAAAAAAAATGTGGAAGCTAGATATATAATAGTTTATTTAAAGTTCACGAATGAAAAAAGTTATAGGGGAACTTAGATGGAACGTTTAAATATATATCAATTATTATATTTTGTTGCACCGAGGATCAATAAAACATTTTTTTAGCATTATATTCAAGTAGGTACCTACATATAAATAATAATCCCACAATAATTATTATTGTACTGATCAGTATTATTATACTGATTTAAATTTAAATTTAGTGCAGCATCCGTCTAATACTAACCAAGATGTAGAACTGTTTGTTGAATGTCTACCAATCAAACGGCTGGGTTAACAAAATAATGCGAATGCATGGCTAAAGAATGGTTCTTATTACATCTGTGCCGAGACGCAGTCGTCGATAAAATTAATCAGAGAAAAAATTGTGATAGTTGGGCGTATAATTGAAATATATAAGCTACTCCTAATTTCGGTGAAGGGAAAATCACTATTCACTACGGAGATTTCTTAGGGATGATAATATTATACTATTGCCCGCATCCTTAACGATCTTAACTTTAGATTGTGACGATAAAAACTAAGAACAGAGAGCGTAAAAAAAATTAAGGAAAACGAGTGCAGGCACCGTATGGATAATAATTGGACTGTGTTGGTGACATGACAATTTCCAAGAGCGTAGATTTATTACTGTCAATAAATGTGACAGGGAAGCGGCTACTTCCTAATATTTAAAGGTACATAATATTTATAAGTAGCTCAAATATTACTTAAAATGTAATTTAGTTTTAGATACAACTAAAAAAAAAAAATGTGTGCATTACAGTGTATAGGCGAACAGCTTTCAATACCTACTCATATACAATATTCCAATATATATTATAGGTACCTATATCGTTTTAAATAGCGTTTTAAATGCAACGGGAGATAAAACTTAGGATAAAAAAGTTTCAATAAGGGAAACATATGAAAAGTTTTTGGATGAAAATGTAAAAATATGAACTTAATATAAAAAATATAATTTATTTAATACTACTTACTAAGTTAGTACTTGCAGGTGTCGAGGTACAAAAGAAACACAGCCTGTGCAGCGATGCTCAACATATATACACACATACACGCACTCATAAATAATATTATATACTTTTAGTTTATAGTTTTATAGTAACGTGATATTTATTTATTTATTCAAGTGACAAGTATAAACGGGTATATTAAGTCGTTCTTATTCAGGGTAGTTTGTGTTTGGTATCTACAGAAGTACCTACAAGTTATACGAGTACTAAGATACACAGAGACTATATACACGTACCTAGTGATATTATCAAATAATATTAGCAAAATTAGGGAAACATAAAAAAATCACAAAATCTGGCAAACATCTATTTTCATTTAACCTATTATACCTATTCATTATATTATCATCATAATGTGTTTGTGATCGTTCAGCGGCTCAACGCTCTGTTATATATGTAATTCATATCTATATGTATAAAAATAAGTGTACATTTTGAATAAATTTTATAACTCAAGATCCACAAAACCGATTTCGATAAAAATTTTAGGACATATTAAGATTGATATGTAGATGGTTTCTGTGAAGTTTGTACGTTGTGAAATAAATGGTTCCGGAGTTATAGCCTCTTAAGTGCACACCTAGCAACATGGCCAAAAACAACAACAACGTCTATACACTTATTTTTATATATCTATATATATAACCCATAGCAACCATTAAAAAACAAAAATTTCTATCGTAAATCTCAAAATTTCTGTTTGAGCACCTACGGGGGGTGATCAATTCCCTTTTTAAATTAGCCTATGACACTCACAAAGAATGTGGCTTTGTATTGGTGAAAGAATTTTCGAAATCGGTTCAATAGTTTTGGAGTTTATTCCGAACATACAAGTAAACGCTATCATTTTATATATTAGTATAGATAAAAATGAATTAGGTCAATATACTGCTTACCTTGGGGCTTGGATGCACACAACGTTATGACCAAACCCAAAATTATTCATCATTAAAAAAAAATAATGAATGCCAAACGTACACATGTACAACTAATGGCATTTGTATAATCGATGTTTAATTATTAATAAAAAACCTAGTACCTAGTACCTACACCTATAAATCTAATACCCACAGAAATTTCAAATCGCTAGTCTCAATATTTATTCAACATTGACCTGATTCTCTTTGTATTTCGTTAATTGTTATTGTAAGTGAATTTGTGAGAAAAATCAAAGGTATACACGTGAAACTATTATTATGACTGTATAATCAATGCATTATATTTGTTAGGTACCAAAAACAATAATGACAAACATAGAAAAAAAAATAAACAAAACCACGCCATTATTAAACTAATGCACTCCTCGCTTCGCTGTAAGAAACTAAAACATTATAGGTACGAGAAATGGTAAATATGATGAAAAATAAAATATGACTCCTTGCGATCATCAGTGCTTCTGTATTTTATAATATATGTATATACTTACTCGTATAAAATATTGTTCTGGTCACTTCGTAGTTGTACGTTCCCTACTGGGTACCGGCAGCGAGCGGAGTACACGCAATGTGAGCGTAGTCTATAAGAATTTTACGAGCCTAATTTTTGGTTTGGACGTTTGAATCTTTTACTAAGTCGTAACTCTAGAGCAACATGGGAAATCAACGTTGACAAATCGGTGGCAATTTGTTTTACCCGCGTACGGTCTTGATTCTTTCCCCCTTCTTCTTCTCCTTCTCTTTTATTACCAGGAAACTCGCTCCTCGACAACTATCATCTATACTTCAGCCCCGATCGTCTTGCTGATATATGAGCTCCCGTAGTATGAGACTAAATGCTTTTTACCAGAGAGAGAACAATAAAAACGTTCGATTTTAAAATAGCATCGCCGCTGAATTTCTTAGCCAAGCTTCCGTGATTGGAAATGTAATTTAACGTGGTTCATTTTATTGATTAATTCATCCGTCTCGGACCACAAAGTTAAACATGACATTATCACGTCGAAAATCGGGTGACAAGTTTTCATTTAATCCTTAATGTCAAATGAAGTTAGCATCACGTAGCATTTGTCAATTATAACGATTGTATTAATATTTAACTTTGATTTGAATTTAAATATTTTAAACTATTTGTGTATCCTGATTCCCGACTATGACCGAGAAAAAATGAATAAACATAGAGTATATATCACTATGTCTGTGTACCTTGGTTTTAATGAACAATCACGTTTTAGTTCATGGGTAAATCGGCATAGGTGTACCTCGTTTTGTGAACTAATTTGAACAAAGTCCACCTAAGTGTCCGGATAGTTCACCTGTGGCACTTGGTGTGTTATCAAATGTGGTTAAATATACTCTATAAACTTTCTTGGTATATCTAAAAACAATCACTGAAACATTCGTCAAAATCAGTTGACCATTTTTGGAGTCTATAAGCTACAAACATAAGGGCATTGCATTTTATTGTACGCTTGAATAACAAACAATAATTTAAATATTATTTTCCTAAATTGACAAATCTAGTAGATGAAATAAGTTTTAATTGTAATATTCTAAAATCAACACCGCCTCTATTTTTACTGTCGTAGAAAAAGCTTTCGACAAAGTGCGGCATAACGGCCTCTTACTTAAAATGAACAAACTGAATATCCACTCATCACTGATCAAAATCGTAAACTCATTGCAGTTAAACAGGAAGACCAAACATCTATAAGCCGTCCAATCCTCTCTGGAGTACCCCAAGGTTCATGGCTATCTCCCACTCTATTTTTATCATACGCAAAAGATATACCGGTAATACCTAAGAAAAAACTAACACAATTTGCTGATGGCACAATGTTTTCCGCCCAAAACTACAACGCAAGATAGGCATTCATACTCTAAAAACAAGTAGATCATGCCGCTGAG
The DNA here is from genome assembly GCA_008086715.1 of Sitobion miscanthi. NCBI lineage: Eukaryota > Metazoa > Arthropoda > Insecta > Hemiptera > Aphididae > Sitobion > Sitobion miscanthi. The sequence goes on from CM017798.1 coordinate 38,304,449, forward strand.
TGGTTCAAGAACTGGTGCCTCAAAATCAACGAACTAAAAACCGTCGCACTACTTTTCGGATACAAAAGTACTAAAAGTATACCAAAAATAAAAATGAATGGTGTCCCAATAAAATAGTCGGTAAATGTGAAATACCTTGGTGGAACACTAAATAGACGCCCTGAACACAGCATATTAACACCACCATACAAAATGCCACCGTGGTGAGGGGTCTATTATATCTTCTACTCAACAAGAAAATCCCAATCACCCTTAAAACTAAAATCCTTATTCTTAAAATGTATGTCATACACTCATACCTATACTAATATTCGATGGGGCAGCTTGTGCACCCCTTGTATCCAAGACTCAATGGACAATACTTGAAGCAGTCCAAAAAATTGACCTCCACATCATTGTGGACAGTCCCACGTTTGTTCGGAATGATAACCTACGCAGGTCTGCAGGTCTAAAACAATCCAAGAAACCATCACTAACCAGGTGACTGCGATGTTTCACAAGAACTCATACTCAAATGTTCCATCACATAAGATTCCTCGGCCAAAAACCCAGCTAAATATGATTTAAAACGCCAAAGCAACGCCCGATTCTATAGGTATCAATAAACTTGTAAAAAAAAAAAAAAACCAAAAACAAATAAACAAAAAATCATTGGCAAAAATTCGATTACAAACCCAATCATACAGAGATTCGGCAAAACAACAACGACGACATAAGAAAAAGTGCTCTTTCAAATGTCGTCCAAAGCGAACAACCAGAGACCCCGGTTCGACACGACTACGAACCGCCCGAGCAGTGCCGACCGCCTACTTGCTTAAGTAACGCTGAACCTGTCACACCGAAGTCCGTTGCCTGACGACCGTCGCATCACGGAGATTTACCGCTCGACTACCTGTCAGAGTACCTATAGTACCAGTGGCGCAAATAGGAAAAATGTTTTGAGGGGGGGGGGGGGCTCAAGCACCAAAACATTTTTTTAAATCATGGTATACATTATTTTTGAGAGGGCTAAACTCACTCTCTCTATTCGCGCCACTGCCTAGTACAGAGCGGCATACCATAAGTCCGCCAGCCGGAGACCTTTCGGCGTACCAAGAGCTCCTACGAGTGCTGCCGAGCCATAGATCGCTGTCGACAATTTATTGTAACGGCTTCAGAAACGCCTGTCAATAACGGAAAAAGACATCGAGAGCCGACCCGAGTGCCATGGGCTTAGGACGAAAACGCGCCGAAAACCATCATCGTAGCGGTCGCACGGATGACCGTTACCCCGCTAACCCTACCCGGCCACTTGCATAAGTACCGCCGTTACCGAGTTCGATTCATCGGACAGTTTCCTCTTGCTGAAGCCACGTGCTGCCGATGGTCAACTACTGTTGCCCACCCTTAAACAACATACTTTACGTAGGACACACCTTAGTATCGGTCGCTTCAAAGCACCACCATAAGCATAAGCTTGGCCGACGCACCTACTGTGCTTACTGTCCCTATTATTAGGGATTAAGTATTAAATACGTCTTCTTATTTCACAAGGCAGAAGGTCACCACAGTCCTTACTGTTTCAATATATACCTACTAATAATATCACGGCACACTATACCACCTTGTACCCATGTGAGTAAAATCAGTTGACTAACAATACTCTGCATATTATATTAACCATTGCAGTAAATCGAATTTTATAAAACGTTTATTTACAATATTCCTACCTAATGCACAATATTTATCATATTATGTTCGTTCTATAATTATACACAATGGACTATGAGATGTACATATGAGCTGAGTGCTTTACACTGATTGGTATGTGTATTCTACCCACATTTTAATCAAAAAATATGGCGGTGAATATATTTTATTTGGTTTATATTGAAACGAGTTTATCATAATAAAATATTACCATATCATTTAAGTGTTGATTAATCCACCGTTTCGGAATGGACTTCTGAGTTATTAACATCACTTTTAACGCGAATCGTTTATTATACTATACAGATGGGTTTTAACGGCACGTTATATTACTATGCTTTTATGTATGTGCAAATGGATTTTTTTTGTTCTGCATAAGAAAAGCCATATCGTAGGAAAACCTTTTACTAATACAATTTTATGTCAATTTTTTTTAAAACGCTTTATAGAGGTAGGTACTAGATGACATATATTTCATGGTACTATTTATTATGTTCCGTAATATTCGGACGTTTAGCTCATGTTTCAAATAAATTATTTTTGCTACCCTTAGCCCACGTAAACTGCTTTTTACTCCTTTGACTTATTACGCAATCGTAACATTTGGTTTGTTCAGAGTAAATAATTTCTGACACACTCCACGCTTGCATATAGTTTTCTCCCATGTGGGTGGCACTACTCACGCGCCTCATTAATTTGTAATTATGAAATTAATATGGTTTTTAGCACAACGAACATAAAAAACTACCGCTTTCCCAAGTGTAAGATTCCATTACGATATAATCATAATTCAATGTAAAAGAAAAATATAAATTTACTTATCTAGAGTAAAAGCATTATACATTCACATTTTGACTACGATCACTTAAGTTATGCTTTGTATGTTGAAATTGTATATTTTTACACTATAAATTATAATATTTTATCACCATCATAATATTAAATGCCTAAAATAGAAAATTGTTGTTTAATTTACTATAGTTAATAAAAACTTAATTATTATTTTCTAAAAATAACATTATGTCTGATCTCTGAAAAAAAACATATTAAAGAAATAAACGTAGCATGCTACTCGATATATTGTACTTTGAAGAAAATGTATGAAATATAAATATGTATTAATAAGTTACCATTAATTGTATATACCTAGAGTGTGAATTAGGCAATTTTTTTTTATTTTATTTGTTTCTATGGTGATATACAAAGCATTACGCAAAATCGGTTATAAAATAAATAAATATATATATATATATATATAAATTTATGTACTCACTTCAAAAACATATTTATGTAAAAACAAAAAAATATTGCAAATATTATAATATTTTGTACCGTAGAAAACAAAACAGTAATATACAATATAAATATAACGTAATTATTATCAATATTAATTAAATTTTCATTATACCTACTCGTTGGTAAATTTATTTAAATTGTATTGCTAAAGTGCTAACCAAATTATAATAAACCATGCTTCACCTGTCACCGAACTCGAATGATTATTGAGCTAATTAATTATCAAAATATCAGAACAAAAATGGTGAACTTCAGCTAACGTTTTAATAATTATCCATTATATCCATTGTAAAATAATCAAATATTTTCATTTTGCATAAATGACAAATAGTTTTTAGTTTTCATACATTCAAATATAATTTTACTAGCCTTCAGCTAATATAAAGAACATTCTTAATTGTTGTAAACAATTTCTGATAATAAAAATAATATTACCATTTTTTGGAATATTTATTGAATTTTATTAAATTTTAGTTCATTTGATGAGAAGGTTTTACAATATAAACCATATTTACATAAATAACAAATCGATAGATTGGAATGATGAAGAAAAGTTATAAGTATAACTAGGCGTATATCTTGATAAAAAAAACTCTTATATCAATAATAAATCGTTTTAAAAAATGGTCTTAGAAAATTATAAAGTTGGTAGAATCACATCGTTCACATCCGACCAGCCAATATTTATATTACAATTCCCAATAACGGTTAACTATTCAGTTCAAATTCACTCGTTTAGCCATAGTAGGTTATTAACATTGAGGTTGGAAATTAATTGATTCAATAAATTAAATATTTTTAAGATAAATTAATAGTTGTTGTTTATATCGATGTGTCAAATTAGAGATACATGGTGAAATCTATAATGATGCTTAATTGTGTACAAAGGATTACTAGAGACAACCGCGTAAGTAAGCAACCTATGTCGAATGTGACGGTAGATATTTAAGACAGTGTCCGTTTGACCTTTACGTATTCTATAAAAATATTTTGTTTATTTTTAAAATATAAACTAATTTCAAGCATACTTATGTAGGTCGGGTAAGAGTATCATATTTTTCCAGAAGGGGAGAGTGGGTAAAAACGTATTTGAATCTAAAATAAAGCCATAAAAATAAATGAGAAAAGTAGAAAAATGGAATGGTATTCTATTTTGAACAAATACGACACCGAAAACAAATTACACTTGTAACGTGGAAATGGAAATTCGTACTCTAGGCCTGAACAAAGTGGAATTCACTTGGCTATATTTGTGTAAAAAATATAGGGAAGGAAATAGTCAAAAACTGCTTCAGACATTTTAAATAGTTTTTGTTAATATTTCCTTATGTTTAAAAAAAACTGGAGAAATATTGATGTGTAATCGATTTGTAATACACTATGATAATGTGATACACCATATATATACACTAAAAAATTTTTAGGCACTAATAAAAATAATTCCACAAAAATTAACAACAAAAAGGCAACCAAAGTAAAATTTTTAATTAATTTTCAACTCTTATGAATCTAGAAATAACGAAAATTTGGAATAGTGTACACTATTAGTATTGTCAAAAGTCCATAGTTTGGTCTAAATTTAAACTATGATTAGGTTTGTTTTCCTATTAGGTATTCTATGTTATTTATTATAATTTCATTCGTAATAATTATAGTTTTTACTTATTATTATCTGTGTTTAAAAGAAAATCAATACTTGTACAATGTGCATACTGTTTGTTATTCGCAAATACCTATGGTTTATATTTTAAGACAATTTTAGCATAGGTAATAAAAATTATTACGATTGTAATTATAATTATTAATAGTTTGGTACTTTTAGTGTGATGGATTAACAACTTTTATAAAGCTCCAAAAATATGTTGTCTCGTCATTGTTTTCGAACTAAAAAACAAATGCATCATGTTTATTATTTAGTTGTTTTAAAATAATATCTGTATACCATTCATTATAATGTATTCCATAAACAAAAATCTGATAGCAAGTTTTTTTATTTTTTTTAGAGCACACTATCAGTAATTTGAAATTAGGGGTACTACCAAAATGTAAGTACGGTCTAAAAGTCGAGGGACGGATAAAATATTAGCAATTATGTTCATACACGATTATATGACGAAACGCAAAACAAAATATATTTATTTTAATAAATTTAGAAACACTGTAATGTCATAACAATAATATGTTAATATAAAATGTATATATATATATTGTGTATGCTATCTTTGATTACCCTAGCTATAAAAATAAAAATAACAGTTTTATTGCTCTAAATAATTTAAACTAACCTTATACATTTGTAGAAACAAAGGAAATATACTGTTGAAACATACATTACAATCAGTCGAAAAAACAAAATAATTGAATTCGATAAATTAGATTTTTTTTTTATTCAAAGAGATAGCAGTCGTTGTTTAAAAAGAATAAATATATATGTATTGGAGCTCAAGCCATTCTAATTAAATGTTCAGGTTTCGCAGAAATAACTGTATTTTTCTCCCTAATTGAGGTGAAATACGAAACATTTAGTGTAAAAACGGATTAGAAACCAGAAGACGGCGAAGGTTTAAATGACAGTTTGATAAAAATAAAAGTAAACAAACTAGGACTAAAGCCTCTCTGGATCTCAATAACAGTTAGAGTAGTGTGTCTTACTTCACACGGAACCATATAATACCAATTAAAAGAATAGATGCGTCTTAAATCAGATTTTCTGATAAATGAGAAAATAGAGACAATATTTTAAAACTATTTCTGGATGTCTATCGAAAGTTTAATGAATTACTATGCAAACTTATTCAACTACTTACACATTTAAAACATTATAAACGTCTATAACGCCGATGTTATTACTATCGTGAATGCGACTCTATAGTAGTCTGTTCATATTTTTAACTTATGCACAATAATTGTCTATTAGGCAACAACTCTTTCTGACCAGAATACTTCACACTTAATTTGTTTTACAATACCAACTTAAGTTTGTATGTTATAGTGTTGTACTTATTATATTATATTTTTTATTTAATAATATACTTATGATTGATTATTATTGTTCGGGCCAGACAGCACTAGAACGCGCCCGGCCTATCAGATTATGGCTCCTACCGCGCATGCGTTGCTATCACCGCTATGTTCATCGCCGTCCTCGCGCACGCTCGGTGCCCGGACGAAACGTGTTGTTGACCGTTAACCGTTTCCGCGATCGAAATAATTCGAATTGGTTCAGTCGTTCCGTGTTCGCATCGTAAATTATAGTGTACGTCCTGTTAATCTCGTGGGTTCGTCGTAATGTTTCTACGTCGTGTTTTTGGATGCGTAATTTAATGCGTATGGTCGTCGTCATTCTTCACGCGCGATATTATGAGCCGTTGTTACATTCCTTTTCTCTAATATCGACGCTGTGGTAAAGTCGCGGACTCACGATTCACGAAGCTGCTTGATCTTAACGTACACTTGTTCGTCACCGCCGTGTGTTGTGTCGTCGCAATTGGCGTTTCGTTTGCGCGCGTACGCCTCGTCCTTTCCTGTTGTATTTATGGTTTTACCTATCCGCCGCATTGTTGTAGCTGTCACTTGTACGGATAAAGGGCTCGTCCATCAGGATCTCATTTTCTACACCTTGTCAAAATCCACCGAGTGAGCGAGTTTGGATGTACTAGTCAACGGAAAGGTACGTCGTGTGGAGCAAGGTGTCCAGTCAGCTGCCAGGTCAGACGTATCACACCTTATTATTATTATTTTGTTAAAATGATGATTGTTATCCTCGTCGTGCGTATTTATTGTGTATTATTTTTTTTGTATTATCAATCATTGTCGTGACTGATATTATTATTATAATTAATCTATTGTAATTGCGCTAGGACTAACAGAGCATTTAAGACGCTCTCTTGTTACAGTTTTCGTTAAGCTTATATAAGCGCAATATATTTATACAGTCCACTTTATAAAACTGTCTATAGTCTGTCTCACGAGAAAACGGAACCGGCGGCCGACCAAAACTCGTTCGCTGCCGCGCATCCCCCACCAATTATCCGTTGTAAGCGTGATCACGTGGTTGTCCACTCACCAATCGAATCAGTCTACATGCGCGAAACGGTCCCGTTCTTTCGTGAGACAGACTATAGTTGTTTTTATTTGTTTTGTTTCATCAATTTGATAGTAGTATAGTACCCAGCGTTACGAATAAACTAGTCGAGATACAACCGTATTCGTTTGAATCGGCTATCGCGGCTACACAATTATTGTTATCACTGTTGATCCAAAAGCCCAGAAAAGCTATATTGTTGCAAGGTTCTCATTAATATTATTATAATTATTTGTGAATTTTTATTATTTTATTGTCATTCAACAAGCCAGCCACGTATACCCAGAATACTATTACTAAAATTTCGAGCCTAAGAATATGCACAAACGCCTACTTACATAATAATATAATATACAAACATACACAAATCCACTCACGTAGCTCATCAATATTTGTCCAGCAATTCCGACCACGGGAGCTGCTGATTGAGCTACACACACCAATCACGCACAATAATCCATAGTCCGCACACTGACGATATTATAATACGGAAGGTATGTGTAGTGATACAAAGTTGTAGTTGGGTTTGCTAGCAAGGCACAAGTTCTATTATTACTATACTTGTGCGACGCTATCGACTTTGCGACTAGTAAATATTTGGTGAATTCACTTCTTCGATATAATTGGTCTGCGAATCAACAGGATCACTATCGACATTTTCTATTTAAACACATATTGTTTATTATAATAATTTATTACATCATGTTTAAATAAAATACACGAGTGGGCCGGGGGTTTACGTATAATTGCTGATACAATATCAATGATCATGTCTGGTAATCAATTACTGATTGTGCGTGCCATTACGAACAGACCATACAACCGTTTTTCTGCATGGTGTGTATTACTGTGAGCACTGAACTAAATATATAATTTACATGAATTACAATATTATATTAAGCACAGTGGGTCGTGGGTGTAAGCAGCTCAATCAGCAGAAGTGGCTGGGAAAGTACTGACGAGCCATTATGTGACTGAATTGTATACGTGCATGTATATAATACTACATGTTATGTGTATACTATTGTAATATATAATATAGAAGGGGAACAATAGTATTACAGTAATAATTATAGGATCATGGTAATATAAATTGCTTAAAATTTGACAAAATCGTTTGACAATTTTACTGTGTGTAGATTTGAATTAATAGTGGAAAGATTCAAGTTTCAACAATATTACATTTTGAAAAATAATAAAATAGAAAATTGGATAAATTTTGTTTTTTTTCCGATTATTTTGAAATGTCTCAAGAATAGGTAATTACTTTTGACCACCTAAATAAACTATTTTGATCCAATTAGCTACCAAAAATCACGATTATCTAATAACTCTCTATTACGTATTAAGAAGTTTTTTTTTTAAATTTATTTTAATAATTTACTTTATTTTAGTATTATTATTGTTAAAATGTATTATTATTATTAAATAATAGGTAACTATTTTATTTTTTTCTGAAAAAATTATTTGACGTATATTTATAAAGTTTGAATTAGCCGATTTAGGTACTTACAATTCAAATCTAGTATATTGAATACATACAAATCTAATACACAGAGTATATTATTACATATACAGAAACTATAAACTCATCAAATATGTACTATAATTTGAGACATATTAATACAGTATTTAATACAAATATATATATATATATATATACTTACATATCTTCGGGGACTAATTAGTGAATTAACATATTATATTTGTATTAAGTTTATGCATAGATAATATTGATATATTATTATACCAGTTAATCGTAATATCACTGTTGAGTACCAACTTGTAGTATTAAATCGATATGGTCCACACAATGAAAAAACATGTACGCAACATTTCTATCTAGATGAATTAGTCGAAATCATACAGTATAATATAATTATTCATCTAAGATAATCCATCAGATAACTTATAATTCTGGTCATTATTTAGAGAAGAAGATTAACTAATTAGGTATATTAATATTAAATTTAGATAATTTTTCTTGTTAACGCTCAACAATGGCGTACGCCACATGCATTTTCATATTATTTCGTTCTTTGTTCATATAATCAAACTACCGAATTTCGTATATGCGTTTTTCGTAAAATTATGACTTAATCTATAATTATAACTACTGTCAAACGAGACGAATCAACAATATTATTATCATTTCAGTTATAAACTGAATCCGATACACGACTCTAAACTTGATATTTTTCGGTCATAACATATTTATATTAGTGAAATAGATGAGTAGTTCTAAAACATTTATACAATATACCTATTGTTATATTAGTATATGGAAACAATTTTTCTCTTTGCACGTGATTCACCGCGATGCCATCTTGTCTTGACGTTATATCATTATTTATTTTTTTTTATAATTCTGTTATAGCGTGATGCACCCAGGTTTGAACTTTTTTCGGTTTTGGGTGTACGGTACTCTTTTGACACTAGAGCGACGTTACTAAAACTAAGTGGATTAGCATGTACGTATTTCTATAATAGTGGTCAGTTGCTCGGACTCGAACCCACTAAAAAGTAAATATTAAATGCAAAAAAAAAAAAAAATAATAATGTAGAATTTTGAAGTTAAAATAATAATTTTTAACATATTATTCTGCGAACACGATTTTGGTGACCGCATACATTACAGTGGGAAAAGTTATTTTATTAAAACTGTTTTATGAGTGATTATAAATTAGATTCAAATATTGTCATAAACATATTATTTTACTATGATATTATAATATTCATACATTCACGTTATCTAAAATTACAATCAGTCATTATGGTTAATTATACACATTTGTTCTATTATGAATTATTTGCGGTAATTTATAATACACAATTTTTATAACATACTCGAAAAAATTTACCCACGATATTGGTGTAGCTATATTGCCTATACAAGGCGCCGTGTGATCAAAATTGTATTGTTAAATATTTTAGTCTTTATAAAAAAAAAAACACTCACGTCAATAGCCTGCATTAAATTAGTATATTATATGTCATGAGTGTTATATTAAACACAACTATATGTATTGAATCATATAAGGCTAAAGATTTTACCAACTATCATTATTTTATCATCATTTATTATAATACGCCTATATTAAAGATGAATTTTTGGTACACATTATACATACAATATATATTATAGTATATACTATATAGAATGCATCGTTTTAGCAAGTATCTTAATATTTAGAATACATTCAGAATAAATTTCATTCTTAGATAGAATAACACTGAAGACAGTACATATTTATTATTATTATATGTAATTTAGGTCCTAGTGAAACTTTCATAATTCGATATTTCAGACATTTTACAAAATTGAAACATAACATCTGCTGTTGTATGTTGTTAAAAGAAATGACTGATATTAAAATAGACAGCTATCTCTCCTCATTCCAGCCATAATAATGTTAAAACAAATTTATGATTTCCTATTAAACTGATGATCTTAATACTTGGACTCTCTTAGTCTTAGGTATTGTTTTTTTTAAACGATAATAAAAACTTATTTTATCGATTACACGTATCTATTAATAATAAAATTAATTATTTAAATTTCAATATTTTTTGCTTAAGCCAAATCACGATTGAACTATTTAAAAAAGTAAAATCTATATAAAAGTTAACTTTAAATATTTGTAAAGCTATACATTTTTTGAAAATATATAATTTGTTATATATATGATATATTTAATATTGATAAAAATTGAATTTAAGGCTTTGAAGTGTGATTCAAGTTCATGTAAAAAAAACCATTGTCATTATGCATCCATTACATTTATTATCCAATAATTTAAATTAAATCATACAAAATATATCAAATAATATATTATCTATAAGTTAAAATGAATCTGAGCTGTATTAAATAACTTTTGACTCGTTGAAAAAACTGATTGCTTAATCTAACATTCAATCATTTTCATGGACTAACCTATTTGTGAAATATTAAAACTAAGAAATATAATTTTATTATTTTTAATTCATATGCTATGCGTTTAGTTTCAGAATGTAAGTGAATTGTGTTTCAACCTTGGTTCACGGGTCTAGTTAAAATAATAATTGTTGAAATTATTTGAAACCACGAATGCTTATTATATTTATTATATCATTATATCTATTTTTAAAATTTCAAGCGTTTAAAAGTTATTATAAACTCAAATTTAAGCGGTAATAGAAAACGTTTTAATATTTTAGCAAAGTTAATTAGTTCATTACAAAATAATATGTTCATTTATAAATGGGTAAATCAATATTAACACGGATACATCTTATCTCAGATTAACTCTATTTACGTTTTACGAGGTTAATTATTTGTATGTAATAATTTAATATGATAATTATAATACATACTTTTAGAAACGTTGGATTTATTTTATGTTAAACGCTATTCTTAGGTTATCAACTTTTTTTATTAAAAATTAAAGACTTCAATTATTTCAGTGATTAAATTTATAATTTATACATAATAATAATATTAATAATATCTTTTTGCAATCGAGATGAATTGAAAAACGTGTTGTTTTAGTAGAATGTCCCAAGTTGTTAAACAAATTCCTACTTTTTAATGTTATAAGATATGATTAAAAGTCGAAAAATTAAATTAAATTTTACAAATTATCATCAAGTCTTTACGAACAGTTTAAAGGCATTTTTAATAAACTTTTTTAATTTGTAAAACTTTTATTTGGTTTATATAAAATGCGTTTAGTTGTTCTATAAAGTATACCTATACAAATGAGAATAAACTTTATTATTTCTTGATATCGGTACTTCGAAATTTATGTTTTAAACATTTAATTTCAATCTTTCACATACCTATTTAAGCAGTTTTGGTTGTGGCGTTGAGTGATATTTCGAGTTTATCAGTATTTTAATACTGACATCGTATATATTATGTGGAAATGTACCGCTATAATAGTCTACACTTTTTAAAAGTTTAATTTATAATGAAACTACATTCAATTATTATTATATATTATAAGAAATTAAATGTAAACAATTTACTATTGAATGATTGAATTTCGATGACTAATTTATAATTAATAAAGTATAAGTTAACAATCTGACAATCTATCAAGTATGGATACAAAATTACTGAATTACTAAAATATATTATCTACTTACTATTTGTTTTTATTTTTCGTATCTAATAATATGTTTATTTATGTTTTTAATTAATAAAAATAAATATTATAAATTGAATAATGTCAAGTTATTTATTTAATTTAACTCCGTACATTTCGGTGTATAATTTTTTTCATTATCTTGATGCGGACTTCACTTTATAGTATAGAAAAATGCAATTTATAAAATATAGTGTACCTTGGTCAAAACGTTATATTTCCATACCACTTTATTTCATAATATTCACTAATTCTAATTGTATATCATATATTAAATTTATTTAAATGCATTGATAAATAAAGTTGAAATGTTATATTCCTCAATCTTATTTTTGAATCAATCAAGGACTACAAAAATAAAGGTAAATTAATTCTTTTTCAGATTTAACATATTTTGTGAATGTTTTCTTCTTTTTTTCTTCTTCTTCTTCCGGTAGTCGGCCACTAGGAACATCTTGTCAAACATAAGAACTTCTAGCCATTTCTATCGGTTCTTCTCTCCTTCTAGTCTGATCTTCCACTGAATTCTTCAACGTCTTTTAAAAAAAGCCATCCCATCTTAAACGGGGTCTTTCTAAAGGTATCTTTCCCAATTTATTATTTTCCAATACAACACGTGGTAAGGGAATGCGGGTCTTATCAACAAATAATATTTACAAAAACTCTGATAAAATGCGTTATTTCCCAAAATAATATTTTGAAAAACGATTTTTTAGTATGTCTGAAAACACATTTACAAAAAATAAAATTAATATAAATTTTTTTTTGGAAATTGTTAAGATTCGTCTTTTTATTTTAAAAGATATATAAATATTAAAATGTAGTGGGTAAATGAGCTTCAAGTTAAAATACAAAAACTATTTTCCTGAGAACTGTAATTGTGTCAATACCACGTTTGACGTGCACAGAGATCTGTTATATTCATGTATCTCATAATGTATAGGTATTTGTAAATAAATTACTTACAGATTGTAATTATTCAAAAATAAAGATTATTTCAAATTAAAAAAAAAAGAGTTAATAGGTATATTTTATTTTTATAGTACGCAATCAAATTAATTTTATATAAACTAAAAATTAGTAAAAAACAAAATAAAATAATAAACAATTATACAGTTTACTTTAAAAAAATATGGATTTTGTGTTATTATCAATAATAAAATCCATTAAATGTATAAATACCCTGTCCATTATCGAGCATTATACTGTATTAATATTTTTTTCAAAATGTCAAAAACGATTAAAATTAATTGATTTTCAATATTTTTTTCCATACCTATATTATACTGCCATACGCAGTCAATATTTTTAATTTACTCTATAACCAATCGTCGTACGGTCATTTTATATTATTATAGGAATCATCAACTAGACCGTTGCAATACGTCTTGTTAAAGTATCATAGATACAGCAAATTCACTAAATAGGCGTGGGTTACTATTAATCGGTGAACAACAGTCCTCAATTGAGCACATTTAACTTTACACATTTGCACAAAAATATGATATATAAATACACACACACACACACACATAATGAACTCATTATTCCATTTATGCATGCATATCATTTTTATCATTGCGAAATGAGAAATGGCCCTGCGTGGGTATTTGTAAAAATGGTTAGATATTTTTGATATTCAGAGCGCCACCAAAGTACCAAACAATCAATAATTATTTTCATGTTACTTTTTGTCTACTCAGCATAGTTATAGTAAAGATTATTTTCGTGGTACCACAACCAGTTTTTAATTTTCAGGTAAAAATTGGGGTTATGACTAAAATAATCATAATATAGGTACATGCCGATTATTGGTTATTGATTTCTAACGAATGCATTCATGAAAACTGGAATTATATGTACATATAACGAAAAGTCACATGCTTGAGAGATTTAATTGAAATATCTTAATGTTTCGTTTATTGTTCTGGGCGTAAACATAAAAAGAGGAAATAAAAGTACAAATATAGAACTTAAAAACCAACAAGAGTCCAGGTGAAGACTGCTTCCAAGCCGAGCTTCTATAAAAAGGGGGATAAGAGATGACCGAATGGATTTGGCTACCAATTAAAAATGTATGGATTACAGAAGAGTTTCTGAAGAATGAAAACTACTTTAATCTGTACAATACACGAAAAAGGAGATGTACTGTAATAGCTAAAGGGGAATAGCCTAGTCGAATGTGGTGTACAATTATTTTCAAACTTCTTCCTAACTAGAATTAATGAAAAATCAAACCAAGCCATTCGAGAATATCAAGGTGGATTCAAACCAGGAAGGTGAACGGTGGACCAATTATTCATTATTAGAAGCTACCTATATAGAAGTGTATAAGAAAACCTAGAATTCAATAACGACATACATACGTTGATCGTTGATTTCAAAAAAGCGTACGATAGTATTCATAGTGAAAGACTCATGAATATTATGAATATGTTTAATTTTTCACAGAAATTGGTCAGCTTAGTTCCAAACAGCATCATAGAAACCATGGTTAAAATTAAAGTCGGGAACATGAAACCAGATCCAGTAGTAGTAAAATCAGTTCTAAAACGTGATGATTTCATGTCACTCATCATCCTAATAAATATTGTTTTGGAAAAAGTAATAAGAGATATGAGAATTGAGACTAAAGAAGAGATAATAATTCTTGACTTTTATGTTAGCTTACTTATGCATACCTGACAATGTAGTGTTGATGGAAATCACAATGTAGTATAAAACTATTATTCAACAAATTTAATGACGCAGCACAGAAAGTAGGACTACACATTAATCAATATAAATCTAATCAATATAAGATTTTAGGAAGGCGAAAATGACCAGTTTGCTTGTTCATAAGTGTTCATAAGATGGTCTTTAAGTCTATATTAGAAAGTTTGTTTTATGATATTATTTCTAAAAAAGTAATTATTTTTATTATTAGTACCTACTACAGTCAGTTGAATTGATTTTATCCGAAAATATTGCATTTGAAAATATCACTGTGTCTATAAAATATAATAATTTAGTACTTTAAAAGTTTCAAGTATCCAATAATACAACAATTATTTTTAAATTACAACGAAATAACTTAAATCATTATGATTCGTTTAAATTTATAATTTCGACCAAATTTAAACTTAAAATATAAAAAATACTGTATGTATATGATATTTAGATTTATTGGTTAAGTATAAAATTCTTATAGAGAAACTTCCGTAGGTCTAAATTATTTGCATGACATGTAAGCAGATATAACAGCCTAATATATTATATTGTCGTGGGTACAGAATTAAGCTGTACAATCGGTAATGGTATAGGTACGATAATAACTAACAAGTTAACGATTAACTCTTCTAGTACCTAACGATATATTTGCGGGACGGGAAAGCTAACCTAACACTATAACATTTGTTCGGGGTGCCGTAGCGGTTATTGTTGTTGTTGCTATTATTATTTAATGATATTCTAATTATCTAATAAACACGTCTGACACCTATTCTGCGAAACAAACACAGTAAATTACTTTAACCTACTTAAACCTACGTAAAACTTGTTCTCTGAATGTTTCAAATATTAATTTACAAATATCAAGAACATAAAAAAAGGTGAGTAAGTGGATGTCGCTCTGCTCTACAGTAGGTAACAAGTGGGTCACTGTAATGGATGGTGTTAAATTTGAATTCAATGATATAATATCATTTTATAAGAAAAACGATTCTGAGCAAAAACGGTCAGTCAGCCTATGATATTTAAGTGGTGCCTTGTTTTCAATTTTCAATCCTTAGCTATAAAAAGTTGAACATTTTATACATTTTTAACTACAAAATAATTATTAAATTTTAAATTTGATAAATTTTGTCAAAAATTGAATTTATATGCTTATAAAAAAAATTGTGCCCATGTATTTTTAATATTTTTCAACTGCTATTGTAACAATATATTAGGATTCTTGCATTCAATTGTCACGTTTTTTACCCAAAAAATACAATTTTATTGATATTTGTAGAAAAAAAAACTAAAATAATTGAAAAATGATAATTTTCGTCAACAGCTCAAAAAGAGTCAAATTATTTTCAAAATTTTATCGTGTAAGCAAATTCTGATAAAGACATTCAGTGAAATTTTCAAGTATACAGTCATACGTTTATTAATTACAACAAAATACATGAGGTATCGAATGAATATCAAATGTTGTAAAAATATGAATTCTAAACGTTCATAAAAATTTAATTTGACTTTCTTGTAGACATTTTTTTGGATACGGATAATCTTGTATAACATTTTTAAATCTTAGATTTAAAAAGAAAAATTTTATGAATTCTCAATTCAAAATAATTTGCTAATTTTCGTGATTTTTCCGTATTTTGTCAAGATTTAAACTTTAAATGCTTATAAATAAAAACTGTGACTAAGGATTTTTAATTTTTTTCATCTGCCATTGAAACAATAACTTAGGAGCATTATATTAAATTTTAAAGCTTTTTTAACTCAACAGATAAAATTATATTGATATTTATAGAAAAAAAAACTAAAAAAAATGGAAACTTAAAATGTCCGTAAACAGCTCAAAATAAGTCAAAATATTTAGAAAATGTTATGGTGTATAGAAAATGCTAATATAAACATTCAATCAAAATTGCATGTATCTACGGTCATTTGTTTTAGAGTTGCATCAAAAACCAAAATCGATTTTCTCGAAAACAGATTTTGCGTAAAAATTCCCGTTTTTCCTTAATTTTTCTTTTATTTTTCACGGCGCTTTTGAAAATTACTGGAAATTTTTACTTTTGACCTCCCAAAGTACCAGCTAGATTCACTTTCCTATCAGAAAAGTTACTGTTAAAGAAAATCCAAGCACTTTTACTGTCCTAAAAGGTGATGACAGACACAAAAAAAAATAAAAAAAAAAACACACATCATTGTAAAATCAATACATTCATCGCTTTGCTCAGAATCTAAAAAGATTTTATGGAACTATGACCATAAATAATGAGCAATATGTCTCGCGATGAATTACGGAGTTCAAATTTAAGACGACGTTTGGAGTTGTAAATTGGTGTGATTTATCAAAGTTACTATTGTAATATCCTACCTATTCACACCGTACATAATAGCTATAAAATAACGTGGAATTAAACCCGTATTAAATTACTTTGTTTATCCCCGTCAGTTTTGAAACGAAAAGGATTGAGGTGATCTCAAATAAAAGATTATTATTATAATTATATTATTTTCGACTTATCCACGCCTTTTTTGTTTATACATTGTCTCACCGCGCCTTTCCAGCATTATGCTTCGTCGAGCTGACAGGAAATAAAGTCATCAGCTTTTGTCTTAAACACATTTTCAAATACCGGTCACATAAATTAGGTGAACCAAAAGGAATATTTTTGGAGAAAAAACCTAAAAATAAAATGAACCGATTCATTCCTGTCGTCGTCACCCGTGAACCATCGTTTGTTATAATATTAAGTCCTTCGCTTTAATTTTATCCATAATTGTGTACACAACAAAGTGCGCCGTCTTGATATCCGCCACTTCCGGAAAATACAAAACTTATGTGGAATAATAATATATTATTATAATGTAATATGCTATGTACAGTTGGCGCGTAAAGGAAATTGGGGACGGCCACGCTGTGGGGTGGTGGCAATTCAATATTTCGGAGTATAATTTGACCATCGGTCATCGGATAATATATATACTGTAAACACACAACCGGACAATTTATCGCCATGTACCTACCCGATACCCATAGTTGCTGTCGAACCGACATTTCGTGTTATCATTCATTTTTTCTCTTATTCGATTTCCATCGACCCCCCGCACCAGAAACGATCGATGGCCCGTCACTCAAAAAATGCAAAATCTGGTTGTGCTTAGGTACATTTGTTACTGCCATACTCGACACATTCACGTAATTGGGTAAACGCACTCGTTCGGCGATACCTGTTCAGTCGTATGTGCAGTACCTCTGTTGACTGTTGTACTTATATAACATGAATCTATAGTGTAATTTAATACCGATAAATTTTAACATTTAGTGTCCAGAGTTCATCGAACAATAAAATGTTATAAGAACGATAACGTCAAGTATAATAATAGGCAGCCTCACAAATAACGCGCAGTGGATCTAAGTGCTTACTATTTTACAAAATAAAATAGTGACAATGTTATTTAGATGATTTGAAATCTTGACAATTTAGTGTCAGACCGTTAACAGATTTTTTTCTGAATTCCAAAAATATTAATTGGTTATCCAGGATAATAAAGAGTCTAGACGATTAAAATTATCGCACAGATTAAAACTGGGTTATCGTCGACCGAAGATCAATCGGACGGGATGCAACTTGTTAATATGCATGCAATAATTATTATTATCTATATAATATACTTCTGCATAAAAAATGGTTCCTCCCCAAAAAAAAAAAAAAATAAATATTTATGCTTGTATTATTTGAAACCTGTTGAATCGTAATCTATATATTTATAACTTTCTATCACGTATTATAAAATTGATTTATTTTTGTACGTATTTTGTTCGCAATAATAGCGAAGTTGTATAATATTGTTAATTTTGTCGACGCGAACGATAATCATTTTAACATTAATTGTTTTTATTTAATAATGATGGAAAATAATTTGTAACCCTTGTTTTAAAAATATTGAAATACCTAATGCTTAGCACAAATACCAGATTTAAACATGAAAAAAAAATTAATTATATTCATAATCAAAAATGCAATATGTAGGTACCTACCTAATTAATTTTGTGATTAATATCGGACCTACTCGTTAAGATTTTTCATTTGGAAAGTATGTATACATGTTATTTTGTTAGTTCGTTAATATACGTAGGTATAATTGATAAATATAGGTACACCGGTTCACCCTTAACAGATAAAGAAACGCGAAATGATACAAATATTATGTGTACGTACCACCTACCGACTCCTGTAATTTGTAAATGTATTTCTAAATTTCTTATTTCTACACGCATCGGTAAATAAAATAACTAGATGTATATTACTATGATATATGTATACGAGTGTTTCCGAACTATGATAATATTTTTCTTATTTTTTTCTCAGCGGTGCAATGAATATATTGATTTTATAATGTGTATTTTTTTTTGTGACTGATGACACTATTACTTCAATATCTTTTCAGGTCAGAAAATTTACCTGTTTGGTACTGTGGGGGGTCAAAAGAGAAAAAAGATCAGTAGATACTTTTGTTCATAATTGGGTTAGGCTTATTTATTAAAAAAGACGAAGATTTCTACTCATAACCAATTTTCAATAAAATCAATTTTCTTACTATGTTATAAATCAAAAACAAACAACTGTAGATTCTTCAAATTCACATTAAATATTTATATTATAATTTTCTATACATGGTGTAATTTAAAGCATATTATGAATCTTTTTGATCTATTTATAGATATTAGAGATCCTGATCTCATTATTTTTTATAATGATTTTGATTACAAAAATGTTCGTTCAGTTAAAAAGGTTAAAATTAAATGAAAGGTTCTTCATAAGTATTCATTGCTGGAATTAAAAAAGAATTGAGCGTAAATGCACAATAATTTTTTACGAGCGTTTGAAGTTTAAATTTTTATGGAATTGGATATTCACTTGAAAATAACGATCTGTTATCAAACGATTTTCTTATTTAATTGTAATTAAAAAAATGAATACCTACTTAAACGAAGAATAACGGTTTTAGTTATTTCGATGTCATTATAAAATATTGTTCGTATGGACTTTTGCGTATCTATATTATTAAATTTTAAATGCAGAATGGCAATTTAAATTTAAAAGTTTTCAGAATTATTTAATTCAATCTACTGTACCTATTACTAATTGTTAAATAAATTACCTTAAGAGGACGTTACACCGACATTTTTATCTTCGTTTTACAAGTGCGTAGCATAGCAAATTTTGCGCTCAGCAAATCACGTTTAACTCTGTCACTTTAAAAATTAGAGTGCATTTACTAACCTCTTATAAAATTTATTAGATTGTTATCTAGGCCTTAGAATCTAGAGCATCTCATAGGCATTTTATTATATTTTAATTTTAAAGCAATATCTGAGTATTATAGAATTTTTAACTGTTTGTATATCTTAAAATACTCATAATTCACTTTAAAATTGAAATATAATAAAAAACCTATAAGATGCCGTAGACAATAATCTTATGTTTAAATTTTATTAGAGGTAAATTCACTCTAATTTTAAACAGAGTTAAACGCGATCTGCGTACAATTTGCTATGTTACCCACTTGCAAAACATAGACGACAAATGTCTGTGTAACGTCCTCTTAATATTAGCAATACATATATCATAAAATAAACTTAGCAATGTTGAATGAATTGTCTTTTCTCAGAATTGTGTTTCGTATGCGATGATTTGTTATTGAATTGAAATCAACTCATAAATTATAGTGACTTACTCAATTGGACACTTACTGTACAGTAGATTGGTTAGGTACCTATTTTCCTACATTTTAAATATATCGTTTTAACTTGCAGATGATTACGATAAAAATAATTGATATACGTAAGTATTTTGTCTGTAATAGTGATAGGACAAAAATATAAAGCTTTTTGTTTATCCACAAGGTGCTTTGAGGCCAAAATATTTTAGATTTCTGATGTATCTCATGTATACTCATGTACTGAACATAAATCGGGTTTTTTTTTTTAATTTTAGATAATTTTGATACTAAAATATTCTGTAGGTTTATTTTGGTAGTACATCTGAAGTCATTTTAGTTTCTGAGTGGAGTAATGAGTGTATTGATTTTACAATAATGTGTGTTTTTTTTGCTTCCGTCACCTTTTAGGGCAGTAAAAATGCCTTGATTTTCTTCATCAGCATCTTTTCTGGTAGGAAAGTGAATTTGGTAAAAAGCATTTTCAATTTGAAAATTGAATATAAGATTTCTCATACGTTTTCCTAACTATTGAACAAAAAAATGTACTGGAAAGTCAAAGTAGTTTTTTATGATAGCTTTTTAAAATAACATTTTTACGACATATTCATCCAATTTTTTCTTATTTTGTTGTAATTCATAATTTAGCAATCGTAAAAACTTAAAATTTTTACCAAATGTTTATTCTATTATTTTCTATATAAATAAACATTTTCTACCTTGTTTATATGAATGATACATTTTCAAAATATTTTGGGTTGTTTTGAGCTATTTATAGAAATGTTGAAATTATTCTAGTTTTTTTTTCTGTATATGTCAATAAAACTTTTTCCCTTGGGTAAACAAGTTTGAAAATTTAACACAAGGTTCCATATAAGTTTTTTTTATAAGCATTTAAAGTTCATATTTTATTTATATAATATTGTGATGTCTGTATAGGTTTTTCATATTTATACAATATCACGTTAAATAAATTTTGTTTTTATATTTAATTTATTTGAATAATATAATACTTAAGAATTTAATGTAATATTTATCTCAAAGGAGTGGTATGTAAGCCACCACTGAACATCTAAATATTCAAATTCCTAGCCAATATAATATTTAATATAATTATGGTAAGTCATATTTACCGATGAATGTTGGTTTTAAAAGTTAGAACAATATGGTAGTAAAGTTATGGTTTTAATTTTTGAAAAGCCATAATATAATACCCTATTGAAACCTTTACTGTGGTAATAATATTATCATTATGAAGTACCTATCTAGATTAAAAAAATATAAATTGTATGCACATCACCACCGCGACCGCCACTGATGCAGTGGATATATTATTAAGCAGCTATCTAATCAGATATATTTTATCTGTATGATTAAAAATTTAATTTGACAAACACGAATATATATGTGGTGTATAATCGTAAACCGTATTACTGTATTATCATTTAGTCCGTCTGAACATTATTGAAATTAAATATAAAATCTATTGAATTGATATTTAATACATACGCGTAATAATTAATACGGAATGTAACGCTTGACGGTTATTGGTTTTTTGTTTTCTCTAAAAGTATTATAATATTATAAACAATTGGGATTTTAAATAATTATTCATAGAATTTTATTCATTATTCGTGTATTTTATATTGACGCAGTTTTTATATTATGACAACCGAGTGTTACACATAATTTGATTATAACGCTTCAATGATAGGTATTAAAAAATCCTTATTAAAATTTAACTACCCACCTATTGATTTTCATGTCATAATGAATGGTAGTTTTTTACGCTTTATGTTACTGATATAGTATTTAACGTGATAAATAATTATGTCACGATGTGTTATTATACGCAACGATTATTATGCATTTGGGAGATTATGTGTTTATTTCTTGTGAAGTTAATAGATATTATTGTTAAAGCCAGATTTATCCAATAAGATAAAATAAACACAAGTTTTCGCGATGAAAACATACATAGTTGTGCCTATTTAAAATAATGTACTGAGTACATTGTTAATATGACATGGATACGTGGGATTACATTAAACAGGATTATGACTCTAATAGTAGCTTATATTTTGCTAACATTTGTGTAATCACTAATCTCTTTTCAGAGCATTGTACATTTGTTTGATGTAAAAACAATTACCTACCAAACATACATTACCTTATATAGTATGTACCTTATGATACATTTCATGGCGTTGATGATATGCTCGCATAATCCTATTGAATATAGGTAATACCATATAATTATAAATCATATAATTTTATTTTTTTGTTAGTTTTTTCCAGTTATAAATGAAACTGAAACGTATCTATACTAGGATTTTCTTATTTTCGATCAACTACATAAAATTTTCCATCATAAAATAGTAGAAACTACCTATCAGAGTTAAAAACTATAGCTATAATCTTTAGCTCAAGATCTGATAAAAAATACAGACACACACACAAATTGTATCATTGTAAGCCAATTATATTTTTGGCATTCCAAAAGAATGCCTTGCTCCATTCGGAATATACAATTAAATTTACTCGAAACATCGTTTGGTTCAATAATAACTGTTTGGATAAAATGATAGAATATTCAGACAACCAAATGTAAGACAATGACGACTAAGTGTCATGAATAGATGTAGGAATACGTAAAAGAATTTATTATAATTTATGACTTTATTGGAACGAGTTATTCTACTTAGTGAGCCTTGGTAGGCTTTTCTCTACCCACACACCTGCCAAATTAAGAGCATACTATAGGGGTTCCTACACCTACGCATATTGTATATGTTCTTTCTAAACAGAAATTAATGACTTATGATTGATACACAAAAATAATATATTTTTCATATAATTTTGCTGCCATATGAATTACAATTATTTTGTTAAATATGTGAGACATGCTATTTAGAATCATGCATTTCAGGTTCTGGATCATGAGCCGTTTTTTGTAAAATACTGAACATTTATAAAAAAAAGGCATATGTTAAAAGTATAATTGGTTCCAGTTCTTAATTTAATGACTATACAAAAGTTTGATATAACTTTTTTAAATGATTCTAAAAAATTATTATTTTACTAAAGTTATTGAATTGCATTTTTTACGATATAACTAGGTACTCATTTTCTCTCGAAGTTACACACAACTACACCCAAAAACCGAGTAGTACTCAGTACCGCAAACTGCCATAGTTGTAGATGGTGTATTATTTCTCTCAAATGTATAATATATACAGTACATACTGGGATTTTATCTTTTCTTTTCTTTACTTTTTTTAATAAAATACGAAATTATATTAGCTGTGACATTTTAGAAAAATTGTGTATATTTCATTAATATATAGTTGTCAGTGATTCATGTAATATAATTACATATTAAATATTATCAGTAAATGTATTAGCTTCAACCGAAAAAGCATGTCAAAAGGATTGGAAGGTTGTATCACATACATATTCAATGTAACTCACATCGTCCTGAGAATTCCTATTGGGACAGGGGGATATTAAAACTGAATTTCTTATACCTAAACTAAAAAGTTTGAATCTAATGTTTGCATTGCACTCCATCCGGTTATTCCATAGAACTTATAGAAATTAATTTTAGTTGACAATGCATTATTTTGTTGATGCATATCGATGTGTATATATATATATACTATACACTATGAAAATAATTTAAATATAAACGTAAAATGGGAGAAATACATTTAGAGTTAAATAGTTATAAGTCATTAAGTCCCAGTATATTATTATAGTAATCAAAATATTTTTACCAAAAACAAAAATATATATAATGTATTAATGTATAAAGCTAATGGCCCCTGCCAGAGCTATAATGACCAATAATAATAATAAAAAAAACGTAAAATGTAATGAGACACCTCAATAAACGACGTCAGACGTACAATATTTTTTTATTATAATATCATGTACGTATTCTACGAACTTATAAGTTAGATAATAATAATAACAATATATTATGATATAATATGAACAATATTATTTTATAATAAATAAAAATTAGAATAATATGTTTAATATAATACATAATGTATTTTTTCAAAAACTAGTTCAACATACCTACTGTATGGTCTATTAATCGAAAAATTAATTACTGGTAGTTATTTATAGTTATATTTTGTACATACATTATAAAATAATTTTAGAAATAGAAGTTGACACACCGCCTACGTTCAGAATCGTTTGTTGTATGCAATGATTTATCATTATAATTATAGTTTAACACATCCATTACATATGACCTAATCAACGGAGAGGTACTCTCAAAACCTATTATCTATATTATATCATAGAAACTTCTCTTATATTTTCATTTTTTTTAACGTTTCTAATGAGAGGAAAATTTTATATTAGTGCAAATTCGGTAGAAACATTTTTACAGTTTAAAATAAAAATTTCATTGGTTCTGAGTGGCACCTATGACAGTTAAGTCTTAGGTATGTAGGTAATACTACGCCTAAACATTGGTAAGTAGTATACACCTAACCTATACATTATGTCCGATACAAAGATAATATATACTGTAGTCTGTAGAGGTATTTATAAATGATAATTAAGCTAAAACTAAATTGTTGTTTTAAATTATAAAATATAATTATTTTGATATAACGGTGACCTATATTCATATAATTAATGTGAGTAACGATAGTTACGAGTACATAAACTGTATAGGAATATATTTTGTCTTTCCGTATAATATTACAATATTGATTACGTCATGCATGTGCACATTGAACATTTATTAATGTATTTAATTTTAAACGTACCTAGTCAAGTATAATTAGTAAATTGACTTGTGAAGTTGTGTAAAACGCAATAAAGGCACTAATTTATATTGAATACAAAATTATTTAAGTAATATTAAAACGTTTTGAAAAATGCAAACAACTTATTTGAATTATATCTCTACATGTTATAATATCATTAAATAGATACACCAGGTGATTCGTTTAACGCACGACACACATAATTCAAAAAATATTAATGTTTATGAAAATATTTTTTTCACATGGTTTAAAGTCGTTACAAAACAACGTTTTTACTAAAAATTATATATTTTTAATCCTTTTATTTTACGTATCACACTATACTCCATTCATCTAAACTTTAAATATACTAATAACTCATTAACTAGTCGTCCTAAATTCGATTTTTATGTATCGAAATAGTTAGAAAAATATTCTTCTTTGAAATATGAAATTAAAACCGTATGTTGTCATTTAAAAAAGTAAAAATACTTAAAAAATATTATGGATAAAAAATATTTAAATTTTAAAAATATAAATATTTTTTAAAAAGTGTCGTTTTAAGGACTAGAAGTTATGTAAATATTTTTTCAAACATTTATACTTTTTGAAATAATGAATGTTCAATGATAAGATTATCATCCGGTATAATCTATCTTAAACCACTTACTTGCTTTCGCTACAACGGTTATTTTTATTGTGACAATTTTATTTTATTACCCTCCATTTTTTCTTTTAACAATGAATTTATCCAAGTTCTGAATTTTGGATTTTTTAAGTATACATAAGACCGTATTTTAAATTATTTACATTATTTATTTTATTGAAGAAAATTAGTATCCTGTGGGCTGTAGTGAATATTGATACAAACTAATATTTTTTGAACAAGACCACCTTTTTCAAACTATGATTTACTGTTAAGCAATTAATGATTTTTTTTTAACGTTGTATATAAATCGAAATTTTAACGAATAGTTATTTATGTACTATAGTGTTTGAGCTACAACCGAGTAGCGATCGTGATGATGATGATTATTATTTTATTTTTGTATTATATTGACGTAGGTAGGTACGTGCAAATGCTATTACTAACCAACTCACATACAAATACGTACACAATATAATATAATTTATCTGTCTTTATGATTTATTTTAAATATCGTGATTGTAGTTATTATATGCGTTATGTTTTTTGTATTTTATAGGACCGTAATGTTCGTCAAGCAGCACGAACCGTCAAGTATAATATTTCTAATTTCCTTAAATGAGTTCTCTCAGTTTATATAATATATTATTAAACAACCACGTCATACTAACCTTAAATCTATTAAGTTGTTATTATTATTTTTTATGAATACGATAAAAAAATATTTCATATTTTACATTATTTTATACACTTGTTCGTCTTCAGTGTCAGTGATGTACACACATTATATAGTAAAGTGCAGGGATCGTCAATTAATATTTTATACCACTTTAGAAATTCAGGAAGTTTTTGGAGTCTATCAAAATGTGATGTAAATGTTTATCTAAAGAAAAGAAAAGAAAAATATTGGTATAAAATCTCATTTAATTCATCAAAAAAAAAATAGAAATAAATTTCTTGTCTGCTTACCTCAGATAAAGTTAATCCACGGGTCTTCTCCGTTTGGTAACTCTTGGCAAAGTGGTAAACTATTTTTTGTGTCTTCGACCATGCCTCATCTGACAAGGTAATCGGCTAAAATAGTCAGATTTTATTTATTATTTTTGTTATAAAAGTTATTGAAGGGAAACTTCTTTACGGGCTACGGAGGGTAGGGACAACAATAAGTCACATAATTCAACGGTCGGGCTTTATGGTTGGGTGGTATTGTGGCAGTGTTGCTAATATTTAAAATGCCACATTCTGTATTAATTTTGTCAAATAAAATTACTGTGTAAAACTGATAAAACCCTCTCAGACGGTCGGGTACAGTTGGGCAAATATAATAATATGATATAAACTGATACATTATATATATGTATATATATATATATACCTATATAAATAATATACAGTCGTATTTTTCTGCATACATTCAGTACCTGTATATCCTTGTTTTATTTTTCTACCCTTTTTGTTAACTCTGTCCATCGTTTTTATGCTATCTTAACCAGTTAACCACAATTTCTCAGCCGAAAGATAGGGGAAAAGCAGTAGGGAATCTGGAATATATCAGAATGAAAGAACGACTATATCTACGCTGGAGAAATACGACACTGAAGGTGGATAGAAAGACAACTGTTTCTATGAAATACCTATACACAATGTTTAAGCTGTTTTATATATTAACCCTTTCCAGACCAATGGGTATGTTTTTATCTGTCATGTATGATAAAATATAACTTTAATTAAAATTATTTACAACTACATATGGAACCATTAAATAATAATAATTTTATATTCTATCAAATTGTACTTACCTTGTTTTTTAGCTGTGGTTAACATTAGGTAGGTACTTGTGTTTTGTCCTATTATTTTTTTTTATCTTATCATTGAATAGAAAAAACCACAACCAACTACTTAGTACTTACCTACTCCAAAAGAATTTTCCCTTCATATGCTCGTATTTTTAATACGACCGAGTTTTTATTCTAATAGCTGTCTAATTGTTCACAGTAATATTATACCATAGGCTCAAAGAGCTGATTGATTATTAACTATTTAATATTTTATTATTGTGAATATACTGCTAACTCTATTAGCAATTTAATTTATTATATTTTATACTAGTTCCAATAGCTTATCATTTATATTATAATGTATAGCTGTTTGTTGAGCCAGAAGAGCTACAGTTGTTCAAACATTTGTTTGAGTAAAAAGGGCAATATTGTATTATATTATTATACATTATTTGGACACAGTTTATCCGCAATAATTATTAAAATTCTGGTTTTGGTATGCCACCAATTTCTTGGTTTGAATCCTATTTTCTGAATGGATATCAATGGGTTAACGTATTTGGTACTAAGATAACTGTTTTTCATGGTTTATCAGGAGTTCCACTGGGTGGCCATTTGCCATTGGAAATTTTACTCTCGTTATTTGTTGGTGGTGCTTCCAGTACCTTGGAATCCATTCATCTTCTCTGTTTCGCTGATGACATGAAATTATTCATGCGCATTGAGTCACAGGAATATTGTGTTCAATTACAAAACGACTTCAATCGTTTTTTTCACTGGTCTAAGTCTATAGGACTTTAATTAAATATAAGTGAATGTATAATGTAATTGAATGTATAGTAGACTTTCAAGAGTGACACTCTCAAATAACATTTTCTTATATCGCAAAAGATACCACTTTACAGTGATCTAATGACTTTGTGCTTGACCTAGGTTTCAAACTAACAAGTTGTCTGGATCCTAGACCTCATATAGATATGGTATGTTGTAAGGCATTGAAATCATTTGGATTTATAATGCGAACGGCTCATTCTTTTAATAACAGATTATTCTTTAAGGTACTCTACTGCGCTTTGGTGCTGAGTATTATAGAATCTAGAGTATGGCAGCGTAATCTAGGATTACAATACAATTAGGGATTATCTCCAAATTGGACATGTGCAGAGACGGTTTCTTAGGTTCACTGGTTCTTTGCTACAAATCTTTCATACGTAACATGATTATAAACCTGTAGCTACAACTTACAAGACTCAGTTTTGATTCTTTGGCCGATCGCCGACATTCACTAAATCTTAAGTTCTTAAAAAAATATTCTATCTGAAAAAACAGACTCATCTATACCCTCCTATCCTTGATTAGTTTTAAGGTACCTCAACGATCTATCCCATATTCTGTCCCTTTTTAAATGCTATTATCCTCCACAAACTATATGTTAAATGGACCTATTAGGCGTATAATGTCCCTTTCCAGCGTGGACCCCGAGTTCTCTTTTTGAATTATTAAATGACATTTGCAAATCTTAGTATACTATACATTTAGTATTGTTATTGTTATTGTATATTATATATAATATATATATGCACTATTTTTAAAGTTTATGTCATACATTTATTGTCAATTACTTATATTTATCTCGCACACTGTACCTACAGCCGAGGTTCGTGACCGGAGTGCAATGAAATAATACACCAGATGCATCACATAAGAATAAAGTAAAGAATAAATATTTGTACAAATTTATTAAATAAAATAAAAATACATGCTTTGAGAGAACAGTTAAATTAAATTATAACTAATGAAACACATTCTAAATTTAGGTAAATTAAAACAGAGGAATCTTCCCAGCATAAACATTGTATAATAAAAAGAGATCAAACCACAAAACCAAAACTTATTAATGTCACAATATTAAAATTAAAATAAACATTTATATAAGTGATACCCACAACCTACTCTGTTGTGAGGGAATATATTATTTATATATCTACATAATTTGGAAGCTTCATTATGGAAAGACCATACTAGTTACAACCAACAATTATAAAAGAGACAATTTTATTATACCTATATACATTATACAGTCTCTACCGCAACTCGTGGAAATTATGGGATATGTTTGTCTTATCAATCGTTGTTATAATTTTCGTCACACATAAACACGACGGTGGACGTATGAAAACGGGAGCTTTAGGCAACTGTTAAGAAATAAATAAAATACATATTATGCATATTTTTTTAGTACACACAATATAATTAATAGAAATTCAAATGTTCATCGAATAATAAAAAGAACCCTACATATATAAATAATGTTTAATTATTCATTATACCAAATAAGTATTTTTTATTATACTATATTATATGAAAGATCTTGACCTTAAATTTTTATCCCAAGTAAATCAATTATATACTTAGGTATATAGAAGGTATATTATAATAATTTGATTTTGTATAAATTAACCACGCATACTTCGGCCGATGGTCTTCAAGTAGGTCAATTTTAAAATAACATTTTTTCTTTGTTTGACTATTTAATTATTTAGTGTATTGAATGCGATTTTTTCGTGTTTGTCAACTGAATAAACCATAAAGAAAACATTATATTATTACCACGTGAGACTTCAATTGTATTATTTTATTACGAAACACAACCTATTGTGACACCACCCGGTTCTTGACACTCGGAAGTCCGGACGTCACATCATAATGTTACAATAATACATTATAAATATTATTGACGTGCAATAAGTATACTTGAAAATGTTTTCGACAGTAATAATAATTTAAATTTTAGACTCATATTTGATCTATTTTTCGGGTGAATAGAATAGTATACTTTATGAATAACTTCAACATTTTTAAGTAAATATTTCGATGATTCAGGGCGTTAACGTCTTTGCTTGTAACGCGTAATAGGTATATTAAAGTATAATAATAGTATAATAGTTTATATTTGACCATATTTATTATATACCTACTACATATTACTATTTTGTGTAACATTTATATGACTTCTAATTCAGTTAGAACAATAATTGAATTGTATATTACTTATAAAGTTAATACATACTATATCTTGTTTTAGTTTACGTCACACCAAAGTTTGTTATTTCTATACATTATACGAGGTCACGTGCAAAATTACATAACCCAATTTACTAAGTACATAGTAAATTATTTTAAAATTAGTTTAGAACTCAAATACATTGAAGAGTTGATTAAAATACATATACGATTTTCTTGAGCGTTTTGTATCATTTGTTTTCTAAAAATAAAATGCAAAATAAGGTTTCACTGTATTAAAAAATTTAACCACAAACAACAGTTGATTTATTTGAAATTAATCGACATTGGTAAATAATTGAAACATAGGTTTACCTAAAAAAATATTGTTTTCATAAAATGTATTATTACAGTTTCCAAATAGTGATACAGTGCGACCGCAACCGAATTGAATACCGATAAAATATATAAATATGTATTGTCACTACCTATTATAGTTGCGTTTGTAGTTTATTAGTTGTAGCTATTGTAGGTCCAAACAAGAGAGACATAAATACCTATCGAAACATCTAATATATATTATATGAACATATTCTTTAGCGGAGCCCCCATATAAATATGTTTGGAAAATTAGCTGGACACCTCCATGAAAAATTTCTAAATACGCCACTGCCAAAGCCTACATACTGTAAACGTGTGATGTGTGTGATGAGTCACTCACCCAAACGAACCCCCCAGCTGGGGTCACATGCGGATGAAAATCTATATAATATGACGATTGAGATAAGTTGTTTACTTAAATTACGATTGGCATTTAGTTGTTCACAACAAAAACAAAATGGTGCTGTTGTTTTTGATTTACCATTAAACATGAACTTCTAGATGCATACACGATGTGAATCACGTTAAAAAATACTTGGAATACCAGCACACCGGTGGATGTCATAATATGTACGACTTGTACCAATCAATATAATTGTACAAACTAGTTCCTAAAACTATTAGATGCACGACACCAATGCAGCATTCTTCTGAAATTTTATACTCCTTAGTATAACGCCTGATCACAAATTGTTTAGTCTTTACGAGCCGTTTAGGCTCCTGGCCACCAAAACTAATCACTCTCAATGCTTCCTATTATAAGCAAGCCTATTGTAAAATAGTTTAGAGCATTTTCAGATAGTTCTAAAGTGTATAGATATTTTGGTTGTAACCTCATGAAAATCGTTTGAAGTAAAAACAAAATAGTGAACAAAGATGTCTCTTTCATGTGATGTGAAATAACTCGGTGTTTTCAGTACCTAATAGGTGTTGTTTTTTTACTTACAAAGAAGCAAGGTGAAATATATAGCATATACAATTGTTATCTTCCGTTTGGCTAGCGAAAAAGCAAACTTTCCTGAAATTCCAGAAAAGATAAAAATAAAACTTTTGAGTTACATTTTTCCCCTTGAAGTAACAGATCGTCCTATCGGTTCACTTTACAATTTCGTATGTTTTGTTAACGTCTGTTGTTATAAACACTTTATCTATGTAATAAAATGTTTATGACATTGAATACTTTCATAGCATTGTCAAATTAAATTATATTTAAAAAAAGCCATTTATTCTGGCTCTAACATAAATATGTTTTTGGGCTGGGTGCAGATATTTTTATTTTCTTACTGATTTTGCATAACGTTTTGTTTTAAAAATGAACAAAACGTAAAAATTACCTAATTCCCACTAGGTATATATACGATTAATTGTTACTAATGTATATGTTCTAATGTGAGTAAATTTTCTTTGAAGTAGTAAATAAACTAACATCGATAGATGAGATTAAAAGTAAAATCATTTATAATAATATACCTATTGGCTATTATTATGAATTGAGTACAAGATGAATCTATGATCACAAGTTTGAAAATTTTATTTTTAAAAGGTTAATTTGTAATGTTATCACTATTCAATTCATAGCAATTTTAACAGTAAAAACTCTAGGTAAATAAACAGTAAAACTTGTTCGGTACAAACAACTTAAGTCAAGAATATTCACTTTTGACTAAATATTATTTAGTAAATACGTTGTTACTTGTAAAATGTAGAGTTTTTTGGTAAAACACTCTAAGTCTTAATATTGATAACGGTTATCTCTTAATGTGGTAATATAGTAGTATTTTCCAGTAGGTCGTTGAATTATTGTTTAGTAAAACTATTTCATGTCTACTAACTGCTTATGATAATACTATTTTTAAATATAAATGTTTGGAAAAGTAAGAATCAGAAGTCAAGTTATGATTTTAAAAATATTTTACAATATACATATTTTCATTGGTACCTACAATATAATGTACAATATGTCAACATATGTTTTTAGCATTTTTTTTTTATATCTTTGTTTAATAGAACTTCAGATCAGTGTTGGGTGGTAGGTAACGTAATGTAAATTACGAATTACTGTTACGAAATTACTTTTGCAGTGGCACTGTAGTAATTTCATTATATCTTATTTAAACTAATGCAATTGTAACGAAATTACTTTTTTAGTAATTTCTATGGAGTAACATAATAGTTTCCACGTTATTAAAATAAGTTATAAATGTAGAGTGTATGACAAAATCAAAATCTAAGATATTCAAGAAAAATTAAAAATCAATAAAATATAATGTATCTACGGTTCTGAAAGTTTTAGATAATAATTAAAAATATAGTTAAAGATCTAAGGAATTAATACTTATAAATTTTGTTCATGTAGAACATTAAGTCATTAACAATGTACATTCATCGTCAATTTATACGTATACTACTGTACCATTTATATAATAGTATACCCTACGTCTTTTAGTCGTTATAATGGACTGATTTTGTTATTCATTTTTGAAAAGTAACTTTATTTGTAACTACCTACTTTTTGAATGAAATAGTAACGTAATGTGATACAAATAATTTCGGGTAACGCAAATTACGTAATTTAAATAACAATATTTAATGTAACATAATGTGACATAATGTTGTACCTATTACTTTTTAAAGGTAATTTACCCAACACTGCTTAAAATATACGTACCGAGTGAAACACAGTATAATTGTATATTATAGTAACTTTAGTAAACTTATTTGATTAAAAATGTTGAAAATAAAACTTTTTAATCCATTGGTTGGTAAATAAAATGTGGTCAAATTATCTTGCTTCTAAATATTTAAATATTGTATCATATAAAAATTAAAAAGATGTGAATATTAATGAGATTGCTTTTTTTATCATTTAAAGCACAATATTCTACCAAATTAATCCTATATAACATTTTATTCTGATACATGTAGTGGTCAAAATAAAAACACATGTGTATCAACATTGTTTATAAAAGCCATTCAAGAACTGCCCAACATACAAATTATTAACCATGCATTTTAGTTGCTGACTATACACATATGGAATTTGTCACATAGATCATACAATGATCAAAAAATCCAAAAATAAAATAATATACTCCATTTTATCATCCCCACGACTGGTATCAACTCGTTTGAGGAACAAAAGAGGCAAACAAGTTTTAAGTAATGGAAATAACTTAATATGACTTTTTTGATTTTTCTAGTTTACTTAAAGGACTTTTAATGATAAATAAAGCAAATACTGTAAGAGAACCGTTTAAACGGTAACCGGTTTCTTTGTTAAATAAATACCATTACTCATTAGTATAAAAACCATTAATTATATATAATATATATATATTATACCTAGTGGGGATTCATTTTATTCGTTTCTGTGGTGATGGACAAAGCGTTAAGCAAAATCGGTCAGAAATTAAAAATATCTGTACCGACCCCAAAAACACATTTATGTTAAAAGAAATACCAAAATACATTTTAGCTAAGATTAATAATTACAGCATAAAAATTAATAACAACATTTTGTTTATTGAACAAATAAAACTATCTCATAATGTATATACGATTCAGCAAAATGAAAGCCTCGAGAGCATTCTAGAAACTTCGTGGACAAAGCAACAATGAAACTTTAGGGGTAATTGTTCAGAACTAAACATGATAATGAGTGATGTAAGAAAAATATCATGTATTCATAAATATTCAATGTACAGGTGATCTCTCATGATAAGGGACCGTATTTTATGAACAATTTTTTTTTAAAAATATTATTTTCAAGTACGTTTTACATCGAAAAAAAAATACTACATCAGTTTAAACACACTCACTCAATTTGAATACAATAACATGAAGTTGAAAATTTCACGAAAGACTCTTACAATATGTTATACTACACGTCGATACATCGTTCAATTATATAATAATATTAGTTTTATTGAATAATATTATAATACTGAACATTTTCATGAATACAAATTATTTCGTTGAAAAATGAATTACGGTATACCCAGCTCAATGGAAGATATAAGTTTAACATTTTAATTAATGGCATATAATTTAAATATATGTTTATTAAACTAATGGGGCATCATTTTGAAAATGGAGTTTGTTAATTAACGTAGAAGTTATATCATAATTTTTTTAATGTGTATAGATGACATTTATTACGAAATAATTAGGTAAACATCAAGTGATATGCTTTTTAATTTGCATTAAAAAATAATTATTATGATTTATGGCATATTATAAATATTTTTGCTATTCGTTATAAACTACTTACTATCAAAATGGGGAAAATTAAATATTTGACCTCCATAAAAATAATTGTAACAATAGTTGTGGGATGTTGGTAGGTACGTTCAATTAAATGTTATTTAGTTAGTTTTTAATTAATTAACACAGAAAAATTTAGATAAATAAAGTAACTAGGTATTAAAAATGACTGTATATTATAATATCCTAATCAACGAGCTTTTATGATTTATGTGATCATTCGTTTTATACAATTATTAATACAATACAGTCATGATAAACATTGCTACAATTTGTGTTTAGGTACTTATAAAAAGCCACATTTAGTTAAATTATTAATATGAGTGTTGTAATTTTTTTTTACAAAACGTTTGTAATTGATGCTATTTCATAGCTTTTTTAGAATGTTTGAGCAATATTGCTTATTTTTATGAACGCAGTTAAATGTATAAAATAAAAATTTAGTTAAATTGATATAGATGAATGATTGTTGATTAACTTGGACAACACACTGCATCAACTTTAAAATTATTTTGGAAAGTGAATACCAACATATAACTATAATTTTTTTTTTTTATTTATTTGAAGTAATCTGCAATCTATATATTATGTTCTTAGTATAATAAGTAGGTTTGATAAGTGACAAGTAAGAATGATATGAATAAAAAGATTAGGGAGATACCCAGGGGTAACACCCTATAAACTATACCTATAAGTACTATAATACAGATGATCTATAGTAGGACAATGTGTAAGCCCTTCTTCTCTAAACATCCTGAGTGCGCGCCTGTACAGATCTATAAAGGTATTAAAAATTAAACGAATATTATACAACTGATTTCATATTAAACACGTAGTTACACTGTTACTTGGGATTAAGTTCTAAATGTAAAATACATTATTTTTTGAGTGGTCCAACGACTACTT
This sequence comes from Sitobion miscanthi, assembly GCA_008086715.1. Lineage (NCBI taxonomy): Eukaryota > Metazoa > Arthropoda > Insecta > Hemiptera > Aphididae > Sitobion > Sitobion miscanthi. The sequence continues at coordinate 38,340,817 of CM017798.1, forward strand.
TCTAAATACAAAGTCCGTACCTATTAGAGAATTAAAAACTTAAATTTTAATTTTGCATATTTTACGTTTTTAACCGAATCGGAATTATAATATAGCAGTATAGCACTCATGAAGTATTTTCGAAATTTAAAAAAATTATTTTTTTAATATTCAACAAGCTTGAATGAAAACCAAAAAATAATAAAAGACAAAATGCAAACAACTTTTTTGTTTTGTGTTCCTTCAAATAATTTGAGTCGTTGTGATACTGCACATTATTATAATAACGTGTAGTGTCGCGATTCGCAACTTATAGTGTTTTATGTTTATAACACAAACCATCACCATGGTCCATGATCAAAGTAATCCAAATTTCATTGTTAGTTCATTTATTAGAATGTGATTGTGTGTGTTTGAGACCGTCCTGTTTACAGTTTCCATGAATTAAACTCATTAAATTTGTTCCATTATTACTACAGCTGCAATACAGCCAACTACGTTCGATTACGCTATTGTTAATTATTATTAGTTAGCAGCTATCACCTATCAGTTTTTAGATTTAAATGCAAAATATTTGAAATTTTGTTAAAAGTATTAATTTAAAACTATTACGTATTAATATTACTTGTAAAAAAATCATTAATTTTGTATGCGTTTCTAAAATATACATTACCTATGTAGGTAGTTTTTTTTTTTACTTTACTTTAATTACCAATATTCGTATTAGTTATTAACATAATATTTACAATAGTAGCAGATAATTAAATAATCAGTGAATACAAAGATAAATATCTATTATATAAGTTTTTATCAAACTTTAGACTTGACTCATGTTGATTAGTTCGATTACGTTGTTTTTCGGATACGAGGTTATAGAGGTCACTTTTTTAGAAGAACCCAATCTCCAATATTGATTTAACTTTGGTAACTTCTGAACAGTATAACATAAAAGGAACAATTTCATCATAATACAGAATAAATTGATTACTAAGAGACGAATTCCAATAGATCCAATAGTTTAATAAAATTAGATTCACTTTGAAGTTATATTAGAAAACGTTTGAGAATTATAAGGAATCGTTTGAACTTCACATTAGTTAAATCAAACGTTAATTTAGTCAAAGTAATTCCCATCAAATTATCCCGTCCCATTAAAAAAAAAAAAATAATATTAACTATATTGTCGTCGTATTGATGTAACATCGAATGATGATGCTTTTATTGTGGTTTATGATATTTTTCAAAGATAAGTACCATAAAATAATATATAACTGTGCTCTCTTAAATCTATGAAAAAAAATCAAAAATATAAATGTTTGGTATGGCTATTGTTTAATTTAATTTAAAATCTTAATAATAATATATTTTTTTTTTTATTTGAGTAAGGCCTCGACGATTGAGGTCATTAGCCTGCAAGGTCGGTAGGGTTGATACTGTTAAAAAACTTGTATGTGTGGCAAGGTTTTTTCACACTACAAACCCGCGGGGTGGTCACCCATCCGGGAACTACAGGCATCGGCCGTTACTTACTCTCAGTCACGTCGCGTGACTGATTGCAGCCAACGCGCCGCGCCACACCACAGTTATTAATTATAATATTATGATGCGAGTATTATTTATATATTATTATTTTTCGGATATTTTAACAATGAAATTTTTGTATGTGTATTAAAATATAGATAAAATTAATTTTTCAGATGTATGTTTTCCATAGGTACAAATAATTAATGTTCTTCAGCGTGTGCATTAGAGTAGGTTTTTCGTATATCATTCTTTTATTTTTACCGAAAATGTGATAATAATATAATATAATTGTTTTAGTTATAAATATAATACGATTATCAGTAACGAAAATAAAACTATTCGATGATCGATACATAATTATAAATGTAAATGGACAGTGGCTCGTAAAGTTTAATCAATAACATATTATTATATATATATATATAAAAAAAAAATGTTTACAGTTAATTTTATACGCGTATAAACTTACGTTTATGACGTATAGAACTAATGGCCCTTGTCACTGAACTTTATGTTAATTCACATTTTCAAAAGTCATGCATAGGGTTGGATACAAATTACTATATACTCAGAAAGCAATTTATTAAGTCCAAACCAAAAGGCGTTACCGATGTCTTTTTGGTGTGCGAAAATGGTACTATTTGATGCGGGTGCGATAATTAAAATAAATATAATATGGGAAACGCATAAACATATCGCAGAATACTTTTGAAATTACAGATGTTAAGTATTCGTGGTGTATAGTTTCGATCAAAGGAAATGCGCTTACGATCGATCAACCGGTGCGACACCGACCCTTCGGTAGAACTATTTCTGTACGAAATATGCGATCACGGTGTATCGTTTCGTCGTCTGTTCGCCTGTTGCCCGTGTACACGAATTACTGCACTCGAAAGTTATATTGTTACGCGGAATAACTCGAACGAAATCTCGTTAATCATATTATCATACTATACTATAGTGTAATGATATTACATTATACAGGCGAGCGGACGTTCTCGGCAAGTTCGTTTCGCTTCTGGAATCGACCGGAAAACGGTATCGTTTCAAACAACGACACTGTGATTTGGGTTCGCTTTTAATTCTCTGTTGATCACAGCTGACCCGGTGCGGCAGCGGCGCCACCGAGTCCTTCAATCATCGGCCGCCGCATGAATAATAATTATTGGTGCACGTTACGCGATACGTTCACCACCGCACGCGCATCGCCCGGGGGTGGGTATTGCGGACACAACCCTTCTGCGTGTACGCCACGACTCGTCACGATTTATGCCCTTGTTTTTGGCGACCTCTGCTGCGCTACCTCACATGTCACCGACGTCGCAGCCGCAGTATATCGATCCCGGCCGGTCGGCTGATCAATTATTTAAGACTGGCGAAGTGAAATATAGAAAATAGAAAAAATTAAACGAAAAGTATTTTTATTTTATTTGTTGTCATTGTTATACCTGCCCATAAGTGCCTGTTATATTGTGTTTCTCCGTCATTCGCCGCCACCGGCACAGCCCAGTTCCATCCCCGTAATTCGGTCTGGTACAACGTCGTGGTTTTCTATATAATATTAGCGTGGTCGAAATGGTTAAATAACTATCAAAACTGACGGGTCGTCACTTCTCGAGGGTGGAAAGCGAAGGGACTTAATATCGCTCTAGACAACAATAATAATATAATATACCTAGACGGGTAATTTTTTCTCGTGTCCCTATTAATAATGCCCGTATTATAACTCTATCGATGCTACTTTTCACTCACCCGAATTCGATTATTTTTTCGTCCGATGTTTATTTATACACGTATATCGATTTTTGGAAAAATTTTCAATTATTTTCGACAACTGTGATTATTTTTTGATATATATAATATGGGAATATTTGTCGTTTTTATCATGACTTTTTTTTACCTTGGTCTTTGTTAGACGTTAGTTGACTAATTGAGTCTCCATCGTTTCACGTAAGCTAACGTCGATTTATTATATATATATATATATACATACATTATAAACCTGTTCATGACTTTAAATATTTAGGTATTAATAAAACATTTATATCCAATTATTTAATAATGTATACTTTTTTTATCTGATTTTATAATTTTATCAACGCATGGTCTACCAATATTCTAGTAAAATATAAATTAAGTCAATATTATAATATATATATTAATATAGAGTATATACAATATTAAATATATTATATTACTGTCACATAGAATTTAATTTTTTTTTTTGGTTGTTTGATACAGTAATATTACTTTACCAATTATTAAAAACGTAAATTTATAGAGCGATTGAGTGAAATTATACTTACGGTTCTTTTAAATAATAATAAAGGTAACTAATAACTATGTCATAATAATAATAATAATAATAGTTAACTTTTTTCTCACGTTTTAATATATATTGTTCTAATAATTTCACGTATATTGTAAAAACATAATATGCCCAGTTGCGTATTTAGGAATTTTGCTAGGGGGTGGATGAAATATATAATAATACACCCATAAATATGTACATTATATACATTTTAACAATCTCCTAACTTGCTACCTACTGTGGTTGGTGTGGATCAAAACGAAATAAGAATTAACACAAATTGTATAGTATACCTAATATCATTTATTATAAATTCATACTAGCGCCAATCCCGTGTTTAATACGATAAACAAAAAAAATAGTTATAATACAAAATCGAGTTTTATATTTTTTTGGATGCTCAGTTCATCTATAACCATATATGGTATGATTATTGTATTGACCGGTGACATGCCAATAAAACCAACACATTCAGTCGGTTCTAATAAACAAAGTATATAATAATTACTAATTTATAATTATATTTCAATATTAAATAGGAAAATTGATAAAATATTTACTTCTTTCATACTATTTATTTGGTAATACTTAATCCTCTTCAAACTTGAAAAACATCGTTCAGGTATAGCAGTTGATACAGGCAAGGACGCAAAGTATAAACAGTTTTCAAGAGGTCATGAATATTTGGATAAAACTTTTTATCACAAACATCTATAGCATAATGTAACCCAGTACAATTTTTTCAGTCACTAACTACACTTCATTCACTAAAAATAAACCTATACCCTATGGTAAATCCACGGTCTTCATGGTAATTTTGTTTTATTTACCGACTGTTTATTGGGTTTATTATAAACACTCATGCATGAAAAATAATTCGCAGAAAAGTAAAAATACAGTACATCATACTACCATTGTGGTGTATGTTTTTGTTGTCCGATAGTCGCATTTGCCGCGAATGATTGTGGCAATTAGTATATCAGAGCGGTACAGTTACTGGCTAGAACATTTAGAAAACAGACATACTTCACATAGGTACTCAAAAGTAATATCATATTGAGAAATACTGAAAATGAGAAAACTAAACTTTCCAAAAAATTTAAAAAAAAAAATGTCAAGGGGGGATCTATCCCCCCCCCCGTAAATACTCCACTTGAGATGACAATGATGAACTTCGTACATTTTTGAGAAGTTTTCAAAATGTTTAAAAAAAATGTTCCCTTCTGCATAATATTATATTTGATGCTTACCTAGTTTTTGTACATTTTACAGATTACCTACTTGAAAAAGAAAAATTGAAATTATTCATAAAATCTCAGTCAAGCGTTAACATAATGTAAATGTTTTTTATTACTCTATATTTAGAATGAATTATTCATAAGAGTTCTTAAAATTTAACTACAAACTTTATTTGAAGTTATTCATCATATTCTTACATAATAATAATAATGATTTACATGATATAGGTGGGTAAGTTATTCAATGAATTAACTACAAACACTTTTAAGTTGATAATTTTAAATATTAAATATTTATATAGTTTATTAAATTCAAGGTTCAGAAAAATCGATGGGTAAGTAGCATGAACAGTAGCTCGCGGAATCAATAGCCAACGTAGTCGTTACAAAATTGACTGTATCGATTACATTATACGTCCTTTCATAACTTATAGTATTAATATCTTGTTATTTCTATTTATACTTTTATCACTAATAATTTATGTACTACTCTTTATTTTGGTTAAATGTATTTAAGTATGTATTTATTTTTATAAATTAAACTATAGAAAAACCATTACCATCTTCCAACCCTATACGCCAACAAAATGATTTTGCCTACCCTACCATCTTCTACGGTCAATCTTTTCACCTATCATATTGGCTACGACAACGCTACCAAAAGTAAACCAGCAAACAGAACTGATAAAATCATGACACATCTATCGGAATTGTTGTCACCCATCTTAACAACAGAAAATCCTAAAACCACAGAATAGATACTCTCCAAAAGTCGTGATAAAGGCTAAAGTACAATCAGTGTTGCATACGGCTACTGTGGTACCACTAAAAAATAACCACAAAAAAAAAAAACTCTGGAAATTTAGTCCCCGACAAAAAACCCCCAAATAAATAACCCCATGAAAAAATAACCACGGAAAAATAACTCTAGGTATATGAAATTTTGTAAATTATAAAAAGGTGGTCACAAGAAAGTATTCCCTTAATGATTAATATTTAATTATTATAATACCATATATTCCTATCATGTTATATGACTATTATTTACTTTTGAGTCAATACCACCTTACCGTAGAAATTACATCGTATATACTCTTGCGAAATTTGATGCAAAATGGCCTGCCTTAAGGAAATTTGTTGATCCTTTTGTACATCGGTGATTTATATTAAATCGTCTTTACATACCTACTGAAAACTGGTTCCTACCCAGACAGAATTTTGTAATGATAATATTATAATAGTATTATAACAACGTTATACTAATATTATTCGTTATTATAATGTTATAATGATATTACTAAACAAAAAATTGCTAGCTGGTGTATAATTGATTTATAACACCATTTTTCGTAGCTAATTTATAAAAATCATTATTTACTACATCTAAAATATTTTGCGGGTCCATTTTACTACGGTCAAAAATGTTTTGGTTATTTTGCAAATCAACCGTATACAATTAAATATACCTATAACTACGTTGGATGACAATATCATACTAAATGTTAGTGAGGCAACATAGCATGGCGGCAATCCTGATACCTCACTCGACTACTTTTTAGTTGTGTGAGGTAATACAAATTATCAACTTGTACAGTACATTTACTTTATCGGTATGCACTAGAATACCAGATAGTATGATTAGATCAAATTAAATAATATCGGCATTACCAACATTTACCAATATCGTTATATAAATGTCGGCATTCACTACCTAGTGAATATTTACAAACAGTACAAATATAATCAATATGCCAAAATTCACCAACGACTTTGGTGTACGACGACTTTGACCGGTGACTGACAGCCCTCCCCAATTGCGGACATTCACAGTAACATATTATGTAACAATGTGACAACACTGTAATAATAGTGCAAAATATTATTTTACTGTCCGGGATGGTAGATTTGAAGACAGTTCATGTATAGAACTTTTGGAGCCGACATTGATTCTAATAAGATATACTCTGGGGGTCATATAATATTGGGTGAAAATTTCATTTTATTTTTAAATTTTTTTTAAACGTGAGCTTCGTAAAATTGATTTGTATTAAACTATGTATTGATTTATTAATTATTTTATTTAATATACTATTCACAATGTATTTGGTATGCAATACTAATGTAAGACTAACGATAAAAAATGTTCCATTTTTTTTAATAATGAACCCCAACCCCCCAATCACCCATGAAATATTTCTGTATACGTACCTGTTTATTACTCTGTTATCTAGATTTTTAATCATAAATATTATATTTGCAAGGTTTAATAATTTACAGGAGGTAATAAATTAAATATTGAATTATATAATATAATACTATGATATATATGTTTTTTAAAAGTGTGGTAACTCCACAAATTATTGTTATCGGAAAATTTTTCATAAATGCAATAAATCTAATTTACTTTTTCAACTTAATGAATTTCAGTTTCTTGTAATGTATTATGTTTATAGAAAATATATTTGAATAGTACTTGACCATGTTCGTGGGATATTCCTCTTTTACTAACCACAATATTGTAAAATATATTAGATATGAATTGAGAAATTAAAGTACTCAAAGTCATAACTAACCCTAAAATCATACATTGTACTGAATTGGTTGAATTTACTTTCATTATTCATTCGGTACAAGACGGTGTTCATAAGTTCAAAATGAAACACTAATATTGATTAACAAAAATATTTTAAATAAGATTTCGTCAAATCACAATGTTTTTTTACAATAGTATTAAGGAAAATTTCAATGATTTAAGATATTTATTTACACTCAACAATTATATTGGATTAGTTGGACAAAATAGTTTTAATTGCCTCAACTATTAAAAAGTTTCAAAGAATTTCTTTGTTACAAAACATTAAAGTTATAATTGAAAAACTTACTATAGGCACCCTATCGTGGTATGTGTCCCTAATAGTATCTAATCAACAATATATTTATTTAATTTGTAATTTTTTTCAAAAATTGTCATTTGTAAAAATATAACTATTTGTATGATTAAAGTCTTTGTACTGCACCCATACTGATTGTACCCATATCTGACTGTACTCATACGCATATAATTTATTTCTGGCTTGAAGCCCTAACATGCTGTAGGGCAATTATGATATAATTTATCATTAATTTACAAATTTAACATACTTATTACTACAATACTTACAGTGACTTAATTTATTAACAAAAAATGTTCTTCAAAAACATAATATCATCGGATAAGTTAACCAAATAACAATAGAAATTATTTCTGACCAAAAAAATACTAGGTAATGATTACAATATCAGCAACATTAAACAGAAACATAATGATACATTCGATAACTTCTTGTGTTATTAAATAAGTTGCGAAAATTGAATTGAAATATAATAATTGAAAACCGCCGCACTAAACTAACTCGTCAAGAAATAATCACCAAATGAATTGTCTCCAACAAGGGACACCTCCTAACGAAAAATCACTTCCAATATTATGACTATAATTGTAATTGGCCACTCATGTCTTATTGTGTGATCTTGCAATCCATGTAAAATTTTATATGTTATACGAATCAATTATGCCAGTAGTATATTATATGATGTTATATTATATTTACCTCGTAATTCAGTAATTGTCACATACATGATATTATATTAATCAAAATACAACCGTTGGATTTGGGCCCACACGACTCTTGTCTGTACACATTTCTGTATACACTTTACAAAAAATAAATAATAATACAGATGCAAATACAAAAACAAAAATAAACATTTTCTCCGTGTATAGTAAGACAACAATAGGTAAGTCACAACAAAACGAGTTAATGAAAACGCAGCGTTACATGCTGAATTCACCGACATTTATAATATAATTTCTTTTCCGGAAAATCAAATCAAACCTTGCTTTAAATTCTAAGGAACTACAAACATATTATATAAGAGCTACCAAAAAGGACGCCTAATAACAATTAATTGAATTATATTATAAGGAATCGAAATCAATGATTGAGCTACGCGCAGTATAAAGTAGAAGTATAATGATGCGTATTGGACAGGGTTTTATTTGCATAATTTAATTACACACCTATATCTTATCTCTCGTAGCTTTTTATAGTTTGTTAAAAACAATAAATTAACAATTAGTCCAACTGAATAGACTTCAACACATTACAGACAACAGTGATTGTGACTAGCAAATAAAAGATCATTTTACAATACTGAATAAATCATATTTCGAAATTTATAATTTCGAAATATTATATACAACAAAAACAGTTTTATTAAAATAATTTAATATCCATAGCCACATAGGTAGGTACTTGTGTATACTATGATAGTATACACAAATTGGGAATCGTCAAAGTTAAACAATACAATAGCCATAATTTTTAAATTTATAGTATTTCTTTTAAAAAATAATTTTTTAAATTTCTACCTTTCATAATGTACTTCAAAAATGTTCCCCAAAATTATACTTGTCAGATACATTCAAGAAATAATTGTAAGATTTCAATGCTTCAGTTATTCATTCTAGCTATGCAATTTCCACGATGATATCGAATCTTAGAAAAAATCACATTATCAAATTATAATTTGTTTTTTATATTTAACATATTATATACGTTTGCTATGTACCTTAAATTTTTTGATTTAATTTTATACTCTTAAAGTTTGTTTCATAAACAAATTAATCAATCATTGTAAATTTAATCTAGATAGCTTTGTTTTGATCAATAGTAATGACGGACCCATTACGTATTACTTGATTTTACCATGTAACATACAAAAGAGATGTTGTAAAATGTTTTTAAAAAAATAAATAAATATATCACATCATTATAAAACTATTTTCACATATTTTTCATTTCTGCTCAAAAACTAAAAGAGATGTAATTCAACGAAGGTATTTAGTATATATACTCGAGTAGTATATTTATTTAATTAGTTGTTTAACATTGCATATTATTATTCGATAATTCCATAGACTGTATGTGTAATGACTAATATTATATTGTATTAATGATTCATCCACATTTTATGCATACCTATCGAACAGTTATAATAATAGTTTTTAGTTGTATAATTAAGTATTTTTCTTTTTGTACTGAATTTGAATAAGGTAAACATGGTATACTGAACACATAAAGACTGAATTTTGGACATTGACTACCCGCTGCTCTATCCTATAGGCTAATGATAATAGTATATTATTATTATGAAGAATATGAATGTATATAATGATAAATTATCTTTCAAAAAAAAAAACTCCGTTACTGAGTGTATATAGTTTATAATTATTTTACTATAATAGGAAGTTTTTCAAGTTTTATGTTGTTCATAAAAATAATTAATGATCGTAAATTTAGGTATTTAGTAATGAATCTTATGTGAACAAATAATATAATATAATAATATTATACATAATCGTTAATTACCAAGCTACTTATGTTTCATATTAAATAAACATAAACATTTTTTTAATTATACATAAGCTCTATAAAAAAAATAGGGACTCAAATTATCTTAACTATTATGGATAATATTCATTATAGATAAAAACATATGCTCTAGATTAAGCTCAAATAGTTAAATACATTTCAATCAGTTAATAATAAACCTAATGGCTAGGATAATATTGATAAGTATAATTAAAATCATTTAATATTTAATGCTCACATTTCCAGTATAGTATTATTTCAAACAACAAAAAATTTATCTTAATCGATACCTATTAGGTAATATTTTTTTTTTTTTTATATCTTTATTCATTGAAAACTAGTTAAAAGAAAATAATAACCTATTTTAAGTATTAATTGGACGACATTTCCAAACAAAAGATCAAAAGCTATTTGAAACTTTTAATAATTTCTTTTACTATAAAATAATCCAACAGATATAAAGAAATATATATAAATTTAATATATAAAAACATCTTGTAAAACCAAGCTATTATTTTTTAGTTATACATTTTTTGATTCAATTAGAATTTTAAATGACAACAAAATCAAAATATTTTTATTTGAACTCGTTGGTATTTGAGTGCGATTATTAATAATTTTTACCAATAAAATTAATGTAAAACCAATACTTAGGAAAGATTGTCCTATTTCGTCCGTTATAAAGTAGGATTCACAAATACTCAACTCAAATCATTAGTCCTGTCTACATTTATTTTCGTGCTACTTTTTAGTTTTTTTTGTGTAATGTAAAGTTAGATTTTTAAATTATGTACACTTTGATTAAAAATTGTAGATTTTTTTCAACGTTTGTGATTTTACAATAAATATTTGAAAAATCATATTTTATTCAATTATTTGCATAAACCACTTATTTCGAGTAAGGGTTATAAACTCGAGATGTATGTAATTTGTGTTTTTTTTTCGTAGATTTAGTCAAATTATTTAATTGTTTCAATGATGCACTTTCCTCATAAAATAATATATACCTAATATAAGGAATGCACGTTGTATAATATCAGACAAATTGCATTAATTAAAAAATGTTACAAAATTGTTTGGTGATAAATAATAATAGTAATAATAATTATAAGTGTTTATAATTTGTATTAAATTCTTTGTAGGTCCTTACTTTACTAAATATTAAAAAAATGTGTCAAAATATTAATAATTTAAAAGTCTGAATCCAAAATTTAATTTTTGTATTTTACTTATTTATTAATTAAAATAAATAAAGATTTAATTTTTTTTCAAATTTCAAATTTTTATTTCAGGAAAAGTAATAAAGATATTAGTTTTTGAAAAAAAACAAAGTTATGTGTACTTTCATATTTTTACGCTCTTTTTCTGTAACTGTTCTTAACATTGGAAATAAAATACAATTCCGCATATGCCGTTAGGGAAAGTGTTCAGTACAAATATTAAAAACAATTTTGCAATGATTTAATTTTTAACCAATTTAATTTCTGACATAAAGTATTAGTTGCTTAAAACTTGAGAAAATAATAATACCCAAAGTGAAATCATAAACCAAAAATATAAGTCTACAAAAAAAAAAAGAAAAATTAAACTTTTTATTGTGATGAATTTACCCTTACAATGTTAATCAAATATGTGGTGTATATATGAATTATATAAAGAAAGATTTTTTTTTTATCCACAGTTAAGTAACATTATATTATTATTGTGTTTAAAAGAGCCCCCGAATATACCTTTAATGAGCTTTTATAGAGAAAAATAAATATTTGTATTCAACATACAACGAAGTATAGAAATTAAATATTATTTAAAGTTCGTAATAAGCAAGGCACAGAAATTGTTTTATTTTTATATTTTACCAGGTATTACGTTTTGTAAATAATATTAACCGATGCTCTTTGAAACATTATTTGCGTTTAAAGTTATTTAAACATCAATATTGTACGGTTAGTCGTTTGTACATGTAATTGATTTTGTTAATATTCAAGATTTTTAATTGATACTATTCGATTAAAATAACAAACTTCATTTTCAGTATTTTGATTTAAAATTATATAGGTTTTTTTTTCATTTTTTATAAAACTATTCAGTATCAAATAGCAATTAATAATTTTTTAATGTACATTTTTTTCTCGTCAGTTTAAGAGTTAACGTTTATATAATACGATATTATTTCGTATATACCTACACTTACCAACCGAAACTCGGAGACTTTTATATTAAATTATATAAATATAAATCAACATAATCTGACCACTGAATATTTTTAAGGAAGATAAAAAACGTAAAGAGAATTCTTAAAACGATATGTAATTTTTTTTAAAGCTTACCCGAGGAAAATTCATGAAATGAAATATAAAAAATATGTACAACTGATATAACTGATATTAAAAACTATTTCTTAAATATGCAGTCCTGTAGGGCATAAATATTATATTTATTTTTTAGACTGTATCAGGTAGCAGGCTAGCGATATACTTAGGTACTTATATTCCAATTTGTTTAAATTCGAAAAATTAAAAAAAGAAATATTATTTACATGATGGATAAGCTCCCATTTTAGGTAAACCACTTGAGTGAATAATACGTAAAATAATCCGATGTTGGACTTTTTTGGTAAGTTATTTTATGCCATTATATAGACGATTTTTGCTTTTTTACTGAATTTATACGAAAATAACATGTATGAAAATTAAACCGATAGTACAATTAATAATAAATGAATTGAAAGCCTGTAACACTACTTTCTTATCCTTTGTTTTGTGAATAAATCAATAAATTAAATAAATAATTCATGATTCATTTATTATTTATCAAATCATTTATTTTCAAAACAAAAAAAAGTATTAGAAAAACGAAAGTTATTGTTATTACATATAAGGCATAATATAATATGCTGATATTATTCTCGAGCTGTATAAGATATTATGTTTTAATAATATGTCATTATAGTTTAGATTCCAGAGTGAGATTTTGATAGTCTAACTATTTAAATGTAAATGGATTTTTTCCTACAAGAAGCTATCTAACAATGCTCATTTCGTCACTTATATAAAATATATTTTATTAGTAGTGATATCAAACAATTAGTACATACAATTTAAATGAAGTATTTAATTAAAATATCTTATTAAAGAATTTTATTTCAATATACGCGAAATAAAATATCAATTACCATAATATCCTTTATGTATAAGCACTATACCTACTAAGCTTCATTTTTATATTATAAGATGAATCAAATTCAATTGTATGGTTTTAAACTGATATTCAACTCCGTTGACTAAATATCATTGATAAGTAATTTGCGTTATCATAGATAATTCAAACATATACCTCAGTGTACAGGTAATCTTTTCGCTGATGTTTATTTTTTAGAATACTTAGCACAATTTATATTATGGCTACTGTGTAGCTGGTAGTTAAAATAATATTTCACAGGTAGATACTAAGTTGTAGACAAATATGATTATCCTGAGCTGATTTAATCTGTTATAGAATGTATGGAATGAGATCCCAACAAGCATGTCAGATTTATTGAGATAACTTAGGACTTAATACGAGTGGGATTTAATTTAATGGAAAACCTTTGCGCAAGCTTAGTAAGACTTACTCGAAAAGTTCCTATGTAGGGATTTGTTTTTCTATGAAAAACAACAAACGATATTATTAAAACGAAATCGATAAATGATTAATATCTCCTTAAAGATAAAATTCCTTACGCGTAAAGATGATTTCTTTTAATATTTTAAACAGATATTTAGTTGGGTACGTTTTTTTCATTTTCGATTAGAAAAATGAACATTTTTTATATTTTATACAATTTTATGATTATACCTACTATTTTTATTATTATATTCAGTATAATAATATTTAAGCGGAAGACCGTTATCAATTTGGCTTAAAAAGTAGACATATTAAATCGTATTATTCATATAACTGGTTTTAAATTGGTTAGGCTGAAAACGTATAAAATAATATGAACTTTGAATTTAATCCTCTACCAGATATTTCTTTACCAAGGGCGGTCAACTTAAATGGATTTGTTATCAACCTCTGAGTTATTCTGGGATGTCACAATCGATATCCAATTAGCTTGATTAAAAAAATGACAAAAAAAATCGCTCGGCTCAGATTCTAAAAAAATAAGTTAAAAAAAGTCAAGAAATGACAAAAGAGTGTCGCGATCGACCTGTTGGTCACCCTTTTTATAGACCGACGGTCGCCTATTACTATTACCATCGTATACTTCGATATGATTTCAATTCAACCGGTTACATTTCATCCAATTTTATGCATTTGTAATATGGGTTTTAAGTAGTTAACGATTTATATGTTTCTGGTATAACTGTGCCGAAATCCATTTTGGCATCAATAATGCATTAGTGAAAATAATCATTAAACTTTGAATATAAATCACGGTTACAGAGAAAAGTGTTTACTGATTATAAAAGCATTATTAATGAGTTTTTAAGCTTGATATGCAATTAAAAGTCGTTAACATATCAAATAAATGTTACTGTCAAAAAAACAAGATTTTCCACGATGACACTGGACAATTCAAAAATTATTCAGTAAAAAGCTTTCAATGCGTATAAACAGTCGTTTTATATTATGCCACAACTGCTCTGATCGATTGTACTGAATGAGAAAATCGTACAATTTTGGCCAACCAACTCGAAACGTATTATATTCTCAGTAAAACATCAAATCGTAATCACGTCGGTGAAAAAAAAATGTCATAAATTCACTCTTGTCGTCCCGAATATTTTATTCGTTGCGAAAATAATGCGTTTTTAAGCGGCTGCAGCACAAAACAAATTGAACTACCGATATTACCAATAGAACAGATGATTTATGAAAAAAAAAGGAGAGTTTTATTCCACACAGGTTTTGAATGATATAAGCTTTTAGATTTTTATCCATCTTACGGCCTTATGCAATGGAGCAATTCTATGAACAATTTTACAGACAAACAACGACCACGAGTATATAGCAGTTTAATCTCTTGCCGGCTAACAAATCAATATCGCGTAATAAACACATGCCACATACCTATTAATTATCATATTATATTTTTTTTTCTTATATTAAAATAAGACTTTAAATTTCAAAACGATATAAATAAGGTACACTCAATAAGCACGTTTTTGATGCATCTTAACATATTTTCCGTTCCAACGTTAAGGCCGTCATTAGATACATTTTTTTAGTATGAGAACGTGGATACTAAACATGATGACCGATCGGAGAAAAACATTTAAAATTAAAAAATAAATGATTGAGGTTAGGTTTTTTTTTTTTTTGCTGCCAATTTTGAACTTCGTCGCGCTGATGTGTGCGCAGTGACTAAATGCCAAAATCATATTGTCACATATGTTTCCAATAAATTATTAATATCAAGGACATTAATATATATTTTTGAATACGGACATTTTGACTGACCTAATTTAGTAATCATAATTTGTTGAAATTATCTAAAACCCCGAGAAAAAGAAAAATAATATTTTTCTCAGCGTTCTTCATTATGACACGATTTAATTTTGATCCAAAATCGAACAAAATATCGAACACGGTTTTTTTTTAATTCCGCTTGCCGCGTACACATTATTTGGGTTTGTATCGGGATAAGTGGCGTATAATCGGTCAAGCCGATCCGTCGTAGTTGTGGTACCACAACCGATTAAACAACGGTCCAGTCTTGTACCGCGGTCACTGTCGGCGAAACGAAAAAAAACCAATAGAATTCACTCGCGAGAATAATATTAATAACAATATTATAATATTGTTGTAGGTACGTTTTGTACCAGTGATTTCGACGACCGTACGCCCTTCCGTTCGGCGCGTCTGCAGGCGATTCATGCCGTGTCGGTGGTCGGCGGCATGGGCGCGCGCGCGCGCGAGCGTTCTCTCTCTCTCTCTAGCCCTCTCTCGCACGCTGTTCCTCTCCGGTCGTCAGCCGCCGCCGCCGCCGAAACCCGCGTGTCGGCCACCGAACGTTGCCGTCAGTAGTTCGGGTGTTGGCGTCGTCACGCCGCGTCGGTTTCGCGGGAAAAATATCGCACGCACACGCGGACCACCCACCCCCCCATTCGGACGTCGGAAAAACCGAAACCCTTAAGGTTTCCGGAAAACCGGGCACCCCCCACGCGGGCAGACCTCGCGACCGGCGTCGTTTCAGTCCGTTCGGCAGTTTTTTTTTTGTTTTTTTTTTGTACGTTATTTTCATTTTGAAATTGATTTGATTTTGTTCTCACACCGCCGTTTCACGTGCCACCGACGTGATAACGCCGAGTATTACTCCATCGTCCAGACACGATACGATAAGGTGAGTGATGGGTGCGCATTACAATATTACAGATACACATGGTTTTATCATACGTATTACGGTCCGGAGGTTGCCCCTTTACGAGACCATTTTGAAATCACGTCCACTCAACAGGTGTGTCGACTTTTACGTTCAGCTTAATGCGTAGGCGACCGCGTTATCGTATACGCTTGTTTAAAAAGAAATAAGTTTAATCGACCAAATTCGATTTCCCATTGTCATTCTCCCCCACCCCCATCCCCGTCGCCCTAAAGTGTCGAGAAATTATTATTCGTATACAGATACATATAGCGTTTTCACCGAGACTGTCGAACCCGAAACCTATTCCAACTTAATACTTATCCTTTTGTCCTCCACCACTACGATTTCGAGGCTTTTATGCGGTGAGAGATTCTTTTATACTCGGCTTACCCAAAACAATTACTGTGGTTCTAAATAATATTATTTTTATTATTGTTTCGGTGTACGTATTTTGTGCGGTGGATATATTTTGTTCGACGGGCGTCCGTTTACAATGTTTTATAGTCCACGTCACGGTGTCGGACGAATACACTTTATAAAATATATCACTTTTTTAGTATTACACTCTATCAGTTACATTTTTATTAGGTACTGTTTATAATATATTCTATTGATTTAAAATATGGTTTATGTCGCTTATGTAAAATATCTTAAGTTATGTTTTAACCGTGTAACACTGGAAAAAAAACGTACCTTAAGAAGTAAACACGACAAATTAGTAAATATAATATAATTATAGAAATGTAATATATTAATTATTCATTACGATTATTATTTAATCCTGGTTGATATTTCCGCCTGCCAATGATGAGCTAAAAAAACTATTTACATATTATTACGTATACATCGGAACTTTGCATTTCATTCATTGTGTACAGAACAATTATAGGTAGTACTTCAACATATACTATAATGTGGACTAAAGAGATTTAGATGCATAACTGCATCAGTATGTAGCATAAAGTCCCGTACACCCTAATTATCACCATAATCATATTATTACAAATAATCAATATATCCATCTACCGTTTTTTTCACAGTAATCTGTAAGAAATGTATGCCATTAAATTGGAATTTTTTCACCGTATACCTATAACGTACCTTTTTGTTGTAACGCATTTAACACTTTTACTAAGTATGAACGTTAGTCTACGAAATTACAATAAGCATAATAATATTTATTTTAGCATAAGCTGGTATTTTAAAGCGATTCAAATATAAAATAATAAATATTCGTATATGAGCAAAAAATATTAAAAAAAACCATCGAGTTATCACAGTGGTAAACTCGTTCTAGATATTTATGTCAAAAATTAAATGGAAAAATAACCCCTTGACATAACGTAATATTTATTAGATTTTATTTACGATTTCAGTTTCTGAGACATTTTAATTAAATAATAATGAAACTCTACACCCATGCAGATCACTGAACTAGACACAATAAAAATCGCATTTTATAATATATTTCACTAGATTAACGTTATTAATATTTAAGAATGAAATCATATAAGTTTTCATGACACCAGAGAATTAATTAAAATATATGAAAATTTAATAAAGTATACATTTTTATATTTTATTATTAAAGTTGTTCAATTGTGCATGTTGATAACGATATTGTCGTTTTATTTAAAGCAATTAGAAATACCTAGATTCATGTTGTAAGAAGAAGTCAATAACTATCATAACAATAAAAATGAATAAATATTTTTTATAAAATTAATGAATATCTACGTATATTTATATTAAAACGTACTGATTAAATAGTGAGCACTGTATATTATTAAACTTTTTTGAAATAAGAAAAGTTAATATTAAATTCATTAAGCTGCATTTGGAAATTGTTAATTTACTGTACACTGCTGTGAACTTTTGTCAATCCGGATAAGTTACCTAGTATTTACAATACTGTCTTCAAAAGAGTAAATAAAAGAATAAAAAACCAAAATTGATAAGAAAAAAAAACGAGCTACGTACAATGTACATATGACATAAGTCCATGACTGATAATATATTATATTTAATATAGTTTACATAATATAAGTATAAATAGCAAAATATAATATATTGTAAACCACAACCATTGTGGCTTCTTTGTTATTGAATTCGGTCCATAAAATAGTTTAGATAAATAATTTTCATCTTAAAAGTTGCATCAACAACTCCATAAAAACATGATTACTTTTTAAAAAAGAACTGTATTTAAATAAAAATGTTGATTATATATTTTCTAATTTTTATCATCTTCAAAAATGTTTAATCATTTCGATTTATAATCAATAAACGAATAATATTCAATTTTATTTTGCTGTTATAATATTTTACAATAACCTAAAAGTAATAAAAATTCATAATTTTAATAGTTATTTATTCATTCATAAACGAATACTTAAGTACAGTTGAAATAATTTGAATGACACTTTAAGAATCATAATAATTTTACATTATATAAATTGTAAAAGTTTAATGTGACTGTTAAATGTACTTAATATAGAAATATAGAAAAATAGCGAACTAATGAGTAGTTAAGTAAGTAATCATCATTCAAATTTGTATATTTTATTATGAGGTACCTACTTAATGAATGAATCCTACATAAAATATTGTAAATTGCAATGAACTAATTTAAAATGTTGGTAAATTTAAATTATGAACGATAAATACGCCGTTTGATCGAAAATAATCTAATTATGAAATCACGGTGACATGAAAATAATTTTAAACTATTACTTTTTTAACCATCTACGTTCTCCAGACTTAAATCACATCAAAAATAATTTGATTTATTTTGCGAATTTTAGGAGCTTAAGACATTTATAAGTTGATTTCGTATATTATATTACTGTCGGCACCGTTAAATACCATGCATCTTTAATTTGATTTCATATATTTTCTTATGGTATTTGTGAACATGAACATTATATAGTTATTTATAAAATTATGATATACTTTTAATAAGCTTAATATAAAATAAATTAATAACTTAACTAAAAGTGATGTAAGAGCATTACTTTATGAAATTTGATTTGTTGTCGTAAATCGTAATTATTATAAATTAAAGTGTGTACATACCTATATTATAATATTATATTTATTCTCAGATGTAAACAATTTTATTGTATATAACAGGTACCTATTGGTTTTTTTTTCTTGTACCTTTTATCAAATATTCGACAATCGTTTTAAGCTACTGTTTAAAACAATCCATTAAATATTGTTGAATTATTAATTGTGTTCTTCAAATCAGTGATTCTCGTTTGATCAAAACCTCAAACCTTAACGAAGATAATGTAACATAATTTATAAGACCATTATTATTGGAAGATATGTATTCAATAGTTTTGAATCACTATTATATGACGCGCTAATCACTATTACATAATTATTCTTCAGTACTTTAATGCAGGAAAAGTTAGAAAAGTGTTCAAATATCCAGTACTGATGTCTCCATGTATATAGGTATTATTAGAAACTATCTAATTCAATATTTTTGGATAGGCACATAAAAAAATTACATAAATTATAAATTTCTATGTCGGTATTGTAAGAAATTTATCATGGATATATTAATCTATATTTCCATGCGGTAGAGCATAGTCAGTGCTCAGTATCTAGTAAAAATACCTCAACGCCACAGACACTCTCGGTCTTAAAATAAAAGAGGTAGATTATTTCGTTTTAAAGTTGAATAGGAATCACAATAGCTGTCCTTTGGTACGTACTAATATATATATATATAGTAGTATTATAGTATATAGCCAATATATATAAAAGATAAAAATAACCGAACTTTATGCTCACAATACATTTTTCTTCGATTTTTAAAAACTGACCATTTGTGTCATTCAGACTGACAACATCCATCAATGATATGTCATTGTATTATATTATTTTTTTTTAATATACTATAGTGTATGTGCTCATATTTAACATGTTGAATTGACACTAGGCAAAAGACTTATCTAGAGATCCGTCTAAAAAAAAAAAAATTATATAATTTGCTACAACCTAATACTCGTCCTCAGATTTATATTGCTGACATAACTTTTTCATGATTACTCGCGAACGAAACTAGTAGGTATGTGGCTTTTTGTATAATTTCACCTACAGTGTATACGATTTTTGAAATTCTGCCAAGCTGTCAAATATGCATTCAATAATCATTCAATATTTCCAATCGGTATATTTTTTTACGGATCATTGCCAAACATCTTTGTATGTCACAAAATAACTATGAGTAGGCACTAACGACATTGGAGTTACATTATAAGAATGCTCTCTATATTTCCAATACGTTTCTGTGGAAAACTGTAGTAAATAATGTTTTTTTCTATTTTCATCTTCTCTTTGAAATACTATCTAAACAATACATAACACAGAAAAGTCATTATCAAATAAACGACTCAAGCGCAACTGGTGTAGTAGATATATAATTATTATTTATCACGTAATAATGTAAGATGAACATTTTTTAATACATAAAAGCCTGCTGACGAGAGTCATTCCAAGACACTCCACTTCAATAATAATTGCATTAATTAAATTAATTACAAGTTAAAATTATAAAATAAAATTAGTTTAATTAAATATTAATTAATCATTTATCTTTAAAGTACTACATTTTAATACAGGTATATAAAACGGCCACACAAATGTGCAAAATACGTATAGGACAAAAACACAGATTTTAAAACACTGGTTATACCTTTAGCACGCACAAATTTAATCGTGTATTTTTCACATGGCAAAAAAAGTCATAAATCGGAAATTGGGCACTTGGAGTAATTATTTGAAACCGTTGGATACTCTTTAATGATTGAGAAATAATCTTCCAGTGGTACATATAACTGCAAAAACCTTTCGATAGCAGTCATTAGTGCGATCCATCTGGTTTAACTGCGCCACAATAATTTCTGACACCTCATCAATTTAATTATTGGTCTATCCTCTGAAAACGGGAATTTTAGTGTTCCGAAGATTCTCTATGAGAAAACTGGACGAAGGTACGAAAAACGGGACGTATGCTCTATTAAGTATATACATCTACTATATAAATGCTATTATTAATTATTTTGATAACACACATTTTTGATTTTTTAATTTGGATTATATATTTTTATTTTATGGAATTTGAATTTAATTCTATCTAATGTTTTTATATTTCAATTTGAATTGGTTTTAATACATTTGTGTGGTATTGTTCTATTTTCGTGTACAAAATTAGGCTACATAATTTTATAAAGCTGTGTGGTATCATACTATTTTTGTGTGCTGTATTGGGTGGTTATGCATTTTGCACGGTATTGGATCATGTTTGTGCGGTAATGTAAAGCACCGTATAAAACATATATATTATATTTTATTCAAACAAATATTTGAATAAAATTAAAGAAACATATATGTGGGTATGTGACTATAGTATAGTTAAACATGTAAATATAATATGAGGATTTAATATAAAAATTAAAAGTTTTATTTTTATTTTTAATTGTCTGTCAGAAAGTACGAACATTGTTTAGTTGACATGAATAATATACATATTGTTATACATCCAGCAAAATAATTGTAGTTGTTGTCAGTTTTTTTTTATATTATTCAGTGCATAATTCTGCTTAAAAGCGAGCCAAGTAATAAAATACTTAATGATGATTTAGGAATAAGCCACAAAACTCTATAATAATTTGAATGATAAAAATTACCTTTTTGTTCGAAAATTATAGGGAATTATGCACGATTGTCTGCTGTTATTAATCGGTGCCTACTATACCTTGCATTACTAAACTTACTAAAAAATTAAAAGCCTGTACGTACTCCATAACAGTTTGATATTACTGAACATAAAAATTACATTTTGATGTAGTACTATAATTTATAGTATTATGTTAATATAGCACAATGGCAATTGTACCAATATACTTGTACTACGTGTCAATAAGCAATTGAACGGTTTAGAGTTTCAGGTAATGAATATTTAAATTAAAGCAGTTATATAAATAGTTTAAACGTGAGTTTATTGTACTCTGTATAGTATTTATAAATATAATCATATACTTATGTACATAAATGCTGTACGTACTGGCACAGTAAATTGCTTTTCGTTCAAATTGGTTTTACGATAGCCACATATAGAAGACGTTCTAATAGTCGATTTGGATTGGTGTACTGGTGTTCAGCTGTACAAATTTTTTCTTAAATTTTGTTTTTTTTTCTGACTGACGTGGTTTTCCTATTTATACAAGACCCAAGGTGTGTTCTCAAGTATTTTTCTGAACCTTGCTGTGGAGATTAATGTTGTTTCAGTACAGTTTGGATGTTTTTGGGTCTTGCATTACGTTCCTATAGTTAACGTGTACCAATTTATCACCTTTGATCTTAATTTGTCTACATATCATTCTATCATAAACATCGTCAATTGACTCCTGTATGCTATCAGCTATAGTTAGCTGCTTCTTACTGTAGTAAAAATAATAATAATAATTTGGTATATTAGTCATCGTGTATAGAATAGCTATAGGTCCTACGCTTCGTTCAATACTCCAGCTGATGTATCTTCTCCATTAGGTTCGACGAATTACACGTTATTCGTGTTTGACTCAGAATTTACGGTCGATTAATTTAACTCTATAAGTGGACATCAGGTGAGTGGTAGTTGTTCACACAGTTTTATGAGATATATCCTTTGTACCAGTCTTTGTCACTAGCTCGGGTTACGTCATGGAATTCCCCGAAATAGTACTTTCAGAGCATTGTCGAGACAACGTTTATGGCACTGTGAATTTGACCGATTGTCAAATGAATGCTGTGAAAACCAATGTCGTATAAAGTATTTTTTTTTTTTTTTTTTAGTCGTTTAGTAGCGATTGAGTAAAAGTTTCATTACGAATTTAATCTTAAGTGGACGGAGTGATATTGGTTGGTTTGTATTATTATGTATTTATGTGTCTCATATTATGTGGTTTTTCTGAATTGAACATCATGATCACTATTGTGCTTATTTCCACGGATCTGGTATGATGCATGCGAAATAGCATTGTATTATATTCATTTTCTGTACATAAAATGGATCATGAATTACGTTCTTCGGAAGCTTTTCAAGTATTTTTGGAATTATTGCAAATACCAATCTGGTATTTATTTTATTTTTTTTTCTGTTTATGTAGTAATTTTGTGTTTTCCTATTTACATTGAGTTGTTGATGATATTACAAAATATATCTAAAAAATAGTTCATGATTTCGAGGATTTTTCGTAATTCGTAATATTTTTAATTCAACCTTTTATAAAAAATGTATGTGGCTTTATGCTTATAACTTTTTACTAACTCTTTTTAATGAAAATTCACGAGAAACCATGCATTACATTTTCAAACCTTGGGTATAAAAGTTAAAAATGCAATACATTTTTAACTACAAAATAGTTTGTGCATTTTCTCAATTTTGATGGACTTTTTAACAATTCAAATTCAAACAATTGCAATTATGTATTTGATATACCTTTAAGTTGTAGTAAGAAATACGTGTAAGGAACCTTATATTCTATTTTCAAGTTGTATTACTATATTATAACAGTATTTATTTTAACCAACGATCTCAAATTTCTAAATAGATTATAAAGGTTTTTTCCATGCCTCAAAATTGGGTAAATAATCATTTATTGAACATTTCAAATATCTATGGTTATTTTTTTTGAATTATAACAAAAAATAAAATTGATTTCGTTGAATCTGGATTTTCTAACTTATTTAGATACAGATTAAGATAATCTAGCTTTTATCTATATAATATGGTAGATAAAACTAATTTGTATTATATTTAAATAATAAATTTACTTCTTTACCTACGTAAACACAAATTAACTAATAGTTAATAGGTACATACAGTAATATGATGAAATAATTGGATAGTGTTCTGAATTTCTGATACAAGTATTTTAGTAAAAAAAAAATGAAAATAAATATGGTTTAAATGAAATGTACCTAAATACGTGAATGTATCATCTAAGATAACCAATAGATAAATGTCACAAAAGTTTTCTACAGAATAGAATACATAAATAATTTTATATCTAGATAAGTCTCACACTGCTCCCAAAGTACAAACTAGATTGATATTTTTACCAGAAATCCCTTTTAAGATTGATGATTGAAACGTTTCATCTACTAATGTTTTCAGGCAAAAAAAATTATAAAAAACATAATTGTAAATGCAATACATTCATTATTCTGCTCAGATTTTAAAAATTGCCTGTTCAAATATTAATAATGCATATACTCTTTAAATAGCCCACGGGCCCCGAGGTAGACTTTAAGTTTCGTTAAAACTTTAGGTATTATCCATTAAAATAGTTTGTCATAAAATAGTTTATAAAGTACATACTTATTTAGCTAAATATATTTATTATGTCTCTTGACATAATAACGCATTACACATTAACTAACGGGTAATGAATAAGTGACATTTTCAATAAGCCATTATAATAGTTGTATAAAAATTAAATATCCAGCGGTTAATACAATTAGATTTTATAATGCTCGGGTGGTTTTAAATTTAAGTTCTGTCTACATGATAATCGTTTTAACTGTATGTCAAATTATTAATTAAATTAGATAAACTTTGTTTGTAATGGACAATGGTCATATTATTATTGAATATATTATGGTTATGTTAGGTATTTAATATATTATTTAAGATGTTATCGATTGACAAAATGTCTTAGTAAACAGTAAAAAATATCGATTACTTGTGCCTGCTGCTAATACAAACTTGGCTACTAAGTAACATTATGACAAAATACTAACATTTTGTAGCTATTTTTAAAATGTTCAATTATTTAGATTGAAAAAATACGATAAATACAAAATAGTATTCATATATGATATTAGTTTGTTGTATACTTGTAAATAATAATTTGCTTACTTCTTTTCCACCCCGTTATGAAAGTTGAGTGTTTTAATTTTAATCAATATCCTGAATGTGTTTATTCTTTTATATCAATAATTGTTATACGTATTATATATTTCATAAAATATGTATTAATACTTGTACGTTAGTTATACGTCAGGGTTTGAATAATACAGAAAATTGACCATCAACTGCGCCTTTGTGTTTTGACTAGTCGTCTATCTATAAGAAATGCTTTAAAAATTTTATACTGCTGTTCACATAATATTATGTAGATAAATATATAATATATTACATATTGTAAGAAAATATAGTACCCATATAGTTTTAAAATAGTCTATGATCAAACATGATTGAATAATTTGATAATTAATTATTATTTAATCATGTGGATTTTGGATTCAATGCTTGCTTTGATGGTTGCTTATAGTTATAATTAATATTGTATGTTACTAAAATATGAGAAAATAAATTAGAAAATATTAATCTGGTATAACAATGTTCAAGAAAATGTATATTGATCCTTAATTGATTTGATGACTAAAAAATTATATTATTACATACGATTTAAGTAATTGTATATTAGAAACAATTAAACAACATATTAATTTCATGAATTTTTTAGCATTTATTAATTCTGAATTTAGTTATATTATTATGTTAGTTACTATATTATGTTATACAAAATAATATAAGGGCTTATAAATGAATAATTTAATATGATTAACCCGATATGTTTATAACTTGTTTAACAAACTCTATTATAGACTACAACACAACATAATTAATAATTAACTTATCACTTTTTGTGAAAAAATTTCAGAAGCCAGCTAAATTTATGATCAAAGTTGGTAACAAACAGAACTCTATTTAAAACCGTTTTTGAAATGCCATGATAAATTGCCTTTAAATTTAAAAAAAACAGGCATTTAATTTTTTAAAACATTTATTTAACAGATATAACATCTGTGATCATCGAACAAAAAAAATGTCCACAAAATAGACTTAAAGTTTTCATATTGTAAAATTAATTAAAATGTAAGTATACGATTTTGTAGGTGTTCAAAAATGAATAAATTGTTTTTTATAGAATGGTTATTTTTAAAAAAAAATCGTAATTATCTGTGTGTGACAAAATACTTTAAAACTTTTACAGTAATTACATTTTAATTATTTTCTTAATATATATAAAAAAAAATAAAAAAATACTCGACTTTGTATTACACCAAAGTAAAATCATTCAAAACTGTATAAATAAATATTTTTTAATGTAACATTAATAAATTACTGTAATTTTATACAGATGTTCTAACTACCTATATTGCAAACTTATTTCAGTTTGAATTCTTATGAAAAACATTAATTGTTAAACACATTTTATAAAGCTTCATTTTTTAATGATTAATAAACAAAATACTAAAACAAAAATTCAAATGATATTAATGTTAAATATAAATATTTGATATTAAATGGGACACTTTATTTAGATTTTGTAATTAAATGATATAGTTTTATAAAAATGATGTTGTAGAATGTAGATGAATTCTTTATACCTCATACTTGTGACAGATTATTTACGAAAATATTTATTTTTATATTTATAGGTAATAGGTTTATAAATACCATGTTTAGTTGAATGTTCTTAAGGGACACACAATAAAAATTGATCATTATTATCAAACCGAAATAGTTCCCGCTTTATTTAGATTGATACATTCTATAATTTGAATTTTGAATAATATTGATGATAGATATCTAAAATGGTTGATATAGTCAGTAAAATTTTGTTTTAAAAATATTATATGAACTTAACCTATGGTAATCTCAGCTAAATTTGAATTTAATATACAAAAACATAATATTAAAATTTAGGTAGATATTACAATTATTTCAAGCACAGTACCTAACCGCAGTTGCGGATACAATGGCTGAGGGGCGACGGGGCGTTCGATAAGGCTGTGTTCTCACGTTATTTTGTTTTATAATATTGAACTAAAAAAGGTAATAATTTTTGAAAATTCACCAGCTCCCCCTGGGTTACTTCTGGAACAGCTACAGGATTGCCATAAGTAGGTCATGTTTGTACAATATTAAAAAAATAAAAAAAATGTACAAGCTATATAAACTATTGTAGGTTTCTATCATCAATATTATTAAAAATTCAAATTAATAGAATCTTGCAACATAGATGAAGCGGTAACTTTTTTGTTTTAATAATAATTATACGATTTTTGTTTACTTGGAACAATTATATTGTCTCTCTACATTATAATATTATATGTTTTTGTACATTGAATTATAACTTATAGCATAGTTTATTTCTCTGATAGCTGAGCAAGATGAATTGTGATATGAAATAACTTCAGTCTTTGACATTTTATGCTAGGTAATTTTAGTGTTAGTATTGTACCTATAACATATTTTTTGTGAATTTATCGGTTAAATTTAAAAACAAAACAACATGATTTATACATTTTATTAAATTCAGTTAGTTTCTGAATACATTAAATATGCTGTATATAATTTATTATTTTTGAGTATGAGTTTCCAACAATTTAAATAAAAAAAAACTTATAACAAACCATAATTCTAAGAACGTGTTTTTTCTTTGTTGAAAGATTTAAGCACACATCTGTAACACTGACTTTATTATGATGTTTTTTTTTTATAAAATTTTAATATTCTTATAAAAAATTGTTAGGTTTATTATAAAATATTATTTTTTAAACCTAGGTATATTCCGTAAAATAGGTTTTTACAATTTTTCTAGTTTCCATTAGGTATTCATGTAATTATGTACATTAATTTATAGATTAAACACTTAAATTTGTATTTCAAATGCAATCGTATCAACTATAAAGAAAGCTGGTAAATGGATGTCGCTCTGCTGTACAGTAGATTACAAGAGGGTCGCTATGTGATGAATCGTATTAAATTTGAATTCAATGATATCATATCATTTATACAAAAAACGATTCTGAGCAGAGATTTTGTGAGATTTTGGCAGTTTAGATATTTTATATTGTTATTATATTTTAATATAACCTGTAAGTTGA
This sequence comes from Sitobion miscanthi, assembly GCA_008086715.1. Taxonomy (NCBI): domain Eukaryota; kingdom Metazoa; phylum Arthropoda; class Insecta; order Hemiptera; family Aphididae; genus Sitobion; species Sitobion miscanthi. Next base: position 38,369,587 of record CM017798.1, read on the forward strand.
ATTAATATGATAAATTACAACAAAATAACTAAAATAGTTATTTTTACTCGTTTCTATGGTGATAGACAAAGCGTTGGAAATTAAAATCCCATTTTTAGCGGTTTTTTGTAATTTGTCGGTGGTTTTTCACGTGACATTAAATAAATATTGAGATAATCGAAAAATGACCTCTTTAAAGTACCATCTTGATCCATTTCGCTAAAAGATAAGATACGATATGTTGAAATCAAAACACTCCTTCTGGTAGAAATTTTGTATGCAGGATAAAAAAAAAAAAGAAAAGAAAAGAAAAGAAAAATAAGCACCATTATAAAACCACTAGATCCCTCACTCCGCTCAGAATCTAAAGTAAATATAAATATTAACAAAAATGTGAATGTTGGTGTTATATTTTTTGACTTTTGTACGTTTTTTTGTATTTTTTTTTTTTGGACTATACATATAAGGCCATTTCGTAATATAATTTTAAAAAGTATATACTTGTTTTTGAAAATATTATGGTTTTGATTATTTATTAATGATGTAATGATATGGTTTAGTTTCAAATATATATACAATTATTTTTATGATGTCAATTGTTCTAAAAATACACTTTTGGTATTACTATTAGGTAGTAAATATTTATTATATATTATAAATTATAATTGTAATATATTTTTGAATGTTAAATTATTCTTTTGAAACTCCCGTGCCAAAAATAAGGAATGTTATTTCGAAATGATTTATTAGTCTTTCGCGCCAAAAAATAATGTGGTGTACAGCATGTACTATTGATACAGCATATCCGTCTGCTCTCCGTTTGAGTATAAACGCTAAAAATACGTTGCAATTATCGTAGGCATAGCAAAATTTTTTCATACCATTGACGTAGATTGTCAGCATTCTGTCTTCGAGTATTTCACCTTCTAATAGTTGAAGTGAATATACTATGCCAGAAGCAAATGACACTTAACTTGCAAGCCAAGTACTTGACACGACAGCTCCATCAACCAACCATGTACCCATAATATACAACTATAAATGCAAGAGGGTGTCATATGTGACCCCATTTGAACACAATATGTGAAACAGTTGTTATAAGAACTTGACCAAGTATATTATTATTTTGTAACAAAGGTTAGATACTTAATTCAATACATTTATTTGACGTTTTTTAAAATAACTAAATAAATTAAACGAACGTTGGAATATTCAGTATAATTCAAATTTTAAAATTGAGAGTGGCGATTTTTTTAAAAGTATTTGAGTTCCAGTTTAAAATCTTTTGAAACAAATAAAATTTGAAATTAAAAATGAATAAATACCTACTTGCTTTGATAATGATGTACAAATGACTTATATATTGTAGTATTAATAATGTACCTAGTGAACATCGGGAAATCGATTAACTACTAATTTGATGATTATAAAATCAAAAGAATACTGAAATCGACAAAATAGTGGCGTAGTTCTAACTACTTGGTTTTAGTTTCACGTACCGTCGATATTGCTAATTAATGTTTGTGTTGAAAATAAGCACCTACGTGACTTACAATTTTTAAAGGTTAAATATATATCTAGTTATATTATTATATATTTTTTCTTAAACATATAGACAGAATACAGATATTAAGTGTGAAATACTCGTCTTATATTTATCATCTTGGTGCATCGTAGAGATCTTATAATTAATTATAAAGTCATTGATAATCATCACAATTTAGAACTGTATACAGAAGAAAACTTGTGTTTTTATTAAAAAAATGTTTCCGAAATATTCCAACTGTTTTACTTTGAAAAAAATAGTAAATACAATCGTGTAGATTTGATATTCGATGTAATTGTCAGCTTCAAACAATTCACAGAGAAAAAAAAATGCATAACCAATACATTTTTTACATGCTTTGCATAAAGAATTTAATTTCAATGATACAATTAAAAAAAAAAACCCAATTTAATAGAAATAGATTCTTATTTATTATAAATAATGATATTAAATAAATAAAATTAATGTAGGTTTATTTTAGTTTTCAAAAATGATATCCATATTATGTATAATATACCTTGTAATAAAAAAAAATTATAAACAACATTCAGGTATTCATGACGACGTTGAAGCATTTATTTTTCACGACTTACGAGACTCCGTAAGTGGAATGATAAATGTATTGTTTTTTTTTATCCTTAGGTAAAATTATATTTCATTATATAGGTACTTTTATATATTTTTTAAAAAAGTCAATAGTTTAATAACGTTAATTGTTTATGTAAGTTGTGCAGTTGTTTTACAATTATTATTTTAATTCTGCAGCCATATAAATGCATGTCACTTTTTGGGCATTCTATAAATATACATAATATATAAATGGAAATTCACAAAAAATCAAACACACGCTAACTCTAGATTTTTTTTTGCTTTGAATTTGTACATATTCTAGTATTTACCCATTTTGTCATGAACTTATATTTGTATTAAATAACCGCATATTCGGCACTAAAATAATCATAACTTAATACGATGTTTTTTGTCATGCATAACAGATTTGTTAAAATTGCGAATTAATAAAACTGAAATAACTTTCTTGGCTATTGATCTTAATGTAATATATCCATAACTACGTAACAATTCACCTAGTCGAATTTGTCCTTACATAATCCCTTCGAGGCGTAAACCACATCGAAAAGCAATCAAATATGAAATTAAATTATGTATTCTCGGAGGATCTAGTAAGATATTGCTCGCGCGTCTACGTGTCTATGTCAAAATGAACAAAAGTATGATTATTTCAAATTTGTAGGAAACGGAAACGAAAATGTCGTTTTTAACAAAATATGAATTTAATTGAATTTAATGCAAACGAAATATAATACAATAGATAATTTGATCATAAAAAAGAAAAAAAAAGACAAACAGCTTATATAATTTATTAAGTGGTTTATTGTCTAATAGTTTTTGGAGAGCTATAGTTTACGTAATATACCTCTGAACGTTGCAAACAGACTAATTGCTACAGAGTAAAAACAATTTTATTACAGTATGACCAAATGACGACAATTATATAGTTTTAATACCCGTCAAAAGTACATCGTTTATTATATTTCATAATTATTATGTCGTTTTTACAAGGTCGTGAGTTTATCAACTAATTTTTCGAGTTAAAATAGTACTCTAATGTTGTTTAATAGTCTCGGAGTTATAAATAAAAAATAAAAAAATAAAGAAATTACTTTTTAAAATTGTTTATAATGATTAACGAAATATATTATGACTGTCATAGACTATTTGCAATAGTTTTTAACGAATTATTTTATGTAATGATATAGTTAAATAAAAAATATAATTTTTTTATTCATATTTATTTTTTAATTGTATTTAAAAATAAACCGATGTTTCCACGACAACCGGCTTAGGTTTTTCGTTCCAATAACGTAGGAACATTGAATTAAACAATTAAAATTTACAATTTTATCTTTAATCGATATCTCATCAAATTTACATAAGTAAACAGTATGGACTTTTTAGAATTTATTTAAATAATGAACGATTACACGGCGTATTGAATAGGCTATTTAGCTACATCACCTATGCGGGTTATTTTTTTTTATGATTATAATAATAAAATTATTTCAGTGATTTTTATTTCTACAGAAACATTTCATTAAAATTGAATAGTTGTTTTAACGTGTTTAATACCTAAACATTAACTGTACTGAACTTTATTGAATTTCAAAATATCATCATGTGTTCCCACTTCATCGAAAACATCTGGACAGTAGATTATTTAAAATAATATATTCGAATGAAATTGTACGTAAAATATATTTAAATATGATACTTTCTTAACTTACGTAACTTTTTGTACTAAATCAAATACGGTTTTTACAAAGTTAGCCAATCAGTGTAAGCAATAATTATATTATATTTTCCAAAATATTTTATTTTTAAATATTAGATATATTCTATTCAGTGAGCGAACATGCCGATTCTGCTCATCCCCCCCCCCTTCAAGCACTGACCTCAAACTGGCTCACCTATGATAGGGTGTCATGTGAAAATGCACAGAAAACCCAACTTTGTCGGGTTTTAGCGTGTTCTTTCGCTGAACAGAGTATAGATATAATTATCAGATAATTGATACAATTCAACTGATGCTCATCAATATTTTGTTCAGTTTTATTTCGGTACACTTAATACTGTTAATAATTAATAGTGATGTTGAACATGTAAAATTTATTCGATTATTTACTACTATTTTATAAACCTACATATCATATAAAAGTCAATACACTTATATTATTAGAAGAATGTCTCTCAAATGAGAATCAATTAAACATATTTTTGATTTCATTATCTAACAACATACATTTTGTTATTGCATTTTTATTTGTAGTGCTTAAAGTAGCACACAGTAAATATATTAATATTCAAGTCTGGTTAAAATAATTATTAATATAACATTATAGCTTCCTACCATACCTACCATACCATGTCTAACTTTCAGTCTAAAAATCTCTAGCATGATCAAAAACAGTAACTAGTCTATACCACGCATTATCATGATTAAACACATAATATGTATTATTATAATAATATTATTAGCAAACAAATAATATGTATCATATTTTATTTTTATTTTTTGATTGTTAACGCATAAGACATAGAATGAAAATTTAAAATTGAGTTTAAAAATAGTTAAATCAAAAAACAAATTACCGTTTAATGTTTAATGTTAAACATTGAAATTGTTTAAACGTTTAAACGCCCGAAAACATTAAAAAAATATAGGTAAGTACATATTAAAGTATAATTTAAGCCCTGGGTTTTATTATACTTTCTTAATATTCTGTTGATCATTTTCTGAAATCGTTAACATAAGGACTGTAATTTTGATGTAAAAATTACTATCAACGAAACAACAAAAACCTAGGTTAAACTGGTTAATATAATAACATAACGAATATATAGCATATTATGTAATATGCTTTGTCAATGAATACTAAATGTTAATGTATTCAATTTATTATGGCACACTGGCACATTATTATAACAAACTATGTTATTTTGTCGATAACTCCTTAACCTTTCTTCGTGTTATATGAATAAGGTTAGGGTCAACATATTATTTGAATAAACAATAAACGCATTATTTTGTACGCAATTGCATTATTTGTTGTACAATAATATAACGAGTACAGATTTTAAATTTATAAGTTGTTTAATTCAATATATATATATAAAAAAAAAATAATTAGAACAAAGTATAATTGAGTTTACACGACTGTAATACGTATTACGTTTAAATTAGGTAATTATGATTAGAGTAAATATTTAGGGTTTTGTTCTAATAACGCAATTAGGTACAATATTTAAAAATTAAACAGTATATTATGCGCCACAAGTTAATTTATATTCACTTATTAAATGTTATTATTGTGGAATATAACACAGATTATATTTACATATATCTTTTAAGTATAACATTTTTTAAAAAAAAAGGGCAAAGTAAGTAACCACTCTGCTGTACAGTAGATGTCGAATTTACCTCGTTATTGTCTAAGTAACTGTGGAAATGGATGTGTTAAATTTGAATTCAATGATATATTAAGTTATGCTTCTAGTATGAATAAATTATGAAAAATTTATAAATTTATTAAATTTTCAAGCCTTAATTATAAAAATTGAACATTTTAGAAATTTTTACCTTCAAAATAATTTGCATATATTTGTGATTTTGTTAAAATTGTGAGTATATATTTGGTAAAATTTGCATGTTACTACCGTTGTTTATTTTGAGTTAAAAAAAAAAATCAATTTCTTGAAAACTAAGCTTATGTTTGTTTGAAAAAATATTGGGAGTTTAACTCTCATGATTACAAATTTTCTATCAGAAACCACCCTCAACTATGAAAACTGAAGTAATTTTTCTACTATTCTTATATCGTGAATACATACACTTAAAAAAAAAAAAATTATAAAATACGGAAAAATATACTCCTTAAGAATATGTTTGAAAATATTTAAATCGTATTTATCAAATGATGAAATTAATGCTTGTGCAAACAAAATATGTCTTTATTCTGTAATGGTGAAGCTACTAGATTATTTTGTCAGTATAAAAATAAACCTCCCAACCTATTCTACTATAAATTTATCAACTTATTTTACCCATCATGTAGGTACAAACATTATAATATAAAATAATATAATATGTATATTTCTATATAAATAACAGTACTCAACCTATATTAATATAGCTTCATATTTAGCCATTGAATAAATTATTAGGTGAATGATAAAATATGTAAGTTGGTATATAATATAATTTTAAAAAAAATCAATACTCCCACGTATGATTTATTTATTAGCTTAGACTATATGTTTTAAAAATATAAAGATATAAGACACAAGCTACTCATTACTCATATTGTATGCACTTTGTAATTATTAATTAGTAATTACAAATACAGTGTAAAATGAATTAATTGTGTAGTCATTGACATGAAAAACACCCCAACAAATTTCCATACTTGAAACCCAATTTTCCATGACACGCAAAAAACGTTTAAAAAACTAAGTGCCATTAATCTTCAAAAATACATTTTAAAACATTAAAAATGTATAAAATATTTGCAAATAATTGGGGTAAACAATTATATAGTATGTAACATTGGAGGTTTTTCTATAGTTTACGTTTTTTGCCCAACTATTAAACGAGAGATTTTTTAATGTCATATTAATATATACAATATATACAACTATAGGTTTTTGGATGATTTTTGGTGTTACATTATACATTTTTAATGAAATAAAGGTATTTCATTAATGATTTATAGTAGAAATACATAAAAGGTTTTGTTTATTATTTTTCATTGATTCATGACAGGCGATAGCAGATTGGAGATATTATCAAATTAAAGCGTATTTTTTTTTTTGAATTCAGGGAAAACAAAATATCAAAATCGTTAAGGTTGTGTGTGTTAAAAGATTGTCGACGATACATATATAATAATTTACAAAATTGTGAATTACTATGCAGAGACTAAAAAAATAGGTGGAGAGATCATTTTTTTCGGAAGAAAATTTGTCTTATTGTCGTTAAAAACTTCAAAATTACTTATAATAAAATAATTACCACCGTATATTTTCTAGTTTTAAAGTATTATAGTCGCCATTTTTATCGATATTTTTCCATGTTGTTTAATGCACTGATTTAAAAAATGCAGTCATAACACTTGTCAGTCACGTTTGTGCTATAACAAATTTAAGTTGGCGGATATATCAGTTTTCACTTTATAGGGTAAACACCATCATATCACGAAAAAATTTAGCCCGTAAACACGGCGTTTTAATAACCTAATCCATGGGTTCCCAAACTATTTTGATTCACGCCTACGTAAAAACAAAAACATTGCTGTTCCGCGTCATCTATTAATAATGCATAAGCTTGCTTAGTAATACCAGTCAGTCTGAAAAATATATGAACTTTATTGTATACTAATTTATTAATAGGTATATCATAATATTTTAGCGTACGCTAATAACAATAAAATCTAATAAATAGAAATTCCTGTTTTGTTGGTCACAATGTCACATAAATTATCTAAACTATTTAGGTAAATAAAATATTACATTATATTATAGGTAATAATCACTCCAAACTTCTCCAGGCCAAGTGCTCACACAGTTACACCACTCACGTCTTACTTTTGATATTATGACACAAATACCTACACATGCCGTTCATAATACTGAAATCGTATTATTTCACCACTCAACGCACCAGTCAATACCTACGCTCCAGATTATATTATTATATTATTATGTAGAAAATATAGAAAGAACAATACCCCATAAAAAGTCAAAATAGAAGTATTTACTCAGCAGTTGGGATAGGTTTTATTCTTAGGTTTTAACCAATAATATAACTTTACTTCTAATGAATCTACGTGATTTTTAACAATGCGTGTGATACTGACGCACTATCGTGTATAGTTTTCATATTTTGTTTGTTATTTTTCATTTTCAAAATAATATAATAGTGTGATGTTGACTTTATACTTCGATAGATCTTTGTTTCTGTACGATACAACATAATACGTTGAATCACATTTACTACTTTGAAAAGTGCTCGTTGAAAAATACGTCGCCATAAAACCAATAGCTTTTGCACCCCATTCAAAATCTCAAAAAACAACACGTGTCAAACACATCCACTCAAGTAGTCTACACAAACAAATAATGCCCACGAGACTTAATCGCAATGTAGATAAGTGTATGGCAGTTGGCAAGATTATTGTCTAAAGCTAAAACATCATCTTGGTTTTAAAATACCCGGTAGGTACAATGTACCTGGTACATACATAAAAATATTAAGTGCCATAAAATTTTGAACACTTTTAACAAATAAATTATGCTCTTCACAAGTATAACATTTTAATATGCAACTATGCCTACTATACCCTGTTTCCAACTATAAAATATACCTAAAAAAAAAAATCATAAAATATGTTTTTTATCAATCTCTAGTCAAAATATTATAGTTTTTGTATAATAATATATTATGTGTATCTTTAAAACAGAACAAATAAAAAAAAATAATCGACTATACACCACGCTGTATAATGATTTAGGGTATAAATACAGTTAGGATCGTTCAAAGAATTAAGTTGAATGTATAAGTATTTCTGTTTATTTTATGTACAAAAAAAAAAAAAAAAACACCGAAGGTTTTAACCATCATAAAATAAAATAAACAAAACAAACAGTTAACTTTTTACCAATAGAAACATCACTCAGTCGTATAGTTTTACTATTTACTGTATAACATTTCATTTATTACATCGTATTTATTAGTCATAATAATATTTAATGTGTTTGTTTGTGTGTGTGTGGTTTGTTTCATAATATATACCCCTTCATTAAAACTTAAATATAAACATAATTCACAAAACTGCTGTATTTACTAGGCAAGTACCTAAGATTCTACTCAAAACTGAACAGTGAAATCTCACTCAAACTCTCTCATCTCAAGATCCTCCTTGACAATCTGCAAAGACATCTAAACCAAAGGCAAAATTGGGCCAGGGACATACAGGTTGTGTGAATAATGAAGTTAATTCAATTATTGTGTGATTTTCCCCTTATTTTTTTTTTTAGTTGTATTATTTTAACAAATGTATTTATTGTTCATAAAAAAATATATCCGGTAATCAATAAAAACAAATTATATTAATAAAAACAAACTTACATGCAGGATGATTCACTAAGCATGCTTACCCACTTTTTTATTCAACAAATCAGTTAAAATCTATTTGATCCTGGAATTTTTAATTATACTATAAAGACCATATTTTCAAATTGTTGAGATTTTTTTGTACTGTTGAAGTGTCCTGTAGAGATGAAAACTTCTGTTTATCAAATAAGAACATTTTGTACACTAAATTATTTGGTGGATTATTTTTCTGAAAATATTTACATATTATAATCAATAAATGTATACTTTATTTATTTAAATTTGAGTACTTAAAGTAATGGGTTTTTGATATAAAAGGCTATGGTGATTTAAACTTTTTAGTGATTTATATTAATGTATCAATATTCATACTTTTTAAAAATACTTAAGTTTAATAATTACTAGATCCAATATTACATATACCTATTTTATATTTTTGTATATCGTTATTATTATCTAGTACCAACATTTTAATAACTGATAGATACTACTTGTTCGAATTTTAAATTAAGTACATTAACATTAAAAAAAAATATATCCATAAAACAATTGAAAATCAGAAATTTGTATCACCAAAGAGTGTAGTTGAGTAGGTAGTATAAAAATAAATGGTTTTAGAGTATATTTTAAAACTAAATAAATCAGAATTCGATTTATTGATTAGGAAAAAACGGTGGTTAGCATGCTTGATGCTGGAAGCATCCTTTTTATATTTTATGTGAATCAATCATAAGATATTATAATATACGAAATATTATAAAAGTACACAATAGTTTGGATTAAAATAAATTAATAAGACATAATGATATCATTATTTTACAAAACGTTTTTATATTATAAAAACTAAAAATTATTATTTGTATTATTATACACAATACATTTTAAAAAGGCATAAAGTTTTGACTTAATTGAAAACCATACTACACCAATACATATTTTGCAAAAAAAATCTGACCAACGAACAACTGCGATTTTTCATGAAAATGTGTAGGTAATAATATGAATTTAGGGAAAGCCATTATATGAGTAGAGCACTTTGAAATGGCTAAGTCACTTAGACACAGATCCTACTGATGTGTTATTCGTCTGACTTCGTTTAACTTAAAAGCTTCTGATATGGGGTCCGGTCGGGACCATAAAATATATCCAATGTTTTAGTGTGCATAATTTAAGGAAAAGGGCCACGGTTCCGAAAAAAATAATACATTTTACCTATAGTCCAGAGGCGATTAACATATTATGTAACAGGAAGATCCTCACAACACTCAAAGATGAAGGTATTGTGATAAAAAGAACACGGTTGGGCGATTCAGTAAAGTATTTTGATAGCGGTGATAAATTATAGCATTTGAAAAATGATCGTGAAATTACGAAGTTTTACCTGAAGGTAAGCAGTCAAAATTTGTTTAAAAACGTGTCCTTGCTCTAAATATTTTGGCATGATTCTTAAGTTAACTGTTAGAAAATTGTTATAATAAAGTATGTAAAATCCGGAGAAACGTTGTGTACAACTTTTTTAATATATGTTTTATTAAAAAAAAATCCAAATAAATAAAATAATAATGTATCTTACACACAAATCACAACCAATAATATGCAATTAATACGTCAAGAACTATTTAATTTATAAAGACTTTATAACTGTAAATAAGCTTAAAAAAATTATTAGAAATAATAAGCCACACATATGTCAAATTATATTTAGTGGGTAATATAAAACGTATGTTTTAGTTTATATTTGGTTTTGAGTAATATAATAAAAACTTGATTAAAATTTTTTTTTTATCTATTATTCCTAAAAATGTTATTATTTATATCATCAATTTTAGTATTGTCTATAATGCATGAATATTTATAAAATACATTGTTACATCCAATGGCCACAGATGCCGCGGATAATTTGCTTAGTAAAAATATAAAAATAAAAACTACTTCTAACTGTACATAATATTAGTTAGACCACGTATAGGTTCGAATCTATTTATGTATGTATTTTTTTTTCATTTATCTATGTACTCGTCATTTATTTTAATAAATGTATATTGAAGAATAAATAAATAAATTTGATCGTAAGTTATTAACTATTATATATAATTTCACAGATCAATCGATTTACATAATTTAAAATGATTAAATTACCAAGACTTAAAAATTATTCCAAGCATATTTTTGAATTATTTATTTTATTATACATTATATCATCGTTTGTTAATACCAAAATAATACCAAATTTTTAGTTAAATAGAAATTGTAAAAATTAAAACAAGATAATGAAATCTATCTAAAAATAGCTTACGTTTTATTAAACGTCAATATTACATATATCATTTTAGTATCTAATTTCATAACAACATAATATAATATGTGGGTAAATATATTTTGTTTAAAGTTTGATCAGTTTTGTGAATGTTACATATTTGTACTTTTGTATAATATTAAAACGTAATATTTATTTTATAGATAGGTACTTCAAACTTTATTAATATTCAGTTATTATATTTATTTAATTTTTTTAATATTTCGTATGTTCAAACAAATGTTATACTTAAGTAATAATAATATCGAGGTAAATCGAGTTGTTCATAATATATTTGTACATATCTGTTGACTGTTATTAAATATTATGATAATTCACTATATTTACTTTTTGTTAAATGTTTTTTTAGTATGCGTTTATAGTAAATAATATTAGGTAAAAATATTTAATTGAAATAAAAATACATCTACCATAGAGGTCAAGTACCTACCTATGGTTATGATCATAGTTCCAAAAACGCAATCAAATAGATAATTCAATGTTTAAGTTTGGGAAATTGTAATGTTTTAGTTTAATAAATGTTAGCTGTTTTCATTTTCTTCGGTTTTTGAAGTGCGTAAGCCGTAAGGGATTATGTTTGCATCGTGGCTGCCAATTTATGTTAATCTCGGCCATTACTTTTGATTTTTCATGAGTGCCATTCTAGTAAAATTTGTGTGGGTTTGAGTGTATATATTATACAGGAATTTAATAATCCCAATAGAATTCGAAATTCACAATCTATACGGGCTTGAACAGATTAGTTAGTCAACAGCCAAAAATGCGTATGTATTCTAATTATTAGATGAATATTTTTATTATTATTTTAAAATACATCTATTGGTTAATACAGTTCTGTTTGCATTGACCAACTTTATAAAAGTAGTTGAACCATCATGATAATATATTAAAAAGTCGTAAAACACAAAATGGAATAGTAATTATTTTGATTTGACAATACCATTCCCTAATATAAATCAAGGATAAGAGTTATTATACAAATTAATTTAATGTTGGAAATTATCTTGGTACTTTTATTAAGATGCCTTATATAAGTTATAACTATTAGGTAGTACATTTTTTTTTTCGTAACTAATGTATACATTAAATGAAAAAAAAATTACTGTCTAGATATATTTATCCAGACGGATTTGATTCAAGACGCAGCTACTTATATAGTTATATATCAAAAAAATGTTTTCAATGTTTATTGTATAATTAAAAATCATAAAACTATCGTAATAGATCGTTTTATTTCAAACATAAAAATAAATCGAAGAAAAATCACGTACATTTATTAATAAAAGAGAAATTATCAACATGTGAAATGCATAGATTTTATATTTTTGTCGTTAACGTCTGTGTTACAAGTGTACTGTGTAAAATATTATATTTTATGTAGTTGTAGTTGTATGCACAATGTTAAATCAGTATATTGTAATGTATACTATTTATACTATAATATACTGTGTACGACGTACAATTTTTCTCACTATTTATAAATAGTAAATAGCATTAATTTTACAATATTTTAGATTCTGAGCACAGCGATGAACGTATTGATTTTACAATATTGTGCGAATGTGTTTTTTTTTTCATATGTATGCGTACTTTGCGTGGTAATTATGTACACGATATTTTTATTAAAAAAATGCTTTGATAATTATCTCTAGAATGGATTCCGGTAGATAATTGGATAAAATTTGACAGCATTTTTCAAAATTATTGGTAGTGGGAGGATAAAAAAAACGGGTACCTATTTTATGCAAAACAATATAGTGTTTGACAAAGTCGATATTGTTTTTTTGGTTTAACTCAAAAACAAATAGATACCTACATCACATTTTCACCATACATTTATATTAACGTTTTCTATACATTTTTAAATTTTAAAAATATTTTGAATCTTTTGAACTATACAATAGGTAATAGGTACTTATAGAGAAATTTTAATTTAAAATTTTTTAAAATTTTCTTTTCTTTAAGTGTAAATAAGCGTTAATATTTAATACCAACCTTAGTACAATGTTTTCCACGTTTAGTCCAAACTGTAAACAAAAAATCTAAAAAATACAATAAATCATACACAAATTGTAAACGATACTTTTTGTAGATATTTGAAGTTAAAATGTGATTGAAAATAAATGTATAAACGAAAAATTACATTATTAGTTATTTTATAGTATTTTTAAAAGAAATAGGCGGGTAATTGAAACGTTTAACTTATATTATTATATACTATATTCACAAAATCTTCTAAAATACAATATTATCAGCAAAAATTAATTACACACTATTATTATTTATGACTAATAATTGTATAATAAATTACTATAAATGGAATATGAATATCCCTAGAAATAAAGACTGACACGTCCTTTTCCCTCAGAATCATTTTTTGTATGTTATTATACTTATTAATGATTATTGATTATTGAATAATAATGATTCATAATTTATTATTGAATTACAATTTAACACATCTATTACAGTAACTTAAACAATGACGAGATACACTCAAAGCCTGCTGTATACTAGAGCGACTATTTGATTTATATTTATCTGTATATGTATAGATAATATTTTTAAAACTAAACTCAATCTTATACAGGTGATTTTTTTATTGTTAGAACTCACCCCTGAAAATTATAAATTAGTACTTACATATTATTTGAAACATAATTTATTTTTCTAATAGACCATTAGTGATAATTCCTAGAATTATTTTTTATTTTATTATTATTTATATATATCATACTTAATAACTAACCTAATACTTTATAATATAACAAGTAAGATTATAAAGTCGACATTTTACTATAAACCATAGGAGTTTACAAGATAGATATAGGTACACACCAAGAATTTGAAACATCGAAGATATTATGGATTACGCTTATTTATTTATTTGTCCAGACATGACAAATTTATTATTTGTTTATTTACAAACAAGAGGTGACCACAAGTTGTTTTTCATTTGTCATTCCTGACAGCATTATCCATGTAAGCGGATGCTCAATAGAACAAACTAAACGAATTTTGTGGAATAATTGTTACTCCGAAAGTGTTCTGTCTTAAATTTCGAAAAAGAAAAATATTGAAAATATATATTTGTTATGCTAACTGTGAAGTAATTTACTCTATTAAGTTTTGTATTTTACAAATAAAACATAGTTTATTTAATTAGGAATAATATTTTCAATACATTTAAGTAGGTATAACTTGATGTAAAAAAACAAACGTCATGTTATTAAATTGCATATACTGTGTATTTTAAATAATTTTAAAATTTACTTATAAAATATATATGTATTTCATACTCAGCAATATTAGTTTATTTTTCTATTGTTTTTTCTAAAGTGTTTTGTATAATAATACGTTACTATAGTTATAAACATACGTTTTTGTTTTCAATTAAAAAGAACTTTCGTCTAGGTATGTATGTGAAAAATCCAAAGAAACTTTTAAAATAACAGCGTTTATTACTTAACCTTTTTCGATTGGGACCAGCTGCCGTAAAGAGCATTTCTAAAAAAATACACACACGAACATTGATCAATTCTTATTTTTCAATACAGAGATTACTTATCTTTGGTTTATATATAGAACGAACTTACGAACTAGGTTATAGAATTGATCTATTTTTTCCTGCAAACACTTTGGTGAACAGTAAAAAATTGCTATAAACATCAAATGTAGATCATAATATAAGGATCACAAATGGATATTAATAGAACTTCAACCATATTCATATTTTAACGATAGAAAAAATTGGTAAATCATTGGTCTTATTGTAGTTTTAATTTTAAGAAAATGAATGTGGTCCAAAGTTATTAAATAATTAAATAAAATGCAAATTGCAGTAAGTGGGCATAAAACGATCTTCAGAAAGTGAATTTTTTTTTACAATAATAATTAATGTTTGTAATTTTTAACACAATCATATATATTATACAGTGCATCTATATATATATATAAATAATGTGAAAAATGTAGTTATTCGTCAATTGAGAACGGCTGGGCCGATTTAGCTGATTATTTTTTGTTGTGTCAGGACAAGGTTCTTATGAAAAATTTTTTTGAAAAAATCCACCGGAAAAGTAAGAAATCTGGATGTCAAAAATACAAAATTTACGCCATATGTCCAGGAAGAAAATAAACTAAATAATAATATATTTTCGTTTTTTGTAAGGTTGCTATTGGTTATGATTGTTATAGTTTTAGTTGTTATTTTCGAAAAATGTTTGTTTTATCGGTGCAATTTATTGTTTTATAATGCCCATAAAGAGGAAATCAAACCTTGGCCGCTCCACAAATGGTGCCAAGAGGATGCGCTTATCTAGGAACAATATAGTTGAAGATGAAATTAATAACATGTCCGCCTTCGATATTATAATAAATCGATTGATTATAGAAATATGAATTTAAAGTACAACTTCTGTAATGCATTAAAATGGTCTAAAGAACCACCGAAAATGAATGTTTGTGTGTGTGCGTCCATTATGCATTCCTAAATGGCTGGACTGATTGCGATGAAATTCGGTACAGTGATAGATTAGACTTATGGTCACCGTTGATTTTTTTATTCATTGGAATTTAGTACGATTAGGTTAGGTTAGGTTAGCATTTTGTATTAATTGATTATATCCGCCGTAGGTCGAATTAAGTAAAAACGACAAACTTGGTACAACTTTGATACTTTAGGGTTGAATTATACACTTACGTACAAACAGCACGGGTAGGTAATCACCGAAGGTAGGTTGCCTTACCTAGCTGATAATATACTGCTGCGAATCTCACGGATAACGCCGTACATTAAAATATAATATCATTTACGCTTAAAAAGACATTGATTCCACAGTGTGTTACACCCTAAAGGAGTTGATCAATCAGAATTTTTTTCCCGGGCAACGGAAAATTTAAGATAAGTTTTTAACACCATACGCCGAATACTAAATGACGAATTGAACAAAGTTTGAGTCGTGTAGAGACGGTACATATTTCAACGGGCAACGAAGTGCACGGGATCAGCTGATTTTAAATAAATAACTTAATATCATATTTAAATAATTAATTGTATCTTCATAAATTTTTATCGATACTGCTTACAGATTACAGATAAAATAAAGATCTTTACTGCTTACGCCCGACATGAATATTATGCATGTTGTAGATTTTCTAAGCATATTTGTTGCCATTTAAAAAAGTTATTTAATCGTTATCGCTACATTATCTACCTCACAATATTATTAATTACCTATTATAATATTGGTTATATTATGTATACTTATTGTATTATGAAATATATTATTCTGATGACTTTGAATTATAGTTGATAAACCGCAGCGGCGACATGGTGGTTTGTGTACGTTGTGTTTACTATAATCACATATTATGGGGCAAAATATTTCTTAACAGACAGAGACAATAAACAACAGTGTTCGTCATCTTGATTATGGTATAAAATGTTTTGCTTTTAAATTAGAATGAAATACAATATTTCTTACTAAAAATGAGAATTTTGAAAGACACAGTATTATTTTAATCAAATATTTTTTTGATTTAGTTTTTAATTAGGAAAAACTCAAAAATATAAAAATATTTTAAATAATTGAAATGAACAATTCAAACTAATTATGTTTTCATTTGCTATCAGTTAATTGTCATAACCTTTCTGCATATTTTGATTATAACTATACTTCTACAGTAGGTACGTACTTCAACGCGATAACTTATATTGTTCGTAGTATCTGTTACCTTTGTGAATCACGGTTCACCGAATAATGTTAAAGTCTTCTTAATCAATAACCATTAATCAACCGACCGCCAGAATGAACATTGTTTAGATTAATGGGTCAGGTATGTTCATTGGAAATGCAAATGTTTTTATTAATACATTTAATATTTTATTATAATATCGACAAATATGATCTTAAATTGAAAGGTAAATTCTGGATGATCGCATCTACTATATCTAATCATAAAGTCCATATAGTTATCATTAAGTTATTATTTTATTATCTTCATCATTCAATGAGTTTAATATAATATTCAGTTTAATTGGATCTACCATGATATTTTTACTTTTAATTGTATTAAAACAAGTGTTTGTAAGACGTGTCAGTGCTGATTTGCAATGTAATATAGGTATATATGTGTTATATTGAGATTATTTTAGATTTTACACATAAATTCAAGTAACATTTTATATGTAGGTATATATTATTTTTGTGGTAGAATTATTAAGAATATGAGAAAACTAATTATTTTCTTTAGAAATATTTTTTTTTAGTATAATTTTAAAAAGTAACTATCTTACAATGTGTTAAAATTGTATTTATATTAGATAATCTATACATTTACATTTTTAAATAAGGGATTAAGTTAATTATTTACATTTGACAATTGTCCGATTGTTTCATACAGATTTAAACTTGGACAGCGGATGACATTATGTTGGACTGTAATTCGTACATTGCGTGTTTTGCATAAATTCATAATGGTCAATGGTAGAGTAATCTCTAATATATAATTAGTGTATCCATAGTTAAATAACTGAATTTACTGATTCTAATAGTAGTAAAATTTGAAAACTCTATTCAAAATTATAATAACATGAAACCAATCACTCTGTATAAATAAGTATATTGCATAGAGTATAAACTGACATCTATAAAGTATACTCAATATAATATATTATAATTATAATAGTAAGTCAGAAGTATTTAATATTTTACTGGAAAAATACTACAAACTCAGAATAATGCGTTTTAGATGTATATCTAGAGAGGATAATAAAATTATGTTTATTTCGTCCAATTGTTTTGATGAAATATCCGATTGAAATCGTATAATTTCTATTCTCAAAGATTTTTAATGGCTGATAAATGATAACTATAATATTTATCAAGCAAGCATAATAATTATTGTTTAAAATAACAAAAAATTAATGATACATAATTTCAAATATATCAGATTAGCTGACCTTTTTATATCCACTATTAGGTCTCTGTTATATATGTTTATTATTTTTTTTATAATGATTAATATTGTTGCGAAAATCAAAATAAATTTTAATTTAATCAAACACTGTTATTAAAACTAAATGAAAAATAAAAATATCCGAGTACCTATCCGTCGAATGATAGTTTGAAATAATCCGTGTTGAAAGGTTGTAAAATATTCAATTATTTTTTATGACGGTTTTAAAAACCTTTTGTATCACGTTTATGATCTTAAATATTTTGTTTTTTTCTCCATTTAGGTTGTAAATGCACAGAAATGATTTCGAAATGGTTTATCATTTTACGAGTTGATCATTCGCGCATTTTGCTTTATTACGTGAGTAGTTTCTTTCGTTCAATTTCGCAGTCAGTACACCAACGGAGTGGAATTTTGTTATAAGCCCATTGTGCGCTTGTACACAGAGACGTTCGACCGGCCATAAATGATGCAATGCCGAATTGTAATAAACAGTATGCGCATATTTATTGTTTTCGAACCGTAGTATTCATCGGATGATGGCTGTCTACCTCGGCGAAGAAACTTTCTTGCAGCCGCTCGCATTCTTTTGAATGTCGTTGAGTTCAAATTGGTATCAAGACTTTAATATTACCGACCTCTACTCAACTCGCTTCTAATTAAATTTTAAGCGCATATCTGGCTTCAGATGTAAGTTTTATGATATTAGTTTTTTTTTTGTTTATCTTAGATATGTATTTTAATGTACACTATATATTTGAAAATGTGTCTGTCGTATTTATCATTGTTGGTGATTTATATAACACGAGTCACGCACAAACGCATCAGAAACTTAAACATGACAAAGATCAAAGTAAGCATATAAAACAATAAATATACGTATGGACGATCAGTGTTAGACATTAACAGTTAACATCTCTTTCGTATTAATCAAAGTTATGAGCTTTACAAAGGTCTTTGTCTAAACTTTTTCTACAGATCTATTGTTACTATAAGTTGGTATAAGGGCTTAGGAAAATTATTAATTATTTGTAAGTTGGACATTTGAATGTTTTTAGTTTGTACGAAGAATGACTAAATATTTTTGAATTCTTCGTGTACTATATAATAATGAAATAACGATAATAATAATAGTGTACAAGATTACTGTAGGAAATATTAATTTTATGTAAACAATTAATATATATTTAAAAACAAAAAAAATATTGCAATAAGTAATATTATCCTATGTAAAAAATACATATCAAATGTTAGCCAACAGACTTCGCTTCTGAGGCTCATTTCTAATAAAAAAAAAATTAAAATACATATATTAATGTTAATTATATTATTTTAATTTTATATTTTAAGGGATGAATGCATTGGTCTTAGTACCTATATGTTTTCAACAATTTTTTTAAGTCTGAAAACACTTTTAATAACAAAAAAATGATTTGATCTTTAATATTGAATGTGGTTCTCTGGTAGAAAATTTAATGTAGCAGTTTTTTTTGTGATAGCGACAACAATTTATATCCTAGAACCGTGCAACCAACATCAAAATAACTAAAAATAGTTTTACTACAGAAGTGTTCAAATATCGAAATTTAAAGGAAAAATTATTTCATTTTAAAGTCGCCATCATTATTCAAACATAATCTGGGTCTGAAATGACAGTTATTTTTTTTCTCCATTACATTTATTATACCAGTTTTTGATAAAATTAATTTTGCTCTTTCTGCCAAATTTCTACCTATCTAGTTCTACCTAACCAACAATAAATACCTGTTTAGACTCTTGACATTTTTAAAACTGTTGGCCCTTTTTGTGCTAGACAGTTTTGTTTTCTTTTTATATTACATCAAAAACAAATGAACTTAGATACTATATACTTTTAGCATATGTATATATGATAGTTTTCCATATAAGATACAATTTTAAAAATATTTTGACTCTTTTTAAAATATTTATTGACACTTGAAATTTTAATTTTATTTTTATTTTTCTATACCTAAATGTCTGCAAAAATTGATTTGTTTGATCAAAAGTTTGAAAACGAAGTTTCCCATGATCGTTACGATTTATTTTATAAGCATTTGAAGTTAAAATGATGGCCAGGTTGATCAAAATAATTCTAATTTAACGCATCCATTACAACAGGGGTCGTCAACCTTTTCCAACAAGCGGGCTAAATTAAACATTTTAAATACCTGGTGATCGATCACTATTTCGTCATATGAAAATTGGGTTTTTCTTCGTTAATAAATACTTTACTTTGTATACAAAGCGTAAAAGTGTGTTTAAGTCTTAAACTTTATGATTGCGCAGTGCGCTCGTGATCAATGGATATTGGTAAGAATAATTTTTACTACGATCGCCCAATATTCCTTTAAAGATCAACCAGTCGAGCACAGCCCCTGCATTATAATGACCCACTTAGAGTATAGCAGACCTGTACTCACTTGTCCAACTTTTTTTATACCTAATTAATGGTAATGAGTATTTTTTTCATAATTAGTATCACAACTTGAATTTATCACTAACTTATATAATAAAAAAACAAGTTATCCAGAATTATTTTTTAGAATTGGCCAAACTACCAACTTTGGCTCCCTCTTATCGTCTTCGGTACTCCCCTGAGAAGGTATGTAAAATAATACAATTTAAAAATGCTCATTATATCACAGAAAATCTGAAATATTGTAAGTATATTGTTGGTATCAATTTTTTTTTACATAAATTAGTTAGGCAGCTATCGTGATTGATTTTTCAGTAGTAGATGAATTCTAGGTATGTGAAATTATAATTATATTTTGTATAATGTTTATCTTCATATTTCCTTGTATTTTATTAATATTATTCATGCAAAAGATCCCACAAATTACAATAGCTATCCAACTGAAAAATATGACAAAAATAATAATGAATATAAATAAATTAATAATAATAACGTTAAAATGTCATTAAAAATACATATTAGGGATCTATACCAACTCAACAATTAATAATCAAATTCACAGCAATAGAATCCTAACCACCAACCATAACGAAAATTATGGCGTTTAAAAACTATTAAATATAAAGATGCAATAAATTATATTATATAGGACAAACAGATACTATTATAGCAGACATCAAACTTACAAGATCGAAACCTCAATAAAGTTTTGCAAAACATAAGGTTATATAATAACCAAAATATAAATTTTAACATAGAAGTAGATCTGAAAATTTGTATTTAAATTATTTAAACACTTGCCGTATATGAACAGTAATAAGTACATTTCAACTTTTATATTTTAAATGATAAAATGTTATTTATTTTTTTTAATGTAGTGCTATATTTTATTTAGATTTATATGTTATAATATTTTAAAGATTTTATCCAAAATGCTAGTATTTTTGCTAAAGCAAAAAAAAAAATTAATCAAATGAAAAAATTAGTTGCCCGAACTTAGTAGGTAGAGGAAACAATTAAAAGTAAACGGGTATCTATACCCATCATACGTCTTGTATGGTACATTTATAAGACTACCTATATATTTAAAAAATTATATTTTGGTTATACATATTTAATCATTTTTTTTTGTTTTTTCTAATTAGTATTTTTATAGATTTAAGTCAGTATTGGACGTTTGATTTATATTTTTGATTACACTTTTTTTTTTTAGTAACTAACAAGATATTGATTGATTTGATCAATTAATTACAAGTTTGTTTACAAAAGAAAAAACAAGAAAAACGATTATAATAAATTATAAAGAAAATAAGAGTGGGTAGATAAAGAGTCCAATTATGAGATAATTGAAAACACTTTTCAAAATCGAATATAGCACTTTGACATAATTTATAGATTTTCTGATGCAGATAGGAACATCAATAATATTATTAATAATAATAATAATAATAATCTACACTTAAGTTTAAAGTATAAGTCTAATCAAAGGGTGTCACACTGTATTGTGCGTGCATGTTCTCAATATTCAATCAAATGCGTCTTACAGTAAATGGAATATTTTAACTTTATATTTAAAAACTTTGACGCCTATATTTTTTATTAAGATAGACGAACATCATCCGTTTGGCATTTATAATAGTTGTATCATTGATAATTTTATTAATTCGTGTGTACTGTATTTTTTTCTTTGGTAACATGCCATTGAAATTGCCTATTGATTTTGTCCCCTTTTAAGGGTCTTACTACTGTATATCATGTTTTTCTAGTACAATAATATAGTGAATTTTGTGTAATCTAGGTCAGAGTTTAATGGTGCGTTAACTATTTCAGGAAACATTGAATTTCTATTTTTTTTATTATATATATTTATTGGAGTATAATTATATTTATTGGGTACCTACCTACCTGTATCATAATTGAAAACGGGTAGAACAAATAACAGTAAAATATTATTTATTTACGATAGATTAGAAACTAATTATACCATATAAGGATTCAATAATAATCGTTAATAATTATTTTTTATACAAAACATTATCATGAAAAGGTAGTGCTATTGCTGGATGGCTTCTTCCTTCACATTTGTATTGGTTATTTATGTTTTTATTCTTGTAGCATATATTTTTACTGTGCTCCGGGGCACAGATTGTATATTTTTAATAAAAAAAATAAAAAATAAAAATAATATTATCATGAATTATTAACATAGCCACATATAGGTATGTGATAGCATTTCTAAAAAAAAATTGAAAGACCCATTTGATGAGTTATTTATTGGAAATGAATAGTCACGATGTTATATTTGGAAAGATGTATTAACCTTAATTTCTGAACAATATTTTAAAACTTTTCATTTTCCATACCCAAAATTTGCAAAAATTAAAATTAACTAGCTATATTGTTAAATTTGTATTAGCTAATTCAATTATTTGTCTGTTTTCAGCGAACCCAATAAAATTGGCTTTACCCAATACAAGGCCTACATTTTTTTTGCCATAAATATACTTTCGATGATATATTTTATTATATTAAATTAATATTTTTTAATTGAAAAATATATTTATTGATATGCATTTAATATATTATATAACATTAATGAAAATTGACTATGTAACAGTTTAACTAACGTTGAACTTACATTGTTATGCAAATTAAAACCAATTTGATTATTAACTCAAAATATACTTCGTTAAAAGTGATTTTTAAATAATTATGGTCATATTATTGTGTTTCTAAAGAATATTACGTCAAAATTATTATTACAATTTTCAATATAATATGTATTATTTGGTATATAATGTGTAAATAAATAAAATGAAAATATAGCGAATTATTAACAACAAAGCATGTCCATCGTGTCAAAAATGAGCTTAGAACGTGATATTAGGGATTACTAAAAATATAATAAACTTCAATTATCCTGCATGCCTATTGTTATTTTGTTATTGACGTCACATAAATATTATACGAATTATGAGATATTAATCCGTCAAGCCCTCGTCATGTGGATTTATACCTGTCCTGGGTTTTCTTTCAATTTAGTCACATTTAGGGAATACAATACTTTCGCGTTATAATATTTCCCCACATTATCCATCTGATGTTAAGAGGTTTTGCTTGACGTTAATCTTAGAGCCGCAAACACCGTCAAACCATTTGTTTAAATTATTGCTATTTTACAATGTCTAACCAGCGGTGGATATTTAAATATTTTAGACATTCTTAAGGAGAGTTGATGTGTGGAATACTACCACCCCATTGTGGGCGAACTTTGTTTTTTATGTGGTTATAATTGTACCCATCTATAAATATAAATAAATAATAATAACGTTTCGAATAAACATTGGATAAAATAAAAAAATAGTTAGTGTATAAAAACAATGTAGGTACCTACCAATCACTGTGGCGTAGGTAAATGATTATAATTTTTGTAGGGGAGTGAGGAATTGTTTTTTTAAATACATATAATACATATTATCATTTAATTTATGGCACCGATTGTGAGTTATAGTAATATAGTTTCCGTTTAAACTTTGAATACAACTAAAATGTTTCACATTTAATAAATTGATTGATATGAATTTTATAAACGTTATTTTTAAAGTATTTAAATACATTTTATCACACACAATTATTCTCAGAGTTCCGTCAAATTGTTGTAGGCAGGTAGGCTGAATAAAATATACGACTGCATTGCATAGCCTGAAATATTTATAAAGGTAAATGCTCTTTTATATTTGTTTCAAGAATCACTGAGCACCATGATTATTATAAATCTCTCTAGTACAAAAAAATGTTGACATTTTTATTTCAGTGAATTAAATGTCTGTAACAACTAAGAAAATAAAATAAATAACCCAAAACGAAATACAATTATAAGTAAGTATTAAAGAAAATTTTTTTTCAGTTTTTAAGATTTACTATTTTTATAGAAAAATCTAGTGTGTGGTTGAGCAGAGCGAATATGAGGTAGGTATATAGGGGGTAGGATATACCTAAGATAAGTTTTGTGGTATTTTCACTGCAATAGTAAAAAATATCAATTATTTATATTAACCTATATGAAAAGATGTTCAACTATAGGTATATAAGAATATATTTAATTTTATGATCAATAACTTTCCAAAGTTTACAGCGCATTATGTATTTTGTGTCATATGTTTAATT
Organism: Sitobion miscanthi; assembly: GCA_008086715.1. Classification (NCBI taxonomy): domain Eukaryota; kingdom Metazoa; phylum Arthropoda; class Insecta; order Hemiptera; family Aphididae; genus Sitobion; species Sitobion miscanthi. Next base: position 38,394,680 of record CM017798.1, read on the forward strand.
CAACGTACATCGGGGACCCGATAAATTTCAAATAAAAACGGTGCTTTATCTGTCTGCATACTTGCATGTGTCAAGTAAATTTTAATTTCAATTAATTAATTGTTTTAGGTAATATCGCATGAAAACGGTCTTTCTCGTATTATGTAAAAGCGCATATATAACTATTGTGGTGAGCCCGAGTACCTAATGTACCAACGCACTTATGCCATCTATGGTTGTTCGCTTCAATGGTTCAAAAAAGTGTGTTCATTCACCGTCTTCCGCTTACGCATTTCTCTGACGTTAGTATGCGAGTAAAATCTAAAGCAGAGATCCTCGGAAAGGCACAGAATTGTTGTACTTTCTATTAACGCACATTTTTCAACGGCATATAGTAAGTTTTTTGTACAGTTAAAATTATATTTGTACAATTATTATGATAGTTATCAAATAATGAGAAAACGAACGTGTGATGTTGTGACAGTGATTATGTGAACTAACTGAACAGCACAATTTATTGCAAATTTTTTGCCGTTTTCTTAGAAAAATGCAACCCGATTGGTCCCTTTAATTTTTTTTTCCCGAAAAAACACGACAAGATTGCATACTAAAATTTACAATTTTTCAATGTTACAAAATATGCAAGGGTTGTAAATTGTTATACTTATCAGCGATCGCAGTGGACCAATTACTAGCTATACTTAAACGATAATAATTGTAATTATTCTTGAGAAAAATGTTTTATGTGACTCAGTAGGTATCCACATAGTATGTACCAGATACCGACCTAGTGCCTTAAATATAAACAAATTACTAAATTTGTGATTGGCATTTGTAAAAAAATTAGACATGTAATGCAATCAATAAATTGTAAAATATAAATTTATTTTTTAAACAACCCAACAGTATTATTACGTTGGTGCACGATCATATTAGACCTGTACCTGATACCTTGATGCACAATGCCTCATGATGTTAATATTGTACTATTGAAATTAATAAATAAATCATGTTTACGATAGATACTAGAAAAATTGACCCAACGCCCGCGTCGGTGTTGACGCTGGAACGATAAAAGGGAAACCGTAAATTGAGTGGGTATACCCAAGTCAATTGGCGTATAATATCCATAATAAAGTGTTTTATTTTGATATATTATTGTATGAAGGCACTGATGGTCACTAAATAAGAGCAACAATCGGAGCTAAAAGGCAGTAGATATTTTGCATTCGTAATTCAATTCACTACCATATATATTGGTCGACACAGACAGGATGTCTACCAGTGATGGTCTTCGCACACACCCACCCACTTACTAGGTAAACCTAAGAATCCCGTACGATAGTCAATAATAGTATTACTATAAAAATAATATTATATAAATAATTCTTTGAAATATGTACAAACGTTTCTCCTTTCTATATGAAATTCAATAAATTGTATTAAAACGATAACGTTTAGTAAAATTATGCCTATAATGTTAAAAGTTATATTTTATCGGATTACTATTATTTATAACAGATTTTAAAATAAAATATGTGCAACTATAGTAGTTTTAATGAATGTTTTATGTTAAATTATAATTTATTAACACAACCACTTTAAGGTTTTAAAGAGGAAAAAGTGATGTGCTTTATGTATAAAAAAATATACTCATAATGGGAGTCCTGATAGTGTCACGCACGGCGTATAAAGCTCGTCGCATCTCGAGAGAGTTATTGCGTGTGATAAAAGAGAAAACAAATGCTAATATTTTTGTCGAAGTTAACTAGATAGAACGGAAAAATAACAATAAAATATAAAAGGAAGTTACTTAATAATGAGAATGGTGAAGAATAAATAGATAAAAATATATAAACATATATATTTTGAAGTTAAAATATTATGAGTTATGACTAAGCACCTAATAAACTTGTATCGTATACTTTTTACCATCCATATCATAGTAACGTTGACAAACTAACTTTTTTCATATAATTCGTCCGGATAATTACGAATTGACATAGACTATGTTATATAAATGTCCGGAACCGTTTTTGTTATGACTTAGTTTTAAACACGAAATAGTAAATATTTGTCTTCGTAGTACTCCATGTATAAATATTACAAATATAAGTAATTTCGGAGGTAATTTACTTTTGGTGGACGTTATTAAACCTTGATTTCACATTATTTACTAAGCAAAGAAGTGAATTTGTAAAATTATTAAATATCTCATTAAATAATGTTGAAAATTCAATGAATAAATTATTAAGTAATATAGGGTGAGCTACAGGAAAATAATGACGTTTTAAAAATCTCAAAATCAGTTATTATTAAAAAATATTGAATATTTATTTTTACAATAATTACGTATACATAATACATTCTTAAATAGCAGAACTTTTTTTTAATTCATAGACGAAAAAAATGTTGATTAAATGGTAGCTATTTAAAAGTCTTCTAAGCACCTCTTATGGCAAAACTTTGATATAGGTACCATTTTTGAATGATAAATTCTAAAATATCAGTCAAAATGTATATATGATAACAATCATGACAATTTAGAGGTATCACTTAACTATACGATTTACCAAAGTGCTTTTAAGATTATTTTTTAAATAAATACAAACACAAAAACTATATTATGAACAATAAACCTTGAAGTCTCACTAAAAATGTATTACGATAACATAATATTATGAAAAGTATCAAGTAAATAGTAAAGGCATCCATTTAGTTATAGTTACACGTTGGTTAATTAGTTAGGAATAATATCATCAATATTTTAGTACCAGTATAAATCAATGGTTCATATTATTTTGATCAGACAAAAATTAAAATGAATATTTTAATAACGATTATCCAGGAACATAAAATAAAATAACTATTATGTTGAGATTATTAATTCTTAGTTATCCATTAACGAATCCTTGAATTTTTTAACCTATCAAGGTTAACATATATTTTACATTATTATTTCAATTTATTTTTGTATAAATATTTGTCTTGCAATAAAGTATAATAATAATATTTAGTTTGTCTTAGATTACTTTCTTAATCGATTTTTTGTATCAATATGTAAATAAAAAAACAAATTAAATAAATAACCTTCTTTCACGATCCACTCACTATACATATTCTAAGGTAGGTACCTATAATATATAATATATATACATAGTAACAAAGGCACAATATGTTTCGTAATTAATAAATAAGTCTTAGTGAAAATGGTTTTTCTTTATCGTGAGAACTTTTACTGTGGATGTTGAGATCTCCATGCCGATTAAGTTCAGAAAGTACAAAAGTTTTACACCGGCATCTGTTAGGCTATTTGTTTATATTCAACAACAAACGTTTCTGTTGGACTTTTCAGTCGTGTAGGAAATACATGAGCATACGAGGGTTGTATATAAAATGTTATGGATGTTTTAAGTTATGATTTGATAGAAATACTATAAACACTTTTAAGTTATTTTCTTATTTTTTTATAACATATATGTTTACTGAATATTCTTAACTTCATCGCACTATAATGCAATTAACGGATATTCTTACGTTATCGTAATATTTAATCATTACCTATAAAGTTTCGATTGTTTAATTCTATTAATAGGTGCATTGTTAAATTTCCTTGATACAAGAATGGCTTCCTTTGATTTATATCGATTTGAAATAATAAAAAATGTATTGAACACATTTGTGACAAAAGGTTATTTGATAATATTATTATATCTCATGGAAAAAAAAAGTTTATATTTCATTTTTCTCTAAATTATGATCTACATTCTACATTAATTTATATATTTTTTTAAACTTATTATTAATTTTATAAAACAGTTATGTAAAGCAAGCAATACAATTTTGTTGCTTGCATACATTTTTTTTAAATTAATCTGTAATGGTGATAATTAATGAAAATGGTAGTTATTAAAACATGAATCTATAAACTAATAAATAATTTTAGTGAAAATTTAAATAAGTATAAACAGATTATGTTAATGCATAATTTATCAACTATAATGTAAATTTATTTGTTTTTATGAGTCTAAAAAGAGTGTTTCCAGAACTACTGAAATAATTACTTGTAGGTCTAGTAGATACTTATAGTAAACTGGAATAATTTATTATAGTAATTAATATTTCCTATGTCTTTTTAATTTTAAATAACATTTCATTCATAATATAATATTTAAACAGTACCTGCATAATATTTGTATTATGTTATTTAGAAACATATCATATAATATAAATTGTTAAGGTAATTAAAAAAAATGAAATGATAGGATATGAAGGTAAATATTATGGTTTCTTAAACTATTATAATTATAAATAATGAAATATTTTTTTATCACTCAATTTGTACGTGTAAGTCTTCTTTCATTTACTGTACATATCAAGATATATGGGTTGCGTTTTTGACTCTATGAGACTTAATATGTTTATTTAATGTCCTAATTGTATTTGTATTCTATATTATCTTAAAGTGATATTTTTTATTTAAAGTAAATGTGCTATTCATTGGTGTGACATAAAACAACAATAATATATTACTATGTTTAAAAAATACTGATCCACTCGAAATATATGCTTAAGTTATTTTATTAGTATTTCTTGGTTCTTAGGATATAATAATTAGGTCTCAAGGGTGTAATGGATGTGACATGAAACTTGTCATTATTTATTGAAAAATTGCTAAAAAACTAGTGTAAAATCAGTTTAATTTATAACCAATGATCAATTTCTAGACACCTAGCCACATAAATCAGCTTTGCGTATAAACGCTTTTAAAAAATTCAATGACTTTGATTGATTTTCTAATTTTAAAAAAATAATACTTACTTAACCGGAATAACTGTTTTCTTATTATTTAAATATTTGTGACAGAATATTGAATGTATTTTGTGAATACAAGTAAGTTCAATTATTAATAAACCCGATTATTATTCCAATATAGTAATAACGGTCTAATACTTACAATTTATGTAGATAGGTGAGAAAGATGCTTTTTATACCACGTGGACACCGACACTAATAATCACGTGTTGTTTCGACATAGGTCGATTTGTTGACGATGTTTAACTTTAAGCTCATCTTATTGATGTAATGCACGATGTAGAGACAAGGACATCGCAGCTTCTCTAAGTTGAAGTATTTTAACAATGGTATGGAATATGAAAAAAAAATGTATTGATTACAAAAAAAAAACAAAATATTTTTGATAGCGTCGTAGTCTTTTCAGATAAAAGTGTGTTTATTTAGTTGTATTTCTTTACTTTTTAATTCTACAGCTTAAACTAGCTTTATATTTGTTCTTACAATATTTTATTATTTTTATTTTAATAACTGTCTAAGTTTGGCATTATTGACGAGTATGATCTGATGTCTGACTGCTTCTGAACTTGGTAATGGTATTTTTTCTGAAGGACCTTATGACATATATGATATATTTTTAGCATACTATTATGGTGGCATTCGAAATGCATTAGGTTTAAATAATATTGTATAATAAACATACAAAATATTTACTATTTAAATATGTTTGAGCTCAAATAATAATATTTTAATATAAAGTGTACAAACATTAATGTTTTTAATAATATTTTATAAGTATTAAACTTTAAACAGCGTTCGATTTTTTTTTTATTTTAATATTATGAATTCTTCTTGTTTATGCATTACAATAATCACGACTCATTTGTTTTTAAATATAATCTGAGAATGTGAGCATTGTTAACAGCTGATTGTAGTTATTCATTTTTATTCATTTATCCGCCATCGTAATAAAAAACAGCAGTAAAAATATGTAACTAAAAACATCTAAGTACCAGCCAATATATTATAATAACTTACTATAAATCTGCTTAAAACAAAATAAATAGGCCGTAAAATACTTGCTTTTTAATTTATTTTATTGCTTCTAAGTTCCAGGATGCTATTCTTTATAGGTGTATAATAAAAAAACAACAAAATAAAATCCTTAAGTTTGATTTATTTCAAAAAAAAGTTTAGTAGAATAAAACAAAATGAAATAAAAATGGATAGATAAATGGTACCAAAGTTGGGTGGTATTCGTAGCAGAATAAAAATAATTTATGTATTAATAAGTTGGGGTTAATTCGGTATTAATAAAAGCTATATGAAGTTTATATAATTGTTTCTATTCAACTACTAAATTATTAGTATATTGGTGTAAAAGTGTATCACTTATCTCGTTTAATTGCAAACAATATATAATATATAATATAATCTCTTTGGTGTGAGTCGATGCACGCTATTATCATACGACTTTTTTAGTCTACAATATCTTATTTAATATAATAAATAGTATATTATACTATATTGTGTAGGTTTGATGACCGTTTTAAATGTTTCATATTTGGTACACCTAACATATTAGACATTGTTTAATAATTTACCTTATTCTTTATGTAATTTGTTAAGAATATACATTGAACTATTATGATTGGATAAAAATATGAAATGATGTATCAAGGATATAGGGAAGAATCGGTAAGCAGCAATGATGATAACACTAGTGTTTTTAGATTATAAATATTAAGATAATATATCAATATAAGTCCATACCCGGTGTTTAAATCAACGCAATATGGTAAGATTTTTTATTATAGAAATGAATTGGTGTAGCTTTCAAATGAGAAAAGAGTGGTGACTAATGTATGGAGGCGGGTTGTTAAAACCGTGGATTTAGGACATATTGTGCTTCGCCTTCGTCAAACAAGGCCTCTTGACCGTATCATACTGCTTCAAGACACCGTGCTGCGGTGAAACAATTAGTCCGAGAACGAGTCCGTCCGAATAATGCGAGTGATTCGAAGAGAGTCCGATGAGTATCCGAAGAGAGATGAGAGAGTCGTCTCCGTGTGGGTGCTCCCTATATATATCATTGCGAAATTTGTCATCCCCATCGGTTGCGCAATATCGGCATATTGTCTTGTGTGTTCTTCCACATAATGTTGGTAAGCGTTTTTGATTGGACGATTGTCGTATCATATTACTCGTGGATGATCGAGATGCGATTATTATTGCATAATACTCATGTGAATTTAGGTCGCTAGATATTGATTATTTTTGCGTGATGCCGATGCGTGAATTATGAATTTCTATGATCTAAGTTTAATGGAATGTTAATTTCTTTATAGGAATATTTTTACTTCCGTTTGATTTATAACACACAAATATACTAGCACTGCACATACTTCTCATCGTTTATTAATATTCTAATGTATATTATTTATATATTAAAAAAAATTCACGAAATTGTTTTTACGCCATACAACCATAAACATCCAATATTTTCAAACTAATTGTACACATCGTATTTATCGTGCAAGTGTAAACTATTAATATATTAAAAAAGTTATTTACCAAGTACAAAATATTTATACAAGAATAATTGTATGGTATATTTAATAAATATACACACTTAGCATGACTCAAGTACCTATTTACAGTTGAAGTCAGTTCTCTGTTGAGAAACAGTTCGATCATTTTTCAGTCTACAAGTTAATCATATCCACATATACACAATAGGTATTTTTAATCATTTAAACATTATTTTTTTTTTGTTTTAAAAATAATAAATCAATACAACATTATTTTTAATCTAGTGAACCAACTTAACATGTGCCAAATTAAAACATCGCGTGTTTTTTTTCGTATAATGGAATTAAATTAAAAAAAAAATCGTTAGTTGTATAATCGATAACTATCATTTGTGCTTCAATGCCTTATCGTTACACAAATTTAACACAAAATATTAAAATTATATTGGTTATTTAGCCTAATAGTGTAATACTAAATACCTCCAGGGTTCCAGCATTTGTTGATCATTCGTTTAACACAAGATATTTATTCAGCACAGTAATGATTTCAATAATATATATGTCAATATATTAATGATTTCAATTTTTTGTTATACTAATTATTACGAAACCTCTACATTTGAATTTTTATTTGGAGGTTTCTGTTTTTTTTTGTGTAGAAGAATTGAGAAATTAATAATAATCTATGTATTTTGTAAACAGATCACCAAAATACAAATGTCTCTTACACTATTTAAAATTGCATCTCAAATGTAAAATCCAACTAAAATTAGGAACATAAAATAAACATAGTAATTGAAGAATAATATAATACTATCTAATGTAAAAATTATAATTTTACTTGCTTATTTTTCTCACATTTTCATCTTGCTTGGATGACTAAAATTATTCAGATGTTTAGTATAATACATTAAAATATGAATTTTAAGCTATTAAATAATTTAACATTTTAATAATAATTTAAATTATTTAAACAATATGTTAATATTAGACAATAGTTTTATTTTTTTTCGAACAATAAATTGCAGAGCATCTCCACTATACACTTACAGTTCGCATATAGAAGAACTACAATACGTTATCAAAAACCAATATAAATCACTGCAAAAGAAGATTTCGAGCTTAATGTTTAAATACTGAATGCATTTTTAGATTTTAATTCCAAATAAGGAAAGTAAGGATATTAGCATGGTATTTACCTAATAGTTTTTATAGTAAATATAGCATGTACATGATAGGAATATAATATGTATTGTTCAAATAAGAATATATTTGCCTGTAAGAAAAGGCGTTAACATGTTCAAAGCCACCAGAAAGGAATTAGGAGTGACACATAGAACCCTAATCTATAAGAGTGTTAGTTAAAGACTATGATCAGTTAGTTTGCATTATATTTATATGTACATTATTACTGGAAATAGTAAATGGAAAAAAAAAACAGGAAGCTTCATCACTTTGGTTTTAAAAATGTATTAATTAATATAAGTTTTACACTGCAAACACTCTCATTAAACTTTTATGAGGGTGCCTACCTACCTACATTAAAATTATTTCGAATGCGCCAAATACAATATAATGCAATCATTAAAATAATTAATACATTTCTGTCGATTCACCATATCAACAAAATTTCTGACTTTTCAAGAAGTTAAATTTTAATAATATTTCATGCAATTAATTCCACTGTATAGACATACACATTACACTGATTAAAGCGTCTCTAAAATCCCCACCGTTAAGTGTAGGTAGTGTAGGTAGTTCTTTATATTTTTGTTGAATCTTTTTATTCTGTTGATGTGGTTATAATATTTCAATTTTTAAGTGAGTTATGAGTAAGTAAATTATTAAAATTTAATAATTATCATTACTGGCTTAAAATAAAAATACCATAAAACCTCAACGTACAAACACAAATACTTTTTTTACTTTTAACTTCATTAACAGAAAAAATGTATTTCATTATTCAATTCAAAAATTAAAAATTAGTTATGCTAAAGCCTAAAGCTAAATGAAATACAAAAAATGTTCTATATATGTTATACGTCTGTAAGACGTCACATTATGTGAGTGTGGCAAATGTCAATCCTCTTAAGACCTGAAAGATCTAAAATAATCATTAAATACCAAATAATGATGTCAATATGATTTATAGATAATTGTATTTTAAATTATCAAAGTATTTAAATCAGTAAAATCCTTCAAAAAGTTACACGATAATATTGGGATATAACATAGGATTTCAAGTTGACATTTTAACCAAAAATGTTTACCAATAACAACAGTTACATTTATATTATTGTATCTCTATAATAAAATACCTATAACACAATAATTCTTCATTTTAAAAATTACATTCGTACAAATAACTAATAGACTGTACAGCGTGTAAAATAAATAAGCCAATCTATTAAAATAAGGTGTTTTACTTTATATTGTATGCATTAAAAATTTAATCAGTCCATAAACATTATAAAATGTCTACAAGAAGTTTCTAACGAGTTTGTAATTAACTACGATAATTTCACACGAGACAAGAATTAACGATTGGTGGAAAATTATTTCATAGATAGTAAATATTAATGGTGGAGATTGGGAAAGCGTAATAATTGTACATTAATTATTGTAGTTATGTACGTTAATATGAACTATTTTGCAGTAAATATTATTTTAAGTTTAATGATAATAATAATATATAAGTAACGGATATCGAATTCGAGGTATATACATTTTATATTTAATTAAATTACATACAAGTGACCTATATTGGTTTTCATTACAATAATTTGTTGTTTTTTTTTTATATGATTAACATGTTCAATATTTTTTGGTTTACAATTATTATAAAATGCTTAATTTCCTGCAATTCAGTGAGAAAATCGATTATCTTAAAAATATTTAAATTTTTGTGGAGTGACAATGAAATATGTCTAATCCAAATTGGGTTGGTTGAGATTTAAATTACGATATAGCACCCTAAAATTTAATATTATTTTGTATCAATAATGTGCTTCCTTTAAAATCAATAATACCTATGCATATTATGTTACAGTTATTCTTTAAATATTAACTATTAAGATATTTCACGACAAATTATTGCTTTTGACATAGGAATATTCTGCAAACCAACAATACTGTTTTATATTTGTTTAGGGAATATAATATTAACTATCGTATATTAATCCAACAATAGGTTTAGGTACTACGATAGCCGATAGGTACTATATGAGCGTTTATTGAATCTATAACTGTACTAACGTTTCATTTAGGAATTTGACGTGTTTGCGTTTTAAAAAACTTAAAAACCGAGTATTCAAATTAATAGAAACATTTTTGTTTTAAAACATAATATTATAATGTGGGTACTTATTCAGCTTAAAATAGTTTAACACCGACCAAGTTTTCACACCAACTGGCAGAGTTTTACGGTTTAGTTATCATCTCCAAATAAAAATATTATTTCACAAAAGTACCACGTGATATGCATAAGGGGGCGACAAGAATCATTTACATAGGTGAAATATTTACATATTTCCATAGTACCTATATTATAGCGTATATAATATGAATATTATGATAAACGTTTTTGTATGACATAAATATTTACGTATTTTTTTCACGGGGATAAATATTAAAACATATTGTAACACTAAAACGGGCAAAACTGTCACACGAATAAAAAAAAAAAATCACAAAATATCTCATGACTACACCTTCGAGAGAAAATTAGAAATTCAGAAAACGTGCGACAATTCCATTGGCATTGTCCAGTACCAATAATACTGTTGTTGATGCTATAATACATGGTTTTTATACTACCTATATAGGTTATAGCAATTAATAATAATATACTACGTTGGAGTTTAGATTTGGTTAGTTGCTCGCATATACTTTTATATGAGTCATTTTAATGGTCAATACAATTTCAGCAGCTAAACGTATTATTATACAGGGTGTAACAGAAAGAACTGACTTTTGGAATAACTTTTGTTCCAATCAATGTTTTAAATTTTTTTTGTTTCTGTATAATTTATAGCCACTTGCGCTACACGTGTAATAAGAAAAATTATTTTTAATTTTTTAATACTAAAAATAAACATGTTGAATTTGATTTGAGTTTTTTTGAATTTAATTCATGAATCCAACTATAAGAACGACTTAGATGGTAAAAACATTTATCTAAGTCAAGTAGTTTATTTTTTAGAATTTTTTAAAATATCAATATTTTTTTGATTAAATTTATTTGGAACGCAATAACTTTCTTAGAACTATTATTTTTGGAAATTTGGTAAAATGGGTATATTTCTTTAACTATTTACTTATCATATAATTTTATCAATTTTTGTCATTCGTTCAAGTAGCAAACGTTATTTTTATTTTTTTTTTGGTTAGTTCTTTCTGTTACACCCCGTATACGTAATAATAATAATAAAAAAAAATATATAAGTATATAATGTGTAATTTTACTTTTCACCAAAGACGTGATAAATGACTACAATAATGTTATAATATAATGCGTTGAATCCGTTATACACCGAAAAAACATACCGACATCACACTTTCATACGTTACTATGTTTCATAATATTGTTTATACATATCAGAATTTGTAATCAATAACACCTGCTACTTTAGGGATATAGTGCCACATCATTATCCGTGATGTTAATTTTTTCAGACATATAACATTTTTTAATATCATGGAAATCCGTAGCCACCACCAAAAAAAAAAAATCGTGTGAAACGACACGCCATTGAATAATCGCATTCCTTCAATCTCGTCGTTTTAACTGGGCTCAGATATAATATTATTATTATTATTATTATTACTATTGTAGCCTTTAGTACTAGCAGTTTTCTCCCCCAGTCAACCATTGACGACACTGCAGCACTCGTGGCCGATTGTTTTATTGACTCTGTAACGATCGCGCCACTCTACGTGCTGTCCGACTTCATGTACACTGTACAGGGTGTATCATAATTCCAATACGTGTGTTATATACTTAGATATCGAACGACTGCGTTTTAAATCAAGCAACGTCAAATCAACATCGTTAATAAACCAAAACCGACACGCCACGTCAGTCGTAGGTACGCGCAAATATTGCCGCAATATGATATTATAATATGTAACAGACTATCGTCGGCGCAAGCACTAAAGTTTGTTTCGAACACGTGTACAGAAAAAAAAGTATGAAGTCAAATATCGCGCACTACGCGTGGCGAATGGTTTCTGGGCCCAAAGACTCGAAGTTAATCGCGAATAAAGTTTATGAAAGTTACAAAAACTCCAGTTATTTCCATCTCGGCCAGATCGACGCAGGCATCATCGTAACAACGTCACGGTGTTACATTCCGAGTATAATATTAAAATAACAAGTGTAAAATATTTGCATACTACGCATGGCTGTCGTGCGCAATACACGTACCGAGTGTGTTTGCAATGCACTCGTATTATATTATTATGGTCTAGACAGTCTTCGTAAGACAGTTTACCCTGCCTCCTACCCACGTCTTAAAAACTCAATTTTCCATATCCCCCCACTGCAAGCACGCGAGTTCAGCCTACAGCGACTACCTATATATAGGCTATAATGCTGCGCGCGTTTGCAAACGATTCTGGTTAGTATTATTGTTCCATCAAAGAACGTACGCGAATAATCGTATCTAATAACGAAAATGGGTATGATCAATTATTGTTGTCTGATATATCGAATTTCATCGTTTCACAGGTCGATAGGAATAATTATCGACAATGGGCGGAACTTCTTAAGCGCGCGGCGGGCTTTGTAACATATTACGTTACAATGTAACAAAGTGGGTTGAAATAATAAAACCGTTTGTTAGTTTTGGTTTCCCGAGGTTTCTATGTACCTATATATTATCCATACATACTTTTAGAATACAAAATATGTACGGATCCGTATAAATAAACATTGACGTTTATAATAAAGACAAAAGCACAAACGTGACATATGTACGAAATTAAGTTTATTTTTTGATCACTACTTTTAGATTAAGTATATTGTATATAACGATATAATATACATATAATGTATTATACGTATATTATACAGGATGATTCGCCGAGCATGCTAACCTCTGATTTCCCTCTAGTAATGAATTTAGTCAAATACTGATTTTTTAAATTGTTCAGTACACTCAAATTATACTTAAAGACCATGTATTCAAACATTATATTTTTGTACGCTAGTTAAAGAGTATGATACAAACTTCTTTTTGAAAATCAAAACCACGCATTTTATTGTAAATTGCTAAAAACATAAAAACGTGTATGATGTGCAATGTGCTTACCTATATAGTGTATACGTCAAAATTCAAGTGAGTGTTTCTTGAGTTATTAAACTTTAAGTACTACGAATAATATTATAGTAAGTGCATGATAATAGGTTAAGAATATATGTGGGCTATGGTGTTAGGAAAATTATAGTAATTAACATTACTTTTTTTTTAAAAAATTGACAGAGTATATAATAAGTATTAAATTAAATATTATATAGGTATATATATATATACATAAATATTTTTTTTTGTAAAACCATTATTAAGGTCTATTATCATTAGTTAGTATATACATAAAGTTTAATATATCAGAAACTACTAGTTCAATTTTCAATTTTAATGCGTCAAAGTTTTCAAAAATCTGATGGAAATTTACAATAAAGAAGAAAATTTTTAATTTGAAAAAGAAGTATGTACTGCCACAGAATATTCCTTTAATGATATTATATTCAAATTATTTGAAAAATGTACAAACATGAAATATTATCAAATAAATAGAAAGGGAAGACATGTTTGGTGAATAACCGTATATTTTGTTTTGTATCATTATTATATTTAACATGCACTGTTACAATTACCGGGTAAGAGTTATAACGTTTTATCTTGTGTTCTTCTACAATGTTTAAAAATGTCTAATACATATTCAAAATAAAAATTAAATATTAAACTATATTTTAATTTTATTAACTCTAATTAAATTACCGATTCATTGTGCACGTTAATTATTATGTATCAATTAGGCATTACCTGAAACGTTTTATTGGGAATTTTTCATATTACAATACGATATTCTCAAATTCCTTAGTGCAAAGAAAAATATTACAAATTCGTATAATACCAATGATAGTACAAAACAAGGTGCAATATGTAAAATTGAGAATGGAAATAGTATTCAATTATGCTGGATACCAGGTCATTCTTGTATCAAACTAATGAGATAGCAGATCAAACAGAAAACAACGCAGTTACCGATTCTTTAGCATAAATTGTTTAGGTCACATCGTAACAAGATAACGTATTAGCCTCTTATCCGACACATTCAAAAGTGGTGAAATTGGCGATCTTTACGTACAAAACTTCACGAAATTTAACAAAATGTAACTCCTTGGCTTTTCCCATACACCCATATAAACAATTTGAGGTTATTCTAACACGTTTCTGCATTAGTCACACATAAATCTTCCAACATCAACTATTCAACATCTACTAATGAACACAGAACAAAGGTGACCCCCTCAATATTCTTGGCTTGTGATACTCAATTTACTGTCGAACTTACAATGACAGATTTTCGGGTATACTCGGACACCAAATTTGGATCAAACTCCCTGAAGATCTGTTAGAATCCCTGGGTAAAAATCAACTGCAATCAAATTTATCAAAAAATTAGAAATTCAAAATAAATTACAATATGTTCTATAAACAATTATTTTTATAATAGTATATTTTTTCTTTCTATTTTATCACAAATTATGAAGACATAATATAAAAATATGTAAATTTCTTAAAAACTTAGTCTATATTATAGTTATAATTTCTAATGTTTTAACTGATTCCCAATGGCCTATGATGACACGGGGTGATAAATAATCATAATAATAAAAGATACTTGATATATTAAAGAGCACAAATCACCATTGCAAAAGTCAATAGTCAAAATATGAACGTCTAAGATACTAATCCCTAGGTAGGTAGTAGAATTAATTGAAAATAATAATTTTAGATACCTACATAATATTATAAAATAATATATGGGACATGGTTCTCGGAAATTTGGTGTCGTGCTTGTTTTAAACTGTTTGTTTTGTGATGAAAACATGTCAGGCAATATTATACATTTTGTTACAAGATATGAGATAATTTGTTTTCCTTGTAAAATTATATTTTTCGATATTGACTGTTATAGTGATTAACTTTTCAAAAATAAATTATCATTTTCTTCGTATTGTCTCTATGATGGTTATAAATTAATAATTATTTAATGGTACCCATACAACTATACAAGTAATAAAAACCGTAGAAATAGTTAACATATTAAAGTATTATGTTCTTGGATTATGGTAGGTACTTAAAACTAAAATTATTTATTCAATTCGTTTTAATGAAAAGGTCTTCATCCAGGTAAAATCACCTATACACATTTAGCCAGCATCTTACGATTTCTTAAATTTGTTCATTTTTTATATAGTTGTGTATTATAGTATTATTAATATTATCTGTGTGATACCTTATTTTTATAGGTAATAAATTCTATAATATTTGTATGATATAACTCTCTGGAATATGAGTGTAATTATGGGACTAGGTTTCAACCAGTCGTACGAAATATTAATTGAGTCTTGTTTTTGTAGATAAAGTTTAAAATGTAATTAATGACTATTATGAAATAGATATTTTTTATATACGTATTTAGATACTCACTACGTGAAATTCAATTTAGAGTCTAATATTTATTTTATGTACATTAACATACGTTTTAACTTGAATAATAACATATATGTAAATATACAATTATACGCAAGTACGTAATAACTAGTTAAAAGTGTCTGAAAAAAAAAATTTATTTTAAGTGATAAGTTGTTTTATTTATTACAAAACACACTCACTCTACTAATAATTAGAAATTATAATGTAAACATCTCTGATACTAAAAACTTGTGAAAATAATGAGAGTTCCAGCGAAAATACACGAAGAAATACATCATCGCCCTAAATCAAACAAATAGTATTAATTGAAGATTTCTGCTTGAAAAACATTTTGAATTAAATTATTATTCTATTATATTGTTTAATAATCTGTATATGTAATTATAAATACGTAATTTAGACTGTTTTGATATCGTTTGTTTAAAATAATGAAAGGGAAAACATCGAATTAGATTAGTATATATGAACTAAAAATAATTTAAATAATAACTTAAAACATTGTGTTTAAAAACGGTTCTCTGTATTGAACAAATAAAAACCAACAAATCCGTCAAATCTGAAAAACGCTGTTTAACAAAAAAATTCTGTCATTCTGATAGCATTGTATGTAAAATGTTTTATTTTTTTTTTTACTGTGCTTAACCCCGACAACTATAAACATTAGCTGTTTTTTTGTTGTTTGTAGGGAGAGAAACGGTTGGAACGGTTGGTTGAAACACGTGTGTTTTTTAGGTTTTGCAGAATTTTGATTGGGCGCCCGTAGGTTTCTGCCATGTCGGCAGGTCGGGGGACGGCGGCCTCACTCTCTAGACAGTTGCCTGCCCAGAGAGAGTAGCCGCCCGTGGTCGAGATTCGAACCGGCGGCGGTACTCGTCGGAACCGACGCCGTAGTCCACTCGGCCACTCCCCCCCTCCCCGAAAAATAAATAAATGAATAAATTGTAAAGATGTTATAATAAATTATATTTGAAATTAATTAATTTTGTATTTTTTTTCAGCCAATTTTTGTAAATCCATAATCTAAAAATGCAATACTTTGTAATTATGAACACTTGTATGATAATTGTTGATAGTAATATTAAGCAAAAACATGTTCATATACTTTATAATTATAAGTATTCTCATTCTTATACACGAAAGTGCATGCTATATGTATATCTGATGTATTAATTATTATCATATTATGGTAATAATATGCTTTTATATATTTTGCAAAGTATACGCAAATCCATAGTCAAAACAACCATAGTTTATAATATGTTATATGTTATATATTTTTAGGTATAGCAAGTAGGTATTTATATATTATACCACAAACCACCATGAAAACACTCGGTTTTGTAATTTATAGTTCAGACATGAAAACTTTACCTTGAATTTTGAATTACTGTTGAGACGTTTGATTTGACACCGATTATATAATTAGAATAATTCGATGATGACAATCACTTAGGTTAGGTAGAATAAAAGTAAAATGTACGTAATATGTAATTGATAGGATATCAATTAAACCATATTAATATATTATGATGACTTGTACAGAACGTACACGTAAAACAAAAATAATAAACTTATAGAAGCTCGTATAAATCATTTTACAATGCTTTTCTTAGAAAATATACTTTAACGTTGAAGTGAATAGAAATATTCACTTGGTGGAATGTGAAAGACGAAGTGCAGATTTATTTGAAACTTACTTATCACATTCCAAGAGCAACAGAAAGCAAGGATTTGAAAATAGTTAATGCAATTGTATATCAAATGACCAAAGTCACAGCAATTTTGAATTAGCAAAGGATAACAAAACGTGTTTTAAGGTTGAGCAACTATCGTATTCAATATACTATGATGCCTTAGCTATAATGTATGGACATATTTAGCAAGAAACTATGTTAATAAGCACTCAAATGTATTTAATTTAAAAATAATTTTATCGTACAATTTAAGATAAAATCACCATATCAAACTCAGGTTTTTACCGTCTGCGGCGTTGTTGAACGAATTAATTAATTTGTTGATGTATTTATGATATTTACATTGAGAAAAACAAAATACCGTAAATGTTTAAAATATTTGAGAATATTCTATATATTCATTAAAATATACATATTCGTTAATACTGATGTAGATATATTATAAATTTATAACAAACATTGTAAAGCTAATAATCACACAATTTATTCCTTAAAACAATAAATATAATATGTAAATATATGTTTATATAAAAAAATATTTATTAAATATGTATATATATATATTATAAATTTATATACACGCACACAAGCATGCTCACTCTCATTTTAACCTTTAATAATATATTCACTGAATTTTTTTTTTCTGTAAATTATTCAGATAGGGTTTTGAACTGTTTTATGTAGATATTTAAATTTAAATTTGATCGAGCATTTATTTAATATATTTTACTTTATGTGCTAAAGTGTGATAATAAGTTTAAATATGTGAGGACTAAAGTTATTTGAAAATAATAGTTATTAATAATAATATAAGTACTATTTTTAATTAGTGACAAAAATATTTTCAAAAATTCTATCTGCCAAAAAAAATGTAATAAAATGTATAGTAAAAAAGGAGGTTCCCATTTGAAAATAACAACTTCACATCGCAACAACAATATTATAATGTAAGTCCCGAAATGTGATCCGACAGCGCTTTATTATAATATTAACACGCTAGTTTTTTCCCATTAAAAACAGTCTTAACACCGGAAAAACTCCAAATATGTATACACCACAGTCCACATGCAGCATCTACTACAACCAAGAAATTGGTAACAATTTTAATTACCTAGAACTTGGTGCCGCTTCCCCAGCGTAGCTCTATATCTATTTACAAAGTCTAAACAAAAGTGAAAGTCATATCGCATTATCACATCGCTTCATAAAACGCCAACAGTATCTCATTTGATTATTCAGAAAACACGTATACAGAGCTATCAAAAGAGCAACAGCAATTATCCAACTAGTAAAACTGACCCTAATACAAATATCTAGTTATTTGATTTTATTTAATATGACGGGCTGAATTCCAATTAAAATACAATACAGTATTTGGTATTTACATTTTGCGAAACTATTCATATGAATATATATATAATATAAGATATTAACACTGTAAAAACTCACAGTTCCAAATCCTACCACCGCCACAATTCAACCCTAAAAACAACTAAAGGCCACAGATGCCGGGCTTAAGGATCAAAAAAAAATGAAAAAGAAATTTTTAATTTGTTTAAAGTAACATACCTAGTCAATTAAAGTAGGAGCAGGAGGTGTCTAGATTGGTCTGCCTCATACAGCGAGTGAGATGTTTATTATTTTGGTGATATGTAGCACAAATTTGGTCTGTCCTAAAAAAGAAACATAGAAAATAATAACATTAGTAAATCGTACTGTATGAATTAATTAGATATCTTGAATTTGGATATTATTTCAATCGATTTAATTGTGTAAAATTTAACATTCTTACAAATTACACATATTTTTAAATACATATTATTATATTTATTATGGACAACCTAGTCCCAATGTACTATTAAAATAAGTCGTCGTACAATTTTTCCTCTTAAGTGTTCAACAACGAAATCGTAAACTATTGATATAAGTTATTGCACCTACATGAGAAAAAAAAATGTTTTTATAAAAGTTTCTTCGACCAACCATTCATTTTTCCCTCGTCCTTATATTCCACTGGATATAATTCAACAACAAAGTGTTATAATTTTTACGTTGGTCATAATCAGATACTCGGTGGCTTATTGGAGAGTATACGCTGTATACAAATCTCTAATTTAAAATTTAGTTATGTGTATATCAGTACCACAACGTGTGTGCGTTAATTGAAGATATTATGTATGCTGTGGGTATATGCGGGTTAAAGATTCACGATCGTGACAATATTCCGTGTCAATACCATCTAAAATCAAACATTTTTTTTTTCCTAAGAACTATCTACCGAAAGGCGGGTTTCCACTATACACGTACGCGTGTACGTGCATACAAATCCTTTGCCGTGATCGGTTGGTTAGGTTAAGTAACCACACGATTAACCGCGATACCGTGTTGTTGGACATAGCCGAACACTTCTCGTGTACACGGCAAACGTGTATAGAGGAAACCCGCCTTAAGGGGATATAAATATTTCATGTAGAGGTATAATAATATTTTAATATTTTATTGAACGTCATTTCACAATTTAAAGTTATTATTAGTATTCATCAATGTTGTCACCTTATCAGAATTTACTGTGCACTTTTATAATACATATTAAGTACGAGAAGTTATTTTCAGTGGTTAAAAATATATAGCTATTTTACAATAACCCTATTAGAACCATTATATTATTATCTAATGTTTTGGAGTTTGGTTATTAATATATTACATTCAATATTCCAATTGTGTCAATATTATTGTTTTATACTCTTTTAAGAGAGGTGGAGAAAGGTGTGAATTAGCGTGTATAAAGATATCGATGTACTTGGTAAATACTAAATGTATTACAATATTTAAAAAAAAATTTACTCAAAAATTTAAAAAATTTAACTCAAAAATAATATTTGCAAATTTTTCGATATTTTGATGAATTTTGTCAAAATCGAAACTTTAAATGCATATAAAAAATAATCGTGCCTATGTATCTTTAATATTTTTGAACTGCTATTAAATAAACTTATGAGGACCCTTGCGTTAAACTTTCAAGCTTTTTACTAAGTAAAAAAGTTTTTATCGATAGTAATTTTAAATAACTTACAAAATTTGAAATTGTTCAAATCTATAAATAGCTAAAAGCTAGTACTTAGCTAAAATCTATAAATCTAAATAGCTCAAAATATTTCAATTATCATAATATTTCGAAAATGTTACCATATAATATGGAAAATAGCAAGACATGCTAATATAAATATTTTGTTAACATTTTTTTGTTTTCCTGCCGCTTTCAAAACCTACTGGGAATTTTCACTCCCTGATTGCACCTACTAGATTCACTTTTTTATCAGAAAAGATATTCTATTCAAGATTTTATCGGAAAAAATGCTGATGTCAAAAATTGGAGCATTTTAACTACCCTAAATGCTGATGACAGAAAAAAAAAACACATCAACGTAAATTCAATACGCATTCAATACATTCATCGGTTTGCTTGGAATCTAAAATATACAAATTGTTCCGAAATATATTTGACATATTTATGTTATTTTTAAAGTATAAAATATTAGACTGTTAATAATATTTGGGCGTGATAAAGATTTTTAGATGGTAAAATATTTCAAAAGGTATTTATACCCACACGGCCACACGTTTATTTTCCAATACACCACCATGATCATACTAAATATCGTCATGCCAATGAACTATACACGGTTTACTATATATTTTTTTGTTTCTAAAAGACCATAGGTGAATATATTATAATAAAGGGATTTAGAGTACATACTATAAAATTGTGAGTACACTTTTTTTATGCGTGTCATACATTTTTTATGAAGACAAAATAATTTACACATAGTTACTAATACTATTTTAGGACAAGTATTTTATATATCGACAGTTTTGCAATTATTTTTCAGATTACATTAATTCAAAACTAAATTTTTAAGAAGATCAATATTATTAATAACACTTTGCGACGTCGTACACGCATATGAACTCCGTCTTATTACCGCCTAACACCGCAAAAATCCATTCTACTCTGTAATTTTCAATATTAAAGTGAATTGACTTATTATATATAATTTGAAATAAATTTTTTTTTTTTTTTTAATTGATCATTAAACCCGTTAAACCCGACTACTATGGCCATTAGATGTTTGTTTGTAAGGGAGGATACTGTTGGTTGGTAGACACGTGTGTGTAGTTTTGGCAGATTTTCAAGTGACACCCGTACCTAACCCGTAGGTATCTGTCATGTCCGGGTGGGGGATGGCGGCACTTGTCCTCCGGACCCCATGACTTGCCCGAAGAAAAATGCCACCCGTGAACCGAGGTTTGAACCAGCGCCGATGTGCGTCACACCCGACGCCTCAAGTCCGCTCGATCACTCCGTCCCCCATAGATAATATTATACAGCGACAATCGTGGGATTTTAATTTGATATTTTAATTTTGATGCAAGTTATGAGCAACTTGTAATTTATAATTTTAATAACGCCTAATACCAGGTCCTACGTAATCTTAAGACAATCGTATTAAAATGGATAGATTAAATTTAATTAATCCAATTTATTTGGTTCTTCAATTTGAATTATAATGACATTTTTAATGTACTGCTGCATTGCAGGTACCCTCATTATTTTTAAATTCTACACTTACAGTGGCACCGTCGATAACACTGGTTTTCCGTAATTGTACAGACTACTTTCATTCTATCTGTGATATTTACTTTAACTAATTCAAAGAAAATTGTATTGTTTGTGAAACAATTCATGATTGGCTATATTTATGATTCGTCAAAAAAGATTGTCTGATAAAATAATGGTTGAGGGTATATTCAGGTACAAAAATACTTACACGGGTCAAGGTTTCAGTAAATTATTTGGTTGAATTATGATGAGTCCCGGCTTCTGTCACCTAATTCAAGGTCCTGCGGAACCTCAGCCCCCTCAAACCTCCCACGGTGAATATAGTAAACTTGGGGGGGGGGGAGGGAGGAGTTGTGTGATTTACATGCAACTCGTCACACATCATCTAACATAACATAATACATGTATTATATTTTTATTTGGTTATAGCTTGAGTACAAAAAATTTAAATAAGCTCATTGTAAAACTAAAAATATAATAAATCATGGAAATCCATTTCTAAGAAAGTTTGACGGTGTATTGCAGAGACCTGGTGTAGGGCTCATTTGGCTCCACTCAACATGTTTCAAGATCGTAGTGCATTATGGTAATCGATTTGATAGCAATTGGTAATCATCAAATTCGCTGAAAATCACACTATTCCTTTAAAAGTTTCAAACAATTGTTTCGGAAGATTTTCTATGCAGATTTCTTCCTGAGATCAAGAAATGAAATATTGAAAGTACTATCTACACCTTAATATATCATTATATTAACATAATACGATGGATAACGTCAGCGAAACTTTTTGAGCACTGCTTCTACTGAAAAATAGGCAACAAAAAAAAAAAAAAGATAAAACTAGAATAATATAAGCTATTGTAAAACATGAACGTCCGTAAATTTACTTAGAACATAAAATACAAATCAAGTAAGAATAAGCGTGATCTTGACTTTTGAAATAAAATTAAACAAGATTAACTCGCATAAATCGGTATAATAGTATCAAGAAATATATTTTTTGAAATCAATACATTATATTCAACACCTTATAAATGCAATTCCTGATTTTATGTATTTTTCAGACATATTCACTGACCGATTGTGAAACAAAACCCTGACATACAGTACAATTTATTGTCTCTGTTTCTCATTTTTTTTTTTCGTATCATTCTCAATCCAATCAGCTATACGCATTTATTGCGTTAGCAAAAAACAATATAAATAAGCAAACAAAAAAGTCTAAAGGATCGGAACTAAACTACAACTGAAAAGAAATTCGAAGAAATACTGTCAGTTTTATTGCTAACCCACTGACTTTGAAACCGACGATTTGGAAGAAGATTAATTGTTCCCGCCTGTTCTACAACCGTCCCAAATTCTACAAATAACTCGTTACGCTTGTTTAATCATGATTCATATACCATATACACATTAACAGTAAGTTATTGACGTTTAAGACGAAATCGAATGAGATATTTTGTGCGTATAATTTATTCGATTTTTACATTATGCAATATAAATAATAAAAATCTAAACGAAACGCTCATTAAAACGTGTGGCAATTTACTGTAAAACTATGTTTACCTACCTACTGTTATATCTCAAATACAACGGTATGATATTCTGTTATGGGTGTCGGATTATTTTATTAAGGGGTTGCTGTCAAGAAATTTCTAGTTACGTAGTGGTACGTGGCTTGGCGGCCATGTTATACAATAATCCGTAGGCACCTACTGAAAAAAAAAATCAAACCATTTCAACGATCCAAAAAAATGACTACATGAAAACCAATCACGTCTCGTAAAATTGTTGGATTTCGAACATGATTTTTATTTGAAAGGGAAAACTTAATTCAGTTTGCATTGAACTATTGAATGTTGAATTCGATTTTAAATAACGCTATTATACCTACCTAGTTAATAATATTTCAAAAAAAAACATACTCAGACATTTGGCATGCATTTATTTATCTTCAGAAAATAGGGTTTTTAAAATTAAACCCAAAGTCCATTTAACCCGCCTAAAATCGTCATCTTTCAATAAATGAAAAATAGAAACACGATTATTTCACGAGTTTTCTGCGAGGCAAGTTTTTTTACTAAAAACCCATCGGTTCCCGAAAGCCTTCAGACGTTTTTCTCTCCAAAGATTTACTTTTCAAATAATTTTAAACGCACGATACCCATGTGGGAAAAAGTAAATGTCGTTATAACTGGACAGCAGTAGTTGTTTATGTGTGGATTATTTTCCACTCCTGCAGGCCGTTTTCTTATCTCCGGCAGTGGACATGGGCATTTCCGTGACCCCATCCTTGAAATATTTACTTTTCATCGTACGCGTATAATTTTCTCATTTAGTGTTGACACCTTTTAAAACGTTATCCGCCCCTCTTGTCTGCGCAACCATTTCACCGCGTTAAATTAAGTTTTGGGTTGCCTGTGTTCAACTTATCTAGATTGCATGTATATTCCACTACATAATATTATGTACCTATCTATCTCTACACGGCTACACGGTCAGCACACATCAACGTGTCCTATACTTTTGGGGTCTATAGCAAGTCATGATTGTCAAATGTTATTATCACCTCCCTTCCATGTTAGTGTTTACGTAGTCACTATGGTCTGTACATAGAATTAAGCCACGAAACCAAATTATTGACAATAATATAGTTCAAACTATGTTTTTATATATATAAACTATGATTATTATTATTATTTTTTTTTTACAAGGTCATAATACTATTTCTCATGTTTGTATTAAAATAAAAAAAACAGTAAAAAAATTTAATATCTTAAAAGGGATGATAAATATTAAATAATAGATTTACCGGAGTGGGTGAAATTAAATTGTATATAACAATATTTTTCAGCAAATTCCATAAGTTTAATTCAAAATCGTTTTAAAATAATACATATTTATTCTCCTGGGTCTTTTGAGATTGGAATTAAAATAATTATATCGCTGTTTTTTAAGGAATACAAAAAAAGTATTTTAATTCTCTTATACTGAGTTCAAATTAAGCAAAAATATGATTCTATAGATTCTGATATAACTATATTCCAATCACAGATATGTATAATAATATAATAGATTAAACTTATCTGTGAACTCAATATTGTGTAATATAAAAAAAAATTAAATTTTAAGAATAAAGTGTATATTGTAATTGTATTTGTGTTGCACTAAAATTGTTGATTACCTAGGTATAATGTATATAATACAGTAATAAATTTGACATAATTATATTTAAAACTAAATAAAATAATAAAAATGTAAATAAGGAACGCTTCAAAAAATATAAGTTAGAGTTGGTTTAATAAAATGCATAATAAATCACTGCGAAAATATTTAAATATATGAATTTACACAAGTAATTGGAAATCGAGCCTTAAGATATCATTTAAAAATAGTATTAATGTAGGTATACTTTTTGTATAGGTAATCAATATTTCAATAATTTTAAATTTAACCTTTTGTATACATAGTTTACTAAATTTAAATTTATACGCTATGTTGGATTAATTAGTATACAGATACACTAATTCTGAAAGATATATCCAAAATGCCAATTCACAATGAACTTCTTCCATAACTTTACCTTTGAACAACGTAAGACTCAAGTGGCTTAGTAAAAGCGAATTAAACGATAAATAGTTATACTAATTTCCTGTAAGTACTCTAGACTTAAGTAAAGGTCATACACATGTAAACATTGTGAAAGTATATATAATAATAATGTCTGTACAATGAATATTCTTTATTTTAGATTTAGAAAAATAGAACCTTAATACATTATAAAAAAATAACACATGATCATTAGTATCAAAGTACAATATTATACAATGCTATTGTTTAAATTGTTCGCACGACTTAATGAAAAAAAATATCGTTTTGTCACGCCTAAATGTTTGATAACAATAAATAATAATATTTTAATAGAATTCCCTATTGATCAAATACAATTCAAATATAATTCTAAAATGAATATATTATATTTTGAGATGCCTTTATTAGTCATACGCTTCATGAAAGGATTATTTATAATTGTAGATACTGAATTTTGTATATATACATTTTATGACATAACTGATTAGCGTACAATGGTTAAGATTCTATAACGCTATAATTCTAATGTATGGCATTTAAATAAAATGTCAGATTATTTCGATTTTATACACTATATAAGTTATTGTATAAGTTATACTTTAACTAAATCATATAATGATTGAAAATACATATTTCAAAACTATGGTAAGTATTTAAATCCTTAATGAGATAATTATAGATACGCGTGTAAATAAGTATTTTAAATTTTAAATATTCGTAAAAAGCGTTACAATTAGGTAACTATTAAAATTAATAAATACCTAAGCTTTATTATTCGTTCAACAGAAATAAATGTTTTATTTCATTAGTATTTCATACAAATGTAAGAAAAGATAAAACAAATATTACACTTGTATGTACATACATTTAGAAGTTTATTTAATTGATAGGTACCTATGTATTTACAATTAATTATTTTTTTATTCATCCAATGAAGATTATTAATAAAATTGTAACCTTATTTATTCAAACCATTTTAGTAAAAATCCAACAATTATAACAATAATGTTATTAATAAAAGTAAACCATATCTATTTTTTTAGTTTTATTTTGCAGACTTGTATTTTTCAACTTTAAAACGATGACGAAACCCAATCATTCTTTTTTTCAATTTATAAATAATTGCAATTGTTGAAAATCAATCACTGGCTATTTAATTAGTTTTTGACGTTTAACTTGCGTATAAACAAGATTGAAAATCGTTGATATTATAATTGTCTTTTGAACGCGCGCTACGCCCATTTTTATGCTATAATAACAATTTAAACTGAAATGACATCAAACTATCCTCCATTTCATGAGATACAAAATATACCAAAACGATTAATTCTGTGACCATTATATACAAATGTTGAACAATAGATGTAAACAAACTTTTATTTTTTTGGCACTAGTGACTAGTGAAGGCTATATAAATCAAATTTATAATTTAATCACAAATCAAGTAAACTGTATAAAATATAAAGTATTTGTTTCAAATTAATTGTTTTTTGGAGCGAAAGTAGTAATTCTAAATAGGCATTACTCTATAGTTACGATATCACATATATTGGCCTTTGTCGGTTTAAATAAATTATTAATATTTAATTTATTTCATAATATTATTTAATATTATGTATATAGGTACCAATCAATTAGACAGAAGACAACAAAAAATATTCATTTAATACTAGTAATTAGAACTAAAGTTCGGGTGTAACTCACTTTGGACAAACAGTCATAGTGTTACAAGATTAGTCAAAACTTGCGTGTATCTACTAGGCATATAAAGTAGTTTGTTTGGGTTCTAAAGCAAATCGATGCCAAAATTGCAATATCAATCTTTTGACGCATCGTATGCAGTGGCATAGTGTGCACGTTCATTAATTTTTGACTTAAGTTATTATTATTTATAACTAAAAAACTATACAATCCATACATTATGTGTAGTACTATAAGTAAAATCATAAATAATATTATAGCATGACAATTGTATAAAATGGCTGAAATAATGGACACACGACTTTTATGTGTAGCTAAATTGCATATCCGAAGACCCATGTCATCAAGCTATTTTACTATTGAGATGAAAAAAAAAATACACATTTCTCATGATAGTATTATAGATACTGGAATATGATCTCAATTATCTACATAGCATAGCTTATGGTTAATTATTATATTTTACAAATCAATTAGTATAAATCCAATGTTTTTGTTAATTAATGAAAATTCGTATGTTCAATACAAATTGAAGTTGACACTAATAAAAATTTAGATTTTATTTATCTTCTTATAAAAAAAAAAAAATGATCCGTCAGAAAAGTCAAAACTCATTAATTAAAGTAAATTCGAATTAAAACATATTTTAATGGGTTTTACCATTTGAGTTGATTTAGTTAAAATCATAAGCTAATAAATGTTGACGCCTAAAATATTGAAACGTTGATAACGTTAAAATTATAAAGAATTTTAATATCTGTAATATAGGTAACATGCCAATATCAATTATTTATCATAATATACAAGGTCAGTTGATTTGTATCATAAAAATAAATGTTTTTATATTATATTTAAGGTAAAATGTGGTTTATGATCAATGAAATTTTATTTCCAGGATTATTATTATGTATTACAGATTACACTTTATATAAGATCTATTAAATAAGTATGATAAATATATATATATGCTACAATATATTTAATATAATTTAATGAATTTAGAATGGTGAAGTATTGTAATCAAAGTAAAGAACATTATTTTTTTAGGCTTATTTTATTAGATGATTATTAATATTTTATATTGAATTTTAAATGTCTATTACTACATATTTGTAATATCCTCAAATGTTTTCACTATTCAGAAATATTTTTTATTTACCTTCTTACGCAAACTCACAATCAAAAAAGTTTGTTTTTCTTTTGTTTAATGTCCATTTACTTTTCAAATTATTTTAAATTACAGAAACAATAATAATATATGCAAAAAGTATATAAAAAGGAAGAAAATAACTAAATCTTCCTTTATTATATTTTACGTGATATTATACATTATTTTAAGGCTTACACAGTGAGAATCACTTATTTATGTGTTGCACTCATATTTGCATATTGATAAGCATAACAAAATATGGCAACAAGTCTTAAAAACGCAGAGTATCCATTATTACAAATATTGGAAGTATATTTTAGAATCTTTTTAACAAACTAATTAAGTAAAATCTAAAATGTATTTAATTGGTTGTAGTACAAACAATTTTCAGATCACATGCGAATTTTGTTATCTATATTACTATATAAAATTGTAAGCTGTTTTTTACGACCGCGCTAACCGAGAAAACTACTGAACCGATTTGGCTAATTCTTTTTTTGTTGTGTTCGTAATTGTCAGCACAAAGTTCTTATGAAAGAACAATTTAGGAAAATCCACTAGAAAAGTAAGAATTAGGGACGTCAAAAATACAATAGTGGTGCCATCTATCCAGAAAAAAATAAACTAAATAATACAAAATTTAGTTTATTGTTGCAGTTTAAAATAATAATAGTGTATTATATATTGGTTGCTACTGGTTAATCGGGCATGTTTGTTGATTTGTATTATTATTTTTTGTCAATATATATATACGTATATATAAACGAATGTTTGTGTGTAGATTAGACCTCTGGGAAGAAGATAAATTAATTTAACAAGGCTTAAATTTGGTTTTTTTTATTCATTGGATTTTAGTACGGTTAGGTTAGGTTAGGATTTTGTATTAATTGATTATATTATTTAACCGTAGGTGGAATTAAGTAAAAACGACAAACTTGGTATAACTTTGATACTTTAAAGTTAAATCATACACTTACGTACAAACAGAACGGGGTCCGCGATCTACCGCAGGTAGATTGCCTACCTGATAATATACTGCTGGGAAACAGAAATTTTATTCTGGGCAACGGAAAACTTAAGATAAGTTTTGAACATCATACACCGATTATTAAATTATTAAATACCTAATTGAACAAAGTTTGAGTCATATAGAGTTGGTACCTACCTACATTTAACGGGCAATGAAGTGCACGGGATCAGCTATTTTTGATAAAAATATATTTATCATTAATACCGCTAGAAACATTTCAATACGTTTTCATTAAATTATTTTTTATATATACTTGCCGATCACATAAAACGATAAAATTTGAATAAAAAATTATACATATCATCGTCTGGAGGCTAAATAAACAACCAATCACGGGCCAAGCTGTGACGGGTATTATATAAAAAAAGAATTCAATGCTGATAACGTACTCGTAATACGATTGATAACATTATGTATATTATTAAATGAACTCTTATATAGACCGTTAGTCAACAGTGTTAGCCATAAAAATTTAATTATCTATATATAGCGTCTACAACATTCTTTAGAGATAGTGAATTGCCATACAACCTTTTTTTTTCTGTATCAATGAATACATAGAAAAAAACTTGATGCACTTGTTATACTTAATATTCTTTTGTTGGTTAAAAAATGCCTTCCAGCTCTAATTCAGTAACAACTATATGTATAATATTCTGTAAAATGAGATATAAGAAATGTTTGATAATAATGGTAAATTGAATAATCATTTTCTCAAATGAAAAAATATAAAAGAATATAAAAATGAACTATTTAATTATTGATGTTTAAGTTTTTTTACAGTTTTAATCTTAAAATGATCATATGATTAATAATTTTCTAACGTTAATGTTATTTTTTAAATCTATGATAGGTTCCTTATTTATTAGAACATAAGACTATAAACATCAAATACTAATCAATATTAAATAATAGTAGAAGTTTTATAATAGTAAAGTATTTTTGTATAAATTATTATCAATCAACAATTGATTGTAATAATAATTACGGAAAACGGCTTTAAACGAGTAAATAGTAGGTAAATAAGTAAAAGGTAAATGTATCATAAGTTATAACATAAGGTAATTTATAAAAATAGTTAAAGCAGATTGTAACTAAACAGAAGACGCGTACATTATTTATCAAAGATAATTAATATTATAGGATATAACTCGGAACGATATATCAGCTGGTGTTGTACTACTAATTACTATTAATTTATTAATAAAACAATGAAATATTTTAACGTTTGGAAAATTATCCTAAACTAATCCGACAGGCTGTAACGTAAAAAAGATGTTAGAAATAATGTATCCACTATTAAAGACTTTCATAACGATTTGAACACAATTACACATAATTGGGTTGTAGGTATGTAACAAAATAAATTATATGTAGACATCAGTTATAACAATTTTCGAGAGTTATAATACAATCGTCTATATATAGTAATTGGTAGGTCGTTATGAAAATTAACAAATAAAAACTAAAAACTATAAAAAATAAAAACATGTCAATTAAACTGTAATGCTTTTTTTAAACTAACATATGAACTATATTGCAACTTTTTATTCAAAAGTATTCAGAGTATTCAAAATGTTCGAAATTAAGAGATAGCAGCAATACCAACAATTATAACAAGATAAAACAGTATCAGCTGGATTTTTCTCCGGCTTCATCGATTAAAAAATAATAATTAATACGTAATTTTATCATAGTAATACAATTGGTAAATACTACATTTATTGAACCATATATGACAACCAGTCTCCTAAAGTATTCAAATACTTGTTTTTTCTTCGAATACTAATCTAAATATTTTTTGAAAAAATTATTCGACCACGTACTCAGAATATTTTTTTTTGTATTTTTTTATTCACTAAAAATTACTCTTTTGAACTCGAAAATAGTATATATTTGTGACAAAATAAATTTTTCTATTGAAAATTGGGCACACACAAAGTTATAAAAAAATAGTTATTCTCTTTGAATGAAATATGATTGACCCACGTTAATTTCTAACCATTCCAAAACTAACAAATATTACAGGAGTAAAAACGTATATTCAAAACATTTTTTGTAAATGTATTCTTAGCAAAACTGATCACAACTATCAATTTAAAATTACAAAATTTAAAATATATTTTGATAAAACCTCACGACTAGTGTTTCATTTTCAGCATTGTATAAGTAAAAATACATGCTTTTGAATTAAAGCTATAGGTGAATTGTAAATCCAAAAAGGTATAGTTTAAAAAATGGAATACAGCGAGCATCCTTTAAATGAAATCCTTTAAACTTATTAAACACATTAACATTTACAAGACGTTGACTATTTCTTTAAAAATGATTTGATAAATCTTGACTTAATATTGTTTCCGGATTAACTAAAAGATATGAAAAAAAATCTATTAGGTAACGGTCTACAACCGCGTTATACGAATATGCAACAATAATGCATCAATTTTTATTTCTTCAAAGTAAAATTTCCATGTATCTTCCTACTTGCTGATTACATATATTAAAGGATTACATAAAGCCCACGTTTACAACCTTGTTTAGTGGTTGTATGCAAAAAAAATTACACAGCTTTAATACAATATCTCTAAGTACTTCAATCAGAATATTGTATTTTTTTAATCATAAGCATTCAAGTTTATATTTCTATTAGTAGCAATAGCGAAATGGGAAAAATAATATTATAAATAAACCTATTGTCTGTATAGAGGGTGATTATCACCAAGCATGTTCACCGTTTTTTTCTTTGATAATGTAGTTGTTCAAAATCTGATTTTTTGAATTTTTAAATATACTTAAAAAACATATTATCAAACACTTAATAATAGTTCATAACCATTGTAACCTATTAAAAAATGTACAACTAGTAGGTGTTTTATCAAACAGAACAGTATGTTGTCACTTATCAACCAGTAACCACTTACCAAAATAGTTTTAATTACACTCGAAATTATGATGAAGTCGTTTATAATTACAGACTGCTATATATTTTACAAATAGATACCAGTCTAGTTTAATTTAGTTTCGAGTGACGTGATGGTTCACATGCTATTAAGGTCGATGAAATAAGTTTTCCGTAGGAATGACCATATAACATAATTTGGTATTCGATGTATACCAAACTAATTGGATAACAGATTTAAATTGGAATAATAGGGGGGTCGGAATAATTGGACTCCACTCAAACATATTATAATGGCATTCGGAGAAGCCAACCTCGAATGAACTCAATATTATTAGAGAATTACAAATTAAAGACCTGATTTAACAACTATTCTCCAATTGCAATCTTTGCCGTATTATTTTCAATCCTGATCATTCTGGTAGTTGAATCATACCTATATAACATAATAAAATTGTTAGTAATTATTCTAATAATTACAATAAATTAAACTTAAATGTTATTAGGTCCAAGAATTTATTTGACACCATCAAATTTTACCGTCAGACATTTTTATTCTGTATATAAGTATTGAATTACTGCTTTAACACCCTTATAATTTGATATTGGGTATTAATAATTTCAAACTGTATTATAATAATATAGTAATCATTTTCTAATATATTGGTCCATAATATAACATAAGTCTAGATTTTATCATCTTTCATTTATTGTGACTTATAAGAAAAATACGTCTGAATTTATAGTCAGAAGTATTATATGTTTTATATTATATTTTAATATGTAGTTATTTGAAGTTCTTCTACGTTATTGATATAAAGGTAATATATATTGGATACAACATATTATTTTCAAAAAGGGAAAATAATTTAAAACTCGAAGACTTTAAACATTAATAAATTATCTTTCATTGGTTTTACCTTGGGCATGTATAAATTCAAATTTATTTATGTTTAGTATTAATTTCACCCTTTTTAACCATATACCATATATGTTGACCAATTAAATTAGTAATTTATGAAAACACGCGAATAATTTTTCTGAATAAATGCGTAAAACCCAATTTAAACAAACATTAATAAACATAATAGATATTATATTAACCGTTTTAAATTTTTTTTTGTTGTTTTAATTAAGTGATCTATTATTATATAGCTCTAGTGGCCTATCCACTTGCAGAGTTGAAATATTGGGAGATTTCTATGTTCCTTACTCATTTTAAGACGTGCATAATGTTTAACAGCAGTTAATCACTAAATATTAATATTTATTTGTTCAATAAAAATTTCGAGAAAAAATAATATATACCTATCATTATTTTATTATGTTTTACTAAATCATTATCATCTTTGTGTTTAACTGTTATAAAAATACTACTCTAAATGTAGTTGTGAAAATAGTTCTAAGTATATTTCTGTAATATAATATCTTAATTTGTACCTATTATGTTGATATATCTATGAGTAAGTGGTAGGTGTATAATATTATGTTTTAATGTGAATTCAAAACTATACTTGACTCATTACTTTTTATTTTATTGTTAAATGATAAAAATACGAGTACTTTACAGCCACAATAATCGTTTATAAACATAAAAACAAATTACTAATACTAAAATATCGGCAGTTTAAAACCTAATATAATTTTATACTTAGAATACATCATTAACGCATACCCACAACACGTTCCTCATAGGCGATGTGATATTTAATTGCTGTAATTCAAATTCTTACATTATTTTATTCGTGAATCGTCCGAGAAACAATAGGTTATCAGTTGTAAGTGTGTTGCGTTTTATCATACCGTCTCGACATTTGTCACATGATTATTGATCTTGGAAATGAAACATCATTTTAGAATTCCCCTACGATAAACCTCATCAACAGTTGCGCAAATGCGCGTGGTTGCGTTCGCGATGACTTACATACTAATTTTGTTGGTAGGTACCAACAACCAAAAATTAGATTACTTTCACAGTGGTGTACCAATTATGAGCCTAATGGCACAGCAGGTGGTCAAATAATAATAGTTTAATACAATTATATTATATATATATATTCGGTACGTGCGCGTCGCCTCCAAATATTTGATGGTTATAGTACACCGAGTACGGTAATTAGTATAATAATACAATTATTATTCCGTCGAACCTGTTTTCGCAAATTCTATAACATTTAAAACATTACAGTGTTTCAGTGACCGTCACGGCGGAAACTTGACTATATATATAGACGCCTATAGCTATTGTACTTCGCAGTGTCGGCGTGAAACTGTGGATTAAGCCCATGTTACATTACGCGGCCACGTTTGATTTAGCGTTCGGTTAAAACGGCCCCGAGAGGTGTATTTCGGTACATATACGTTCGAATTTATTTAAAGGTGTCGGCAGCCGTGGGACTGGGAGGCTAACAGATTTACGGCACCGAGTCCGCAGTGAAATAAGTTGATTTTATTTATTACTATCGGTGTATTACACGCATGGTATAGTCTACCCATTACCCATACAACATCATAATATAATACCTGTATAGACGTATTGTTGTCCCCGCATGGCTGTAGGTACCTCGTAACTTGTATTATACTTTACTTCTACAAAAATACACGAGCACCTATACATAGCCCGCATGGGTTTGGTAGTTGTTACTCGATAAACGTCGCAGTTCTTTTATCTTTTACCGACCCGAATAACGGGTGACGGCGCGAGTGATTATTTTTATTTTATTCTATTTTTTTTTATTATTATTATTATTTTTCGGTATGTTATTTTCCAAAGAATGTACCGGCTAGGCATCAATTTTTTTTTCAAAGTTTTCGACACACACTACTATACAATATGTATACAATGCGATTCACCAAGCATGCTCATTCCCATTTTTTCCTTCAATAATGAATTAAAACTTTGCGTTTTTAGAACCTATACCAAAGGACCAGATTTGATATGCGATTCAATTATCCTGAGTAGTTATGCATACATGTTTTCAAAATAATTAAAAACTAAAAGGTTTTAAATTACAACTTAACAACCGTATTAAATTTTATTAATCAATTTTAATAATAATAGCCCGTCTTATATATCCCATTTAATTATAATGCATATTATAGAAGACAAATACCGTATTGAGAACAAACACATCATATTTTCAGAAACATGAGGTACTCTGGTAATATCACATTGAAATTGAAACCACTTTAACGTTATTTTTTGTCAGATTTATAAAAACGTTATTCTATAATATAACCGTCAATCAAACATGTTAGCAACACTAACGTATTTTTTTTCTCACCATTTTGGTATAGTTCAAATTATATTTAAAGAAATTTCCAAAAGTATGACTCGAATGGATAACATTCCGTTTCTGTACTCTGTACAAATTATTGATCTACCTATTGTCTATGATTGTGCTAAATCTAACTAGCACGTTGACCGTCAAGGGTTTTTTCACTTAATTACTCACACCCAATATCATATACCTAAAATCTCACTGAAAAAGTGGTAACGATTCCAGTGAGATCTCGTCCTAGGTCCCAATAATCAGTATTTTCTCGTTAGTTTTAAAACGTAGAGTGTTATTGCTACTTTCAGTAGGTGTAACAATAATTTTCAAATATCTTTATTAGTTTTTTTTTAATCGATATTTCTTTAACAAAACTGTGTTTATGTAAACGTATCAGAAAACCGTTTGGTGGTCAGTAAAAAGTTTAATGAGATCTCATATAAGACATGCATAGTGGTCAACGTGATAGGTATTCATAAATGAATTATACTCGTACACAATTATAAAGTACTACGCAATCACAGTAGGTATATAATTAAATAAATATATATTGACTGATGCATTTTTAACATTAATTTTATTGAAGACTGATATTTGTTTTTATTACTGTAACTTTTTAGCAATACAATATAAAGTACTTACTAAGATTTGTATTTTTAATTTTATCTCATGCAATAAATATAAGTCCGCTATATGGTTACGGTTTCTTAATGAACTAAAATATATTTATACACATTTTTTTATACAATAATTGTCTATATCCGAAGAAAAAGTCAACAAATGATGAAAAATATTGAAAAGAAATTGCGAGGCTAAGTTAAAAGTATAGTGCGTTAGGTCTTAAATCAATAATTTTAATTAACGCTTTATATATTTCTATTGATTCAATAGTTGCCATTGTTAAGGTTGCATTTTCAAAAGTTATTTTATTTTCTCAGTTAAAATCCATGAATATCTGTGAAAATTATTAATATTTTAATTGCAAATTCACGTTGGCATAAGAATAAAATACTGTAACATTATGATAAAACATATGATAAATTCCTACATTTCAAGTCGTGTTTTTAATTGAAACGTTTTCGTCACACCAAGTTTATATTTTAAACTATAATTATATATTTTGAGTGCATGTAATCAAATGCGTAGTAAAATGTGATAAATATCATCAATTTATCATATTTATAATATAACTTATATATATTTGTATAGAGTATCAAATTTATAATTATATAGTTTTAAAATGCATTGTATGAAGAAAAATATTGATATTAATTTAGAAATCAGTGACAATAAACGTAAATACTGGTAATAATACCTATTACTAATTCAGTTAATGAGTATAAACATAATATGAATTTAATTGTTGTAAAATAGCTGATAGTTTAAAATGGATGAGATTACTACTAAACAGATTTTACTTTAATATTGTGATTTAAACAGAATTTAAGTTTGATCGAATTGTTATCATTAAAACTTTAATATCATGATTGGGTAGGTACATTAAAATGGTGAAATACACATGGACATTTCTTACAGGTTATAAACTTATAAAGTTATAACTGTTAAACTTTATTAGTCAGTTACCTAATCATTAAAATATTTTCATATGTTGCACACGTCTTGTGCTTACAATAATTTACAATATGACTGAAGTATGTAAACGGTTTTAAGTGAGTATTAAAAGTTACAAGGATAATGTTTATAGAACACGAGATGATATAATAAAATACAATACTATCTTTTACGTTATTCAACTTTTATAAGACGTTATAACAAGTCATCAAGAATATTAGAGATTTTTCAACTGATGTTGGAAAAATATAATATTCAATGTGTATGAGAAATATCATGCATTATAATGGCACCGTGAAAATGATTACGATTTATTATTTTATGTAATAAATATATATTTTTGCTTAACAATAAATTATTATGTCCATAGGTGTTGGCGATTTCAAATAATTTAGTCATTAAGAACATTAAACAAATAAATATCGTAATCTACCAAAATATTCATAGCTACAAAATATGTAGGTATCTACAATACTATCAACTAGTGGCGATTATAGGTATACAAAAAACCCAGTCATTCCTGTATTATGATAAAAATAATTCGTCCCTAGAGAACATTATAATATTGGATAATATCCGGAACAAATATACTAAAGGCATTATGTAAATCCAAGAGCAATGCAAAAATGATCCCAAACATTTATCTCCTGTACACATATATTATTGTTTTTTTTTGTTATAAGAAATTACGATGATTTTGTTTACTATATTATTAATATTGTATGTAGAACTCATTTTTTTTCCGTAAGCAGCTCTCAATATTTCCTGTTTTTCTTGACCACTTTTTCAGATATTAACTTATTAAGACGGACTTGAAAATTCAAGTGCTTACCGGAACGTATCACAAAAACAAATAACGTAACAAATTTGAATAAAAGAGAAATACATGTTGACACACTTTCAGTATTATAGGTACCTAGGTGCAAACATTTGTAGTATTTTCACTTATAATCATAATGTTTACATAATTTACTATTTTTTTATATTTTATTATTTTTATTAGAACGGCATCAACGTATCTTCTAATTTATTTTCCTATCTATAGTTAAGCTTACATTTTTAATAAATTGTTCTACGTACACGTTATTAAAAATAGAAATAATGCAAAAGTATTGTAAATTATTTAAAAAAAAATACTATGCGTCAATGGTTTAAATTTAATCAAATACAAATATTTTATTTGTTATTCATTGAAAAGTAAAAATAACGGTATTTAATAACTAGATATATGCAAAGAGTGTAAGAGTTTAATAATAAAAAAGCGTATGAATCATTGGGTTGGCTAAATCATTTGAAGAGATTTTCCGCACTGTTGAATTATGTGCAGGAATAATCCATTTCTGATCAGAGTTTTATTTGAAAACAGAGTGAATTATAATACTTTAAAATGAACTATATAAAAATAAAATCTGTAAATTTAATCTAAACAAATAAATTAGAATAAATAGTAATTTATTTCCATAAGCGAATACTGACCTTACAGCTGATGTATTTCATATTTTCATTAAATGATTATT
This sequence comes from Sitobion miscanthi, assembly GCA_008086715.1. NCBI lineage: Eukaryota > Metazoa > Arthropoda > Insecta > Hemiptera > Aphididae > Sitobion > Sitobion miscanthi. The sequence goes on from CM017798.1 coordinate 38,433,760, forward strand.
ATCGTTAATCATAGTAGGTATATTATGTTCAACAGTCATGACTTTTTGATTTATGATTAATAATCACAAATCAGATTGCTTTGACGTGTTTACTGCGGGTTTTTGTTAAAACTAAAGTTATTACATAATGTAATCTTGTAGGTATACCTAACCATGTAAGAAAATACAATTTTCAATGATTAATTTTCCATAACCTATCAGCTTTGATTAAATGGTCGGTCGTTCAACGTTTGAATCGGCATAACAGTTTTAAAAAATCTACATTTTCATAAAAACTATGAAATTGTAACTATTCAAATATAACAATTAATTTTTTTTTTTAATATTTAGTCACTACCTAGGCGATTGGAATTCTATGTGATATTTATTTAATTACTTATCTATTCCATATTTTTCAACATGAAACTTTCAAGTAATTTATCAGAATATTATACCTAGACGAGTACATAGATTTTAAAACAGTAGGAAAATTAACGAGTATTTATTTTGTAAAACATATATTAGGCTGTATTAAAATAAAAAAAGGCGGGTAAATGGATGTCGCTCTGCTGTACAGTAGGTTACAATTGCAGGGTCGCTTTATAATGGATCGTATTAAATTTTAATTCAATGATATAATATCATATACATCATATATTATACACACATTATTGTAAAATCAATACATTCATCGCTCCGATCAGAATCTAAAACTATGCTATGTATTAGGTAGGTACTCATTAATAAATAATTATTAAAAATAATATATAAGTAACCAGTAATCGATTACTAGACATCTATTTATAATTAAGAATATAATATAATTCTATCCATAAATTATTGTTGTTAAATAAAATATGTAAAATTTTTCAATAGTTTTTCAGTTCAGAACCAGACTTTTTTATTTAAATTGTCTATTCCGGAGTCTACTTCATTTGCACATATAAAATTACTATTTTTTTTTGTATTAAATATTATTACTTAAATTTATACCTAATTATAATGTATATATATATTAATAATCATGTATTTTCAATTTTCTTTTTACATTTATTGTTTATCTTACAATCAGGTCGACACACACGTTAAAAAAAATACCATCAAAATACAAGTTATTTATAGTTTAAATAGTTTGCACGATTTTTCATACTAAATCAAGTTGAAATATTTTATTTATTATTAGTTGAAAAGTAAAAATTAGTATTTTTAATTATCAGATCAATATAAAGAGTTGGTAAAGAGTAATATAGTCAAAAATTACTTTTGATAAACATTAGGAATATTTCTAAATATAATATTATAGTGTCAATGCTAACACTATAGGTATTCTATCCGATCACATTTGGTTTATATTTGGTGATTTAGTTTTTTATTTTATAGGGTACCTACCTATCTTTAGATTAAAAATATTACAAAAAAATTTAAAAAATTTAATTTACTATACGTTTTACATTCCTATATTAAGCTGCATCACTATTGCATTTAAAATATAAACTGTTAATCAAAATTTGCGTTTTGTTGCTTTATAACTTATACAGAAATGTACCCAATCGCATTACATCAATGTGAAAATTCTTATTTATTTTCCACCACATTAATTTTTTACTCAATTCCATACAGTGCAATATATTATACTGTCCAGCTTTCTGTATTATATTGCATAGTCATTTCCACAAGGATCGTATAATATTTCCCTTTCGACTTAATTGAAACTTTTATAGTGCAAGGTTCTTGACATTTATGCTATTCTCTTCGCCAATCCATATTTTATCCTATCACTCAAAAGTGTACTCCGTGAATACAAAAATTAAAACTTATTCATTTTATAATTATAATATTATATACCAACAATATTTTATATTCATTATAAAATAGAATAATCATCATTAGATTCAATGCGTTTTATTTATGTTTAAATAAGTATAAATAAATCGTAAAATTAATACGATAATAAAATAGTATACTTACCTAAAAATGTTATTGAATTACTTATTTTTCGTATAATTTAACTTAATATTAGAATATACGATATTATACAAACAACGCTTTCGAGGTAACCACTCGTTATAGGGGCCCCGCAAAAATGGAAAATAATTTTTTTTTTGAATTATTAGAACAAAAGTCAATATGAAAATTATACGGTATACTGTATGCAGTAGAAAATATTTTTTGAATTTTGTTGAATTATAGATACCTACTTGATAATATTTATTGTGTATAAAATTGCTTATATTAATTATTGAGTACATAGTAGAATTAAAGACATAAGCGAGTATATAATAATTGTCTAGGGGGGTCAACATTTTGGCTGTCTAGGGTTTCACAAATGTTTATTTTCAATACTAAAGTACTGAACATAGTTTTAATGAAACATTTAAACAGTCAATTTTAAACATTTGGTATTCAAATAGGTACCTTTATATTTACACAATTATTACTAGGTCAATAAATAATACATTTATCGCAAGTGCAATTAGTGCATGTGTTTAGTTAGGTTATGATGAAAAGCTAGATTTACAAGAAATAGTGAATTATTCAAGTTTATTGCCATTCAAATGAATATGATTTTCATTTATGTACCTATACTTACACGATACGATGTTAAAATATCTGAATACAAGTTTTTCAAATAAAATAAAGTGGATTATATAATTTTTTCATGAACCCGTTACTCAAAAAGTGTTAATCTCGTGGGGCCAAAAGTAAATTAGATGCAAAAAAGATTGCCAAAGATTTAGATCCTCAAACGTCGTATCACAACGGTATAATAAACGTTTTATTTATGTTTTTATTCTAAGAACGTTAGAAAGACGATAATAAACGAATTCCCACTTGAACAATATTAGACGTCATCTGAAGATGAAAATTAATTCGATAAGACGTATTTTTAACGAGTAAGTTATTATATTTTCTGATATTTTTTCAAGTCCAAAAAATCAGGAAATTTTAGTAGCTTTCAGCCTTTGACATCTATGACATAAAATCTATATTCTCAATTCATATTAAAATTCACACGCTTTTCACAGTTTAAATATTAAACAAGATCAGAAACTGTACAGTAGGTGTTGAGTGAACCTCGTCATAGAATTGGTCATCGTAATTATTTTTATACTGATTTTATTTACCAATTTGAATTCAATGATAAATAATTGTATACGAAATACAATGCGGAGACGTGTTAGCTTAAAGGTATTTTATTATTTATTTATATTACTATTAGATAATAATACGGTAAATTGAACTAATTATTCATATACTTATACTAATTATTATCATAAATTATTATTATTAACTTATAAGTCAGTATACCGCAGTATTATTTTTTTAAACATTTTAATATTACTATCTAAAATCAGAAGAGGAAAGTCGTTATTTTTCGTTTATTTGTTCAATTTCTTTAATATTGGAACTTCAAATATCTATGACAAAACTGTCGCAAAAACCTTGAAATTGTAAAACAAGTTTTCTCATAAGTTTTTCGTATTAAAAAAAGATCAAAAATACATAGTGACAATATTATTTTATAGGCGTCAAAAGTTTGAAAAAATCACGAGAGATAACGAAACATCTAGCCAAATCAAAAGACCTGCTAACTCTTCGACATTCTCATATCTAAGTACTGAGTTATCTCCACCAGTATCCCCTTGACAGACCACAGACACTAATGGCACCAATCAATCTAGGTGAAAACCCAACAAAACACCTCAACCACACCGGAAAAAACCTAAACGATCTAATTCAATCCAACAAATTATTCTCACGCTGTTAGGGAGTGCAGGGAGTTAGATCTATACATAAGTCATTTGTTACATTTATATATGTGGGTGTTGAGTTATTGTAACACGATGTTATAATTTTCCAGTTATGTTTCAATTTATTTCTTTACTTCTGGGGTGTGTTTTAACTTTTATTGGAACCACATACGATACAAATACAAAAAAAAAGTTTCTACTAAGTATTACTGTTATAATTTGCAACCGATAGCGACCATTTATAAAATAATTAGCTGAATTACTCGGGTTTTCCCGGAAAAATAAATTGTGATTGTTCAACTCCTTTTTCGTGTAACTTTCTATGAAAGCAATGTCTTTTGAAGTGTAAATTGTAATATATTTTAATTCATAGCCATCTTGACCAGCGTTGTCCGAGAGATTTTCTTGTGATTATGCGAACAATGTATTATCAGGTAGGAAATTTACCTGCGATAGATCGCAGACCCCGAATGCTGGTGCGGACGTAAGTGTATAATTTAACTCTAAATTATCAAAGTTATAACAAGATTGTCGTTTTTACTTAATTCATCCTACGCCGGATTGGAAACAATTAATCCAAAATCTGATCAAACCTAACCGTACTAAAATCCAATGAATAAAAATGTTACCCAAACATTCGTATGTATAGATAGAGAAAAAATACAAAAAGTTAAGAAAAAAACACATGCAAATAATGTACTATAATTATTTTAATCTGCAACCAATGGCAACCTTACAATAAATTAAATTTCTTATTATTTAATTTAATTTTCTGGGACAGATGGCTTCACTATCACTTTATCACCACCACACATTCCTCTCAGAACTGCAACTTTATAAGACTAAATTTATGTCCAAGAACGTGCTCCGCAGTGTCCTCTTTAATTAAAAAAAAGGTGAAGGAATTCGGTAAATGCGTTCTCAAGTGATGTCATGACAAGGATTAGGGTCCATTTTTTTAATTTTAGAGATTATAGAGATTAAAAATTAAATACCATTGTAAAACCATAGACCTTATACTAATAGACGAGTCTTCCGTATACCATAATATGCACTATGAGCCACGGTAAAACATAACTCAGTGATGCAGCAAAATGTAATTTCAGGTTTACCACTCTGTACAATCTCTATTGTATAAAATAATATTGTATAGGTACTTATATTGTGACTTATGTAGTTTAAACATAGACGATAGACCTTGAGTTAAAGTGCAAACTACAAATTACAAAGTAGAAATCCATTATTATTAATAATATTTTATCGTACGAAATACTATAAATAAAATACATAGTATTTTCTCATACTTTACGTCTGGTGTGGTTTTAAAAATATTGTTGTCATTAACGCGCATATGCGCAGTACACGGTGTAGCCAGCAGCGCCCTCTCGTCCTATCGTTCGAACTACTTCTATTGCCTTTTATTAGTATACGGTTTATGTGTAAAACCAATATGTTCCCTTATGATAATAAGGTATCAACAAAAGATTTGTGATATCCCAACAAAAATACTACACCAAACTCCGTGTAAAAAAAAATACGGTTCTAAAAGTTGTAAAATAATTTTATAGCTAAGTCGTTAAACTATAGATTGAAGTGAAAATAGTCTGGTAAATAATTTAACTTAGCTTTGTGACTTAAGTTAAAAATGTAAAAATACCACAGCATAATGAGTATTTACATAATACCATAGTCTATACTATCATTAGGAAATATGTAGTATATTATTAACCAAGTGTTATATCTAGTATTTTATCAAGTATAACTAATCACAGTTATAGTATGAAATAAATATAAAATCAAAATTATACATATCTACACCATTTGCATTTAAACAACAGGTATCTCAATCTTGCGTTAGTTGTATCTTCGTTATTTTTGTTTTGTAATACTAAGTAAATATAATAACTTTAAACTTAATCTTATCATAATATAAAAATATGATCTATATTGCTTAATTTGCAAAATACATTAAGCATTAAGTAAGCCCCTTTTATTTACACGAGGAAAGAATATCTCAATAATTATTTCTCAGAGTCAAATGAATTATTTTTTTTGTTATTCATGAACAATTTATAAGTTTGTAGTTGCGTGATGTTGCAGTGACAGTCGTGACTCGTGATGAACGCAAACGTGCATTATAACGACGTAATTACTACAAAATATTAAAATAATTTGAACGGAATAACAAAACAAAATGAAATTATGAACGATAAATAATTCATCATAGTTCAACATAGAGAGGGCATAAAATATAATATACAATGTATATTATGAACATATTATGCCATAAACAAATTATAAACACATGACATAATAATAAGTAAATAATAGTAACAATACAATCTTTGTGTTAAGACAATATTATGGAAACCGATCAACCAAAAATATTGCATAAAAAAATGGTCGGCAGCCAGTATACAATGACAATATATTTGGCAATATATCCGACCATCAGTTCCAAATTTCATGGTGGCCGTCACATGGTCTTAGGGTCGAAAAAATAATAATGATCCGAGGTCAATAAACAAATTGGGCAAAATATGTACCTGCGTACGCTGATGGTTATATTGGCCGAAAGCCGATAGTTATACGCATACCGTGTTATTATCGGTATGCGTACATATATATAATATAATATAATATTATTATGTCGTCACGAGTTTGGTAATCAACGCGACTACCTACCCACCTAGGCCATAATATTGCGAGGATTATAACGCCATTAAAACGGTTTTCGAATGCAAACAGCACGTATTATTATGTACGGTCAACACAGGCATCTATAGGTACTACGTAAAATAAACGGCCGCAAATCGATATCATAATATGTTATTATTTTATGCACGGGGCGTAGGGTTCGTGTATAGGTATAGCCGGTATACAGGGAAACCGCATATAAATATTATATACCTATATCATATATTAATATATATATATATAAGTGAGAAGTGCCCATTGTCACGTATGATTATGTTCCCCGAGGGACTTGTGAGCGTGTCTCGAGTGTAGATAATGCGCTTAGAAGATCTCTACATACACACGCACGCACGGATGCGCGCGCACACATTCGGTTTGTTATAATATTACGTGAAATTAATTCATTGCCATTTTTCGTGAAATATTTTTGATAGTTTTTTTTTTTTTTTAGGTAGTTTTATCGTGACATTACGGATGCTAACCAAATCTTCGTTATGATAATATTATGTAGTGCGATGACCGATGAGTATTATTGTTTCTGCCACAATATACTATTTCTGTGTATTCAAAACCAGGACGGCATATGATAGGTATAAACTACCACGGGCTTAAAGATTTAAATAATAAAATATGAATATAATATTGTTTATACTATACTTTATACTTCCCATTGTTTAAGATTCAAATATAATGAGTATATTTCCTACGAAAAAGTGTTTGAATAATAGGCATTTAATTCCAATAAAAAAAAATCAGCAGTATTGTATGCTGCTGTGTAATACGTCTCAAGTATTGTTATTTGGTATTACAGAAACCTACAAATGTTTACTTCAAACTTAATTTGAAAATTCTCTAATTTACTTTATCGTTCAATAAAATGTACACTGCTTGACTTCAATTAAACTTTCATTTTGATTTCTATCATACCTATATCAATGATTAGGTGATAAGTATGTAATGTTGCATGGCAACAATGTATTACCCATATTAATAACCTAACTATTAATCTATAATTACTATTTAAACTTTAAAGTACAAGTATTTGTCGTTTATATAATGTCCAACATCTCTAATTCCCAACCTACTCTGATAACTTATTATACTTTCATAACGTTTTAAATGTTCTTATTCTGTTTTTAACTTAATAACTCAAAATTGATTCTGAAATTATTCTAGAAATGTTATGCGTTCGATATCGCTACGTTTTCAATAGCCCGTACAATCATTAAAATTTTAATTTTAGTACCTACCTAAAATGAGTTGGAAATAGACAGTAGTATATTGTGTGGCAAAGGCGGGAAGTGAGCTATTTCGGTGGGACGAGCCGCAAACGAGGGGTGCATCTCGCCCAAGACTTAAATTGCCTTCCCGCACGAGCCACACATACTATTTTTTGTCACGCCTCTGCATTCCTCGATCACGGCAAAGGTAATGCGGGGATGATCTATGCAACAACTAATCCTACGACAACAGTATTTCATGAAAGAAACGATTTGGTTTTATTTATTTTAAGAGTTACGTATGGAGGTTCTAATATGAACCAAAATAGTAACCTAAAGTTTATGTTTTGTAAGAACCGTGGTATAGATTTCAGTGTTTGGTTGTGCAGGGGATACGCGCGTGATATGTGCACCCAGCACTTTTCAGTTTTCGGGATTTTCATTTACCGCCCGGCACTATTAGGGATTCCCACTTTACCGACCTTTGGACGGAAAAAGAAAGCTTTCCAAACGTTTCAACCGCTGTCGAAAACCAAACTTTCGGTGTAAGCGTGACAAAAAGTATATTTTTGTTCGACTTGCATTTTTTTTTTTTTAATGCACGGTTTTTTATTGTTTTATTTTTGCTGGTTGGACCGTCAGCGGAGAAGCGGCCATGGACTTCCAGATTTCTTCTCTCCCAGAATAAATACAATAATATGGTTACATGATTTATTATTATGTATTACTCTAAAAGAATATGAAATTAAAATGTCATATAATTTAATACCTAAAATACTAACCATGTGTTATGCTTATTGCTTTAAATACAATTATGTTATTTGCGTAACATAGCCACAAGTTGAAAATTTGAAAAATATTATAAAATACTCTTAAAAAGTTAAAAAATAAAAAACCCTACTCGTTAAATGACCAGACACTGCATATAATAGTATTATTTGATATTTTCGTGTGTAAAAGTCATTATTGTGGATTCTTAATCGAATGACAATTATTAATTAGTCAAATTAATTCATGTAAATTGATTACGGTAATTTCAGAATTGTGTTCAAATTTGTTCCATATAATATATATTTGCCTTTTGCACGAATGCTACAAGCCTTATATGGCTTTAATTACTTTATAGGCATTACCAGATTTAAAATATGTATACCTACTCGGGGGGTTAGCTGAATCAAGCAAAATGCATTTTAAACCTTTTTATTAAATACAACGCTAATACGTTTTTGATGAAGTAGGTACCCAGTATTTACTTTGATAACATAAATCTAAAATTATTAAATAATGCATTAATGCGTATTATTCCTAACCTGTCTCATAATTGATCTTAGATAATTATTGTTCCGTATTAAATTACTCGATGAGTAATGATCATCATAATAGACCAAGGCATTCATTTATATTATTGGTATTTTTTTCTTAATAAAATAAAATTAAACCAAACCGTGCACCCACCGTTATACAAATAATGGGATTAATAAAAAAACCATCTGAATAACAATTTTCACGTGCAATCTACCGACAAGCCATTGTGAATGGTTATATGCGAATTCTTTAATTTATTATATATTTATTAGAATATGCACGGAAAAACACTCATCAACGACACCCGTAGATGGTTATAACGCTTGTGGGGGAAAAAAAAAACGCTTGTAATAAAAATTATATGGAACATAAAAGTATATATATAAAAAAATAAGGTATGAATACATATCGATTTTCTCACACCCACTATTAGGGACACACTTCCGGTGAGCGCATCAATATTTATACGCACAAGTCGGCCGTATTTAATTTCCCCCAATGTCGTCGTCAGTATAGACGAGCCCCATCGAACCCCAATATATTCGAAATGTCAATACTCTTGTGCTGACATTTTTTGACTGATATATTTTAATAACAATATTATATCACTACTAAAAGACTCTACCTCTGAAACTTTTCACTACTAGTAATCGTATTCAACAAAAAGTTCCACGCTTCACGTCGTTTATGGTTTGTACCTATACCACGGTGGGACTTGACAAATTTCCACTTGCTTATGGGTAACCGCAGGATAACATTTATTCACCTTCTTACAGGAAACACAAACCTATACGTATTTGTTTACAAAATATCGGTACATACGCAACTACTGATGATATTGTTCATAATTATTCATCATTTGGCTACATAAAATGATTATTCATACGTTGAGTGTATTCTCTATAAACCAAAGAATTTTTGATTGTTGTTAACATCATATCATATTATAAACTATGTACATATTATGATTCCAGCAAATACCAAGAAGAAAATAATATAAATATTACATTTTCTATTATTACAAATCGCAATTAATAATACAGTAGTATAAAATATGCTGGTTAAAATGCTTAAATTTATTCTATTCAGCTCAATACACAATTATGTTTTTTATGTTTTTTTTTCGTTGTCTCCAAGACGAATAAAATATTATATCGTCAACCTTTTTTTGTAGTAGATTCGTCTTACTTAATTAAGTCTTTCTGATATAAAGTGAGACAAAAGTAACGAAACACAAACAATTTTATTTTGTTTTTATTTAGATCACAATATTTACAATAAACGATCATTGGTGTCCTTTAACTCGATATTTTAAAAAAGTAGTTTTTTGGAAACTAAAATTCTAACTATTCACTTATTTGCAGATTTATAGCAAAGACTTTTTTTTCCAATGAAGTAGCTATCTTATTTTTCTAATCACAGGAAGATAACGCGATGACATTACAAACAATTTACGAATTTATGAAATTCAATTTTTACTTAAAACACAACTGGATGTCTTTTGTAACATTAATCAATCTTAGCGAATTTAGTTATTTAGTTGATAAATTGATAACAAATTGTGAAAAGTTTGGCCTTAAAATAATGATTTGTTTAAAAACAAAGAATTAAAACGGAGGACTACTTTGTGAAAAACTTGACATTATAAAAATAACATCTATTTATAGGTCACGTAGAAATAGCAGGTTTACGTAAGTGTTGTAAGCCTTCAATTTAAAGGCATATTAATTATAATATGGCTTTCATAACACCGTACCTATATTATATTATTGCTACGATGTAGAGAAGTTTGGTTTTCATTATTCGGTGAGTGATATAAACGATCAACATGGTTAGGTATAAATATATATGCACACTGCACAGTCAGGCAAATTATATTGAACCCAGACGTCTAAATTAATGATATTATTGTGCATTGTAATATGACGTAGGTACCCGTTTTAATAATATTGTCAATACAATAATATGTCACTGCATGGACCTATAGAATAAATTAAACTAAATTTACACAACTATATTATACTACTGGTGCTGATTAATTAATTATATTTATCAATGTCACACCTATAGTTGGAATTTGAAGAGCCACGAACATTGTAGATGAAAATATCAGTCCATGATTTGTCGTAGTCAAGTTAATTATGATGTGCAATATACATTGTGCCTGAAACCGTATAATATCGGTTTAATATTATACTATACAGTATACATTATTATTATTATATTATACTACATGGGAGATATGTCGTCCCTCGATAATTCGATGCAGGCTGTAATACATTTTCTTCAATCCCTCTGGACAAAACATTTCAAATATTTTTTTTCCATCAAATGCAAATACAATAAAATCACAAATATATATTGTGTACTAAACTCTAAAACTAAAATACGAAACAACATAAACATGGAAAATCAATACAAATTGTACCTAAGTAGCTACGAAAAGAAAAACCTGAGAGGTTTACCTGCTGCATAGCAGGTGTCAAGTATTCCTCGTCACTGTAATGGATGTGTTAAAATTGAATTCAATGATTAATCATTGTATATGAAAAACGATTCGGAGGGGAGACAGTCCATCGGCCTATATTGTATTATATTATACTTATATAAATTGCTATTAGTAGGTACTGGATTGAACATAATTTAAAAAAAAACAAATATCTTTCTACTCAAATAAATATTTTGAAAATTCAACTGTGTCTAGATACTAGATAGTATGTAATAACTAATAATATACATAGAAACGTAAGTTTAAAGTTCCTACGAATAATGTTTTATAAATTACAACAAAATAACTTTAAATATCAAATTTTATCAACATTTTAATTTTTATATTGATTATACTGTCATGTTTCCTGAAATTTCCAAATAAATATTATTTACAACCATCATCAAACCTTTACATTGAAGATCGAAGCATTTCATCTATTTTAAAATGTGTGTTCATTCATAAAAAACAGATATCATTGTAAAACTATTATATTCATTGCTTCGAGTATCTAAAAAACAATTTATAGGAATTTATATTTTAAAAAGCTCGTATAATACATTGGATGGGTTACATATTTTATCAAACGCCTACTATATATTTTGCATTGTGGTAGTTCGTTCTTGTGCAATGCTGATTAACAATATAAAAACGTAGAAAGAAATTGAATAAGACATCTATGGCTGGCTTGCATAGGATGTAACAGACAATAGTTGAACAGTGTCCCTCAATATGTTAGTAGATACTTACTGCCGATTTTGAATTTAATCTGTGAGTGTCTTTTGGGAACATCTAACAGATTAGTACACCTAAATTTGTATATAGATAAAATATAATTTTTACAACAATAAATAATGTGACATCGGAAACAACACGCTTATAAACACTGTTCAGTGAAACTAAACCATAATATTATATTTCATCATCTGGCAGGATACAACGCATCAATCACCACTGTGCCCCTTTTTGTTTGAATGCGTTTCAGTCCAATTCAATGCTGTCTTTTCCATCATAAGTAAAAATTCTTTTGTTCATATTTTGTACTATGTCATCTCTCACTAATGTAGAAAAAAAAAAGTAAAATAAAAACAAATGGAAACGAACTAACAAAACAATGTTAAATCTTATCAGTACAATAAATTATACTTTTTTTTTCCACGAATTTTACAAAATATGAAATAAATATATTCCTATGTAGGTAGTGCATGTTACATTAATAATATTAAAAAAAATAATATTCATAATAATGTTTAATTAATGAATAACGATTTCACAAACGGACATAATATGTTGTAAAATTATATTGAATATTCCCAATTCCTATTTGTTTTGATTTGAATGAATATATAAGGTAATAAGTACTTAATTAACGTTTGAATTTTTATACTATTTCATTCGTTTGAGAATATTTTTTTTATTTTTTTTTTTTGAAATTGTTTGTATTTTGTAATAATTTTTGCTAGTAGTTAACTTTGAACAAATACCCTGTTAATTATGGTTGTTGAATACTGTCTAGCATATGTATGCCAACACTATAATTTAAGTTATATTTTAAATTTAGTCATCAAATTTATGTTTATTTTGAACGATGTATGTAAACTGTATAACAACGATTGAAAATTATAATTATTTAATGTTTATAATGAAAAATGTATGATATCGTACGTTATATATTGTGGTTTTGATCTTTGAGTCCATCAACAATATTTCATTCTTCATATTATTAAAAATAAAAATGTACTTTATTCGGAACCATGACAAATCTATTTTATTTAAGTAGGTACCTTTTTTACTGTCTTAATAATAAACGTATGGCTTATATTTGTTTTTATTGAATTTCAAACTTTAAAATTATGATTAGGAAACACTATCACTATAAGTATAACTTATCGATATGCTCATACTACAGAGTACTATAGTTAAATTTTTAAAAATAACAACCAAATTTATATATTATTTTTTCTTATATGTATATTATCACTAGCTTAAACCGTGGTTTGAATTCATTAACAACTGATTGGCGTAAGATTAATTGTTTTTTTGCTTTCAGTCTTGAAATTTTAAATAAGATTTATGTACTATCATAGAAACGATCGCTCTTTCCTCTTTATATTTATATATAATTAAAGTGGAAAAGCAATAATGTGAGTTTCTCAGTTACACTTGATTTATTGTTAAGTATAGAATTTCGGACATTGCGACCGCAGGTGGTAACAATAGATGCATGCATAGTATACTTAAATTTAACACCACCACGTCAAGCATAATATAATTATCAGGAAATTTTCGTCTTATTATGTTGCGGCGTGATTCTTAAGACGTTTTATTCACTAGTGAGATTTCTATGGTTTTTTTTTTTTTTAATATTCAAAATTTTTAATGGGTTCTTTCCTAATTTATTTGTACTTCAAGAAGCCTTGTACCTAAATAATAATTATGCTCAGCTGCATTATGTTCTCTTGTGGTTAACGAAGATTAATTAACAAGAGTAATTTCTCCAAGTAGGTGGCCACAAACGCCGTATCGTTTGTCATTTAATTTGTCAAACATGGTTATTGGAGCTGACAAATCGAAGCCCATCAATCTAAAAGTTGAACCCGTTCACAAATGCTTTACGTATACTCTACAAAATAACGACCACTTATCATCACGTACCACCTATAGGCTATAGTAAAGTTATGGGAATGAAAGCTTCAATTTATCAAATAAATAAACAATACGGCCGATCGGGCAAAAAATATGGTCCTGGGATTTCAGATTCCTAGATAATATCATACGCTTTAAAGTTTCATAAAATTTTAAACACAACGATTTATGCATCCAAAAGTGTTGATGATAATTCAATTTTTTCTGGCTTTCTGTTCTCAACACTATTAGAATATAGTATGATCAGCACGTCTGAACGATGAATATTACAAGCATCCGTGAAAAATTTATTTTCAAGTACCTATTCATTCATTATATTTCGTAAAAATAAACTGACTTTTACATGAAAGTGGGATACTAATGAAATTCTTTTTTTTCAACAAGCATCATGAATATGAAAAGTGAACCCGATGATTAAAAAATCCGATTTTCCCGAATATTTTACAGGTTACTCTGTTTAGGAGTGCCAAATATGATAGCAAGTATATCATCAAAATAAACTGCAAACAGATTATGAATCCTTTTTTAAAAATTATCTCCAAGTTAAATTTAATCGATTGCCAATATATTTATATGTAAAAATAAAATATAAAAATAATTATAAATATTCTATTTAGTTTAAAAAATCACGATTTTTTTCAGTTGTATTTATAAGTATATATTAGATGGGTAATAAAAATAAATTTATTACAACAAAAATAAATAAATACGGTAAACAAATTTAAATTGTATGGATAATCCATTAACCTGTCACAAAATGTCTCGATTTTCATTCGATAATAATATTATATGACACAACTATTCAGGGATTTGAATACAAACGTATATTCTACATACATTTTTCAATATCGGTGTACAATACAAAACGTGTTTATCATTTCCACTGTTCAACGATAACATTTTTTAACGCATTTAAAAATGTTTGTATTATTTTTATATCTATATAATATATATAATACTATATTTAAATTTTCTGTGGTTCTGGTCTCCTCTTCACGTGATTCATGTCTATATATACATATTCATATTCTCTTGAAATCCTTATTACTTATTGGTTTTATTTTATAAGCAGACTGAATATATTTAAATAAAAAAAAAATACATTATATTATTTTTACTGCAACTAAAAATAATTAAATATAATCTGTTAAAAACTGCTAAGAAAATGTAATATGGCTCTTAAATTAACGGCGTATAATGTGCATGATAATAATATGTACATAATAATATAATGGTACTTAAATAGTTCAATTTATTTTTTTTTACAGATATTATAATATAAGAATCATGTGACAAAAAGATACCGAGTCTCACGCTGCACTGTTTACTAACATCTGTCAAATGATTAAGTGAGTTTTTAATTTACCTACTTTTTCGCAAGATTAATTTTACTATGAAACACAACATTTAACTGTGGCACATTTAGGTAATTTCAAATTTTAGGTATACACTTAATTTTTTTTTTAGTTATTTGTTCAATTTAATAATATTATACCATAATTATACAACATAGAAATAAAATATAAGTATTTTTCGTTTTATCTGTATGAATTTATAATTATCATGAAATATTTAATTTCTGGATATATTATTGTTTTATAATTTAATTATTTTATAATAATTTACATTACATTAATAGAAAAAAGCTGGGCTAGTAGGTATTTTAATAGATTATATTTTAATTAGGTAAACGAAATATCGTTAAAGCCCATCGTTAGATAATTTATTACATAGTAAGTATTATCTATAATGCTATTTTCTCCGGTATCGTGAATATTATTTCCTTCATTAAAACTTTTGATCTTCTTGTTTAACAACGTTTATAAATTGTAAAATTTAAAACCATATTTTTGCTCTTAAGTATTATGCAGTAATTAATAAAGACAGGTTTTATAACAACAATTTTAATAATCATAATAATATTTAAATAGGTAATTAAAATAATTTTATAAATTATTATTTGCGTTACATTTTTGTAAATAGTCCATCTGACTACAAGCATCAATCGAGATTTTTAAACAGAAATCTGAACAATCTAAGTATACAAAAACTTTGTATTCTTGTTGAAGTTAAGCCAAACGTGTTACTTATAGAAAATGATCTGTTCTGGGTTTTCTGGTCAATCGTTTCAAAATAATGCAATGCACTATATTCTAAACAATGAGTTCACTTGTTCAATACTGTTCTACAGCACAGAGTACCTACTAACTATAAATGTATCTACAGAACAATTATAAATCTAATATTATTTGTTGACACGGTCACACTTTATGCCGAGGCACTAACCCAAACATATAAGGACAATTTTCTTTTTTATTGTTGTAGAGTTTAAAATGTAGATTATATAAAAATATAGGTAAATTATATTATGTATTGGTTAAATTAATTTAAGTTCAAATCTCCGGTGATAGTAATAAATCACGTCAAAATAATTTTGTAAAATAAAACAAAATACCCTCTAGCCTCGACTATATACAAAATTACTCGTCATGAAATAAATAAATAATTTGTGTATTGCAGTTTGCAATGGAGTTGATGAGACGAATGGATAGACTGACCCGAACCAACGTCATTGACGATTGAAATTACAATCGTATTTATGGGTGCGTTATTGGTTAACTTGCATTTTATTTTTTTTTTGTGATTTTTAAGATTTATAATAACTACGACTTGAATAGTTAAGACAACCCAGTCACATAAACATTAAGCACAGTCATAAAAATATCAAAATATCTACATAATCACATTATATTTTTTAAATATTGCACTATAATAGATAGGTACTTTAAATATTACATAATACATTGAAGAATGATATAAACCGTTATTAACGATTAAATGTGTAGCATATGATTACCTACTATAATAGGTAGAAGAATATAAGTAATTATTACAAAATATAGTAAAATAAACAAACCCTATAAATGAACTTACAAGTTATGACGTTTGGTTTTATATAAGCAGAGAACCATAATAAAAGCTTTTTTTGGATTGGCGTATAATTTATTTGACGTTGTTATTTGCTATTCGAAGAACTTTATATTATGCGAATAATTTGTTTACATTAGTTTCCTCGTGCATAATATATTTTCAGTTTTTTTTTTCAAACATTCGTGTACGCCTTTTCATTTCTGACTTTGCGTTGAAAATAAAAATAAATAATCGCATGTTAAATAGGAAAAATATGTGTTGCTGTTAAGTTAAAAGAGTTAAAACAGTAAGATTTTGACAAAATATCATTCCGTTAGATGCAAAATATTTATATTGTTACAAATTATTCTACGAATAAACCACAAATAACAATTTCCCATACCATTGATCTAAGAATCCTCTTAATAAGTACAATTTTAAATAATACATTATACTCTCAATTATTTGCCATTAATTTGAAACATTTGATATATATACATATTATATAAATGTACCATAATTTTAGGCCATTACTCGTAACCGATTTTAAACAAATTCAAATCTGTGTAAATTATTGAATTTAATTAAAATAATAATTAATATTTAAAGTTTCAAGATATTTAATGTTTTCATAAATGTTATCAATGACTACATACTAATGATATTAAACTCTAAAAAATACAACATGTGTTCAATTTAAATCAATAACTTGATACATGTCGTATCAGACATGAACAATTAACATATTATTATCTTTACGACTACGTCATGCAGTAGTATGTCTTTTCCTTTGAGCAAAATTATTGAATAGAAAAGTTAGACATATTAATCTTCATAATCCAATTTGTATAAATACGATATAATGTATATTAATTTATTTATGTATAACATAATAAATATATTATGTTTATGAATATATCTTAATATCAGAATGACATTCACTTCAAAAACAATATTGATTACAAAAGTTTTAGATCCTTAATTTGAAAAGTCGGTTCTTGTCATCGTCATTGGCTTGGGGTAAAAAATGATCAGAAAGTTGAAACATAATGGTTCTTTGCTAGGTAAAGTTGAATGAGAATTCTCATTTTTTTTTTTTTTTTGTTTTATTTAAAGTTAAGCTTAAATTTTGACAACTGTTTACACAAAATACTTGCATGTTCGTTCATCAAATGTATTTCATGATATGATTAATAATTTTTCTAATGTACCTATATTCTATTATTAAAATGTTTATTAAAAAAATATAATAAAAACTTCAAACGAAATAATGTGTTTTTATTTTTACTTAGTTAATATAGGTAAATTATATTTTGAGCTATGTTAAAATATTTATAATAAATGGAATAATAATATACAATTTAGTTGTACATTTAACATTTATATTTATATATTATATATATTTCCAATTACATAATTCACGTACAGTACATTATTACACTACAGCTATAGATTATAGTAAATTAATGTGATTTTATTTCACAGTAAATGTATTGTTTGTACATAAAACTATCAGACTCAATACTGTAATTTTTATTTTTATCTTTAATACTGTAATATATGGTTTTCCTAAAAGAGTAAAAATCTAATGATGTTCTAATATTTTGTATTTTTCTGAAAAATTGTATTACAGTAAGTGCTACGTAAATTATTTAATAGTTAGTATTTTAAAATACAAATTAAGAATTTAATAAAGTATTAGTCATAATGCTAAGAATAAATGTTTCTGTTGAATTTGTACATTTTAGGTTCTTGATCACCAATGATGTGTATATTTGTTTTTAACATAAATCAAAAATATTGAAAATGTAATGCAATAGGTTACACGTTTTGATTAAATTTATGAAAATTTTAGATTAGTTTTTAAAAATTCATTGATTTGAATACCTTAGATTTGACAATTTATACAAGATTACTCATAAGGTTTTTTTTTACTGATATTTGGGAAACAAGTTTAGCGCAATGCCACTTACATTTTCTTCTGAACATAGTACATTCAAATTCTGATGACAGAACATACTTATACGTACAACAACGATTAATCATTAAATTACATTTGTAATTTTTTTATGATTCAAAAACTTGAGAGATTTTAATTATTATGCATTAAGGACCTATTCTCCCCTGTATTAACGACGATCTGATTGGGCGTTATCAACAAGTAAAAACGAAGACTGTACGGCAATATTATAGTATTAAAATACACCTAGGCAAGTTTCTATTACATCCGGGGTTCCCCTGGGTGGTAATATTCATCTGCTATTCTTTATTTTATTCATTAATGACATCAATTTTTCAGTCAAATTGACTAATGTCAGTTTATTCGCGGATGCGGGTTGACAAACACTTTATATGCAGGTTGAATCTGCAAGAGACCGTGTAAGCTTTAAACGTTTTTAATGCCTTTGTTAGCTGGTTTAAAACGAATAATGGCCTTCCTTATGTCAGCAAATGTAAAATTATTTTTTTTCTCGTATTTATAGGCATCTAGTCTTCAGTTCCATATTTTTTGACCATTCAATCAATGACCTTGCAGTCTGCACTATACCTAGATTGTCCTCTCTACCTGATTTATGTGTAAATGTATGTAATTATTTACTGTTAATGACCATATTCAATTTATAATCCTGATTCCTGAAATCGTCTCGTATTATTGGTTTCGTATGACGTCTCGTATGTCTCCGTATGTTCCTCCATACTTCCAAGTTTACAAACATAATTATCCTTTTTAAACAATTATTTTATCAGACCCATCTTAGATACTACAGTATAGAACGTAATTTGGAACCATTACCATAAGAATTATACTTAAATTATTTAAAAAGTTCAACATCAGTTTCAACTTTACCTGAAGTTTTGATCAAACTTTCCACCTATATAATACACTATAATTATAAATTATTAAGATTATAATTACAAGTTGATTAAAAATTTGTAAAAATTATTGTGAACTTACCTGTGATTTTTTCAGCAGTACACGATTGATGATAAATGAGATTATTAGCTAGAAAGTAACTAACAAATATCATGCCGGTAGTTTCAAAATACGTTATTTAATTAAGTTCGATTGAATTAAACTCAATATAAATCTCTCAACCGATAATACAAAATATAAATTAATAATGTAAGTAATGTAAGTACCTATAGACTATAGTAGTCCTAGACTAGGGTCCTTCGTTAAATGCCGTTTCGCTATACTACGTCGTAGAATTTAAAATCCTTGCGTTCCGTTTAACAGTAAGACAGTTTCGGTACAATGTCATTTTAAATATCAGTTCGTAATTTAATTTTTGTCCACTTACTAGAGTGCAGTGCAATTATTACAGAATCCAAAAGTTCTTTTTAGGTTTTGCTGTTATTGATTTTCTCGGCATCCCTATCATACCTTAGGTACGCGGCTTACCAGATTGACGTAAGTCGTCATCTAAATGGCCAATGTGTTTCTCGAGGTCAAGGGTGGAGGTAGGTGCGACTCCTTGGATGCGGTGTGACCTGGGTCCGTGGGTGGTCTGCAATCGTCGGTCGCCGCACTCAATGCCTATCTTTAATAAATAGATATTATGTGCAACTATGCACCACTCAGGCGTTTTAACCCCTTCATGCGATCGACACCTGTTATAATCCGGATAGGAGGGGGGGGGGGTCGCGTCATATTATACAAGCTAGGTATTATGTATTACGTATAATATTTCACTGTGTCACTTATTGGCAGGGGAACACGTTCCAATTAAGCGCGTGTAAAAAGTGTACCACTTTCCGTTTTTTGCTTGACGTCGTGTTTTAGGAACCTTACCTCTAGGACTTGCTTCACAAGTTTATACGGGCTTCATGATAAATAATTCATCATAATTACATTACACATTGTACACGGGAACATCCTTAATATTGATTAACTACCATTAATATTTAGTATAATAGCCTATGAAATATATCATTAAATATTTATGTGTAGGTATATATCGTATATTTAACTATTTATTTTTTTATTTTATTTTATTTATAGGCCTCTATTGTGGGCGCCTAAGAAACTATATTGTAATAATGTTTATTATATAATTACAAAATACTTATTATAATAAAAATAAAAATAAATTGAAATATCTTTAAATCATTAAAATCTATAAAGTATGGCAAATTTAAATTGAAATAGTTTATTCTTCAAGAAATATAATAATACATTTCTGTTTTCTAATATAGTATGTAAATTTTGTAATTAAATCTGCTATTCAATTAATTCCAGTTTAGTGTTTATCAGAAAATTGTTTAATACTTCATTACACACAAATCTATGTAAAATGTAAATTGTGTCGTTTATTTTTAGTAATTATTATCATAATTTCTGGCGTTAATAAATAAAACAGAACAAAGGTTCTAACAATATTTGGTCTCTTGATTATATAATGAACTGATGGAAAATACAAAAAGACAAAATTCATTAAAATATTGTTGGTAAGCGTTGTTCGCTAGACGCTTGAAAATGTACAACATCATAATAATTCATAGAATTACCTTTTCATCAATCATTGCCTATTTTGGCTCCACAATAATGGACATCGTTCATATTATCTTTCTAGTCTTTAAATTTAAAGAAAGAAAAAAAAGAAAAATTACCAAAAGAGGAAGCCAAAATGCATTAAATAAATACGCTCTGACGAGTAATCGAAAAACACGCATGTGGTTCTTTGAACATATGACAGGACACATTATTTTTTCCTACTTCTGTCTTTTATTGCCATGATTCAAAATCAATAAATTTCAACCACAAAACAACGCCATTGAATGTCAATTCATCGATGACGTAATAATGCAAAAATAATTTAATTTAAAATTATTGTATTTTTCCGAATTTGAAAATTTAGGTCGATTTAGCTGGTCATGGCGATTTATTAATAGAATAAAATCATACATAGGATGGGTTGGTGGTGAATTAATGGTGCGTAACATATATCGCATATATTTAATATATACACTCATGAGATTTTGGTGTAATTGTTCATATTAAATGCCTCTAGCTAACAATGGTATCTTCTGATCTTCAAGTTGTTTAACGAGAACTAAATTGGCAACTATCAAGTACTAAGCAATGTTACATTATTTTCTCTTTTTAGAGATGTTTAATCATAAACATATTATATAAGATATAACTAAATTAAAACATACCTAGCAATACACAGTTGTATAACATTCAACTGTATTTCAAAATTAAAATTTTTAATTGTAATACGCTTTACGACATGAAGAAAAACTAGAGCAATTAATTCTATTCAATTTGACAAAAAGAAAATATTAATAGGAACACATCGTACGCGTATAATATGCATGTTCGGGCTGAAGTAGATTTACAGCATTTTAATAAAAAAAACTTCATCTTAAGAATAATTAGAACACTAATTGAATTGACTGCACCATTAATTTGAATCCAAAAAAATGTAATTAAAAATAATAAATAAAAATAGGTACATGGTGAACGATAATATTGTTAAAAAAAAGTGTAGGAATTAGGCGAGGTACAAGTTTACCCACCGCCTAATCTGGTCTACACATTCAGTACAGATAACTGATCAGCTTCGATGGAATAGCTGTATTATTAACAAACTTATATGGAAATAAAAGCAAGAACGAAATTCTTACATAAATCCAACAGTATTGAATCAACTATAGAAATATTTATGTTATAATAACTTTTTTACTGTTATTTTTAGATTTAATATTTTTATTTAAAATACAACTTCAAAGTACGATGGTATTTAAATAACCAAACGATATTGGTAGACCTCATTACATTAAATAGGTACCTACATAGTACATACACTTCTCAACAATAACGTTACGTTTTGAATCATGACATAATCGTGACAAAACAAAAGGACAATTATTCCTTTTGTTTTGTCACGTTTGGTATGATGGTCGGAAACGTTCACCTTATCACATAATAATATAGTATACAAGACATAATAGATTATCATCTACTCAAATATTTAAGCTTTATATATTTACAAGCTTTGACAAGAAAGTTAGAAGAAATAGACAGAAAATGTGCTTACAAAAAAAAATTAAAGCTGATTGAAAAATGTTGTCGCACCTATATTTTTTCTAGACCCAACACATCAGATATTTCGTATTATTGTTGAACCGTTAACGATGATATTGGTTAGGTCATTTGTCGTGTATAATGGTCGGCGTGTCTATACCTATAGTTTTGCACAATTATTTATGTTATGTACATGCCAACCGCTAATATCAATATTATAACTAGGTATTAACTTTTAATAACGAACCTTAAAATCTTAAGGGTTACAAACAAACGGTCATGATAAAAGTTTCTAGAACTTCGACTCACGTGGCCTCGGGAGAGGAAAACTCAATAGTCAATAAGTTTTTATTATTAGTTTGAAAGCTTACGCTATATTATTCTGAAGCCGTTATTTTTCCTGAGCGTTAAGAGCACCCGTCAGAGTTGAACAATTGAAACAGTTTAATATACTCCACTACATATAGGTATTAGCGGTATTTCAAATAATGTGATACCAATAGTTCTTTATTTTGAGTACACTGTCTATTTAATCTTATATATTGTATAGCTTCCGTAGGAAAACTCAAAACTATATAAACAAAATAAAATTACGCACCTACACCCTGCTTTTATAGTATAGTCATATCCAAAAACCGTCGTGGCGCACTCACTAGTCCAAATAGAATTGATCATAATTTACCGATGAAATGTATGTTTGTTATTTCTAACGTAATTAATAATTATTTTCATCACTATTTAAAATCCGCTGACAACCATTGCCTTATTTATATTATTCATTTACTCAAATAAAAGACGTTATAATTGTGATACAGTCGATTCATTTAATACCATGCAAATAAATAATAATAATTTATTGCATATAAATTATATTGTATTAAATAATCCATACCGTAAATTAATATTTTATATTTAAGTTATACTCAATTCATTATAAAGTATCGGTTGACTACATTTAACGAAAGTTAAAATTTTAAATTCAAAAATAATGTTAAGATACGTTTTTACACTATTACAATTTACTGTATCGGTATTAATCACATAAAGCAGAAAATTATTTTAAAAAAAATTTAATTATTAAAATATGAATCTATGCAGCTTGTCGTTTGTGATTATTTTCTCCGAATGATAATATTTATTCTTTTAATAATTATTGTATTCGTGTATAGTTAATTTAAAAATTTCCTTTGTATACAAAACTCATCCAAAACTTATTTTTAATGGAAACTTGGAAAAATGTATCACTAGTCTATTGTGTTTTTACGAAAATCTGTCATCGCTCGTGTTGAAATTATTTTAAATAATTTTTAGAATTCCTTCAAGTAACAAGAAACATAATGGTATCAGACTATAGGTCGGTAGTGTAAAATATAAAATATGTTCAAATAGTGTCAATAAAATCTTAGATTATTACAAAATTTTTTCTAATATAATTAATATGATAATTTTGTATGCTAATTTTTATTTTAAACCAATTCACTAAAATTAATATTGGAATATGAATTACATGCGGATATTCATTTTTTGTTTATCACAAACTCATAAAAGATATTATAATAATATGACACTATAGAAAAACGTCATTGAATGAGTGTATGAATGAGAACATTTCTAATATCGCCTTTAACTGTACCGTATTAGATTATAATATATTTAAAATTCAATGGGTGTATTAAAAATATAAAAATAACATCGAGTCAATTTACAAATAAAATTATGTAACGATGTAAAATTTCAATATTATACAAAATACAATTATAAATTATTTTTAAAGATATCAAAGATTCTTCATCCCGTGAAATATATCATATTCTTATTTTGAAAGGTATCATAATCACTTGCTGTTCACAACTCGGAAGCAGAATGTGAAATTAAATTTAGGTTTAAAAAAAACCCCCCGTTAATATTTCATATTTACATCGACCATTTAAAGTATGAACCATTTAAATTAAGGTCTTTGGTGTAAATTTGTCGCCAGTATTATATCACCGTCGTCATTTAGAAAGCAAGCAACCATAAATTTAGTTTATAAAGAAATGGATTAATTAATTAATTCAATTTAATATTCAAATTAATGAAAAAATGTAATTTAAAAAAAATAATAACAACAATAACCTAACCGAATATTTCCTAAAGTATTTACCATGTTGACAAAGTGTGAAATTAAAGTGTCTTCTGATTTTACAAATTTCGTCATAATTTAATCTTCAAACCTTTTAAAAAATTAATAGAAACTGTTTCTATTTTCGATATTTGAGTAGTTACTACGTTGTAAAATGTAAAATTTACTACTATGTAAAACGTGAGAAGAACTTCGTTTAAAATGGTTAAGATTTTTAGTGAGCATAACATTTTTATCAACATTTATTTAAAAAATGTCGTTCATATTTGTATTATAAGTAGCACGCTACTTATATTTTACTTACTACTAGATAATTTTCCTCTGCAAGGAAAATTGAGAAATCATCGATTTGTTTTTGGATATAGTGTAGCGGGAAAATATATAGTAGCATGCTACATTTTTTTAGGAATTTAATTTAATTTAATTGTTTTTGTTTTTGTTGTTGATTTTGTTTCTATAGAAATAAACAAAGCGTTACAAAAATTGGCCTCGCGAAAATCGGTTGGAAAAAAAATAAGTACCCTGCCTAAAAACATCTATGTTAAGAACTAAAAGCATTCAACAGTTTCAAATCCCTAAAAAAAGCTTAAAATAAAATTGAATATTTGTTCATTGATTATAGAAAATGATAAATTAAGTAATAATTAATAGACTGATCCAAGTTTCTACGATAAATTTATTTTGAATAGTAACAAAATTACAAAAATGGTTTGAGATTAAATCGTTATTATACGTTTGACATACTATTATTTATTATTTCGTTAAAATTTGACTGCTTGAAATCTAAAAGCAGTTAATTTTAATATTTATGTAATTAAGTTACATCTTATATAAACAAATAATTAAACATCTCTAACAAAAAACTTAACAAGTTTATGTTTAAGAATTGAAATCAGAAAAACCTAAGAAAAATATTATTTTAGAATTTAATAATTGACGTTGAAAAAATAACTACCTAGTGTATTATTTTTGATAAACAAATTCAATAAATTGATGTAAATTATATTTGATTAACCGATGTTCATCTGCTGGGTAATTTTATTTTTATCACACAATGGATTTCCATTAGTTTTAAATCTAGTCTTGTTATCATATTAGGTATAACTGCATTTTTTAACGTGAAATTCTGTCAATCGAACATAAAACAAAAGTCATGTTTGCGTGCTATATCATCGTTTGTATATGACCCACTCCCAGTTAATGATTTAAAACACGCGATGCCTACAAACATTGTATTAATATTTTACCCAAACGAAAACCACAAGGGAAAGAATTTAAGGAAATAAAGTTATCAAAATAATAAAAAAAAAAAATTATTTGTAACAATATTTAAGTGATAGTGTTAAAAAAAGGTAACTGCATTAAAATTTAATATGGATAGAGAATGTATATAATATAAAAGGTATTTTTATTTTATCATTATTTAATAGTCACAAGACACTCCATAAGTAGTACATAAAATACAAGAATTTGAAAACAATATAGCCTACATATGAGTATATTCAAAAATTCCAAAAATCAGAATTTGAAAAAATGTATTATTAAATGAAAAAAGGTGATGAGCATGCTTGGTGAATCACTCTGTGTATAAATAAACTTTAAATCATGCATTTAAGAGTGATTTTTTTCACATTACAATTATTTAGATTTTAAGAACAAATGTATCTTACACATGAATTAAAAATAACTCTATTGATGAATATTCCAAATTTATTTTATTCAGATAGTTTAAAATGATATAATATTATGTCTTAAGAGGATGCTACCCATAAATTTTTTGTCTCCGTCTTATACACATACAACATAGCAAATTTTCGTTCACTAGTTCAATAGTGTTCTGTTAGTTTTGATATTAGAGTGATTTGACCTATCATAATATTTTTGAATTGGTAAAAATAAAAATCAGTTTGTGTTTTTAAGTAGTTAGTTAAATAGTTGGGTTTTTATGCATATTTTTTATAAAATTAAATTTTACTAAATATGAAAAATATGCGTGCATCTACTTATAGGTAGGTACTCTGAAAATGATATCTCTGGGTAAAAGTATATTATAAATAATAATAACGTAAAAGAATAAATAAACTGATATTTTCAATCAAACACACAATCTGATACAACTATAGATAAAAAAAAATAAATATTTAATTAAAAATCTTTTATTATATACATCTTGTGGTTATTCATATTTATTTGTTTATTTACATCAATAAAAAAAAATTTCAGCTGACATAAAATTTTATACTTGCTGTATAATGAATACCATTTTAAGTTTAATTATAAAATACAATAGTATTTCTCTGTTTTTTAATATAATATATGCGGTCCTTGTACCTTGTAATTTTACTTATTTACCTTGATATGAATCACGGATTATATTTTGATATGAGAAATTGATAACGAACTTGAACTAAACGCCACATTTTTATGAAACAAATTCAAAATAGTTTACTATATTTGTTGTATTCATTTGTAATTGTATATTATTATAAGATGATTTTATATAAAAAATATCAAGGTTGTAAAACTGTTAAAAAGTATATTTTTTTAAATGTTTTACTATTATTTTATATTATATTGAATACTTTTCGATTTGCAGACACAAGTATGTTGGTAAAATATACTTTATTCTTTACCCGCGTTACGAAACTTTTATGTTCCTTTTTTATATCTTTCATATCGCGTTCCTAATAATATATCTTCATCGACTTGGTTTAATATTATGTTTAATCAAAAATACTCTGAAGTTTTTTCATATTATATTGACTGAAACTCTTATTCATCAAAAGTTTTAAAAGTAAATTTCTGTTTGCCTTGGCCCTCTATTGATTACATTCAAAAGGATCAAGGTACTCTTGAAAATATATTAAAGTTTTCGATATAATCGATTGCGTGACCATTTATTTACACAGTACAGATGTCTATTTTATATACTGTATTCAAAATATAACCACGGGATAAGCCTGAATAAACGTTATCGTAGAATGGTCACAATGTTTCATTAATCATATGCAATGTCTCTCTTGTAAATTTGATAATGATTATTAATATTTCCTTTTTTTTACAAAATAATGAAACATTATGAAAAACGTGTCACGTCACGAATCCAACCACACGTTTTAATCATTTAAATTTTATTTGAACAATCGTGCACCTAATTTAGCCACCGTGGACACAAAACTGGCCTTACAATCCATTGTCAATAAATTATAAATTATAGATATTTACCCACCCGTGTACGTACACTACCTATACCTATTAATGATACAATTGGAAACAGAATTTCATAAGTTGTTTAAAAATGTTTCAAATTAAATTATAGGAATTCCTATAAGTACCTATAATTTGTGCTATAAATAAAACCAAATATGATATATTTCTTTTAGAAATTACGACACGCTCTATTGTACCACAGAATGTTTTTCATGCCCGAGCATCGTAAACTAGAAGTTCTTGAAGTGTTATGTTTCAGATCAAATATAAAAGCTACAATTTTATATAGGTATGCCATCAAAATGAATACTCGATGTGTTTATTCTAGGTAATATGAATATTTCTTTAAGATACATTTAATTGTTACAATACAGTTTTTAAAGATGATCCATTTTATCATTTTCGATAAGATTTTTTATTGGAATTCAGTTATTGAACAGGTTAGTACAACAAATGTACGTAAATTAACATTTTGATTAGTTTCGTTTAACAAATAACTCAGTTAATTATAATAACACGGAAAGCGTTTATAACATTTATTTTTATTTTTTTGCCAAATGTTTGAAAATATTTAATACTAATCAAAAACAAAGTTGCCTGACCATTTATAATATTTGAACCAAATAAAAAATACACTTTCATATCATCAACTGTGAACTACTAAATTGAAAAAAATCATCCATCTGATAGTTTAACCTTATCTAGCAATAAAATATAAATTATTATCATAATATTTTAAATAAAATTTGATAGATTTTTATACTCACTAAACCTTATTAATACCAATAATCGTTAATATATGAGTCTATACAATATAATATCCACCTACAACTATTCATGAATCAATATTTGACCGGTAGATTATATGAAGTGTGAAGACTAGAAATATATACTTTTTTAAATAAACAAACATTTGTTTTAATTAAATAATATATTTTAGCCAAATAAAAGGATTATATATATATCATGAGATATATTGTTAAATCTTTTGATTATTATTTCTTAACAAATACACTTGATAATTAATTGTGTTTGTGAGCAGTGGCATGGCATCTTTTCCAGAGATTAATATTTTTGATCAATAGCAACCATGTAACCCATATAATATAGCATTAAAACGTGAATATTGTAAGTTCTAAATGTGGTTGAACTGCTTATAGCATGTATTATATAATGGAATACCATGGACACTAAACTGAAAATTTAAAGTGGGTTGGCAGTTGGTACCTAAAGTTATGTTCCAAAAAAAAATAAAATAATTCTTCCAACATATTAAAAATTATATACTTAGTTACATAAGATAGTAGCAAATTAACATAATACTTTGTTTATTATCTAATTAAAAAAATATAAAAATAAAATAAACTATTCTTTAAACACCGTTTTAGAATAAATTTATATTTTTACACAATATGCTTTTATTATTATTATAATTAATTTACACGCAACATGTTAAATATGTAAGATATAAAACTGTAATGGATGTCAGAAGTAGGAACGCTATACAAATTTTAATTGTTTTCGCGTGTTCAATACTAAAAATGAACAATTTTATTTTATTATTCTGCATACATTTCATTATTTTATCATTTCATATTTCATTCACATTATGAATGCTATAATTTTTTTATGAATACTATTCATTTAAATTATATAAAACTAAAATTTAATATTTTATTTTTAAAACGTAATTTACTGCCTATATAACAATTGTAATGTAGATTTTTTATTTAATTTATCAACAATGTCTAACAAAAAATAATGTATTAATACAATATCATTATTACAATGTTCTAATAGTTATTATAGAATATCACCGTAAAAATTAATTTATTAGAAGATTAAAAATGGGTTTGAAAGTTACAGGATTTTTAAATCGTGCACAAAATGTAATAAATAAATATGTTTCCATATCGTTGCACCATTTTTACTGTTAGGATACTAATGATCAAAACTAACATTTCACAGTTCAAAATATATTAATTGTAATTCTTCACAAATGATTAACATATTTAGTATAGGCAATGTATTCACATTTGAGTGGTGCCAAAATGTAAAACAATAACACGAATGTTTAGACATCTACTTAAACGTTAAAACCTTAAATCGGGGAAATGGATTAATATAATATGTATTAAGATTTCACCTTAGACACCAAAGTGTACTTCGGTGAAAAGTTCGTTGGCAACCGCTGTTAGGTATTATATAATAGTATCATTTCTATACCATATTTCAGTTATATAATTGGAGAATGGAATCTAGGAGGAACTAAATTGGACCACTTCACCCTCGTGATAAAACTACCGATATTTCTGGTTTTCCGATGCGGTCGTCGTTTTCATTCAAATGTTGTTGAGTAGGTAACCCTTGTATCAGAAAAATAAAGTATATAAAGTTGAATGCCCTCTGTTTTCGTGTTTATTTATACAAAAAATATTACGTGAATTTACATTTCTACATGTTATTATAACAAAGAACTTCTGTAAGCAAAGAGCTCAGTAATTTATAAAAAAAAAGAAATATTTATAAGAAAGGCTCAACGTCACAAAAAATAATTAAAATATATTTTTTTATTTTATCATGATACTGTTTCTTTTGAGTACTACAATATATAAAATTAAACCGTTTACATTAACATATGCAACGTGATGTGTTATTGTGCACAACAATATTATAGCTACAATATAATATTGATGCGTTTTATATTTTACATCTAACAATCTACCTAACGATTATAATATGAAACGTTTTAATACGTCAGTCAATCATTCAGAAAAATCGAGAAACAAAGGCTAAATCTTAATATTAGAGTCTGTTAGTTTAACATTATTAATTTATATATATTGCATTACTTAACTCTTTGTTGATATTAAACATCTTTTTATTTTTTGCATATAGTCAATAATAATCAATAACCATTTAATATTTCTCCTTGAGTTATGATAATCTAGTAATTTAGTATTCGACCAGTACATACATACATCACATGATATATACTTGGAATAATTTATACTATTTATTTGCATCTGTCAATTTATAGTGCGCTGATATTTATTTCGTACTAATATTAACTATTTTTTTTCTTTAAACGCAAACGTAGACATAATATTACCACTTTAAATATACTTATAATATCGTAAACATTAGAACAAAATATAGATGACCTCGGATGGATGGCGTGACGGTAGATAGTGGGTAGTTAATTAGGTAGTATAACTATAGTTTTACATCCAATGACGCCGGTGTATGATAATTTATACTATCGTTAATTTTATAATATTAAAACAGAAGTTAAACATGTTCCAAGCACCGGAAAAATGTTTCAATTAATTTATAAAATAGATGGTCAAAATAGGATGATTGATTTTCCAAAAAAAAAGTACTAATCATTTATACCTCTATTCAAAAACATACCCCAAAATATGTTATCGTTCTGCATGCGCCCCTGTGATTTATATTAAGCGTACCGTCTCCAAATGGATCAATAAATTATAGGTACCCACCTACTATAAATTACAATATTACGATGCGAAAATAAAATTGTCAGGAGTTATACCTACCTGGTTATGAGATGTATAAAATATAAAAACGAATTCTTATACCATCGCTTGAGGCCGATCGGAACCACCATCGTCGGTGGTAAACGTGCACAGTAACGGTAATAACAATAATAATAACAACCTCCGTGCATAATATTCCTATATTATAATATGCAACACGATTGCGGAGGGACCGATCATTGTCTGAGCCGGTCCAGGGTGCTATTTCCATACATTATTATTATATATAAAAGTTGTTATAATAATGCTGGCAGTGCAATAAAAGTGGCGTTTATTATCTCGAACATTGGTAAGGGTGTAATGGCAAGATAGTGGGGGGTGGATTGCGGTCTAAAACGGTCGACCGTGGCACGTGATTGGCCAACGCGTTTACATGTAGAGCCAGGCCTTGACGGTATTATTATTAGTCAAAAGTTTTTGAAATTATAAACTAATCAATGCTAAGTCGTATGCAATTGCACAAGTAATCCGTCTCAAAACACCATGGTTGATAAATATATGGAATTCAATTTTGCTAACTTTGGCAATATTCGAAGTTATTGGACGATTTAGAAGATTGATTAAGGGGATTTGATACCGTGATTTTTTGTTTTTGTCTAACACACACGCGACATAGGATTTTAAACTGGTCCTTTGCCAATCACACCAATCGATCTAATGAAGCGATAAGAATTCTAAAAACAGATTTCAATTTGTCGTCAAGTCTAATTCAAATCGACTCTTCCACATTTTTTATTTTAACTCCTCCAAAAATTAAAATACGACAATTTTTAAATACCCTTTTTTAATATGAAATTTTTAAGAATTTGGGGGATAATATCAAACATGCGGGAAAGTCGATTTCAAGTAGACTAAACGACAAATTCAAATTTGTTTCCAGAATTCTTATCGCTTCAATAGATCACTTGGAATGTTTGGCAAAAAACAAGTCTAAAATACTATGTCACGTGTGTGTTAGACAAAAAAAGAAAATCACGGTATCGAATCCCCTTAAGTATTTACAAACCGTTTTTTATAGACTAGATTATAGTTTCTAGAAGCCCACCATAATCTAATCGTAAATTACTGACGTTTCCTTTCATCCTCCCGCTAACAAATTTTTGTCTTACACTTACAAGGAACTGGTTTCGTAATCTTTTGATTTAATTTTCTTTAACCAAGCTAAGTGTCTAATGAGTGGCTTTTTTATACATGCATTTGTCATTTATATTTTTTATACTCACTTTTCACATAATATTCGATTTATTTGCCATTAATCTATGTGAGCTTGTACATCATTTAAGTATAAAAATAATTTTTTAGATTCTGAGCGGAGCGAGGGATATAGTGGTTTTACAATGGTGTCTTTTTTTTATCCTGTACACAAAATTTCTACAAGAAGGAGGGCTTGGATTTTAACATATTATAGTACCTTATCTTTTAGCAAATTGGATCAAGATGATACTTTAGAGAGGTTATTTTTCAATTTTCTCAATAGTTATTTAATGCCACGGGAAAAATTACCGACAAATTACTTAAAACCACTAAGAATGGGATTTTAATTTCTAACGTTTGGTTTATCACTATAGCAACGAATAAAAAATAATAATATTATATAAATAGTTAAATAGGTAATATATTATAATATATAGCCTTCGCTCAGAATCGTTTTCTTACACAATGATTTTATATAATTGAATTCAAATTTAACACTATCCACTTCAGTGACCCACGTGTAACCTACTGTACAGCAGAGTGACACCCACTTGCCCACCTTTTTGATATTAAATCTAGAAGAAATTAGTCTAAAACAAATTAAATAGATATACATTTATGAATAAGTAAAGTTTGTATTAAATTATAATTAAACCTACTTTATTTAAAAACAATCTATAATATTTAGGCATAGGTAAGTCATAGGTACCTACAAACATTGGTGCAAATCAAAGGGGTACTGCTAAGTGTCCTACTAAGGTCACCCTGAATTTTAATGCTGACGCTCCGAATCTCGTGATTTAAATAATGACTGAAAATCTTGAATTTAAAAAAAAAACTTAAAAATGAAAATAAAAAATAAGATTCTAAATTAAGTTCTTGATGTCTATCTTATGTAACGCACTGCAATTATTTGTATTTTATATACTGACTTTAAAAATCTTTAAAATTAAATACGATTTAGTCACGATTTAATCTATTTTTTTTCAATATTTTTTGTACACGATCTTACGATCTTATGAGTCCTGCTTTCATAATATTATATTATGAAACATAGTGATAATTTAGTCACGTAGATGTTTGTACATATTTGTTGTTTTCAGAACTGGAAACCGTTTAAAATAACTATCTAGAATTTTAGGAAAATGTATAATTCAAAATGAATCGATAATCTATTATTTTATAGCTTAAAAATGAAATACTCAACCAGAATTAATTTTAATACTTTGTTTACTAAGTATACATAATATGTATAAAAAAATAGCAAGTTAATATTTTATAAAATAACAATTAAACCGGTTTTAAAAAAACCATTAAATATAAGAACAATATAATATCATACCAACCAACTTTTTATACCGAAAACAATAATATAAAACGAAAACAATTAACAGTTAACCAAAAAACGTTTTTTTTTCGATTTGAAGCTCTGCTGGTGGTTGTTTTACGCTGCTTCTGCTCTATTGCTGTGTTGTCGCTGCACGTTATGCTTTTTTCTCTGCTTATCGTAATAAACAACGTTGAATGATACAACCTATAATAATCATTGGGGGGGGGGGGGGTACCAAGTGCACAATAACAACAATGATAATGTCGTGTCCGTGGTTTTGGTGTGTAGGGTTTGGTGGAGGGGGGGAGGGAGGGGATAAGGAGTGGAATGTTTGCGAAACATACCTAATGTACGATATATCATTAAACATCACTTTATCATCACTTTCACTGTACACGTTGTCTAACGATCGCCACGACGCTAATGATTTCAGGTGATCAGACGTGGGTGGAGAGCGGCGAGAAACGCGGACGGACCATGTCCTCCGAGACGGCGCCGAACTGCAGTTACGGGAGCAGCGAGGAGACCGCATCGCTGCTAGTCAAGAGCCCGCCGCCGGTCGTCCGGTCCTCGTCGGTGGCGGCCGCGACCTCTTCCTCGGCCGCCACCACCGCAGCTTCCGGCACTTCCACGTCGTCCGGGAAGCCCGTGTTGACCCGACAGGACTGCACCACGTCGCTGATCCCGCACCACTACCGCGACCTGCGGAACGCCACGCCGACCCTCGGCAGCAGCGACGACAGCGGGCCGCCCAACGACGGCGGCGCGGCGGCCAGGTCGGTGCCCGACATCGAGCTGCACTGCCGGTACTTGGCGGTGTCCCGGTGCCAGTGCCTGCGTCGCAAAAGCCACTGCATCTCGCGGTCGGTGTCCCGCGAGAGCGTCCGCGGCGGTTGCGGCTCGGTCGGCGGCGGCGTCGGCGGCGTGGGCGGCAGCGGCGTCGGCGGGATGGCCGGCGCCGCCGGTTGCTCGGCCGTCGGTTACGGGTACGGTTACGGCGTCGGCGGTTGCGGCTCGATCGGCGGCGGCGGCGTCGGATCCGCGTACGGACTGTCACCGCCGCCGCCCGTCCTGCTCACCACGTCGCCCAGCTCGCGGATCATCAGGCAGAGCTCGCAGCCCGAGGCCACCGGCAACGCGTCAATGTGCTCCGGCCACTGTTGCCACAACATTCACCATCAGCCCAGCTCGTCGCTGCGACAGCTCCGCGACCCGGCCGACAATATAGCCATGATCGCGGCCGACTCCCTGCGGATAAACGGCGCGATCAGACAATTCCGACAGGTTGGACACTTAGAGTAATACGATAAAACGCGTTAGGAGTTGTTGTTATTTCTTTTTTACCTCCCATTTTTTTTCAATTTTTTTCTTTACCCGTCAACGACACGCGTCGTCACGCACATTACATTACTAAGTAACCGCATATATCGCCACAAAACCTTATATACCTGTACCTAATTTTTATTTATACCACACCAGTTATAGACACACATCAGTGGTATATTATTATACATTTTTGCATTCCTCCCCACCATCACTACCACCGCCAGTGGCGTGGTGAACATTAATAATATAAAAGGTCTAAACGGGTGCACCAGCCCGAACCCTGTGGGTTTAGGTACTAAACGTTTTGCCATGCCCGTTGTAAAAACATCACTCACTACGTCACTGGCCGCCTCTCACCGACTCCCGTCAAAACGCTTTTTTTTTTCTCTTTTTCTCTCTCTTTTTTTTTATTTAGTATATATATTCGGTCGAATTTGTTGATGAAAGCTGTGATGACGACGCTTTACCCCTGCCTTAATACCCCATATAGTAGAATGCGACAACTAAGTAAACGTTTTAATCGCTTTAAGTTCATAACTCTAGGTTTTTACAACACTGTTTATTTTAAAATAGTCCAAGTACTATAGCATGACCCTAGTAGTATACCATATTTATTACGATTAATAATTTACAAACAATTGGTTTTCGTTGCATTTACAACCATTATTGATTTCGAATTGATTAGTTTACGAACATTTGCTACCTATAGTCGCCTTTTCTCTTCCGTCTCAATACAACCACCGACCTCATCAAACGCAGTTTAATAATTCATAGCTACATTGATAGCATACCAAATGAATCCAATATAAAAATAAAATAATTTTCACAATTTAGGTAGGTGTATATTGTTTTAGGATATACCTAAAGAATCCATATGATTTCATACATAGGTATGTAAAAAACTGTTAATTATTAAAAATGAAAACAAATCCCAAATATAAAATTAAGCTAATTTAAAATTATAATCATTATTTATTCAAACTTATTAAGATGCATTATGTTAAAATAATCGTGCTTTAACTCGATTTGTTTCTGTATACGTACCTATGTAGAGTAATTATTTAAATGATTATTAATACAAATATGACTATGAAACGCAAAGTATATTTGGTTTTTAAGAAAAACATAATTGATTGATTTATACTTTGTGTGTATAGAATTCTATATTGTTAGCCATGATACTCAAATAATGAATTATCAAATTGCCAACCGGCAGAATAGAAATAGTATATTTTTTTTTTACTACCTAGCTAAAGTAAAATCATATAGCAGAGCCTATAGAAAAAGTATTTCTTTCTTCTGCATGAGTGACAATAATAATAAAAATGAAAAGTATGATACAATTTAAGTGTTTCTGAGTTAAGCAACTATACTTTCAAATATATGCCAAGTACTTAAGGAAAAAAAATACTCTTAAGTTTATAATAATGGGTTCAAAGTGAGATACACCATGTTTTTTTAAGTATCTAGGTAATGATAAATAAATGAAAACGACAGAGTGCTTTCGTAGTGAGACTTTATTAAATAATAAATAGTCTCATCAAAAAATTAAATAATTAATAATAATTTATTTGGTTTATAAAATATAATTATACTTTGTTTATTTTTAGCATTTATTTATTCATTTATCTACAAATATATTTTAATTTTTCTGTCATCATAGTATACAATTTTACTCTTAGTGCCACAAAATAACCCTATATATATAATTTTCACTTGAATATTAAAAAAAATATATTTTGATAGGTCCGATATTGTTTGATGGCTATATGACTTGATTTAATATCTATAATATTTATTATTATGAACTATTTCAAAATAGTTATTATAAAGATATATAGTATATATGATAATCCATTTAAAATAAATTTAATGATGGAGGGATAGAAGGCAGGATGTAAAAAATACCAAAAAAAAAAATAATAATAAAGTATTTGACTATTATTCTATATACATAATTATTTATTTAGATTGACTGACTGATGGTAAAATGCAAAATATATTTAAATTTATATATAATGAGGAACGATTGTTATCTGTTTTGGTTTAATAACTATTCAATATGTATAGGTATTGTAAAAGAACAGAATCAAACATTATACGAGGGTTTTTTAATTTAAAAATGTGTTAATTCATATTCAATCATCCATAACTGGGAAAGAACTTCATTGGAACACCCGTGGTAGATTTAATAGGCATGTTTGACACTGTACAGGAAACGTGAACTTGGCACCTAATATATTCCATCATATTATAATATAGAACAGCATTTCAGCCCATTTAAAACGATAAATATTAAACAGAAATCGTAAATCTACCAGTTGAAATGTTCCATTTACTTATCATGGCTTAAACTAACCAAAATTAGAAACCACAATCTTCTGGGAAGACTTTCGAGGCTTTTCATATACCACTGAAATGTATATTTGGGATCCAAACAAGAATATCTTCGGTGCAGTTTGTGCTGTTAAGGAATTTATTGTACATTAAAACGAACGACTAAACAAGTCCAAGCAAGTCATCAACAATAAAGAGAAATAACTTTTAAACTTAAGTTAAATAATAGTTAAGCATAAATCATGTTATAACTTACTATAATATTATGTAAATTATGAATTCATTATAAAAAAAAAAAAAAAAAAAAAAAAAAAATGAAACTTTATTAAATATATTAAATTTTGTTTAGCTTTATTAAATAACAAAAATAGTGACAAGAGATGAAAATATGTAATATTTATAAAAAGTAAAATCTCATACACTATATACATCAAATATGAATTCGCTTTATTTAATTCTCTGGAAAATTTTAAATTATGATATAGATACTATGATATGTTTCTATAGAAATAATAATTATATTATGTCTGTAATAAATTAATCAATTATGTGATCTTCGTTCAATATTAACTATCAAATAGTTATGACCTGGATTTAATTTGTTATTGCACCTAATATTATTATAGTTTCCATAGTAATATATATATATATATATATATAAATATAATAAGGTAGGTTAGTGTCGTATATTTGATGTACTATGACCATAATCAAACTAGTATTGAGTATATTGCCACTTTGGCTGTACAGTTGAAATTTTATGGAAAACGAATTATTGGTAATAAAATAAGTATATATCTATTTTAGAATAAATTAAAATCAATAGTTTAATAATAAAAATGTACATATATATATCATAAATGTTGGCTTTTAAGTGAAGGTGTATATTATGCCTAATTTATTTATCATTCCTAGAAATATATTACATTTAAATTATGGATCCAATTATAGGACGCAGTTGACGTTATTAAACGTGTTTATAATTCAACATTTCCATTGGAGGACACATCCATAATTTTTTAATTGACATGGGGATTTGGGGATTGACAGCATTTTTAAGGTCACTTTACATTGAACTTTTGACCCATTTAATAAGGTTTTCGACTAGTATTTCAATTCAAACTATACCATTAGCGAACATTAGCAATGTTCGATTTAATGTTGTATCTATGATTAGGTATATTAGAATTTCAAGGGTTGATTTTTCGCTCAAAGACATCACATTATCTGAATTGATTTTTTTAAAACAAATGTTGTTAGTTATAAACAAAATTTTTGCTGAAGTTATTATTTGTTGCGAAGCACATATGTATCTGTCTGTTGTATTACAGCTATATTAAGTATGCATATTGACAAATTGTACACACTTAGATAGATTGAATGTAAATTCCCAGGTGGAAAGCGAAACTTTATGAATGTGAATAACAATTATTCGTAATTAACATTTGTAAACATTGTTGAGACGAACCAAGAGATTGTCTAATGCATTTAGGTGTGCCATGTAATATTTCAAACACACGTATAAAATAAATAAGCGTAGAAATAGGAATTAAAAATATAGTGTAATATTATTGACATACATTAGAATTTTTGAAATAGAGTATACCTACCTAATAATTTCAAATTGATAATTTTTAACGAAAGTCCAGTAAATTTACTTTCACTGTTCGTACGAATTAAAAAAGGTATTGCTTGTGACCATATCAGAATACTAAGTATAAAATGTATCTTTTTCACTCAAACGAAATCAAATTTATAAAACCGTATTATTTACATAATAAAATTTACAATTTCTGTATATTTTAAATAATTGTGTACATTTCAAAATTTAATTTAAATTTAAATAGACATTTTTTTTCAATATTAATTCTACAATAATGGTTATATTGAAATCGTATTATTAAAAATACCATGTCATCCAGTTTTTTCAAATTATATAAGTGGCATAATACATCATAATATATAAACAAAAACATTTCAACTGGGATTGCCTACTTCTATCAAAATACGTGGTACATAAATAGGGAAATCCATTTTCTAGAAATGTATGCAGTAGGAAACTATCTACGTTCTACATATTATAGTACTTACTGTTTTTCCCCAAGGATGCATACTGTGTTTCTTTCTTAACATTGTACCATCGTTGTAACCATTTTATTGGGTAGGCTACAAAATAACAATATTTGTAAGCTATTTTATAAAGCCTGTAGTAAGACATTTGTAGTTGTTGTTACTTTTTTTGATTTTTATAAGAAAATAATACGTAATATTAATAATAATTGTAATCTTAATAAACAGTAAAAATACCTGATTTGCATAACTTGTATTTTAATATAAGTAAATAGATATCTTATGAAGGTAATTCCAAAACAATGTTTCTTGTGAAGAACAGTATAAGATATGTTTGAAATGATTTTTATTTTTATTTAAAAAAAAAAATAAATAAATGTAAATATAATATGAATTTTTCATCCGAGTACATCTGGTACTGACTTGGGTTAGGGATGTAAAGAATGTAAAGACCATGATATACATACTGTCGGTAAAAACTAAAGATTAATTTTATGCAAAAAATACATTAATAATCTATTATGATAATTATTATTAAGTTATCACCGGTAGGTATCACATATATTTCGTGGCATGCGTAATACTCGAAGTCTTGTTTTTTATTTCGAAAACCTTATCGCATTGCAATTACATTTCATAACAATTTTTTTATGATAGACGTATCACTTCAAAGATAAATAATATGGCTCTTTTAAGGATTCTTGACACAGATTTGTAATCATAATACAATCGAGATTGATACACCACTATACATATCTAACGAGTTGTCATCAGATACAAATACAAATTACCCAGTTGGTGATTGACTATGAATGAGCCATGGTAATGATTTTATGGTAGAGTTGGGGACTACTGAATTCCATTTTACCATAACAATCGCTGGTCCGCAGTTTGTAGTTTATCGCTCAGCATCTATATATTATTACTAAGGGGGTAATTGCATTGTACATTATATTATACTAATATATATATTAGATTAAAACGTATTTAATAAGTTAAGAATATTATATTTGTGTATAATAAATTATAATTAATATTATAGGTAATACACGCAACACGATATAATGGATCTTGTTTCATAATACCTAAACCTACAATAAATTAGAGGAAATAGTAATCTAATATAAATATAATTTATTTTTGAATCTGAGCAAATGAGGAATTCCGTATAATATCGGCTGATATTTTAAATGGATAATTTTTGGATTTCCTTAATAACTTATTTACCTATAGGTGGTATAAAAACCTACAGATATCATGTAACATATTGAAAAAATGTACGGGAGTAACTAAACATAATGGAAGAGTATTTTCCTATAAATTATCGTGTTTAAAACACTTGTTGATTTGCTGATAATTTTTCATCTCTCGAGCAATACACAGCGTTTGAGAGCTTACAAAATAAATAATTTTTGACTGGTGGTGTATCATAATTTCGAAAGAGATATTGTTATTATATTAAGCAGAAAACTTTTTTCCTATAGCACTTTGTGTGATCACTTATCTCACAACTATAATTTTAATGGTTTAATTATATATAAACGAATGTATCACTCGCATATGTACATACACATTATATTTTAAAGTTAAAATGCTAACAAAATTTATCAAAATCATGAAAATTTGCAATTTATTTTGTAGAAACATTTTTTTTAAAAAGTTCAATTTTTATAGCTAAGTATTGAAAATGTATACCCTGTTTATAAGTATTTCATACTGTAACCAAAAAATCCAAAAGTTATATAGGTACACAGTTTTTTTTAATAGGTATTTTAAATTCAAACTTGGACGAAATTAGATATTTAAACGAAAAATAACGATTTTAGTAATTTTTTCGTAATAATACTATTTGCGGGTACTTAAAACTTTTAAAGTACTTATATCAAAAGAATTGTTTTCGGCAACAATTAATGCAACCTACTGCTTTACTAATAATAAAATAAATTAGTAATAAAGCATTGATAATATCATAAAATATACTTATAGTAATAAAGTAGTAATATTAAAACTATATTATAGGTTGACAGACCTATCTTTGCTCAGTATCGTTTTTAACACCGATTAAAAGGTAAAATTAATTTTAAAAAAAATCTTAAGTGAAACAGAATTGGAATAACTTACTGTTAAATTGTGTATTGGGTTATAGACAAATAACTATAGTTAACTAAATTACGAATAATAACAATTAATGATAAATTACGGTATTTATATTTTATTTCCATGTTATTTAAGGTACATAAACCGCTATCTACACGGAGAATACTATTGTTCAGTGAACTTTTATAGAAACATCGCAACCCACCACTAGATGTCACTACGAATTTATTAACTTTTGTGATCGATAAAGGTCACACTACCACGTAGTCTAATTATTTATATTGTCAATCATTTCAAGATTATTGTTTTTATTTCACCGATCCACATATTTTGAAATGAAAAATATCAAATGGCTGTTTATATAATTTGTTTACTTATTACAGTATAACCCAATAATAATCGATTGACCATTGACATTATGATAGTACATCACAGACCGTTGCAGATACTCCAAAAATAAAGTATTGCATACAATTTGTCTTCGATGTATTTCAATATTATTTTATAGCTTAAGTCTATAGTATAATCAAAATCATCCTAAAAACATACGATACGTCATAAATTATAATTATATTTTAAAAATTAATTTAGCAACAAAAAATATTGAAAAATAAACAGAATTTAAATATTTTCTTACTACCTAGGTTGGTACCGTTGTTTATATAATATTCAAAATCATTAACGTAGTAAAAAGACTGATAAACTAATCATCGATCATCGAGTTGAATTTTATGATAATATCTGAAATACAAATATAGGCATGAGAAAATATAATACTAACGTCTGATTTATTTAATTAATTTTGAGTTATTATTTATAA
Source organism: Sitobion miscanthi (assembly GCA_008086715.1). Taxonomy (NCBI): domain Eukaryota; kingdom Metazoa; phylum Arthropoda; class Insecta; order Hemiptera; family Aphididae; genus Sitobion; species Sitobion miscanthi. Next base: position 38,476,854 of record CM017798.1, read on the forward strand.
GGTAATTATTAAATTTAATTATATATTTTAGTAAACAAAATATTATCATTTTAATTATAATTGTAAAATTTTTATTTTTCCATGAAAAATGTTATTATTTTTATTATTTTTAAATTGGTCTGGATATTGTTACTCAACTATCTTACAGTAATGTTTTTAGACCTTTGAACTTTTTGTGTGCAGCAAAATTAACATTCCCTTCAACAATATATTTTTTCACAGTGCAATATGTTTTTTCTGTTATAGTGAATAAAATAGAAAAATACTTCACAATACACATTTTTATCTTAATATAATAACCGCTTCTCTCAAAATTATGACAATTAATCAGTTAAATAAATATTATGTATATAAAATAATATAATATGTCAATTTTTCACACGAATAACTTGAATTAAATATTGAAGTGTGTAAGATCTCTAAAACAATTAATATTTAATGAACATAATATGGACGACTTGTTTATGATGATGAACGTTTAAATATTAAAATAAACGACGAGTGTAGCTAAATGGGATTGTACTATTAATAGGTAAGAATAAAATATATTTTGGCTACCTAGTTATAAGTATTAAATATCAAAAAAGAATCATGTAATATACAAATTGATTATATATTAACGGTTTTCTTAAAATGTACTTAGCCAACGATGATAACCATAAATAATGATCATTTTCGTTGAACTTTTAAATTGTAAAACTTCATCGACTAACTTATCGTATTGTTCACCAGTCATATTATACTACCAACCTACTAATGTTTCCTAAATTTTTGTGAATTATTTACAATTTTGGGTTTAACTTTACATAGGTAGCTTAATAAATTTAATTATACGCACCTTGAACCAGCCCCTTAAGGTAAATACTAAATAACGAAGGAAACACATTTCCATGGACGTGGTGCAACTTTGTCAGTTGATAACGATCGTTATGGATATCACTGACAATCATTAAACAGATAAAGGCATTTGTGCATTTGGCTTAACGATGATCATTTTATAATAACTCATGAGAAATCTGAGAATATTTATAATAGTATTAATTATTAGGTAGGCACATTACTGTTTGTCTTTTGTACAATTAGGTACTAGGAGTTATAATTATTAAGTAATATTTTACGATTAGATTATCTATATAATTTATTATACACCCGTGTTTCTGTTAAAATATTATTCATACACAATTAAATTATACGAAATTAAACAGGTATAATTCGCGTTTCAAAAATTTTCTTTGAAACCGCTTATTACCTTCACTGGTTGTAAATTTATCTTCCAACGCTGTCCCGTGCAATCCTTTTAGACATTTAAAGCGTTAATGGTGCAGCGATTTACTGCAAGGCTAATTTATAATAAAAGTGCCTTCATAACATATAACTTTCCCAGGTTTAAAGTGCCACCATTAGACGGTTTATTTATTCAAGATAATCCACGTTAAATAATTGTTCGGTAGATATTATATAATCACATGTGTGATTGCCGTCGTGTGTATGCTGAAGTATGCTCAGCGAATATGAGTTGTGTAGGTGTTATTAAGTATAAGGATACCACAATTTTTTAAATTAAAATAGACGGCAACAAATCGTAAAATAAAAACTATTATATATTTATATTACGATGAAACTAATTTTGACAGTTAATTTCGATGGGCGGTGTGTATGAAATATGAATACAACAGTAAAAAAACTATCTTTTTCAGTTAATAAAAACAAAGATCGCTTTTTTTTTTAAATAAATAATTATTATAATTAAAAAACCGACAACATTATTTTTATTGATTTTGACATTTAGGTTAGTGTGAATATTCAGTAGTATAATTCCTAATCAACGACATATTTTTAACTGCATAACTTTTCGTCGTGCTAAAGCAATGCTCGTTTTCAAATCACTATTTCCTCATGGTGGTTTTTTGTCCGCACTTTTTAACGTCAGAAAGTGTTTAGTTACTTTAATTGTATTAAATATATACACAAAAACAACTTAATGGGCCATAAAAATGATACTCAATACACGACTCAGACTTAATTATATCATATTATTATAAAAGGTTTCGTTCAACTCGTTGAAGTATCAATCTCAAGTTAAAATATGCTGCAGTATATTGATGGTATTTAAAATTCAGTTAAACCCGTATTTAACGAATTCTTCTTGGTATAATAAATATGTCGGAATATATATTTTTACTATGAACGTTTTTTTTTTATATTCTTAATATTGAACGCTTTGAACAGCTTGGCCATTAAGCGTTACTTGCATTATTTTCTTTACATTTTTATAGTTGGTATCAATTTAATTTGTAATAATGAAGAATTCAAATAATAATAGGCAATAATAAGATTCTATAAAATATTAAATAAATTGCATTGACTATATAAATATAGCATATATAGATATATATATAAAGTAATCATATTGACATCGATAACGTAGTAATAATAATATTATAAGGTTATTAATAGTAATCAAAATAGTAATTGCACAATAACTGTAATAATGGTTATAACGATAACATAGTTATTCCTAATGTTTATTGCGTAGAAAGTTACGGACTAAAGGGTTTGGGTATAATACGTGATCTTTAATTTATCAAATTGGTATTTTCCAATTCAGGTATTAGAACCTAGATTTTCTACAACTATAGGCAGCTTTTTCAACATTTTGTGTCACCGCCAAACTCATTTCACATGTTTGCCTATACCTACTGATTATTTTCTTATCTGTAAAGATTTATAATACATTTTATTTTGCATGCTTTTATTTTGTCTACATATTACATACTACATGTCCATACTAATATTATCAGTTCGAATTCACTTCCATTATTTACTTTTTATTAGTCGGCAATTATTATTGTTGCAATATTATTTATAAAAATAATTTTTCAGTTTGATTTGTATAATATAATTGTTAAATATTAATCATTTATTTAAAAAAAAATATGTTAAGTTAATGTTATGAAACAATTATTTTAATAATATTATTAAAATTTGAACAAAATATGTTCTTCTATTTGTTTTTGTATTCCCGGCTGTTTTAAAAAATACTGAACATTTCTACTTTCGACCCACCTAAGTACAAACCAGGTCCTCAAAGAGGCTGGCCCAACACTTTTTTTACTGACCAGAAAAAAATTCTTCACACACTTGCGTCTCAAAATTTAATTTATGTAATTTTAAATATTTAAAAATTAAATATGTGGAAGATAAAATACACAACCTTATTTAAATAATACAGTTTTAAGTTTTCAATTAATAATAATTTATTTTTTGGTTGCAATGAAAATTGTATTATGCGGGAGATAAAATACACAAAATTTTTTTTTTATAATAGAGAGATTAATAAAATTATGTTTACTAAATAAAGCAATACTTAAATATATGTACCTATCTTGTTTTCTCATTTTTAGGTTCACATTTTATTGATTATCAAATCATTGAATAGAATTAATTACCAAATAGTCCAACTTTATTAAGAATATTTTATTAACGCGAATGAAATGAATCGATATTGTAATTATATAATCCACAAAAATATACATTGTGTGTGTTGAGACTTTGAGAATATTGCTATAAATATATCTCACCATTTTATGTAAGCAATACCTATCTAGAAATAAAAAAACTAGATATTTTCTCCACAGCGCAAAAAAAAACATTGAACCATGTTTATATTTTTAGTGGGATGTTATTCTAATGTAACGAACACAGCACAATTCTAATATGTTGAAATATGGTTTATGCGGTGTCACGCAAAATCAATTATCTAAAAAAATACAAATTATTTATTTGATAATTTTTGGTTGCAATTACATCTGTAATCCAAAAAAAACTATGCGAAATCCTTAAGAAAATAATCGATATAATCTTAATCTTATAAATAAAAATGGGGAGCCAAAAGTGTTTGTCCGGGCATCAATTCAAAGCGACTATGCCAATCTGGCTAATATTTTTTATTATGTCTTCGTAATTGTCAGGAAAAGGTTTATATGAAAGGCCATTTTAGGAAAATCCACCGGAAAAGTAGGATATTATTTGGATGAATGTGAAGTACAATGTACTATATGTCCAGCAAAAAAATAAAGTAAACAGCAACAATATATTTATATTTATTATGAGGTTGCTACTGGTTTCAAAAAATAAACAGTTATTATGATTGAGTATAATTTTAGATCTGTAACATATGGTCAAAACTATATAACTTAGTAAAATAGTATTCTTAACGTTTATTGTTCGATGGTTGTCCCGGGAACCTACACATGCACATCATAAACACCGTGGCACTCAACGTGTTAATAAAACATTCGTAATTACATACGCACTTCGTGGGGTCTGTCTACTTGAAAATAAACTGCTCATACAATCACAAGCGTGTCTCAACGCCGGACGGGATGGCTATAATATAATATAATGGAATTGTTTAAACTAACACACTTGCTGATAAACGTAGAGCTTTTTTTTTTGTCCGTGATATTGAGGACCGAAGAAGGAACCACGTAGAGCCTAAACAATCATATATATTGAGGCTTACAATTTTCTCTGTACCACCATGTGAGTATGCACTAATGAAGTATTTTCCAAAATTCGGATTTAAATATGTTGCTTGCACAAGTTATTGGAGATTTAAGATGATCGATGAACATTTTTAAGTTTTGAACACCATATTATACTGAATATTAAATAACGAACTTAAGAAAGTTTGAAAGATATATAATTATATACCTATAGAGTTGGCATTTTTATAACCGGCCACAAAGTCCACGGGATCAGCTATAGTAGTTAATAGTTAATAATGATTAATCGATATAATTGTAGTTTTTGTTTGGTTGCCATGGCTCATGACAACAATAAATTACGGTCAGAAAAAATGTTGTATCCAGCCCAAAAACATATATTATTATATATATTATTGATACATGACCTTTTTTCTGGAATTTTTCTAAACATAATATTTTATAAAATACGATGACATATAATTGAACTAGTATAATATAATATAATATTATATATTTTACTTTTAAATATGTGACTTTATGTATTTTTCATATTTTTTAATTAGGGTATAAACACACCTTATGAGAAATCTTATACCTATTACATTTTTGAGCTTTTATCAAAAATTAAAAAAACTAATGTATCAAAACCTTTTGTAAAAACACCTCTAAATAGTATACAAATAGTCAAACTATTAACGCAATTTTATTAAGTGTATTATTTTCTAATATGAATATTTTGTGAAAGTTTCGTGTTGTCTTTACAGTTTTTACTATTTGAATAACAACAAAAAATCAAAATCGATTTTGTGGAAAACTGTTTTTGCGTAAAAACTATAATTTTTATTTTGTTAACACTTGAAATTTTCAAAAGATTTTTTTAACTTTTGACCACCCCCCCCCTTCCCCCCGCACCAAGTACATAACATAATGGCTATAGATATGATATGGTTTATAATATAAATAATAATTTATTATTAAAATTTATATTCCATTTATTTTGATTTAGTGTACATAACAGTTAATGTAGATATTACTATATTAGATAATCGTAATAATATATTCGAGAAGTTATGATGAAGTTTAGGTAATATTACCAAGTATACGAATAATATCTTCTATACTTATAATACATTTTTAATTTAAAATAAGTGTATATTATCATATTTTCTGCTTCAATATGCATTTAATTCTCTGTCAATGTATACATCTGTATTGCTATATTTTATCGAGGGTATACCGTTTCTATTATTATTATTGAGTGACAATGAGAATATCAATAATAATGTACCGTAATATAATTATATAGGTGGTCATTATACTTACATACAATTTCAATTAACTATTCCATTAAAGGATCAATTCAACCGTGATATGTTTATTTATACGAGACTTAAGTAATTTATTCAGTGCAGTGTTTTCTTTTAACGTAGACGGATACTGATACATATTCATGAATTTAAATACATCTGCGTAAATTTAAGATTTGTTTTTCATTATCCACGACGTAATGATTATAAAATAAACATTTTTCCTATTTATTTTTTGATTTATTAAATCCATGTTAGTAAACCATAATATTCATTTTACTAAACGCATACGAATTATATTATAAATGTTAGCTGCCAATAAAATTGAAATCTAAAAATATATTTTAATACGAAAATGTAAGTTAACTCTGCACTTTTTTTATGGAAATAATAACGTTAATTAAATAACGGTACCGTAAATTTACATTTTAATAAAAATAGCAATTACATTTTTCTTCTAAGTTTTTTAAAAATATGTTTTTGTTAAAAGCCCTCATAGGACAGATTATTCATTGTGTTTGATACATCCATATTTTTTACTATTGAGACTAGTTATTTTGCTTGTGTTACTCCCAACTACCCGACTACCCGTCCACTCTTTGACCCGATTACTTGTTCATCACTGAATTATAGTGGTTAACTATTCATGTCAGCGAAGTTGATTAATCGAAGTCGGACAAAACGTTTGTTTATTGATGACGAAGCCCCGGAGAGAGTTAGTTTCTCTCTTTGGGCAAAATGCAATATACGTATATATACATGAAAGCAAAAAAAAAATATAACCATTTGTTTGGAAACTTTACCGAGCTTCGCCATCGCCACCGTCAATGCACAAAAGCCCACAATGGGTCCGTGATTGACGACCCAGTTTTCTGAGGTGGTCCGTCACAGGTTTTGACCGTTTCATTTATCAAACCGTCGGATGTAGAGTCTGGTTGTGCGTATCCAATCCTACCGGAAGCCGACATATTGGCGAGTTTTCAAAAAAAAAAAAAACGAAATTTTACTGTATCGTAAAATTATTGGGGAACCTATTAAAACAAAGCCTCCATAGAATGAGAAAATACTATCTTACTTGTTCCTTTTTTTCTACCAATTCTAATCATTATACTAAATGGAAAAGACATCAAAAGCAAACAAATCAGTCTATCCAATCAATTGTTGATAATAGATGCTTTTTATCTAAAATATCTCCATGTTTATTTGTCCATATTACTTATTTAATTAAAAATTCTAACATATTATTGTACACAAATGTTCAAAGTGTGGGTAACTTAAAAAATGATCCTGTGTTGTTTCTAAGAATATATATTATTATATTGTATTTTTTTTTTAATGGCTGTTATTTTCAGTAAGTCAGTCATGCTGACGTATTAAAAAATGTTTTTTTAATCCATCATCTAAGTAAAAATGAGTGTTGGTCGATTATCAACCAAAATAATAAAGTCACCCTGGAAAATAGAGTACATTATGCAAAAATAATATTAATAAATAAATTAAAGTTTGGAACCAACAATGGTATCATCACAAAGACATAAACAATGATAATTTTAAAATTTAAATAAGAACTGTACAGGTTGGTCCACTGTGTCTTTCCAATTCCTCTTAAAGCTTGATGTAAGAAAATTTTAAAAATAAGTTGGCTAATCCTTTACACATAATGATGTTTTGTTTTTATTAACTAAACACATTTGAACAATCAAAAATCAAGAAATATAATATCTCAATCTTAAAATATAGGTAGATTAAACAGAAAATATACTGTGTTCGTTTATATTTGTTTAATATATTATATAAATATCATTAAATACAAATTTGTTCATACATAAAATATTGCTAAAAAGTAGAGTAATATATAACTAAAAAATATCAAACGGATATAAGCTAACCATATCAAGTAGTAGTAGTAACTTAAAATAACAAAATGGTATAAGGTGGAATTATTAGAGTTTTATTAAATGTTAAGCTAGGTAATATTAATGTTAATTAATTAAAAAATAACTGTTTTAATATTGATTTATAATTTCTAAACTAAAATAATTCTTTTAAAGTATTGTATTTTATTCTTCTATAAACTAAATCAATTTTAAAAATGTGCTTAAAATAGCAATCAGAATATATTAGTTATAGTTGGATAAGGAACATTTAAAATAGGTATAGTTGAATCATTTTTATATGTTAAATAGTTACACAATATGCAATACAACTATTTATTACTTTGTAATTTTCGGTATTTAGGTATATTATTTTTTAAATAAATATTTTGACAAAACTATGTGTCTTAGATACTCAAAATCCAAGTATTATGCTGACGCACACAAATGCATTTAATAATGGTACTTCACTAAAATAATTAACCAATGTATATCTTAAACTTTTTAAGTATTTCCTCGATAAGAAATATTATAAATATGCTGATTAACGAAATTGTACAAAAGTTTATCCAAAAGTTATGAACATCAAACTATTGCATACCTCAAATTAACACATTTAGAAACTAAATATATATTTGAATCAGTTATTTTGTTTCTCAAAGATATTACATTGTTTACTTTTTGTTACAATTATAGTCTACAGTACGTTATCAAAGTTCTTGTGTACATTTTGTTAAAATTAAACTACTCAAAGGTTTTTCACATAGATTTTAAATTAAAACTAAAACTAATTAACGAATTCACAATGAAATACGGCAATTGTTTTATTATTAAATAATAAATTAAGATGGCATTTAAACTCAGATATACATGTAGGTATATGTTGTATATAATAAATTATATAATGTATATTAAAATGTATGATATAAAAATGTTATCGATATTATCATCATACTACACATTTAGTTGAGTATATTTATGTGTAATGAAAATTCTATTATATTTTAAAGTTTAAATAATCAACAATTCATTGAAACAATTAAAACATTCGATTACAAAAAAAAAATTTTCTATTTTTAAAATATTATTTTCCGGGAACCATTTGGTAATCCAATATGAACAATGCAAACATGTTTCTTAATTTCTAAAAAAAAAATATAATACTATCCATAAATGTGTAGGTATTACAGTTTTGTTTTTTTCAAAGACAAATACCTTTTAATTAATATTTTTTAGTTAAGATAAATCGGTTACTTTCTATCTTTTTTTTTCATACTAATGTTTTATATTTAAACGCATCGTCAATAAAAAATAGTTTTATACTTTAATAAAATAATAACTTCGAATTTTAAAACGATTTAAGTCAGTTCACATTTTTTTTTCAATTTATAATTTTCATACTTTTGTTTTTATTTAAAGTTTATAGGCTAATTGGCCAGGATGCAAATGTTGTTATCTCAGCTCAAACAAAATGATATTATTCAAAACATTTATAAGACATAATATATTATATCAAAATATTAAATATTACCTATAATATTATTCATATTGGAAAAAAACTTTCAATTGTTATATTTTTAAAGGTTATTTTAAAACAAGTAATATAACAGCAGTCAAAATAAAAATTTTATTAATTTTATGACAATTTAATTATTGTAAAAAAACAGTTCAGAATCATAATTCATTAATCATTACTCGTTAATATAATCCAGTTAGATAATAATAAAAACAATTTTTTTAATATATATTTGAATTATGGTATCAAAATACATAACTATAGTGTTGTCTCTAGTCTTATTATATTTGTGTGAAGGCTATTGAAGTACATTTTAGAAAAGTTACTTTTAGAAAATAAACATTTTTAATATAAACGTACAGAATATTTAGTTTTTAGAAACTTAATATATTTTAATGTGGTATAAAATTGTTTATAAAATAATGACTAAAACTAATATATATAAAACAGTTTTAAAAAATGTTGAAATAGATCACGCATCTGTTTTAAAAATAATAAGGTAATACATATTAATATAATTTATTGTAAAAGCTCAAATTGTAACCAACGGCTTTCAGAAATTAATTTAAGTTATAATATTATGGTTGTTAATTTGTTTTTTTTTATAAACTTGCTTATAATTAACCACCCAAATAATCCCTCATATATGCATGTTTTTTTTTAATATCATATAATATAATTTGTAAATACTAGGACGAATAGTTAAAAGCTATTGTACATTACTATGCAATCCTCCAGCAACATTTGATGTTTGATACATTCAATTCGTCCTCGATAAAACAGTCCACTTTTCAATAGAAACACGGTAAGAATTCTATTTGTTGTAAATATTATTTCTATATCAAATTTTAGACTTTGAGCAGAGTGATGAATGTATTGATTTTACAATGATGTGTGTTTTTTTTATTTTGTGTCTGTCATTGCTTTTGAGAGCAGTAAAACTGCTTCGATTTTCTTCAACAGTATCTTGTTCGATGGGAAGATGAATCTAGTTGGTACATTCAAGAGGCCAAAATTATTAATAGTTTTCAAAATGCCGGGAAAAACAAAAAAAACAAACTAAGAAAAAACGGGAATATTTACGCAAAATCGGTTTTGAACAAAATAATAATTATACATTTTACAAACCAAACAATTTAAAAGCAATTTTATAATTTTATTGTTTTTTACTTGTTAGAATCTGAATTTTCATCAGCCGATTTTTTAAAGACATTATTTCAAATAATTTGGTGACTGAGGCTCTAAAGACAGTTTAATTTTTGTAACGATTCTAAGCGTAGAAAGTCGTTAGCCTATAATACCAATATTATATATTATCCAACGACCCAATAGGGCCACGTTAAGTATACAAAGAAAAGAGATCCTTAAAGTTCTCACATAGGCAAGACACATGTGAAAACTTCTTGACTATAATAATTACAGGAAGCAACACGATTCATGAAAAGATATTTCTTGAGAAAGCATAGCAAATTTGTAGTTAAATAACGAAGTTTAGAAAATACAATCATCTAATTTGCGATTTTACGAAGAAGTGCATGATGTATTTTTCAAATAATTTTGAACAATATCAACAGAGTTATAGCCAATATAACTAGAAATTACTGTATCGTATTTTCAACATTTTATTAGATAATATTTATGCGTTACCATGCACTATCCGACACGTGATCGGCCGAGGACCTCCACATAATATCACATAATATGATAGTGTTACCGATATTTTACGCGCATGTCGTCATAGATGTTATATTCTTTAATATCTATGATGTCGCCACGGAGTTTGCCCCCACCACGTCATTCTCGAACACACATTCACTCTCAATCTCGATATCATATTATTACAATTTGAAACCACGTATTTATTGTCGCGTACTCGACTGTAAATACCATAATAAATTAATGTAAGTATCTATAATTCAAATACTTAACTATAAAATGATATTGAAACTTTAAGAGCCGTTTTTTTTTTTTTTACTATAAAAATATACTGTAAAATTCTAAGATAAACATTTGGTGCCAATTTCAAGTGTCTGCGGTAATACGTTTTTGAAATACAATAAAAAATTAAAATCAGTCGATGAGAATTCGTTAATTTAGGGGTGAATAATGCCAAGATCATTTGAACTTCATACGCTCATAAAAAAATAATTTGATCTTCTGGTAAACTTTTTTTTTTTATCATAGGTATATATACTTATGAAGAATCTCTTATTATATTTTCAAATCTTAGATATATAAAAATAAATTATAATGGATGTCTAATTCAAAATAATTTGCAAATTTTCACGATTTAGACAAATTTTATCAAAATTCTATCTTAAAACGCTCATAACAAATTGTTGTGAATTTACTCTCAACTTAATTTTATTAATTACACTAATAACTACTTATGAGAAACCTTGTAATAAAGTTTCAATTTTTTTTAATGAGCGAAAACATTTTTATCGACAATAATTAAATAAAAACTAATACAAATCGAAAATGTCTTATGCCTCTAAAAACTTAAAGGAGTCACTACGGTTATTCGTTTTTGAGTAATGTCAAAAATATAAAATCCATTTTGTCAAAAACTGGATTATTAAAATAAAATTTAAAAAAACACACTCATGATTGTAAAATAATTCACCACTTTTCTCAGAATCTAAAATAATCTAAATTCTTTTGTATGATAAAATGTTAACTAATTTTGATCATTATCAAGCTAAGAGCTTTTAATTTAAAATAATAATATAATGTATTGTGTATTAAAATATGTACAATGCACAAATTACATTGGTAGATTGGTATATATGAATTTATATGTAAAAACAAATCAGATTTTAAGCTTATAGCGTTATACAAAATTGGTTAAAAACGGTTATACGTACTAAGGTCACGAATGTTAGATGAAATAAGTGAAAATTGTATACATCTAGTTCTAAACTCATATTTTTCATTTTTTAATACTTCTATTAAATAAAATCAAAATGAGTTGAATGGGCTGATTCTTTGTTAAGTGCTGAAAGAAATTTAAAATCTTGGTGAGCCGAAAAGTCTCAATTCGACGCTTAGCAGAGCGACATCAATTTTTTAATTTTTATATATTATGTGTCAGTGTGTCACCAAAATATGGTATGAGTTCTTAATAACTTAATTTATTTCATACTATTTATATTTTGTTATCGTCCTAATATTAATAATAGTATACATAGATAATCATACAACGATATAGAGAGCTATAAATACCTAATTATATCTAGTTATTTAGCTTGAAACGTTATGTTTCTAAAATTTGATTTTCCTAATATAAAGACTTTATAAAACATGATTATTATAATGGTTGGTTTTTTAAAAGTTGACTCAGGTACTAAAACTTGCAAGAGATTCACTGTATCTATACCGTGTTAATAGTACAGTATGAGATTATAATATATTATTATATTCAATGTGAACCACGAACATTTTAAAACAACGGCATCAAATTCATAAAATCTTTATGAGGTAGATCCTAAATACAAGATATTATGTCTTGATAATTATATAATATTATTTTGTCAAGAAATACTTAAATAGACCTGCGCAGCACAACACAACCGGGAGAAGATTAATTCAATAAATTTATATGATAGTATTTCACCAATCGACCACGGTTTGTCGGTGTTGTATGAGATATGAAATATTTCGACTAGCGAAGATGGTTGACGTTTAATAGAGATGCCTCCCTGATGTCGAATGACACGATATTCCCGAGGGCTTTAAAAATAATTACAGTTCCCGCCGGTCACGTTGGTAAAGTTACTCTAGAACGGTATGTTTTAATTAAAACATTAACCCAAGTACTTTATACGATAGAACAGAGTGTACGTAGGTGATGTCTAAACACAATGAACCACGCTGTTTTAGAGTGAGTTTCAATTTCCAAACACTTCCTATACGAATAAGAGAACAATGTAACATAATTGGGAATTTAAAATTAGCACAAGTATAGAGGTAGGTATGTACATAATTATTACGTAACATTTCAGATCTGTCGTTACCATGGTACTACACAAAGTTATTGTAACAGCCTTCTGATACTTTTTAAATGTGTATATTACCATGTATATAGTATGTCACTAATACATGTTTTTACTAATATTATATGTTAAATAAATGGTATACTTACACGTAATTTTTTTTTAATTATTATTATAAATTAAATGTTCACGTAATTTATAATATTTTGACAATCAGAAAAGTGTCACAAGAAAATCATTGAAATTGTATTATCATATATGAATTTAAATCCCATTCGTTATTGTTGATGCTAAATTGCCAAACAGCATGTGACTTTTGAACTGAACAGTCTTGACAGACGATTACAAGGGGTCAGTTAATTTATTTTAATTTAAAAACGTAATTGTTATAACATAACGTAAAACAACTAATGAATAATAATTACCAACACAATATGATATATACAGAAAAAAATTGCAATCATGAAAAATCATCTTCGATTAGTTATAATAATATATTTATAGATATCTAACACGTTACCTCACTGAATATTGGACTAATTCGATAAAAACACAATGTCTTGAATGAAAATAAATTGGAATATTAGTTTAAACTTTAAAGGAAATAGTCGATGAATTGTGACTTACAACGTGTAATTGATTACTTTGCTTATAAATTTGCGTTACTTTTTATCTTCTGAATATTTTTAAACTATCATCACCTGCTCTTATATATTATACTCTCATATTCAACTGCCCAATAAAATCAACCAACAAATATTATATAAATACATTATGATGCTGGTGCTACGAATTGTTTAATTCAATTTTCGCAACATCCTCGTACAAAATTTCATGTTCGCAACAATTATACTTGAAAGTTGAAATTATTTTGTTTTTATTTATTTATTGTGACCCTATAGGTATTTTTTGAAAGTAATTCGATCATTATACAATTCAATCAACATTAACCAACCTTTTAGATAAGAAACTTATATAATTTTTACTTTTTATAAAAATACTTACAAAATGGTTATCTAATAATATTGAACAATTTAACTGACACAAATAAAGACAATATTTAATTTAATATTGCATAATCATTTTGACTAGGTATATTATATTATTATACATTATATAAGTATAATTCATTAGCATAAACCAATGTCATTAAATACTAATAAGATGTGATATTAGGTTTGTTTCAGTTACATAAATTATAAACAGTCCGTTAAACAAAATAAATTATTTTAATTCAATTTTTTTAAATAATATGAATGCTAAATCAAAAAACAGTTATATAATATTATAGAGTCTAAGTTGTTCGATGTAAAATGTAAGAATAATCATTACCTATTTCAAATAAATTTAAACATTTGTGTTATAATATTTTGTAAATGGTAGATCAAAATCTCAAATGATAAACGTAAAAATAAGATAAGTAAGGTATTGGAGTCAAAAAAACATGATATATAAATAACATATTTCATTTTAAGTGTATATAACGATTAGTATAAAAAATAAAAAATCGCCATTGAATTCATCAGAGTCAGTTACTGATTGGCCGACTCTCATCTCATTTCGCTCGTCATGGTGCAGTATAATATGATGTTTCCATCTTATTCATTTTTTTGTATAGAATTTGGCAAAACAAAATGGGCTTCCATAACTGAGAGAAAACCACAAATTATCTATTCATAGTACTATCCAGTATCACTGCAAAAGTATTAATATAAAAAGGGGAATGTTTGTATGAACACAAGTATTCGCTCTGCTAGTAGCACAGTAGGCGTTCAATGTACCATAGTCATTGATAAAGTCACTGTAATTTACCTATGTGTTAAATTTGAATTTAATAAAAAAACGTTGCATACGCAAAATTATTTAGCCTATTACTAAGTATATTTTATCATTTTTATGATATATTTATATTGATATATGTTGATTTATTAATTTATAATTAGTAATACGGTAGGTTGAATTAATTTGTTCTGAAAACATTGCATCTGATAAAGTCATTGTTTGTGGATGTAAAATATAATAATATATGTAAAATGTATCAAGTTCCACAGATAATATTTTTAAATTACAAAAAAATATCTAAAACTATTATATTTTTCGTTTTTAATATCTAATTGCATATTTTAAAATTATATCATTTATGAAAAAAGCTAATATATACATTTGGTGGAAATTGAAAGTATCTATGGATATATTGGTTAGAAACGTTTGATGAGAAACCGTTATTTTACGTGTGAATATTAAATTTTGTCAAATTTTAAACCTAAGACGCACATACAAATTTGTTGTTGAATAACGCTCTTTTTTTTTTAATTCCAGTAATTACAATCTTTGAAAATCCTTATGGAAATAAAAACTATTATGAATTTTGTATTTTCGATATTCTTTGATTGATATGAACAACTTTTGAGAAAACTTGTATTACTTTTTCAAGGTTTTTGACCAAGCAAAAGATATTTCATCGGTTTTTATAAAAAAAAACTTAAACAAACCGAAAATACCAAATGTTTATATAATATAACTTAACAAAACTCATAGAATTTGTAAAATATAACAATTTATTGTATATAAAATACTAATATGAACATTTTAGTAAACATTTAAATTATCTACAGTTATTCATTTTTCAGTTATGTCAAAAAAATTAAAAAAACAAAATTGATTTTAACAAAAACTGGTTGTACGTAAAAAATTTGGTTTTTCTTGTATATTTTGAAAATTACTGTACATTTTTTACATTTAAAAAACTACCCTCAAAGTTAAAAATCGAAGCACTTTCACTACTCCAAAGGTGATGACAAACACAAAAAAAAAATACAAACATATTTCTAAAATCAATACATTCATTGCATTCTTTCAATACATTCAGACTCTCTATAAGCTTAGGTACTAACTATAAATATACAATGTCAGTCAAAGATTTTATAGAATATATTATATTATAACTATTGCAAATAAAATAATTTACAATTAAAAATATGCGTACTATTTGTGTTTTAATCATATAAACCTGGTTAAATTATCATATTTGTTATGCTAATAGAATTTATTTGCATAATATAATCAATACATTTATGTTATCACGTATACTAAATCAGAAACCAAAGTAGTAATGAAAATAATTCTTTGTAGAAAATAAAAACAATGCAATTTTTATAGGTAACTGTGCGTATTTAAACTTTAAAATTAAAAATAAATTAGATAATTCATTTCAAACTGTCTAAATTTGAAGTTCTTAGCATTAAGGGTTACAAACCAATTCATTAGAAGTTCCAAAACTTCGAAGTTACTGTAGTAGCTTTTAGGATTAATATTATTCAAATATTCTAATTTCAATAACATGAAATACATATTCAAACAGTAGGTACATATTTTATGTAATTTTACCATATTTGCAGCTCGTTTGTATAATATTAACTCTGTATAATATAATCATCATGACATGTTAACTTTTTTCTTATATGTAATAGCATGTTAAAATAACATAATTTAATAATATTTATATAATGTAATGCATGCATTCATATTTCACTAACTACATACAACGCCTTTTTTTCATGAAAATGCTCTATTGAACTATTTATTTAAATGCGAGTATTCAACACAATCGCCTAGCATAGTTTGTTATATTATTTTAATTCCTATGCCAGAAACATTATTTATTATTACTATGTAATGATGCTGAAAATGTTGTTGAATCATAAAACCATTTAAGCTAAAACGATATTATACTGTCTTGAAAATATTACTTGTAATGCAAATTATAGGTATATTATTGATTAGTTTGATTTATACATAAAATTATTCTATATGGGATCCAGGCGGGAATCCTGCTCTCAGCTCAGACGTTGGCGGCTCAGGGGACTCAGGCGCGTCGGGCACGACTCAGACGTGCATTGACAGAAGCTGCAAATTCAGACACAGTTCCAATCATCAAAACGGTACAGAAAAAAAAAATACACACACACACAATACTGTAATACTCGACACACACACATGTTTATGGTTAATCTCGAAATTATTTTCACAAACGCCGTTATTATTGTACACACATCAAAATAGCACAGATTTTTGCTCACCTCCGGCTTGCCGGACATTTAGCGATTAATTTAAAATGCACGAGCTTTGAATGCAACACTATATACGTCCCCTCATCCCGTAGTAGAAACTTTTTACCAATGACATGTTGTGAGTGAAACAGATAAACGACGCTTCAACGAACATGAGTCATTGCCTGCCATTTTTATTGGTCCCTGGTTATGTTCTCTCTTACTTTTATTTTTGCAATAACGTTAAAATTGTGACTAAAACGCACATTCTGTTATGATAAAAAAAAAAAATATATCAAAAAAAGCACAATATGATAAATTGCTCACTATTACGATCTTTTCTTCTAACAACAAAACACTCAAAAAGCGAAACATTCATCTTTTTCAAATCTCTATGTTTGACAAACATCCCACAGTGTTTTCCATATTCCATGTGTTGTTATTACATTTGTCTATCTGAGTACTGATCGACGTTGACGTAATAAAACTGATGTCATAACTATTGTAATCAATTTTTCAATTTTAATTTTATTTAAATATATGTGGACGCATTCATTTATTTTTTAAATATGTAAATGTAATTGGTTATTTCTCTGCTGTGATTAAAAAAAAACAAAGTAACAAAAATAAAATAACACACAACACTAAAAATATGTAATTCTCCATTTGAAAACAAATAAATAGGTACCTATGCCTATTATACCTAGGTATGATATTGTATAATATTATGTTATATAACTACAACAATATACTCCTCACGAGTATAAATTAAGTAGGTACCTACTTATAAGTTATTAGTATATAACCATTGACTTTGCGAAATAAGGAGGGAACTTTACATGAACTATAATTTATAAGGTATGAAAATGGCAGGTACCTATGTCGTTAATGTTATACCAGAATTAAAATAATTATAAATTTTACATTTTACATGGCGCGAGAGTCCCGAAATACAATGAACTGATTTTGAATATTTGTAAATTTTGATTGGTGAGATATAGGTATAATAAAAACGAATACAACTTATGTTATAGGATACGCTCACAAAATATATTCTATATGTCTCCCCACTACAATATCAATGTGGTATTCAAATTAATGCCAAGTATTTAATTATGTACTATTTAAGTACTTGTATTGATTTACTTACTTGTCATAAATTAATAACTCGTATCATGGACTAAGAAAATCATATTTATATTGTTAAGGTAAAATTGTGGTACACCATTATTATAAAAATATTTAATTTATACATGCATACAACTATTTTGTTTGCAATTGAAATATCATAACTACCCACTAAAAAACCCTGGTACCTAATAATAATAACTATTTTATAATATTGTGAATATCAATATTACAATATTATTATTATCATATTTTATATTGAATCACGTTTTGATTACTATAAATCAACAAAATTAGATTTTGTTATCGGACTATTATATTTTTATTTTTGAATGTGTAGTCTTTCAAAATCGTTTTAATTATGTCAATGGCTTATAAATTATAAAAATATATTAAAACATATATCATGTAATACACATTACAGGGAGTATAATATTATTCACGATGGTAAAGTATAATCCATGACCATCATCCATCACCAACTTATGGACCCTTGTCGTTATAGTTCCATGAATATTTCGCAGTTGGAAAAAAATAATATGTCGTATCATGCGCCTGTTCATACACACATATTATTAAATTTCTATATATATTTTTTTAATAAATAAAACGTGATTGTCATACATTATTCAGTAAATATCATAATAAAAACAATTTAAATCACAATTGTATGTTAATCAAAATAGATCAAATTTAAAAAATCATGAATAGCTTAAAATAATATATTAATATCTTAGTTCAAAAATACATTTGAACGTAAATTTTACATTTCAACTACATTAAATTTTTACTTGTCTCTGAAATAATCGTGTGGTTAATTAATATTAAAATTAAATCAATAAACATTTTAAAAGTATCATTAATTTTCGTATTATAGTTCAAATATTATAGTTGCATTCATATTTTTTTGAATATTTATCATTTTATGGAGGGTCTTAAAGGCCCAATAAACAAAAAATAAAAAAAAATAATGTTTTTCCACATAAATCATTATTTATATTGGTTTATAAAGAAAAAAAATCAAATATATAACTATTATAATACTAATAGGTACTTCTACATGTTATGTTTATAAATGTACACGTATTATACTATATTATAATTTATAAACACATTACTTAATGTCTTTAATGTTTTTGAAAGTTTTTTGTTGATTTTCACTACATTACAAGAAGAGTATCTTAGGCGGCACTTGGCTCTAATTGTTGGGGTGCAAAAATTAATCGCAATTTACTGACCATTTAAAATGATTGGGTTTGCCCTCTCAGTATTTTTTTTTGTGGGGGGGGGGGGCAACTGTTCCCTTGTGACCCTCTCCCCTCCCAAATGCCGCCTATGGAGAGTATACTTGCTTAGCATGCCTAAGTGTTTATCTAACAATATCTAAAAGAGCTTAGTTTATTTTACACAGTCTAACGCGGTGACGTTTTCAGCCTCAATGTGTTGCAGAACAAACAGAGGGTATGATCAATACTGTGTCCCTTGTCTTTTCGTCGTATTGTTTTCCCTGAACATAATCAGTACACATTCACAAAAACACACGTCTGCAACATATAAGTGATGGTGTTTTAGTTTTTTGTTATGTTTCTTTAACCATTTTACCCAAACGGCTTTTGTATATAAATGTTGTGAATTTTCAGATCATTTAATCACGTCACACAATATATATTTAAACGATAAATACTAGAGCATTGGCGAAATGCCAAAGATTAACGAAAAAGAATAAATTTGTTTATTAATGCAATTCGTATTCAAATCAGCGGTAGCAAAAAAAAAAAAAAAAAGGTGGATAATTAATCATTTTGTTGGTCATTATTATTATGTGATTATGAGTGTGAGTGCGGGGGAGGAGGAATTGTAATTAACAACTTTAAAAATTTCCATAAATAAACCCTTAAAAACTACATAAAAATAAAATGATGCACACACACATAAAATATATATACCTATAATAGATGTATATAGGTATATAAGATGTATATTATTAGTACTTAGAAAATAAACACAGTTTACAAAATTATTCTTATTATATAATGAAGTACATATAATATACCAAAAAGCCAGCAAGGTGTCTTCATTAACATGCAATTACTTATCTTTATAATTAAAATATATATAGTTTACACCTGCTTCAAATTTTTAGTTATATATGCGTAACTTATGATTTTTTCAAATACGAGATGCTATTTTATAACAAAATATAAGAATTAATAGTTAATTCAGTTTAATGGCATCACAATTTCCTATGGTTTATAACAACAATTATATAGATAATCCATCAAGACTTGAAAGTATTTTTTTGTTATTGATACTTATACAAATAAATTATAATAGTAAGGCGTTTAAATTAGCAACAAATATCGAAATAAAAAAAAAATGTGTTCTTAAGTATGTTATATATTTTGTGTACATTAAACACAATACAAATTATAATGATTTTAAAGAATGCAGTTTATTTGCTTGGATGGAAATATTTATTGACGATAACTCTTTCACTTCTTCTATTATTTAAATAATAAAAATGTCAACTCCAGTTTATAATCTTAATATCAATAAGCTTCTGAAACATAGAAATAAGTTGGCTGATAAAAATGGTCTTAAGTAGTTACATTTATTATAATATTATAAAAATAAAAATAATAATTACTATGCGTAATTTAGTTCATATGCAATCATATACTTTTATATATTTATTATAATATGTACACACGTCTGTCGTCTATATAACATATCATGTTCATATTTATTTATGTACAAAACTGGTTTATGGTGTATATTTTATATTCATACCACGTAGGTATGTATGTTATACAGTATTATCATTTCTAGATTAGTTTATCGGAAATTGGTCAGCCACAACCTACCCTCCGGGTTAGGTTAACCCAACAGTATTTTAGCATAGTCATATTGTTGTGATACAATATAAAGGATCTGTATACATTATGCTCATCGCGGATGTAACGACTTCCTTGTGTGTTTTCCTGGACCGTAATATCCGCTACACTATGCAAATTGTACGGATGTCTATTAACCTATGGAACAGAGTTTTCGACAATACGGCACTATTTAGCAAACAAAATGTCTCTATATAAGGTTCTTTTCTTGACTAATAATGATAACCTTTTTATACCCGAATGAATTTCAAATTGTATATTATCACGAATATTCTGGCATGAAATAAGTCGATATATTTTCCTACCCAAACGTCAAAAAAAAAATGTAAGTAAACATTCAGCGATAGGAGGCAGTATTCCCATATAAGGTTAGGATATTATTATGACCTATTTACACCAGCAATGTATTCGAAAAAATATTTATTTTTACACTCTAAAATCTAGTTATCAAAATCATTGATATTCATAGAAATACCTACTGCGAAATGTTTAAATCCATTCGATTTTATTTCAAATTCATTTTCCATCAAAAATATGAACTCGTGAAGCATACTTTAATATGTTAACTTTAATCATGTTTTATGATAAAATTATTTTTTAATATATTCATATACCTAATATTCTTAATGGAATTGAAATAATAAAATTTAAATTATTGTTACAATGTAACGAAATAATTATAAATAAGCGTACCTCTATTCATTTAAATAACCAAAATCGATACTTGTATTTTACATTCATAAATTATTATTGTATTGTACATTTTATCAAACAAAAATTATTTTAATCGTCATCTATTTAAGATATTTATAATTGTATAGGTATATAATTATGTATCGCATTATTAACAGCTACGAGTTACAACGTATGTCAAAATTATGTCCAAACTTCAAGGTATTAGGCTTCATTGAACTATATTCCTAACATTTGTCTTATTACACGTTTTTGATAAAGCTACATAATTTCGTTAATATGTAATTTATCTATTTAATCTATACTTAACCTAATTTATAATGTTCAATGCTGTCCACAGATAGAGATAATTTATGAGAATTTAAAATTTAAAATGTGAACAATATATTGTAATAAATTTGAATTATTTACTTGTTATCATGATTTATAATGTTATTTTATGTTTTGAACGGATACCTACTTTTACTGAGATACAAACACATTTTGTAAAGCTAGAGTCAAAAAGACTTTAAAAGTTAAAATAGTATAAGAAATAATCGTTGTTTAATATTGTTTGACTCTTTGTCAGTTATAACATTTAAACCACATAATTTAAAAACAAACTATTGACAATTTAGGTGATTAAAACTAAATTAAAACAACCACAAAGCTAACTTCGTATAATACAAACTTTTTCATTTATGATAAAATTCTATATTTAACATTTTTAAGAATGAAACTTAATTAACAACCTATTATCAATGTATTATAATTATATATCAGAAATGTCGGATATTAATATCGAACATTAAAAAACTTGACTTGAACTATTTTTTATATGTGTTATCAATAACTTTTACATTTTATGGAAAAGTCAGAACAGAATCCGATGGTACCGAAACCTATAGGAAAAATACCTTCGGAAAGACCAATAATTCGGTTGAAAAATATAGTGTACATTTTTATTTTTATTTATTGATCTTAAGCATCGGCCACTTTATGGCCATTAGCATTTTATAGAGGGCTTAAGGTTGGTCGAGTGGTTGAGGAACACGTGTATTTGGGGAGAGGATTCTTCACTAAAAACGCGGGTGATCACCCATCCGGGAACAAGAGATTCCGGCCGATGCTTGACCTCAGGCCACATTAATGACTGAGGCCAACCACCGAGCCGCACCAGACTCCTATTATAATATTACACTCTTCTAGAATTATAACACTAATTTAATCAATCAAGATGTTTATAATATTGTGTATATTAAAAAAGTTGATGATGATCGACATCTATATATAATATAATATGTGTGTAGTTTAGTTTTATGAAATAAATATTGTGAATGATAAAATTTTCAATATTTATATATTGAAAAACGCGAACATCACTATAAGCGTATTTATATCAAAACACTTGTCCTCGCTACATGATAAAAATATTAAAAACAATTTTCATCGTTTTGCATATGCACAACGAATAACAATGACTTCCAAGGTACTCGTATTGTATTTCTCAGCTTTTTTTTAGTATTATTTCCGTACACACTATATTTATTATATATTGTACAATGTACATTTTCTACGCCACAACAGCTGTATATCTTATGCGTAAGCGTTTGAATTACTTGGATATAAAAAATTACAAATAAAATAAAAAATAGCGATAAACAAGAAAACACTATGTATTTGAGACATGAATTGTACACCAGTTACTGGTAAAATTCCACGGGGATGTCGACATGACCCTATACAGTGCGAAAGTTGTGGTAAACATACAAAAATAACAATGTGAGAAATCCGCTTTATTATGGCTGGTGAAATTATTGACTTAAGATGTGAAATGGGGTGCTCTGTACTTTTATCACTCTATATTTCTCAGTTCTATAATAAGACGTATATACTATATTGTATTATATAATATATATATGTTTTATGCATTTATTTTTGCAACAGCAATATTATGGTAATGAACCGTCAGCCGGTGGAGTAGCACCACCGTCTTAGCAATGACGAGCACTAAAGTCAATTCTGGATACCCGGGAGACTATAGTGGGTGGAAAAAGTTGAGGATGCCATTGTAACGATTAGTCGTTCCTCGTGTCCACCGCCAACCAGATCTCGGGCAGCGATATTAAATCACGATAAAATCTTAAGTCTTTTACGACAGTCTATTAAACGCTTTTGTCTCCTCCCTCAAGGACCTCGTCCATTTTTTACATCTACAGAAATCGTTATTTCCTCCCTCCCCGTCTTTTTACATTCGACTACCACCGTCTCTTTCATTGCCACGTCATCCCGTCTAGCATGGTGTCGTAGTACTACAGTACCCCGTCAATCGGGCAGAGAAAACAAAGAGAAGCGAAAATAATCAATACACCACTCATTCTGTCCACAACTCACTTTCCTTGACGATAATATTATTATTGTGTTTCATTTATTTCGGCATCTGGTCCAACCATTACAGCGACTTCGTTAGCATACACGAATATTCAGAATTCAATATGGTCCCTACTCCCTGGATACCCCAGGCATTGTCAAAGGAATGACATATTTGAATCAAACTCGTTTAAATGTAGTTCATCTCATTTAATACTCCT
The DNA here is from genome assembly GCA_008086715.1 of Sitobion miscanthi. Lineage (NCBI taxonomy): Eukaryota > Metazoa > Arthropoda > Insecta > Hemiptera > Aphididae > Sitobion > Sitobion miscanthi. The sequence continues at coordinate 38,501,370 of CM017798.1, forward strand.
GACGTGTTTGAACGATATTTCAATATTTGTATTGGTATTTTCCACCATTCATAACTTCGTCAATAACAGCGATTATTACACGTCTTACGAACTATTCAATACTGAGCAAGACGATTTTACATAATATTTCACCAATAAAAATGTATTAGTTAATTTAAGAAGTTCAATTTAAAACCATTTAACAAATATTATACAATATTCATTGCGTATCTAATTATAAATTATTTTTAATTTTTACTTCGTATACTTTAATAATTTTAACAATATGTTGTAATAAATAACATTTAATACAATTTTTTGTAAATATAATGGTATATTTTACATAATTTGGATTCAGGATTTATTAATTTTCATATTTTTTGTGGTGTTTTAAGCATGCGCTAAATAACATATATATATAAATCGTGGGTCTAGAATAAAAAGGTTCTAAATCGTTTTTATGAAATTGTCCAGGAGAGCAATTTTAAGATTTGAGTTCAAATATTTTACTCCTTGAATAACATTTTTTTGAAAATTTAAATTCTAAATGCCTTAGAAAATGCATAAACTTGTATAGTTTAATTTATAACATTATAATACTAATTTGCTGTATTGGTTGATATACAAATCAATAAAATACAAATCATAAAATGTTTGGTATGAAAAGGTTTTACAATATTAGAATAAAAATAAATATATTTAATTAGAACTTTTTTATTCTTATTTATTATTGTTAGCTGAATACTTTTCAGAATAATGCTTTCTTGTTCTACCAATCTTCTATCACGACACAATGTAATAATTATGAAACATCGAAATCTGCATCTCGATCGTAAAATTCTATTGAATATGGATAAATGTAATAATTATTATAGGTAATGATTAATTTAATTAGAACCTTTTCATACTAACGTATTGTTAACAATTGTGTTCCATTAACCGAGCGTTTTCAATTTGATTAAATTGTGTTTATAATTTAGTTTTTGATGATTTAGAACCTTTTATTTTTAAAAAAGTTGTCAATAATGATCGTATAATCATAAAAATGTTAGCTTAAAAGATACCCCTTTTGCATTCTAAAATCATTTTAGTTAAAAAAAGACTTTAGAAAAAAAATGCCATTTAAATCCTTTCCATTCTAGACCCACGAAATATACATATGTTCTTTTGTGAAATGGTGAAGTATAAAACAAAGTTTGACTTAGTAGTTAGGATATTTCATCATATCTTACAAAAAGAGGCATATTCGACAAATTTATTTAGTGAAATATTGCAATATTACAATGTTTTCCCGTTTTTTTTTATCAATGTTAGAGCATTTTTTGGTAATTTTAATTACATATGCACCTGAATATTATGTTAAGTAAGAAGCCCAGAGCCCTAATAATTAATGATAATAAATCTTTCAATTTTATTTTATCATGTGTTTTCATTTATAGCTATTAAATTAAAAAAAAATATAGTTACATGTTTAAGAGCATATTTCGGTAATTTTAATAAACAAATATATTTAAAATATATTTATTTGTTGTTTATTTTAAATAAACCGGAAATATAGAAAACAAAAAAAGGATGAATCGTATTTTATTGTAACTAAAACATTATCAATTTTTTGGAAATAAATGTAAATCAAATAAAAAAAAAACAAATAATTGACCTTTTGTTCAATGTTAAATTAATAAAATTAAAACATTAAAAGTAGGTAATAGTTTGTATACATAGAAACAGCGAAATTGCCTATTTAATGCGCCGTGTTACACTTTATAGTGTAAAATAATATATTATTATACTATATCATTAGTGGTATAATATTTAAATTAATATAATACCAAACACGGAGTTTTTTCATTTATTTTATTACATTTGCCCATTTAAATAATTAAAAACCAATTATATTTCACATTCCATTTATCTATTAGAATTGACAACAAACGAATTTTTATGACCTACACAATGATGTAATATGCATGATACTAGGTAGGTTTTAAATTAATATTTAAAAAAATGCATAAAATTAAAAAAATTATATTTATTACAAAATAAATGCTATTAAATAAACTACCTACTGAGGTTAATTACTATAACGATAACTTGAAAAAAGTATGCCCGAATTTTCCAAATTATGTAATTCCTATCTAATATGTACTTAAAAGTACAACGTAATACGAACCTGTATTTTACCTATTCTATTATTAAGTGTGCGTAGAGTATCTACTAAGTGTTGTGTATTAAATTAAAAAAAAAAAACTAATATTTCATAATATTTTCTCAGTTTTAAGATGGAATTGAATGCGAAAAAATTACAATAACAATATATTATCTCCATTATAAATAAAAACTTAAATAATTATAGACTTAATAATATGTAGAACGGTAGTATTAAGTAAAACATAATATTAATAATTAACTAAATTAATAATTACTAGCCAACGTCTTAATCATGTTTTTTGTTTTCAAACATATAAATCGGTAAATACGTTGGATTACTAATTGGATTTTAATAAAATAAGTACAAAAATAAAATTCTGATCACCACATATTTACAAAAATTACTTCAGTAGTAGTCCATGCAAATTCTATCATTCATAGACACAATAATCATTGATAGTATAAAATATAAAATAATGATATTATCATCGCGCTTCGTTGATATTAATTAGGATAATGATCGATATTAATAATTCCGATTTAAGGGGCCCGGTGCCAGTTTTTCTAATTTTCCGCAATTCTATAAAGTTTGAAAATTAAATTTTATATTTTAGTTGCCACTTTAATTATAATACCTTTCCACTAATCTACTTACCGATACCTATTTAGGGGGTGTTGATTGGGTGTCTAATATCGAAAAAGTGACTTTACGGGAATAACTCTCAGGCCTTGTGTTCTTGTCGGATTTTTACAACTATTTTTTTATCTGAAAGAAGAAGACTTCCTACAGGCCGGAATGAACTCCGATTTTTTTATTTTATTTCAAATAATGGAATAATATAATTCATGAAAAAGCGCTGGAAACTGTATTATTTTTGAAGACATATTATAAAGTTTGAAAATAAAATATTTAAAAATGGAGTTCAATGCGGCCTGTAAAATATTACCCTTGATTATTCGAAAAACAGAACCATTATTCCCGTAGAGCGTATTTTTGTAAATACGATTATTAAAAATGATATTTCCTCGAAGGTGGTATCGCGCGATAATTCATACACTGTGAACAACTGAACTTCTGTGTAATATTGTGGGATTTGAATTCACCTCGACCATTATTGGGATCGCCCCGCTTTATTCGAAACCGATTCGGTGGTTCGGCGCAGACGATAATTTGTAATATACTCTGTGAAAGGGTTTATAAGTGGATAATGACCGTTGAACGTAACCTTCCCGGTTGGAAACGCATTATTATTATTATTCTTACACGACTACAGCCCCCCCCCCCCCCGATCGACAAACCTATCTCGACACCTGGAAACAAACGGGTCTCGCCGAGAACCGTCATGTGCTTACGGTTGTACGCCGCTTTCCCGTTGGTAATTTTTTTTCTCTCGTCGTCTTCCTTTCGTTTTGCTCTCGTCGTCCCGCGACCTTTCTTCCGACGATTCAACACGCCGACTGGTACGGTGCGTAACGGTTCAACTCGTACGCGAATTTACACTCATTTGGTAATCGCGCGCCCACACACACACACACGTACGTTGGCGTGCACGTGCTTACACAATGGATTATAACACCTGACCGAAAGGGGGGGGGGGGTACGGCGGAGGTACGAGAGGGTTGAATAATTGAATCGATACGGACCAGCGAACAGTGCCGCCGGCGGCGGTGTTGTCGTACGAACGGCGAACACACAAGTCGGATAGCTACGCAAGACGCGGCGTACAGAGGGGAAACAGATTTTCATCATCGCACGCGCTAATTGTCCGCGAGTTATTTGTTCGGAATGGCTTCGGGCGAGCCACCCACCCCGCGACGACGGCAGTGGCAACAGTATATATTTATATATCATACACATACACATACATAATAATAATATATACTGTTGTACAGCCGCACCGACGCCACTGGTACGGTGTGTCGCGTTTCCAACCCCCCCCCCCCCCAACCGTCGGCCAGTCGTCGTGTTTACCGTCGATCCCCGTCGTCGTACACAAACCCATTTACAAAACGGCCGAAAGGGTTGTTTGACCGTGTTAACGTCCGAGGTTTACGGAATTTACGATTTCACGGGCGGGAGGAGGAGAGCGCATATAGTACGCACCCACACACACACACCCAGATAAATATCTATAGGTACCTGCGGGTGGATGTATAATATGGTGTCACGATATTATGTGCGGCACCGCCGAGAGATAAACCCGATTGGGTTCACTATAAATACGCGGGCGGAATTTGGGTTAAATTGCTCGACATGTATATCTTGGCGGTATGCGATAGGCACGGCGTTATTTAGCGCGTCCGTCTGCGCCGACTTTAATGTTTCGTATTGGCATTTCCATTAAATTTCCGTGCAGCGGTTCATCGGCCCGCAGGCCTCCTCCTAATTACCGTTGACGACTTTTTGAAATGACTGCACAACGCATTTCAATAAAACCGTTTGAGCTTCGAGAGCACGTTTCACGCGAAACGGCGCGGATCGCGATGAATATTTCAAATTAAATAAAAACAAAAAAAAAACGAGACAGTAAAATACGAACTCTCAAAAACCGAATAGTTCATATCACGTTTTAGATAATAATCGATTTTATCGAGATTTATACCGTTGGTAATAATCGCGTGTGAACGTTTAAAACTGTTGTGTAAACTATGATAATGTAGATACCTGCTAACAAAATCGTTTTAGTTGTTTTTAATTTGAATGTATTTTTGAAAATGCAAAATCAGTTTGTACAGACAAAAGCTACCGATTCTTTGAACGCGGATTACTTGATACGTCCGACTCGTGATTTCCATTTCTAACAAGAAACGCAATAGACTTCAAGAGAAATACCTACTAAACAAACGGATAGTAGAAAAACATAAAACACGTACAAGAATTTAATTTGTATTTCTTATTACATCGAAAAGCTCAATAGTTAAATGTTATATTGTTCCTTTAGTCTTAAAAATATATACGCGCATACCTTTACAACATATTTTCTGTGCAACATCAATAGGTAGGTACCGCAGTTAGGAGCAAACCAAAATAGTATTAAAAAAATAAAAACACGTGTTATTCGGTAGCACTCATCGTGTTTGTTAAAAATATAATTTATTTTAATACATAATAGCGAAAATTGAGATATTATGTTCGTATTCGTTTAATTTATTTCAAAACAACAAATCGATGAATATCATAGCTAAAATATTACACCATAAAATACAATGTTGTAAATAACTATGGATTTGTACAGCTGATAATGTGTACGAACGTGTGTTCGTATAATATCGACTATAGGTACTGGCTATAGAAAAGATAATAATGAAGTTTTATCATATATAATAATTCCGACATTATAATCAAATGTATAATTTAATATACCTAACTAAGATTCGAGTATATCATTGATCGAAGACAATATTACATATTATGCATCTAAATACTTGAATAGAGAATCAATAGGTATTGAAAGAGTTACGGCTTGTTTGCACAAAACACATGATTCTATATGCCAGAGAACTAATTTATTATTTACATTCATCAACACAATATAGGTTATATAATAATATAGTTTTTCGAAGCCTTCTTGAAAATTAAATCAATAATACAATCTATAGTGCAATTAAAATTATTATCTTTGCAATAATCTATAACTACACTGAAACTTGAACAAAAATAATAGTTATCAGATTTGGTTTATTTCATATTTACTTGATTAGGTACCATGACGCTTCAGTTATATACAAAGTAATAACTTTAATATAAAATAACATACACAAAGTATTACAAACAATGAACCGATAGTAGTATTTAAAAGTAGAACATTTTATTGTAAATCTGCTCTAAAAGTAAGAAATATTGGTTTTGTGGCTAATTATCTGACCTATCACCTGTATGAGTTTCGGGATATAAATTAGAACCCTTGCTATACCTTTAACACTATACTGTCTCAATCAAGTCATTCCGAGCAATAAATTTGAACCATACTTCACAAAACAACTGTATTGATATACTATAAGTACTTCTAAGTTTAATATATTGAATATATTTTCGTACTTTTACAACAAACTTTTTATTTAAAACAACAAATATAATCCAACGTATTAAAGTCAAATACGTTATAGATCAACTTGTTCCTTATTTCAAGCATATTTACCTATATAATATGTAACCCATGTTAATTGTTAACATTTTGAAAATATTTTAAACATTCAACAAAAACTGAATCGTTAAACTGTTTATTTGAATTGTCCGCATTAAAAATGTTAGCTTCATCGATATACAACACATTGAAAACATAATAGGTACTCAACAACCATAAATTGATTATGTTAAACATATTAAGAAATAACAACTATTTTCCAATTTGATTTATTTCAATTATATCTACATGCTGAACTTGATGCAATTTTAAAAACATTTAAAACTAGGTTTATTTATATTTATATTACATAATGTACTTAAATTCGTTTTTAATTTATACCTTTAAAAGCATTCGGAGTATGTTATAACAATAACGACATTCAGTCGGAAGGGCGTTGCCATATCCATATGATAAATCAAAATAAATATAACTAACCGATAGGAAAAAAAAGCATCAACAACTAAAATCTAGCGTAATGCGTATTTTGTCATTTTTTCAAATGTATTTTTATTCAGTAATATTACATCTGCTTGTCGGTTTCCATATTCACTTACACTAAACTGTATTACAACGTTACACCTACAATAATATGCAAAACTTATTATTCTCTGTAGGTACTATCACTCCAGGAGTTTAATATTATTATTTATTATGATTAATTTTAAACAAGCACCTATCTATATTTTTTCCCTTGTACAGTTTTAATTTATTTTACGATTAAAAAAAAAAAAAACACTATTAAAGTAATATGTTACCAATACATAATTTACTTATTTCCATTTCATATGATGTCAATAACCATTATTTTCAAAAAATATTTTAACTTTTGATCCCTTTTATTAATTATAAAATAATTTCAGAGTCATTGGACCATGCGTGTTTTTTTATGTGACATGAATGGTACATTATATCAACATGTCGAAAACTTAATTAGTAATTTCAAAAATAGGAAAAGGGTCTTTTCAGAATCTAAATAGGGAATGACCACTCCGTGCATACGAGACGCCGTCATTTATGTCAGACCATACTTCCCGACCACTTCATGTGCAAATATTCTGCATGAGCGGTCTAAAGTACATAAATATAGTGGTCAGTAATTTATTGCTTCAAAAACTTTTCAAGGTGCACTCAGGAAATATTAAAAATGTGTAGGTGAAAATGATGGTCTTGAAAAAACATTTAACACTTGGTTTAGCTAATGCTTATTTCGATTGTGAGTTTAATAAATATATACGACACTAAAATAGGTAGTGTCACTCACTCCCAAATATTAAATTAATATATTTAAATACATTCGATAGATACATTATAGAACAAGATTGTAACTCGGTACCAAAGTCAAAGTTTTTAGTAACCTAATAAATACTAAACATTTAAAGTTATTGTTTTCAAGTAAAATAAAAATGATCGACTGTATCACTAACCAAAAATCATTATACCTACCTGATTTTGGTGATTTTATTTAGTTCAAAAACATCAAAATTGTAAAAACCAAAGTAAAAGAAGACATCTTAACTCCATAATGTGTTTCATGAAATACAAATGTGTAATTATTTTTCAGTTTAAAAAATTTGATTTATTTTGATAATTTTTTGGTATATCCATAATTATTTAATAATACAAAAAAGAATTTTAAAAATTACATTTACATTTATTTGTCTAAACATCCATTTTGCAGATTTGTATTTACAAGTTATATTTATTACATTAAATCCACGGTATAAATGTGAATACACTCAACAAAAATGGTTTCAAAATATAATTAATTTACTCATGTTAATCAACTGCTTGATATTTAAAAAAATTACGACCTTTTAAAATCGTCCATTTAAGACTATGTACCCCGCAGTGACCTTTTCTAATGGAAAAAGGCGTAGCCGCTTGTATGTTAATTGTTTGAGGGGTAAAACGGAACGAAAGTAATTATACTTAACTGAAACAAGACTTTAAATAAAAATCCATAGCCTTAACGCAAAATTCAATTATTATTGTAGCTGTTGCCAATTTATATTAAAAAAAATGTGTGTTAAATATTGTCTTCTTTCGTTACACAGTTATAAGCAATATGGAATCTTTTACTACAGATTAAAAATTTGTTTTTTATTTTTAAATCATTTATCACGTAATTTATTATATAATAATTTATCATGATAAATATATTATTATTAATATTCTAAATAATATAAAAGGGGTATATAACGTTATTAAATAGATATTGAAATGTGTAGAAGATAGTTTAAATAAAGCAACAGCATAATATAATGGATTCAACTACATTTAAAAACAAGTTATGAATCAACATCAAGAAAATACGGAACTTTTAAGTTCAAATATTCAATGCTGAAAAAGTGTACAGATTTAAGAATATAAAATATACATATTTCTTCTATATCTGTATAAGGTCAATTCTATACAGCAGGAAAACAAAAAGTTAACAATCTTTTGAAAACTGACGAGATGAAATAAAAAAAATATGTTATTTAAAAAAAAAACTTATCCCACGAATGTGTACTTCGGCACCGCTGTGTTACATATTCGACATTTGTGGATTGATATACGTGAAAAAAAAAACACTTTGCTACTGTTAAGATTTAAATATCGGTAGCTAATTAAATAAAAAAAACCCTACCCCGACATAAAACCGAGAATCGAGAGTCTCGAAACGTTATCGTTGACAATGTTCTATACATCTATGTCGACTAAATCACTTTTTGAAAAGTCGCACCGACGTTTTTTGATTGAAACCCAATCGCGATCGAGAACGTCTTTGAAGTCCGATACATGTGCGGGACACGTACTTATGGGTACCATTGATTAATCGCTCAGATCCTCTTGTCACCGAAACGCAACCACAATTGCCTCGCAGATTTTTCATCGCAGTCTTGTTTGTGGCATACTTTAAAACACTGATGTCACCGATTAATAACAAACCTTCCGATACGAATTATACAGACATAATATAATACTATATCTATGGCCATTCCGACCTACACGGTTAAACGATTACAATAAGTGATAATTTACTCGTAAATCACGAGGAGCACGTTTTCGCTAATTCTCACTCTCTGTGCTGCGTTTGTCGTCAGTAAATCCGACAAAAAAAGTGCCTTCCAATAATATAACAATATTCCCAGTCAAACGCAAACGAATTGTTATGATAATATTGACATCGATGACGCATCGTTACAAACCGGCGTGACGAGACCTTCTATTATTTTAATATTATCATCTACGACGTTTGCTCATCGTTACGCTCTTCTTCGCAGTCGATTTCTGTCTAGTTTCTAGATTCACTATTTTCGTGTACATACAGTTTCCCCTTTGAGAAGTCGTGTACTAGAATTTAAAGTCAAAGCCCTATTTGAACCACCCCGATCGATCACTGAAACAGTACTTTCATTAAAACAACAACTATAATATGTGCACCAACAGACTAAAAACGAATTTAACGACATGCAACGATACATATTTTCAAAGTTTTGTAAGGACTAAACGCGCATCTAACTTAATTTGCCATAATTGGGTGGGAGGGGGGGGGCTGATTATTGCCTGTTTAAATAATGCTCACAAATATTTAATACATTTAAGAATTACATTGGTTTTTGTTTTTTATAATGAAATCCTCAAATGTCCATTGGTACCAACATTATCATATCAGATGCCCGACAGGTGGTAAATATAAATTAGTGGTCGAATGGAGGTCGGATGTTCTATGGAAATTTCATATTATTATATGTTTTGTTTTTCAGCTAGCGGTATTAATTAAATTCTTATTTATTGCGTGGAAAATAATAAATTATGTTTATATTATAAATACTATAGTGGTAAGATCAATTTAAACAGTGAGCGATTTACAAAATTTAATTTTATAGTTTGATTGAAAGTTTATAATCTTCTCCGAGTATTTTTATATATTATTATGAAAACAGAGTTTACGTATTTATTAAATATTTTTTTTTTAGTGCAAGTATAATGTCGGCTATACATTTTTGTGAGGTTTCGTTTTTTTGGTAATTCGTTCCACGCGTCCTTTATTTTTAATCATATATACGCGTATAAGATAAATCAGTTATAAAATGACAGAAATATCTACAGGATACAGCTAATCTTTCTGCTGACCCGCTCGCCACCACTATATAACAGTATTTGCCGTTAATACGCAAACAAGACGTACAATAACGGGTCATATAATATACCAGTCCATCGTATACACAATAATATGCTGAAAACTAAAATGTAAATTATAATCGTCATTATTTACAATATAATACAACGAATGGCGATATTATTTACACACAATTTAATACCGTCACTCGCATGAAGTCATTCGCAATGAAAGTCGCGAGCATTATCTGCAGCCTACAAACGAATGACCGTGACTTTGGAACGCGACAAATTATAGTAGTTACTATATAGGTGGTGTGAATTTTCACCCCTGATTAACACCATAATATGTTCGCTCGTAATGATTACCGCAATATTGTCGGTGGCATGGTTCGTTCGTATATTATGCACATTCAATAATATTATATTATTATTATTATCACGGTCGAACGCGCGTAACTCGATACTATCATTATTGTTGTTACAATTTTCGGCGACGACGATTTTATTCGTCTCTCGTATCGGTCGCCCTATAATATAACGATATGACGTACCCACATTTTATATAGTGCAACAATAATAATAATACCTTTATCATGTTATATATTATCAGTATATGTTTATTGCGATACATAGGTACACGTATGGACGTATAGTGTTTGTATAGGACGTAGATATATTATAATATGCACTGCAGTCGTGTACCAATATACGCGTCGACAGTGATTGACGGGGAAATACGCGAGTGAAAGATGACCACCTGTGAGCGTCTATCATAATAATATTGTGATCGTACGACACAACACATCTAGATGGGTCATAGTATGTGACTGGTGCACGTACCCAAAATACGTTAGGTATACCTAAGCACACAACGCATATATCATAATATTAAAATATGTACCACACTCGACCAGAGGTTTCGCGGGTTTCGTGCAAAATACAATAGTATAAAACTACTCTACAGGAAACTTTTCGTTTCGGACGCCCAAAGCCATAATATAATGACGCCACTGTATTCGGCTATTTTATGAATCAATCATTTTATATCGAGTTGAAAATTTCCGAGAGTTAGCCTATATGCAAATCTATGTAGTATGTCGCGCAGTGAAAAAGAACTAAACAACCCAAAAAGGTTACAGCGAATGGCCTATACTGCCCCGTAGGCGAAGGACGTTGTGAAAACTACATAGTCTTGTTTCGTTTATCTCAATACGGAACAAAAAACTATTGGAAAAAAAATAAATTGTTTAGTTCAAAACACTGCACTGAAGACAGTTCGTTCGAAAAGTAAAAATTTGAGAATGGTATGCCTTGTGTTATTATTTTTTTTTAATTATTATTAAATTAATATAAAACAACCTGTGCCCACAAACAAGCCTTTTAAATAATTTGTACGTATTAATAAAAACATAACATAAAAATAACTTTTGAGGAAGTCACCCATTGGTAATAACTGCGAACATTTAGTTGGGTTTACGAACACTAATAAAGTAGATCACGATTCCAATTTCGATTGAGCTTGCGGGGGGGGGGGGGGGTGGCCGTTATCGGGAATGTAGATAGTAGCTATATTTTTTTATGAGGGAGTTAATACTAAAATTAAATTTAGTATGAAATCGGTTATAGTGGAGTTTATGTCTGGGACATTTTTTACTTATAAGTCATTGTGAAGTTGAATGTTGGTCTTGTACTATGGAGGACTAGTTATAATGCACATAGAAATATTCTGAAAAGACTGGATGGGGTGTATGTTGAAGGGTTTAGTTTGCCCCCAAATCTGGATGCCATATGACCAAACAGTCTGATCATTGTATTATACAACATCATTTTTGTTTTTAGATATTTTAATGTAGACTTTAGAAGTTTTTAGAACTTTAGATGAAGTCTGCTGTTGGCAAGCTTTCTTTTGTTTTATAGATGAGGTTTCCAAGTTGGACGTGTGTCTAAGATTATACCTTGATACTTGGTCTCGTTCGAGATCGGTTTGCTTTTGTTTTTGAGTTTAATGGTAGAAAACTAGGGCAGTTACCCAGGCGAAGTGACAGAATGACTTGAGATGATTTGCTTTCGTTAATAGTTTAATACTAATCATACAGTTATTGGACCAGATACCTATCTATGAGATTTAAATGTTCTTGGAAGTGATGCGCTGCTGTAAAAATGTCGTTATTGGTTGAAAGAATAGCAGTATGAGTTATTTTTAAACATGTTAGATGGTTTTTTCGGCACTAATTGATCGTGAAACTGTTAAATACATCAATAAATGACACTATTGATAGTGGATATCGATCATCAGCTTTACAAATTGTATTGTAATAATTTTTTTACTGAAAAAACAACTAATAAGTAATGTGAACTTCTTCAATTCGATTTTACACGCCAACCAACAAATCCATTGACTAATGCTATCTGAAGAACCATCAACACATATTGGCAATTAATTAAAAAAACCACAGACAAAGCTATAATATAGGTAAGGTCCGTGTCAAAAACATTACCTACGAAAAAATATCAAAATAAGTATGTAAAATATAGATATTTGTAAGAATATAATGAAATTGAAATTCTAGAAAATTATTTTACCGATGACAAAGCGAAACGTTATGTGTTGAATTAAAATTGATACAAAGTAATTACTTCTATAATAGTTCAATATGTTTATCATTATGAATTAAGAATAATCACTCACAGGTAATACAGTTTTCTAGGAAAAAAGTAATAATGGATATTATTTTCTATAAATCTGTTTTATTATTTTAAGGTAATGTTCGTTTGAAATATAAATTATAATAGAATAAAGGAAATTATGAAATTCCATTTATTTAGTCGATTTTGTTGACGTGACATCGTCATTTATTTTTACTTTCAATCGAATTACAAAATTATTCTACCACGTCAAAAATGGAACCGAGCTTAACGTTTTTAATGCAAAAAGCGTATTATAATTATTGCCGTCATTCCATTGATGGTTTTCTCTCGAATCTATCACAAATCACCAATCGATATTGAACAATTATTATTTTTTTTCGATAAAGTTTATTTATTATATTTTTCTTATTTTTAACAGTTTACAAAAAAACATCGGTAAGATAACTGGCATAGGTACATAACAGAATATAACTTACGGAGTTTTTTAAATTCTAATTATGATATAATATATGAAATTCTTGACGAAACAGCACATTGATTGATGTATATTTTACATATTTTGTTGGTCGAATAAATTGCTTTTCTGTTTTTCCTTTAAACATGAACAATATAAAAATAACCAGTAATTTATTAATATATTTATAATATTAACTATAGCCATAGTTTATACGAATGCATGTTAAACCTATTAACGATTATTTAATCGTGATTGCAGAAACCTGTAGAGTCTTATTAGTGTTATTACCCTAAAATTAGATGTACCTTTTTCTTTATGAGCTCAAAGAACTAATTGGTAACTTGATACTTTTACTTCTTATTACCCACTTAGTTGTTGTCGGGTCTTGGTTACGATACAACATATAGTTTTTAATTTCAAACTACTCACAAAGACGAATTTGACTTACACCTAAATGTATATCATCAGCATTATGCAAATAAATTATGACCAATTAATGTGATTGCAATTGTGCTGATCTTGCATAAATCACATTTATCCATATTTATGAACAAGTACGAATTATTTATACATCATACTATAATTGCCCTAATGACGTTCTACTCAAAAATAATGTAATATTGGAACGAAAAATTATCAAGTAGATTCTTATTTTAATATGCCATTACACTATTACTGTTCCTATGGTTATTAATGTTTTTATTTACAATTAATCAACTAATTGATATGGCTAATTTTTTTAATTACGTATTACGCTGATGTTGTAAGCAAATTATTACATCAGATATAGTTTTAATTCAAGTTAGGTCACATAATTATACTGTAAGTACCACAAATTGTCTTTAGGTTTTGACTATTCGTAATAAATAATATTTGCCTATGACAAAACCAATAATTCGCTTCATTTTTGCTGGTGCAGTGGTGCTATAATATAATATACCGTCTATCGCGATACAAACCGTCAGTATACATTAGGGGTAGTTGAGCTTTTTTTCGGATAAAGATCTACTGAGCACATATCCGTTTCACTGAGGGAGCCATAAAAATATATACAACTATTATCCGCAGTGGTCACCGGGGTTTTTTGGGGTAGCTACTAAATATATAATAGTAAATTCTAACAAAGTTGGGTCGACTTTGAGATCATTCTCGATTGACCCTTTAGCCACACAATACGTACTATGATTTAATAGCAACGCACCTAGCCACATTTTCAATACGTTGAAATATAATTCGCTATTTATTTACCTGCCGTTTACGATTTAGCGCATCAGCAAAATATATCGGTGGATCGTGATGTGCAATGTAATTTATAATAATTTAATGTTTCTGCATTATCACAAAACGGTTTGTGATTCAAGAAATAACAGACTATAGGGTTGTTATACGAAAATATGACGTCCCATCGACGATGTTTCCAGACGACGGTGTTATTGTTAATCTCTATATCGTATAATATATTGATAAATATTAACAATAATAACGTTGACAATACACTTTTACGACGCTCGCGGCGTATACGCGACACAGAATAATATAGAAAGACTTCAATTTTTTTTTTCTTTTTAATATTCAAGCATGTAGGAAATACGCGTGTGATAAAATACACACATTTATAGGATAACGCGTCATCCACTCCACCCACATATTTTCTTCAACGTTTCGATCACCATAAAACTAACGCTCATCCGACGTTGCCGGTATCCAAAATCTGCGGGGTAAAAACGACAGATGCGCATTTCGCGATGCGCCTTTAATGGCAGTGTTTTTTTGTGAAATCGCTAGTTCGGCGTACGACGAAACGCATTAAAATAATAATATAGCGCAAGAAAAACAAATT
Source organism: Sitobion miscanthi (assembly GCA_008086715.1). NCBI lineage: Eukaryota > Metazoa > Arthropoda > Insecta > Hemiptera > Aphididae > Sitobion > Sitobion miscanthi. Next base: position 38,516,677 of record CM017798.1, read on the forward strand.
ATTTTACCCGCGCGGAATCGCGTATATTGTTATGGTTTCAGAAATTGTGCTCCTGCTACAACGTCTGGCTCGTTCATACATTTATATTTTTTTTTATTTTTTTTAATTTATTGTTGAATCGCTTTTATTACCACGTGGTAATCTCGTTTCGTTTTAATTATTACAAAACGAAAAACGAAAATATAAATCATAAATATTTATTTAAAAGACATTGTTCGACCGCGGGAGTGGGACATTATAATTATTCTTCCGATGCAGTCGCGTGATACCGCGCAATGGCATGAACATAATCTATATGACTATTATTTTGCCAAATGCTGCGTTTTGCGCAATGTTATTTATTTTTTTTTTCCGCAGCTTAGAAGTGTAAAATATATTATTATAATATGAACGTGTTTAGTTTTTCGTCCAGTGTAATTTGTAATCTCCGTCGTCTATATTTGGACGTAGATATGGGAGTGGGTATATTTTGAGTTTCGACCATTGTCTTTTCCCATCCTCTGAGGGTCTGTGATTTATTTGTGAACGTAGTTTCAGAGTCTCCCACTGTACGGCCTCGTCATTTAGACGGTGTTTTTAGACCCAGACGTATAATGTATAGACAGTAATTCATGCTTAGCATCTAAATTTTCTTTAAATGCGATTTTGCCAATCAAACCGAAATAAATCCTTTCGAGTAAGACGCGCCGACATTAAATGTGCTTGTTTTTTTTTTTTATAACCATACATGTACAGTGTATTATACAATATACATTCGATACATAGTATCAATACTTGATTGGATATTCTTTGACGGTTTCGTACCACCTTGTATTTATATTTCATGTCATTAAAAATGTTATTAGTATTTCCCATTGAACGCTGTTTGCATAGCACACACATACAGAAATATAATGTATCGTATTCACTAACTAAACAAGAAGTAGTGAGACATTTATTAGTTCAACAGAACCCAGGCTCAATATTTACTTGTCATTTCTTATACAGCGTGTTATTATAAAATTAATGAGAAAGTCAGACATCTGGGAAATAAATTATTTTCGGTTATAACTTTTAATATTAAACTTGATCACGATTTCTCCCTTTTACTCGTATTTTTAAATAATATAGTTTATTTTATAAGTTCATAAACTTTGGTAATGTCTACAATACGGTTTTATTTTATTTATTTTTCAACTATATTTAATTTAATAAATAATATTTCATTTATTTATGCAGTTTAAAATCATATTTGAAAAAATTAAAAATCCTTCGACAAACTATACATGTACCAAGAATACGCGTTGTATTGTACATTCAATATCATTCAATTCGGTTATAGTTATTTTTTTATTATTCCACAAATATTTCTGTTAGTATGTTTAATTTTAATTTTTTGGTTTGATAATTTCAAAGTTGTGTGTTATATTTAGAAATAATAAGTTTTGATTTATAGTGTACCTTCTTTCAAATGGGAAATTCTTAGATTAATGAGTTTAAATTGTAACGAAGGTTATAAATATCTTGCCTCAAAAATCTTGATAAACTTATGCGTCCGAATGATTTAATTTATGTGTAAAGTCAGACTATTTTTTGTTTTGAAATTAAAATTACGATAAGTCTACACGCGTGTTGCACATAAAATCGTGAATTTTTTTTTTAGTCGATGTTTAATTCGTTTCAAGTTTAATATATTATTATGATATATTATGTTATAGGCCCGTAATGAATAATATTATATTAGATTATAATATGACGAGTATAAATATTTGCACGGAATAACAACACATCGCGTAGATATAAACTTTACAACTTGTTAGACCAAATGTCTCGTGTCGGATAAGACTAATCGCTAAAGTGCATCGTGTTTGTTCAACGCAGGTTCGCGGACAAACGTTATCCGGAATGCCGACGGAGTTTTGGGGGGGAGGGTGGGGGGCGGTTTCAAAAATTACCCACCGAGACCGTAATTGGACGGTGGAGCCAAAAAAATAATAAAACCAAACACACACGTACATACAAACAGACGCACATATAATATATAAATGTATATTGTACACGGCAAAGCGTTCGTTTTCGACATAGCACGACTAAATCGACCGTCCTGCAATTACGCAACGGGCCCAGTTTTTTTTTCGCGTTTAATTAAAACCTACGCGCACAAGCGTCGCTGCGGTATCAAACGCGGATACCGCCCGAAACATGGACCCGGTCCAAAACGGTCACTTACATCGGCCACGGTCCCCGTTCCCGGTTACAGCGAGTATCGATTGTGAGAAAAAAATTTCTTAAAAAATACGATATCGATGTTTTCGATTATTTTTCTCGGCCGAACAGCCATGTGGTCGAATCGGTTGTTTCGAAGGAACGAACGGTCATCCCCGCACCCGAAGGACGTGGATTGGGAGATTGCGTATCGATTCGCTCCGTTTAAAAGACGTACGTTTTTCGAATGATATGCATACAATATTGTATAGGTAGGTGCTATTTATTTAATAATAATTACGAAAACCTTATATACCGTGCCGGATAGTACCTTGGTAACCTCTAAAACTTAGAAGAAAACGCGGCTCCTCGGATGAAACAACTAATTATTATTATGCACAACTTTTGGCAACCCCGAGACTTAAAGTTCCTAACTTTTGACGCACACACAATGTCTAAAAGCAAAATTTTCTAGTCAATAATAATGTTGTGGACGTAATTTGTTAATGTAAACAATAATTTTAAGAGATCATTTTTTGTTTCTTGGAAATGTTGAAGTTATAACTAACCTTCGTACAGTTTTTACACTTATTTTACCTTAAAAAAAAAAAAAAAATTATTAAAATATATTCAATTACGTTTAAACGAACGTATTAATTAATATTAACTTCCTACCTATTAATTAGTATAATATTATATTATCTATAGTTTGAACTATTATTTTACTACTTTACCTGATATAATTATTTGAAAATTATTGAAACAGTTATGAAAATAGTAGTTATTAACAATCTCAAGCACTCAATAAATATTTCAATATAATATAACAATGGAAAACCTTTTATTTTTAATTTGAATAGATTATTTTTAGATTTTCAAAAAATATTTAATGTTTAGTAGTATTATAATAAAATATTGTCCATTTTATTTTTATATAAAAAAGTATATTGAGGCCAAAACCATAAAAGTAAATGCAAATTTAAACTTCAAAAATTAAAGACATTTAATTAATATTTGTATATGAAAATTATATATTATGATTTTTATTTAAAAATTAATTTAAATGTAAATAATTTCAAAACAATAATAATTGTCTTAATTTGAAAATGGTTTCAGTTATTCTCCACTTGAAAATTCTCACCAACCCTTTAACAGTAACAGGGCACTCGAAAGTAATTTTTATACTTCAAGACTCCATATTAAATGTTAAATAAATCTAAAAGTAAAAGAAAATCACTTAAATCTACTAATAAGCCGAGTATTTAACAATAACACTGTCTGATTATATTTTCATACATAACATCTTATTATAAATCGTTAAGTTAATACGAGTGATATAGTTTATTTTGATATTAGGACGCAATTAAACAACCTAATTATATTTTAAAAATTTTAAATTACAAAAATGTATTGTCTTATTTTTGATTATATCAACATTGTTCGTTGCTTCTTTTTTTTAATTTTTATAATCAACATTTCATTTTATCTTGAAACCTTATTTCCTGTGTTATTTTAATTGAGGTAGGGACAGCGTTAACATTACTTCCGCCTCAGTCGCATCATTTACGGTACTTATAAGAATTTAAAAATCATATACAGAGTAATTAACCAAGCTTGATCACCCTCATTTTTTCCTTTAATAATGAATTTATTCAAAATCTGATTTTCGGAATTTTCAAATTCAAATATACTATACAAGTATACAACATAACCTTATATTATATTTACCTAAAATTATGTGTATTATAACAATCAGCTTGATGACTAAAACATTTTAAAATAACAATTTTAGTAAATTATCATACGAATATTTGTAGATCATCTATTTATAATAATCCTGTATTACTATAAAAATATAATATAAAATATAATGGATTATTTATATGATTATCATAAAGTATTGTATGTATCAGATTCTTAGAAGGAAATGTAGAAAGTTAGGTTTAGTTAGAGAAAAAAATCGAGTCACTAGAGTGAAAAAAAGTAAAATAAATAATACATAAAGTGCAGACAAGTAGGTGTATTGAAAGGTATATCTATAGGATTGGAATTAAGTTTGCCAAAAATTACATGGGAACAGGTACTTAAAACAAATCACTGTTTTTTCAAAATTAAAAAGATAATATTGGTACTTACCAAAAATATATATATACTCTAATTATAAGTTTTAAGTAAATTACATAAAATTCTTATTATAAATAGAGATTATCCAGATTAAATTTAGTTTAATTTTACTGTACATTTTTATACCTATGTAAATATTTTTAAAAAACGGGTAAGTGGATGTCACTCTTCTGTACAGTAGGTTACAAGTGAGTCAATGTACAATGGATTGTATTAAACTTGAATTCAATGATATAATATCATTGTATAAGAAAAACGATTCTGAGCGGAGACGGTTTATCAGTCTGGATTTTTTAAATTCGTATTATTTATTATAGCCTTTAAGTTAAATTAATATCATAATGTTATAATTTTTTATTCGTTGCAATGGTGATAGAAAAAGCGTTAGAAATTAAAATCCCGTTTTAAGTGGTTTTCCGTAATTTGTCAGTAGTTTTTCCCGTGGCATCAATTAATAACTATTGAGAAAATCGAAAAATGACCTCTCTAAGTACCATCTAATTTGCTAAAAGTTAAGGTACTATATGTTGAAATCGAAACACTCCTTCTGGTAGAAATTTTGTACACAGGATATAAAAAAATAAATAAATAAACACCATTGTAAAACCACTAGCTTCCTCGCTCCGCTCAGAATCTAAAATAATATATTTATTCTAACATTTAAACCATTATACCTACATTGTATTGGATTTGAATCAATTTATGATTTTAACAATAAACAATATTAAATTTCTATTATAGTAAGCTTCAAAGTAATATTTTTAAATAATAAAGACTTGTTGTTGGTATAACACGAGTTTTAAAGTAAAAACGTTAAAAATTAACATCAATATAGATTTATTATAACAGTTGACAACTTTTCACTTGCCAAAATACAAAACACTCGTGTTTTATTAATAACCGTTGTTTTTCTTTATAAATCCAATATATCTATAGGTGAACAAGGTCAGATATAAGTGAAAAATCAAGTTTACGTTTTTTAATAACATGTGTGTGAATACACAATGATATTATATAGGTACCTACAGGCTACAATATTATAAATATATAGGTGCGTTTAATTTGTCATGAAATGTAATGTGGATCCATACAAGATAAGATTTTTTTACAATCCTGTAACATAAAAGGCATACGAATTTTATACTATTACAAAAATAAATACATTATGTCACTTGAAAATCACACTTCAAAGTTGTGTACTATATTATGCCTATAGTATGTATTTATATATTATTTAAATATATATAGTGCACGTATTTAGGGTTACGGTAGCCGCTCATATTGTATTCATTCGCTGACCTACTTTGGAATTGCATTTTAGTTGAAGGTCGTTATTTTTATGAATTGCTTATACATTATTTTAGACGAATGATTTCTAAAACTATTTAGCTGACACAATTATTTTCCAACACAATAATACACTCTGACGCGGAAAACTCGAATAAGAATTTAAATTAACAAAAACTAACTTTTTCTGTCAATTAGCTCTTGTCTTGTGACATAATTTGTTAAGAATTTTTATAGAAAATATCACAGTAATTAAATTACAAAGGACTCGAAAATATTTTCTTTAATTTTTTTTTTTTTAATCACATTAATATAAGTTTGTAATTTAATGAACGTATTAGTTAGTTTTAAAGTTTAGCCAATAAAATGAAAATATAAGATATTCTAATATTATTATTATATTTTTCAATAAACTGTATTAATAAGTTATTTAGATAATACGATGTTCACTATTTAAACCTTTTAAATCGTGGAATCCTTACATTTTTTCGACATTTCGGTCTTCAAAATAAAAAAAAAAACATTACAAATACCTAACTATAAGGCTATATATACTACTACTATATCTTATCAGCAATAAAAAAATGTATTATATAACTAGAATAATTAAATATATTGGATACATAAAGTTTGTTGGAGTTTATTTTAATTCATAAGTGATAGTCAAAATTCAAAATAATGAAGTACATAATGTCAGTAACTATTAATACATATTTTCTCAGTATAAAAATAAAGATGTTTAATAATATTATTAGTTTAATATTAAAATATTTATTTTTTATAAAAATAAAATTATCTTTTAATGGATCACGTTACAAAACAAAATGTTATCATTGATTAATTATTATTTTTTATTTAATATAGAAAGTTAGTTAATGATGAGCTCGTAAAAATATTTAAATATAATTAATTAAATAATTTTATTGTTATGTTCAAAATGCAAGAATATAATACAGGATTTAATGTAATTTAAATTTTTAGAATCGTAACAATTCTAATTTGTATTTGAACCTTAATGTATAATATTATAAGAAAAATCACCCACTTTTCTTTAACTACTCGTATTATAGTTTTACTTGAAAACATTAATAAGTTATTTTACGTGTACTTTAAGTTAGATGTCAAATATTTTCTGAGTTATGGCTGTAAAAGCATTTGAAAAAAGTTCAAAAGAACGAGTAACAGCATAAAAAATACATGTATGGATTTTAACAACTTTCATTTTATTTTTAAGATCAGACATAAAATATTTACTGATTTAGATAACATTTCCTAGCTAAGTACAAAATTCTTATTCCCTAACCGAATCATAAAAGTTCTTTGGTTTAGTAATATAATATCTCAAGTCAAGGCTTTAATTTTTAATATGGCTCAATTTTAATAAAAATACAACAATTATCCATTATACTAAACAATCATTTGAGAAAACAATATTAAACTTCTGCCATTTGTATTCGGCGTAAAATAAACATTTTTACTAACAAATTTATAATTATTTGGTACATGTATAATTAATGTTTGTTTTTAGTATAAAGTTGAATAGTTTTATGAACGAATATTAACCAATAAAATAATTAAATAGTAAATATTGAACTTAAGATGACATGACGTCCGCATGGCGTGATATTGTCTCAGTCTTGAAAATTTACAATATAGAATAATTAGCAAATTAATTTTGTGTCGCTAGTGTTAGTAAAAACGTAAATTTACCTGTTATCAAATTTAAAGGTATGAATTATATTATCTGTATAATGCATTCTATTAATCTCTTGGTGGTTTTTTCTGAGGTTATACGCTGGGACGTTAAGTACCTAGTATTAAAATGTAAAAGTGCTCGTAACTCGTTTTAAAATACAAATAATGAAAAAAAACCTACAAGTGATCAATTAATATAATATTATTTATTCTTACTTTTAAATTCAGTATTGGGTGAATTTCCTGAAAATTGATTTTGTTGAACACAAATTCGGTATAGGTATTGTACGTTTGGAAGATGGAGAAAACAAATGCGGACAACGTGTCCTCTTAAATCAAAATGCAATGAAAAACTATATTTGAAATTTTAAAATAATTTTCGACAAAAAAATCTCAAACAATTGGTGATTTCCGTTTTATTTTAAATGTTGCGTGCACAACTCATAATAAATTTTAACCACGTAACCACACTTATTTAGTTTTCAATTTACATAGAATATCAATTGAAACGAAGATTTTAATAAGAAAACAGAATCCATGAGACAAATTAATATCATACCTACTTATAAACCATAAATGCTACACATAAAAAATATTTTTTGTACAAATATCATTAGCTGCTGCTATGCTTAAATTAGTTAGAAAATATTTATGGTCAAACATTTTAAATGAACTTTTAACTATCCTATTATATTTGGCACTTGTGGTGCCTGAGAAAAATCTAAGAGTTTTCTTTAAAGTTTTCATGAAATTTAAGTGGAAGAAATGCAAAATACAGATAAATTGATCACAAAGGCATTTTTAGCTAAACGAATTGTTAACGAGAACACAATAATCCTACGTAATGAAATTTATTTTAGTGTGATGTTATAGACATTATTTAATTTCCAAAATATTACTTTGATCGATTTTACGCATCGTATTTAAAATATCTTAAAATATTCACGACTGTATAAATATAAAAAAAAATAAACTGTTTGAACTTTGAACACTATTACTTAATGACATATTGTCAGAATCGTTTAAAAAAAAAAATATTATTTTCCCACGTCTTTCAATTTATGTACAATTATTATAATAATAATAAAGCACTGTTTGCTCCGAGAAGTGCAAATCAAATCTGGTGCCTGTGTCCAATACTTTTTAACACTAACTATCATGGTGATTGGTGATATTTTTATACTTTCAACGAATAATATATTATTATAAGATAACAATATCATAATACAATTCTTACAATAATATAATATACTTATGACACATTAGAAAACACCATGACATTAACAAATTATCGTTTTTAGACACACATAGTTTATGCGCACAGCCATATTACATGAATTTTATATAATATCGGTGGGCCAGTTGGAGGAATTTTTTTCAATTCGCATAATATTGTTGATAACTACACGACCAAAAATTCCCGTTTGGCGATATTTCGTTACATTATCTCCATTTATTGGTTATTATCGATTTCATTTTAGCCTTATATTATTCGTGTATGTTTTGACGAGGTAAACAAGGATAAAAAATAATTCTTTTAAAAACTATACAAACTTTCATGATATTTTATTTTAAAAACAGTAAATTTTTAAATTTAAATTTAACAAATGATTTATATTCATTGAAAATGTGAAGATAAAACGAAAATACAGATTTTTACAATAAAAATTTTACATTATACGCACTAGTATTGTCTGCAAGATTAACATTTTATAAATATTTCCATAAAATGTGAAAATACGACGTATCTGAATTTGGTTTAATCATGAACGAGATTGTTAACTAGTAACGATAACACTGTGGTTTCATTATTATTTTAAAACTAATTTCTCTTCAGCCCAAAACAATAATATTATTATTGTATTCATGTAATATCATCCTATATATCATATTTGTGTGATTGCATTGTTTTTAATTCAAAAAAAAAAAAAAATACAAATAGCTATTACCTATAAATTTATATTTATTTATAAGTGATGAATAAAATACTATAATTGGGCAATGATAATGAAACTCACTATTTATTTTATTTACAAATTATATTTCATTTATATGTACATAATAATTCCGCATGCCGCGGCAGTGCAAAAGCATCATTTACTCATGTTACGATCCGTAAAATTGAAATCATGAATGTTTAATGAACTCATTGTATTTACGACATTACTGAGTGCACATAAACACAACAGCGGTTAGGTTAGTGGAAATTCGACGATAGGATGTAAAATCGAATATTCTTCAGGTTATTTTTTCCCTCGCGAGACTCGTTATGTCACATCATAATATTATGACGACCGTCGATGTGTTGCGAACAAGACGAGTGGACTGAATTGGTCATTAACGCAGTTTTTGTGGTATAATAATACCGCTACTACCTATACCTATGACCGTACCATTATTATGGTCCAACGACAGGTTTGACGGCCACCGTTGCACATTATTATACTTACACGACAGTATATTATAATGACGGTAAAACGTATCGAAGTCTGCCGCGAAAGAGTATAATTGATGAAAAAATAATTAGAGTTGCGTGGCGAGAACGGGGAACGGCACGAGTGCGAAAATCGGAAACTAAAAAAAAAAAATTCCAACGCCAAACCGGCCGACGCGACGACGGCCATAAATTTCAATCGCAAACCAATTGAATGGTGAATACGACTGCGACTCTGTCTCGGTGCGGCGCGCGGGGTATAAATTTTTCAACTCACACGGGCCCGACGCTAATCTGTCATGTTGTCACAAACATAATTCTCGCGACCACACCGTGTGTTTCGGTAGGAAATCGAGAGCGCGCGCGTTGCCGTGGACGGAAGCGAGCGAGCGAACAATCGCGAGAGAGAACCGCAAGCTTGCCGCCGGTGCCGCCGTCGTCGCGGGTGTAGAAGAATACGACGGCGAAGAAGAAGAAGAAGAAGGAGAAGACGGCGAAGACGACGACGGCGGCGGTAGTGACGGCGGTGCAGATGGTAGTGAGGCGATTGCGGCGCGTGCAACGGCGGATGGCGCACGCTCTCGACGAGACTCTCTCTTTGTCGCGGTATCTCTCTTTTTCTCGCCTCCTCCTCCGCCCTACACCCCCACCTCTGGACCGCCCACGCCTCCGCTCCACCGTTCCGAATCTCTTTCGCGCGCAATCATTTTCTCTCGCTCTCCCCGCAGGCTTCACCGCCGCGGCCACCGCCGTCGCACTCGCGCGCGCGCGCGCGCGTCCGTTTTTGGCTGACGGTTCGCGCGCGATACGCGAAAAGCGGCGGCGGCGGCGGCACACCGCGCGCGTATATTCGCCGCTCCAACCGGCCGGCACGCGCGCGCCGACGGCGGCGGCGGCCGAAAACGGCGGTCGCTCGGACGCATGTGTTGTACCGAGAGCGGGGGACGGGTAGCGGTGGCAGGTGTGGCGTATGTGTACGCGCGGTGGCGTAGTTGGGGTCGAAACGTAGGACGCGTCGGCGGCCTGCAGTCAGGGTACAGCGTCCCCCGCGTAAACGCACGAACAACACGCACGCCGATTTCGGTTGACACACACGCGCGTGGCATTCGGACGTCGGTTGTTTTTCATTTTTCATATTAAACGAAACTGAATATTTATCGACGTTTTATTCGACAAATAAAAAAAAAATGAGATTGTTTTAAGACTTAGTAGTCGTTTTGTGGCTCCATCCTTCCGTCGGCCAAATATTATAATTGCAATAACGTAATACAACGATAAATAGTATATTATCATCGTAACGAAGGCAATTCACGTATCCGTCCTGCGGGCCACCGTGCCACCGGCTTCGCGCGACTAACTACCGCCAAAGGACCCGAAGCTTAGCGCTACGCCCGCCAATACAAAGTCATAACACCAGCTTCGGATCGCGGACGACAAGACGACGATGTGGTGGCCGGGGCGCCGGGGCGCCGGTATCGCGTCGTCAAAGAACGTTTTTGCGATAGCCCTTGCCGGACGGTGGTCGTCGTCGTTGAACTCGTCGTCTTCATTGAACTCGTCGTCTCCGTCATCATTTTCACCGTCGTCGTTGTTTTCGTTGTCGCGTGCGTCTCCGTGTCCGTCACCATCGTCGCCGTCCTCGCAGCGGTCGCCGTCACCGTCGTCGCGGTCGTCGTCACCGTCGTCGTGGTCGTCGTCACCGTCGTCTGTTGCGGCGCCCGCCGCGTCGTTGGTCCGCGTGCCGTCCGTGCTACAGTTGCTACAGTCGACGCCACCGCCTCCTCCGACGTCGCACCGTCGCCGGTGCGTGGCGTGAGCGCGTCTCCGAGACATGACGGCGCGTCAGCACCGTCACGCCGCTGCCGTCGCGATCACCACCGCCACCACGACGTCGTTGTCGTCACCGTCACCGTTGAACGCCGTTGAATCCTCCGACACGACACATACCTACTCCTGTTCCTCCAAATCTTCCACCTCCACGTCCTCATCGTCCTCCCCGTCCTCCAACGCGACCCATTTCACCCGCTACGCGTCACCGTTATCCTCCGCGACAACAGCAGCCACCGACGCAGCAACCTCCTCGTATTGGTCCCCGTCAACATGTCTTGACACCGGTCCATGCTTCTGTGTTATATCAAAAGTACAGAGGTAAAAACCGTAAAATATGAACATAAATATATTATAATCCTCATAGTGTTATAATGTGTCTTAATGTACCATCGTAATAATTAAATGTAAATATTATGTGATGCACTTTATTGTGATACGTTGCGAGCCAGTGATTTTAATTAAGCAATAATATGACATTGTGCCTGAAATTATGTGATGTTCGACGTCCAATCGTTTTTAAACAATCGGCCCACCACCATTCGACCGACATTTTGGACTCTAAATACTCTTAAGACCAATTGTTACTGTTTGTTTAGAAAAACGAAAATAATTATCCTCCAAATGATTTATAAACACTATTTTGTTTTCTGGCTCCCTCATCTCTAATCCCGCAGTAAACACGACTGTGTAAACTTTAGATAATGTGTAAAAAAAATAAATCTCGTGGGCGTTGTTAATTATATACGTTCGTACTTACTCGCTACACATGTCGTATGTTTTAATTATATTATAACTACTAATTGGTACAGAAGTACAATTATTGCACAAGAAATCGATACGTTTTTAATCGTAAAACCAAATGCCGCATAAAAAAAATTTGTGAGTACCTACATTGATGCATTGTATTAAATAACTAATCGAGTAAAAAGTGACCGACAACATCGTGATAATAACACCATACATAATATTAACAACTATGAAATACAAAAGATCTGGGTATTTTTTATAAGCCAAAATAGTTTAGTTAGTATGAATTATTTATTGCAAATTAACTTATACAAAATATGAACTACGACTAACAAATGAGTAAATATCAGTTCAGCGCCATTACCATTATTAGTTACAAATAATTTATTACTTTATTATTACATCCAAGCTTTCACAGCAATAATCATTTATACGCACGGTCTCTGTTTATAATATAATATAATTTCAGTAACAGAGTATAATAAAAGGTATTCAAGATTCGGCTTTTCTAGTAAACAGATTGTTCTTTTTGATAAAACAACAATTTGGCTAGTGATGTATAATAACAAGATTTTTTTTAATGGACTGAAATGTTTTTATTACACAAAAATATTAACTACATTGGCCATTACTAGGTTCTAAACTATATTATTATGCCATAAGTATAAATTGCAAACAAAATCTCACATAAAATAATTAACTAATTGTCTGTGGTATGTATACATCATTTTGAGGAGTTTAACAACATTTAAAACGCTCTTACTTACCTTTATTTCACAATTTTGGATTGATCCCAAGTACTACAATATTATGTAGATATTTCTATAAAATTATATTTAAGTATATTATATTTCACGAGATAAAATAGTTCTCAGCAATAAATCATTTTTATTTTTATTATATTATTCACAAATGGTAAAATGTATTAATTTATGTCCACGTGTATACTGCAATAGGAACATTATATTTTTATTTATTCGATGCATTAGCGGATGACAATACTATAATAATAATAATTATTATTTTACTACCATGAAAATATAATATTCCGTGTTTGTATAATTAGTTATAAATATTGCATGTCAATGGTACAGTAATAAGTAATAACACAATTTAAACTGTCATTAATTGTACTAAAAAAAAATTATTTGTGCGCACCGCATCGCTGGTAAAAAATATTATTAATCAGAAATATGAAAATTTGTTCCACTCAATTACTATTTCGAAAATACGTACTTGTATTCGATACCTACGTAAAATCTATGTCATAATAAAATTCACTGAGATCAGTGTTTGCTTATCAGGTTACAGGTATGATAACTATAATAATTTATAATATCCTCGTGGTACTTAATTATTGTGTAGACACTTCATTCAAGTACAATGGACATTTCTGCAATTACTAAAGGTCATCATGACGTCATTATTTCATACTTCATTGATGTATGATATATTATTTCTATATTTCCGATCGACATGCATAACAAAGTCATAGATATGGAAAATCATCGTATTTTTCTTTCCGTTTAAAACAATTAAAAATTGAAATAAACCTATATTTATTTTTATAAAATTAATTTGATTTTACTTACACCATTACATTTTATTAGTATTTTAATGCTAATGTACAGACAACCAAAATAATCTATGTAGTAATAGTTCAAACGAATTAAACATTATAACGTATAAATATTTTAATGTTAATTCTGATCAACATCTTTACAGAAACGTAATGTTATTATCGAATGTACATTTTTTTCGTCTTTATACAAGTACGTATAATATGATATACACAATCTTAATTATTGTGTTTTTCTTAATGTTGATTAAAAAAAAATAATAATGAACAATAAACACAATACTTAAGTGATAATATATTATGGTAATTTTTTTTGTTAGATGTTAATTTTTTCGGAAAACCACATTAGTTCATGAGAAAATTAAACAATTGTAAATAACTGTAATTAGCACCTTACTAGATAAGAAATATAATAAATATGATATTTTAACGAGATCGTAATTTGAATACCTCGGTAGTTTTCAAGGGAATAATTTAAATCATTGAAGAAATAAAATATGACTATCTTTTTTAAAACTATACTACTATTGTTCCGTTAGCTCACATCGATAATGTTTTACTGTTTATTGAAAAAAAAAATATATACATATATATATTATTTTCAAATAATGCTAAAACTAAAATAACCAATATAACTTTTTATAAATGACGTACAGTACCTATTGCTAATTCTTTTATTGAGTGATGTGACATATCCTTTTGACAAAAAAATTATACAAATATATTATATTATATATTTATGCATTTGAATAATAAATGCCCATTTATAATACATTGTAGTAATGGGAAAAGGGACATGACATGTCACTTTTCACCCACGGTCACGGTGTAAAATATATTATTGAATATGCTTAGGATTCAACGAGACAGATGATATTTTACGCACCCTTAGTTTGACATTTTACAAAACGCCGAATATATTAAAAAAGAAAAATGTTCAGATCAAATAACGAAAGGAATCCGAAAACGCGATGATAACTTTCATTGGCAGCGATTTTTATTCAAAATAGAAACAAAATAGTCCCTGCATAAATTTTTAAAAGCGATGTATTTCCTGTACGTCCGATTATTTTAAGTGTAGAAAAAAAAACATTCAATCGATGTGTGCAATATTATTCTATTTCAACCATTTACGATGATATTTTATCTACATTTATTACTTCATATTATCTGTATTTTACTCTATACACATATATCTGTACCCTTCGCCCCGAAGGGCGTTATTATTATTTATTGTAAATTTTCCTCTTTACAATAAATTATTATTATTATTTTACGTTTCTATAATTCTTCACTACTTATCGCACCACTTTTTAGAAAAGGTACAAACAGGAATAAGGACGTCAGAGGCTGTGCATTCATTCAGTGATTTCCCCCATGGCAACGAATGACTATACGGTATATACTGCGGTGGCAATGATCTACCTCATTACGTCCGGCACACAGTCACCCCTCTGTATTAATTGCTGTTTAAACACACATATATGTAAGCACACGTGCCCCAGAGAAAGTCTCGTTATATTATCTCTACATCTCTACGGTATCCTTTTTTCGGACCGGGTTCATCATAAATCACGGAATCCTAAGCGCACTCACCTCCGCCCCGTCGTTCAAGCACATAATAATATAAGTGCCTTATATCCCTATATAACACCACCGCCGTTGCGTCCTCGAGCCACTATACGCCGCAGTGTTTCTCCGACCAAAATTCCAAAGTCTTCGTGTGGGCGCCATATATTAACCCACCCCTGGCGCCGCAGCGGTGTGCGCCCACCCGTATCCGGCACGGGATATGTTGGGTGTGTCTGGTGGATTTGATAATAGTCGATAAATTACGCCTTCGATTAAATCGTCAAATACATATTCCACATACACCCCCGTAAGCGCGCTCGCCGACTTGATCTCGGATCACCGTTATTGTTTTAACGGCAGGTGAACGATATAATAATATTCCCGGCGTAGGGACGAGCTGAAATTACTCGTGTAGGTATAGGTATACAATAACGTGGTAACACGTTCATAAATGGATGTATAAAATTCCACTGTTCGATGTGGCATGACACTTACGTGATATGTTATACATTTATACTGCACTTAGGACAATACCACCTAGATCATGAGCAAGATATCCGCATTGTCCGTGCATCGTCCATGTGGCTTGAACGATGACAATTTTTGTCGTGAAACCTATACGCGTGTGTGTGTGTGTGTGTGTGTGTGTAAAAATATCAAAACAAATATTACGGGGAGGGGGTGGTTAAAGTCGACCGTGGTGAGCGTTGATCGAAATCAAACGGTAATGATAGCAGCAAAGTTTTCCGCTCGTGCACTGGGAGCTGACTCGAAACCGATGTACTTTAAACAGTACTTTGTAAAAGAAATTGTGTTCAAGAAGTCGAGAGGAATACCGGATATCAGAGCGAAACTTTTCACCTTCTAACTTATTATTTAGTTCAATATCTCAAGTTTTCTAGCGTAGTTACTTAAATTTACGGTTATACATTCATATACACGCAAATCATCGTTACTGTTATTTAACCCGTTGCAGTAGGTACCGGCAATAAATCCACTCGAGCCACAACTTTACCACAATACCACAACAGTAAATTCCTATGACAATTCGAATTGCACTCAGGTAGAGAACGATCATATTATGGAATATATAATACTAACGGCAGTACCTATATCGTAAATCAGTCATTCGAGAGTATCGTTTTCCTATCAAATAAATTTGTAAAGGTTTATGTTTTATTTTATTTTGGTTCCTATACAATTTTCTTCTATACCTAATTGATTTTTTTTTTTTTTTTGATTAAAGTATTTAATTGTCAGAAACATTTAACATATTATTGGTGTATTTGTTTGTACCACAGATGAGCATTTTTTTTTTAATTTGAATGATAACAATGATGCAATGTATGAAAATACATCTAGTTCAAATCCACAGACGTATGATTATAAATGCATGGCTGATCATACGACGCCTTGTTAAAATCACCTGCATACAAAAATTTGAAATAATATCAAAATTAACAGATTTTGAAACAATTTGTGGCTCTTATTGATTTTAATAACTTAGCTGGGTACCTAATTTATCTACATCGTGGTAGTTTAGAAATTTTTTATGTAAGCTTACAAATATTATATAGGTATACTATAATACTGATATGAGGGGGAAGGGGTGTACATTTCTTACGCGGTTACACTAATACAATAACTATGACCCTGAAATAATCGGGTGAATGTAAGTTCCTACACGAGACGTAGGAAGTAAAAAAAGACATATGTTAGTTCTTACGCGGCAGAAAAATGATATATGGAAGTTCTTAAACGGTAAAATAAAGATGCGTTAAGTTTACCTAACCTTAAGTTCCTGCATACATGGTAAAAAAAAATAGGTAAGTACTTATGAATGTAAGTTTCTACACTTATCTGTTATTATATAAATTATATGATATAATATATTATTTTCTATATTATTTATGTGATCAAACTGATGATATTATCTTAAAAAAATAAAAATATCATAAAACATTTTATAATTCAATAATAATTGTAGAAAAAAATGTATTATGTATTTCATGTAAGAAATAATAAGAAGAAAGGTATTTTTTTTTTGCTGTGTAGAAAATTACACAAACCACTTTTCCGCCGTGTAGGAACCTACACATATCATTTTTATATTCGTGTAGGAATTTACACATCTCGTTTGTAGGAATTAACGTATGTCATTTTCTACCTGCTACTCTCGTGTATAGGAACTATTACGATTCCCAAAATAATTACTACATTTTAATTCTAAGTTTATACAACATAAAATAATGTAATAATACCATCTAAACTAAATATTCAGTAAATTTGAGATTCAAAAAAAAAAATTTTGTAGTTTTTATTATTTTGAAACATAAAATAACATTATTAACTCTTTTTTACAAGCATATGCTTAAATTGTAAACAAGTTAAGAGCTCGTCTACAATCCAGAAACACTAGTGTGTGACGGAATCATAAGTAGGTAGGTAACTCAACAGATGCTTGTAATTCACCGCGTGTTAGTCTTTTTTTTTACAGTCGTAAAAGTATTTTTCTCAGTTTATTGTGTGCACAATATTTAATGATTATTATCCATCTATAAAAATACAAAATTACATTAAAAAGTGTTGATGCAATATATTAATGGTAAAGAAAAGACACCTGATTTCATATAATTACTGTCAAATAAAACACATAAAAATGTTCTAATGTTTTATTGCATTCATCCCAAAGTATAATTTTATACGTTTCTAGTGAAAACTATAATGCATTTTACACTTCACAAAATAAAATATCATGTCACATGGCAACTATTTATTACTCAGGAGCGTTGATTTCATCAATGTTAGTAGGAACTTGACATTCGGTCCTTCATTTATTTTAATTTTTTTCTAACGTTTGGTATATTATAGGTACATATTACATGTTTATTAAAAAAAATTAACCAATATAATTGACTTTGTTAATCGTTACGCACACGATTTACCGATAAATAACTACGAACATAAATATACGAAATGGCATTGAAATTACAAAGTATATTTATTTTGTATAAAAATACAGTACTTATACAATTTTGTAGACATAATATTTAATTTTTACAGTTTATATTTAAAAGAAAAAAATTACTTATTTTTTGCTGTGCGTACTTTTATCCCAAGCATGATTTTCCGCAAACTTAAATATACCAGTTGGATTTTGAGATCAAATTACTCACACAATTTAGGACCATACACAACATAAAAAAATGAAAGAAAGATAAAACAAATTAAAAATGGACTTACGCGGGAAAATGCAATTACAATGTTGCGACTTCAAAGACGGTCCTGTTTCTCTTTTCAGCAACACAGAGAACGACCATATTATGTATATATCCGTGAACTTGTGACCTTTATGGAGCGTACTGTTACCATAGTTACCAAGCGATCTGCAATCACTGACATACACACACGCACATGCATACTTGGGGAAAAAAATACAGACAATCGTCATATTATTATGTTGACATAAAAAAAAAAACATAAAAATGTACATAGGATTCTGAATAGATGAAATTATAACGTTGGCTGAATAATATTATTCATATATTATGTGGTGATTTTATAGTAAAAGTAGGTATGAATATTGATATTGGTATCCCAATATAAACTTCTTGCCGGTAAAATGAGTCTTCTTCGCCAATTTCACGACCATATTGTAAGCATGCTTCAAAATGTCTCGACAAACTGTGCTGTGGTAAAGATAACGTTACTACTTTTGAGTTTCTGGTACGTTATGTTTTTAATTCCGTTGCGACGATAACGTATAAAGTCTGAAAAGGAGCGATTCTTGTTTGGTTTTCTGTAATTGACGTACGAGGACACACGGTTCAATTAATTTTTCGAACAATATTTTGTGGGTCACCAAAATAACCGATATCGCACTGACAACGGTTTTTTTTTTTTTTTTACAGTTCACCCTCCCATACTCCTCCAGTCCACTCACGCATGCCTTTCGTACCCTTGAGACCTTCATAATATTCCACTTTCACCTCATGAATACACGTATGGCTTTTCCTTCAACACACGCTGAAAAAGACTAGGTGTGGTGGCAGACCTTAGACCACTATGAATGGATGGAATTCGGATTAGCTTTGTTACCAATTCGTATGATTCAATTCTGACCCTTCCGATAGTACGACTCAGGAATAATAATAAAAATTACAATTTCTTCTGAGGCTAAAATACAAAAATAAAAATATGACATGAGTGATAAATTATGCGAGTTGATATTTTCAAGAATAAGTATCTTTTAGATACTTAGTGTGGCCAATTATTAACCGTGGAACGAAAGGTCTGCTCACTTTGAGACTTGAGTGAAATAATTTCCCATGGATAATATTTATCATAGTCACAAAATAGTAAACTAATATAATTTTTACATAGCTAAATGTTTACACTGTTAAATGTCAATACAACTTCAAATAACTACTATACATAATAGATTATATATATAATATTCGTTATGAGACTAGTGAAGTGGTGGTATTTTAAAACCATGCTAGGCAAAATAATTAATGCGCATCTGAAAATGGTGAAACATTAATTTACAGTACCTACCTAAATTAATACACACTCAACAACCTATTAAACCCTATACCACATAAAAAAAATTAATGGTTTTTTGGTACATAATTACTTTATATTATATGTACATACCTTTATTATTTTAAATGATAGTATTTTATATGATCCTATATATATCCTATATCATACCTAGGTATGTCATTTATTGTGAAATAGAGTTTTACATTTCATTTTCATTATTCAGTTTTCACTGATCAAGAATTGTTTTTAATATAAATGGAGTTACACATTTACAAAAAATAATACAATTTAATACTAAAATAATATTATGATAGTGTATAATGTATATTATATTACTATCTTCATTCTAAAACAATTGAGTTGAAAATTTTGATTTTATATTATGAGATTTATAAATTCAAGTATTACGTATAATCAAATCTAAAATAATATGATGAAAATATATAATTTCTATGATTTGACAAAAGTTAAATTTGGTGTTATTTATGGTAAATTTAAAATCTGAATATTATTCATAGTGTAGTAGGTACATCGTATAGAAACTGCTCTATGTAATAAGATATTTGTCGTTTGATCTCGAATAAGTAATAATAGGCACTTCTTAAAGGACAAATACTGAACGGAATGATAACGACCTACCTAATAGGAAAACTAATGACATGAATAGGATGTACGATATTATATAAATATACATGTTGCATAATATTAGGATATTCTTGATTCTACGTAAGTACCATGATATTATGCATTAAAAACACATTACTATTTAGTAACATAAAGTAAAACTAATAACTATTTATTTTCACCTTTAATCTCCGAAAAAAAATATAAAGACATATTTTTTATATACTATTTGTGTTCACATGATGCATTCGTTTTTTTATGGTATAATAAAAAATAAGCCCTACCGGTTTTATTCGGTCTAAAAAATAAATATTAGATAATTTTTTTTGTCATGTTTGTCATGTCAAATTTTAAGACACACCCAACTATTTAACTTAATATAGAAAAAACCACATAACGTACTCTCGATCAATTCATGAAAAATAAATAACGAACAAACCGATTGCTTACGCCAAAATGACTGATTGATACGCCAAATTGTTTTTATAATAATATGTCATCATCATAGGTGAGGAAATATATACTAGCGTGAATAATAATTTAAAATTAATCATATTAAACCAAAAACAAAAAAATTATTGATCCTTCGACAGACGGT
Source organism: Sitobion miscanthi (assembly GCA_008086715.1). Taxonomy (NCBI): domain Eukaryota; kingdom Metazoa; phylum Arthropoda; class Insecta; order Hemiptera; family Aphididae; genus Sitobion; species Sitobion miscanthi. The sequence continues at coordinate 38,537,896 of CM017798.1, forward strand.
ATTATAATATAATATAAGGTTGAAAGATATATCAATTATGGAGTGCAGCAACAAAATGAAAAAAAAACATCAGTTTCTTTCAGTACTTCCAAACAATATACATGTGTACTATGACCCGCAAACCTTATATTTTTTACACACACATTTTAAATTTTAAAAATGATTGCACTATTCGCATACCTACTATTACAAACAATGTCTTACAACTTATATCCAAACTTTTTTCCATCACTTTTCCTGTAAATTAAATTTGTTGGCTTAAGCGCATGACACAGTCCAAGACCTTATAAATGATTAAACCTATTATTTATAGACAAATAAACATAATAAACTAAAAAATAAAAATAAAATGTAAGTGTGTCAAACCCCATATGTTAATCAGGCCGTCCAGTCCTGTCCATGTATTTTAAAGAATATGTTTTTGGGATGAGTATAATTTTTTTTTCTAACCAATTTTTGCGGGGCCGATTTTCGTCATCATTTAAGTTACTAGATATTTTTCCATAGCACTTTCTTGAGCTATACTCAAAAACATGCCAATGGATCCTCAATTTTCCTTGAAAATGAAAAATGTCTAGTAGCATGTTACTGGTTTTATTTTAAGTATAATATCTAAAAGCTTACCGTATTTATAGTATGCAGATTTTAAATATTCTCTTTCTAAAAAAAAACGATATTATTAAATTATTATCTATCACACATAAGACGTGTGAACCGACGACTGGTGTGTAGCTATTCTCTGAAAACGGAGCGTGACAGAAAACGAATTTTTAAACGGTTTATTCACCAACGATTTATTTTACTTGGTTTTTACAAGACAAACATACAATTTTTTTCTAGACATGAAATAAACTAAACGGTTAACTTGCAGATATAATATAAGTGTATCGTTATACAACAAACTACACTGCAGCCGCATAAACTTTTGTCACGTGAACTCGTCGGATAATCAGTATATTATGGTAGTACGTATTATAGGATTGGCACACGTTCGTAGGCAGAGCCACGAGTATTTTTCCCGATAATTCGTCGATTTATATCACGCTAGTGGGGCGGCACGTATTCAAGACACCCTACAGATCCAGAGGAGGTCGGGCCCAGAATACTAAGCAGATTCCATTATTTTCTTTTCTCGCTACAGGCATCAATCCCCATGTTATTACACTCACATACACACACGGACGACTTAATGGCGGTGTCACCGTCTAAAGTACGCCACTACCGCCGTCATAATTATAAAGATCCCAACTACCAACCTCCACCTCTTCATCCTCCATCACCACCACCACCCCCCCCCCCCCCCCCAAACCAATAACCATCCCGATTCCTCCACTTACACCACGTCAGTTTTTTGACGCCAAAAGTGAACGCTATTTGTTTACGTGGGGCCTAATACGGAGACTATATAATATATACATTTATTACGTAGCGAGAGATCACGTAACCGACCTATGGAGTAAACAAAGTCGAATCATAAATAATATTACCATCAATACAGCTATAACGGCTGTTCGTTTAGAACTTGAATTGAAGTTTTATGATTATTTCATACTTTAATCACTGTTGGGTCTGTGCCAAAATAACAAATTAAATAAATGTAGATGCTAATATCATTGATCGTCAGTTCAAACATTTTTGTTGATTAAAAATATTTAAATTCTATCTAACAATATAATCTACCAAAACAAAATTTGAATAAAATACATTCTTAAAATTAAAACACCAGTCTAGTTAGTTATATCTAAGGAGTTGATAATTTCTGGTTTAATATTTCCCCATTATCGATTTAAGTATTTCAGATATCAGAAGATAAAAGTAATATATAATATGTCTGAGAATTTAAGTTTAGCTATAATAATTACAATGATAAATCTTGCACATAGAATTAAGTTCCAAAAAATTTAAAACACAGGTACACATTACAATTTATTAGCAAACTATATCGTTGATATAGGATTAAAATATTAGAACAATCTTTTTTCAGGGGGAAAAACCAACCTTATAAACGTATATCGTTCACACTAATCATTAATACCAACGAGTCCCAGCTTGTTAATTTAAAGTTTAGTTTAGTGCTTTAAAGCTTTATAGCACATAGATTATACTTCAAACTTTGAGTATCATAGTTTAAATCAATTGGTACAAATAGATAGATTTTTAATTGATAGTACTAGACATATATTATCATTTGAGACTACTATTATAGTATAAATGGTCTAACCTACTCGTAGATAGGTACTGAACTGCAATTATAATAAATATATATTTAACTTTAAAATAAATATATTAACTTGTTTTAAATAAATATTTCAAAAGATTGTAATAGCTTAAAATAGTTTTAGATAGCTTAAGATAGCTAGATTTTAATAGCTTAAGAGCTAAAATAGTTTAAAAAAAAAAAAATAATTTACTAAATTAAAGTAGGAATTACGTAAATATTATTTATTCTATGTATAGTATGTAAATATACTATTTTGTTAAATAAAAAATATTTATATAATTATTATTTATAAATAGGTATCTATAGGAAATATTGTTTTAAAAAAAATTTTACATCAATATAATATGTATGTAATGTTTGAATTTTTTTTTTTTACTATGATTGATTTCAGTTACGAACAATATATAATTATTCATTGCAATAAATATACTACAGAAAGGCAACTTACAGTTGGAAAAACTTTCTAGATAGATATCTGAACTTCAGAGCGATTTTGACTTTTGTATTTACTTACCTAGCTCTTGTCTGACTTCTCTCATGCGGTTGAAATGTCAAATTCAGAATCCATGTATTTAGATCAGATTAATTAACAAAAAAAAAAAAAATAATACTAAAATGAAAAAAAAAATTTTTAAATGAAATACTTACCTAATATGTTATTGTCATTGACACACAAGATAGAAAAAAAATATTTCTTCAGCTTTGATAGAAAATTATTTCCCTCTTGCCACAGTTGCGAAATCTGCTGTCAAGGGTTCTAAACAGAATTCTACAATAATATAATATAGGTATTTGTTATTAAATGCCTACTTAGAAATATCTGACACATGTCATTGCAAAATTAAAAAATGTTCGTACCGTGACAAAAGTTTTAAAGCATATTAAAAATAAATACAAAATCGTGTTGGACAAAAATGTATTTCATAACGCAGAGAGTTAATGGCATATAGTGGAAACATTTAACATTTAGAATGTATCATATACGAATTTTTTCCCATTACACTACATACCTACAACCTACCTAACTTTGTTTATTCGAACCATTTTCAGATAATATTTTATCTCATTTCAATTCAATTTATAGATCGTTCTAAAATGCCGCCGGTAGTAAGAGTTCCGTTTTTTATAACTTTCACAGGATCAACTTTAGTTCTTTGCACAAATTTACATAAATGTATGTATAATACATAAACTACTACAAAACTGGAGGTAAAATGTTTATATTTTTTTTTCACGTTTTCTCTTAGCCTTATCATATATGAAAAAACTCACAGTACATTTTTTCTAAATGTAACTGCATTCAACTACTCATATTTTATGTTATGGTTTTAACATGAAAACTAACATTCATATATTTTTTATGGAGAACTATTAGAAATTTTTATTTCAATACGATATAAATGTTAATTTATAATAGTTAACTCGTCATATGATATATACAATAGAAATATACTTACATAATATTATTTTGTAGGTTAAGATTTTATTGTTTTTAGATAAAAACGTAAACCATTTATACGTATAAATACAAAATAAACAAATAAATGTTTAAAGCCCATTCGTTTAAACTTAAAATATACTAACTTAATAAAAGTTTTATGGTAAAAATTACCCCCACATTTTTTTCTCTGAAAATCGCATTGCGGCGTAAGCTTAAGTTTTGAATAGTATAATTCGAAGTTTTTTTTTAACCTAATTAAAGTTATATAGTACAATAATGTATTTTAGTATTTATAAGCTAAACTGAAAATTAACTTTTTTTCATTTTCTAAATAATTATATCATCCATTTTATTTAGTATGAAATTATTTAATTTTATAGTCCTATTAGACGAAAAAGTTTTTTGTGTATTAAAAATAAATATATAGCTCTGCCTTATTACTTTGCGAAATTAATTACTTAAAAAATATATAACTTACTGATCTAGTTTTTTATGGATTTCCACATTGCTCTATAATAATGAGTAGGTATAAATAAACGATTAATAATGATTATACGGTTTGACCGTCATAATATTATTATAAAGATTTGCTATTATTATTATCGCGACTCTGTATTGTTTTTTTTTTTTTTATCGATGCTCGTGATCGCGGAGATTTTTATTCAATTAAAAAAACGTCGAACAACATTATTCCGCCATCTGCAAGACAGTAATCACTTAAGCATACCGCCCTGCGTCGTTGTTCTCGTCACGTCATGTCCGAGCGGCAAACAGTGCGCGTGTCAATAACAATGCCGCAGCGGCGGGTGTTGCGAACCGGCGGCGGGCGGAGGATACCGCGGTATAACGCGGTCGGTATATTAGCGGTGTATAATATACCGCCGAGCGGGTCACGGTTTATTTGGTCGGCGGCTAGTGCCGAACCGGCACGGGCGATAATAACCATTATACCGCGTCCCCGAGCGTATAATAATGCAACGGTCTGTATATTATTATTATTATTATCGTCGTCGGTCGTCAACAAACGGCTGGTCGGCCGGGCCCGGGCGACGAGCGCGGGATTTCGGTACGGCGGCTACCTATACCGCGGTAGTCGCGCGGTAACAGTGTGTGCGCGGGACGACGCGGCGGACAACACAAAGGGCACGACTGGCGTATTATAATAATACGTGCCGCGCGTGAGTCTGCCGTTAATTTGAACGTTAAGCCTCGGTGAACTTTAAGGTAACCGCCGTCCTGCCACTATATTTATGTGTGGCATACCTGCACACACCTACGACACTCTCTCCGTCACTATTATACAATATATAATATTAAATACGCGTGTGCACTCGAAATCCGTCCTGCCCGCTCCTTGTCGTCTTGACGGACCCGCATTATGCGCACCCGAGTTGAATAACATAAAGGATGGCTCGTGATATTTCAATACTACCGTCGCCATCACCACGTCGTCTTGTCGGGTAATTATTATTATTTCGGCGCCCATCGCGTCATCACATATTTTACGTATATAATATTATAATTATTCGTAATATCGCGTGCGCGTTATAAGCACTGTATACGATTCTCTCGGTGAGCGAGATCGGCTAAACCTATTCGCGCATTGTACCTAGACATCGATACGTCACATCCCGAGGTTTCTGCATAATATATTATATCATATATATATATAGCTCACCTATTCGCCGAGTACCGCGACGATCGTTTCGCGTTTGAATGGCACTTATGGGTTCTGTCTACATAGGCTCCGCACATCGGCGCCGTCACTTCATAAGTAATCCTTATAGTTTTCACACAATTTCCATTTAGAGATTGCGTGAACGCATTACTATCATTGATGAGATATAGGTTGTACCGACAGATTTTGCTCCTGCTCGACGCACTTCACGCGAACACTTTGGGATTGTGCTTGCGGTTATTTTCAATTAAACGCGAACAATTCGTTTTTCGTCTTTCGACGATACGAAATTAAATAAAAAAATAATACGTGTAATTTGACTCCAAGCTTTTATTGGTAAAATCGGAGATGGCTAATATACAATAGTACATACTAATAATATGGCATTAAGGTAAACAAAGCGAATGATTACCGACCAGATACTACGGCAGGATCTCACATAAGTAGTACTCATATTAGAAAATTTAACAATACAATAATTTATGAATTCATGATTGATTGAATTAACTTTAAAACTAACGTTAATTATGAACAAAAATTAAATAATATTAGTTATACCTTACTTACTAAGTTTTCATTTATTTTAATACAAACAATTACATTTAGAAAAACGTACTTATAAAATATTATTTTTAGTTTGATTTTTAAATATTAAAATATATAATTTTCTCAGTTTAATTATTGGTGGTATGTTTATATCTGTTCGTGTTTTATCGATAATGCTAATAAATGATTTATACTTGATACTTGACTAAATGAGATTTGATTTTTTTTTTTTTTTTTTATTTTTACAAGAAATACACAATCTATACAATTAAGCACAATAAGTATATATGAGATAAGGGTAAGAAACATTATGGAGTTACGTGAATAAGAAGCCACCCATCAGTAGCACTTAGCAAAATGAGATTTTAACATAAAATTATAATGTCTCCACAATTATGAGCATAAAGTGAATAAATATAAGTTGGTAGGGCTCACACTTTTAAATCCGGAGGCCTGATTTTAGAATAAAATTTTGCGTATGCTTGATTATATTAACATTGTCAGTTGAAAATGCGTAGGTGGAAAAGAGAATCTTTAGCTGAGATCTTTGGACAGAGAGAAATGGACAATTTATGAGTAGGTGTTGAAAGTCACAGTATTCTCCACCGCAGTTGGGTAGGGGACAATACGTACAACTATCGACCTTATTCATAATAATTAATATCTATTGAAATAAATATTATGTCTTGGTCATAGTGGTGTTTACCAATCCAACCCTCCCCTCCTCACCAATTGACATTTTTACCCCATAAATTCAAATAAATGCAAAATGTACTGAACCAAATATCCAGGACGCATTTAAATAATATATCAGTATAATACATTATGTTTTATGTTTTATAGCATATAAAGACATTTTCAAGTACAATATCATAAAAATTATAATGTCAATAAACAATAACAAATAGTTTTTTTTTTTAAATAATACTTAATATTTTCTTTTGTCTTTCATTAAAAAAACTGTAACTTAAGTGTTTTTACATTTTTATTTTTTACTTGGGAAACTCATTAAATTTGAATTCAATAATATACACAAAACTATTTTGAGGGAAGACATAATATAATAGTACTAAGTACCTACATTTTATGATATTATTGTGATTAAAGTAATTTGTTTTACTGTTAAGTATTAGGAAATTAAATTAATTTTTGCCAAAATAATTGCATTTGAAAATGTCATTGTGCGTACAGGTTTAAAATAACAATATTATGCTTTAAAATATTCAAATACCTATGAATCATATTTTTAAATTATAGCAAAATAACTAAAACCATTATTCTTCATTTATATTTCTAATTTCGTCCAAATTTAAAAAAAAATACATTTTTTTATATATTTTTCAGATTTGTTAGTTACAACATAAACTATTTATGAGCGTATATAACAAACAACCCCTAACTTTGCTAACCTATACACAGGATAGTGTCGTATTGTGATATGAACTTAAAAGCAATTATAATTAATGACAAGTAAAAAACTTATCTGAGTTTCACTCAGTAAAAACCACACTTGCTATTATTTCTTTGAAATTGCTTCCTTTTCCCTATAAGTGGTTTTTTCATTAGTTACAGTTAAAGATAATATTGAGTAAATCGAATATTTGGCACATAAATTCAATCACACACCATTTCCTTTTGCAATCGGTAGGTTAGGTTAGGTACATGCAACGTTTTAAATACCTATTCCACCTACCCTCAAAAAATTGTTTATAAATAATGATTAGCTTTAGCAATTTTACATAATCTACAATAATAAACGTGATAAAGTGAACATTTTAATGAATGTAAGACGTAAGTCTTTATTTTGTTTAAATGTTTTTTATATGAAAATAATATGAAATTAATGGTCTTCATATAAAAAGTAACTATAACAGTTGTTCATCTTAATTACAATTTATTTATGGATAATTCAACAAAACAAAATCTCATTGGGTAAAAATATTTTCCTCGTTATAATCAAATGGCAATAATAAACTTTCATTGTTGGCTCAAAGTTCTTGTTACGTCAATTTTGGAATCGTTCCAAAAAAAAAGCTAATCAAATCTCAAAAAAGCATCTGCCAAATTGTAACTTTTAATACAAAATCCATCCATTTGTGTTTCTTGTGTACAATTAATACTTATACTTTGTCGTTTATATATATTGTATTATGTAATCATATTAAAACCGAACACGATAATTATCATAGACGAAATAGTTTATGTTCAAAACTTTTGAAAGTTTCATCACGTAAATAGTATTATTTTAATACTGTTTTGAAATGTAAATTATATGATTACATTTTTATATCAATAAGATTTTTTTTTAAATTAAAATTCTTCCAACGTTAAATAAACCAAGTGGTAGCAAGGTTTCTAAGGCCATCTAATGGCCGTGTCAGATAAAGTTTATTATTTTTAACTCCAAAGAACATTTCATCAGACGTTCAATTTTTCACCGTTTTATAAATACAAATTTAATTATAATAATAATAAAACATTAAATTTATTACGATCATCTTTTGATCATGAACTTTTCGTCATATTTTGTGAGAAAAAAATTTTAAAAAAATAGTTAACTAGTCGTGTTAAGCGATGCGTTTTGACTGGTGTGTTTGGATTTGATCCTAAACGACGAACCATTACTATAGGCTGCAGCAAATTCATTTCAAGGCATTCGTGCTTTACCAACCACTTCTTAGTTAGCAGTCATGACAGCATATTTGTTAGCTTGTTTTCTGTGTTATTTAAACTCTCCAGTCTATTTGCTGCCGTTCTCCGCGCATTATATTTCCTCGGGTTTTTTTTCTTCATCTCATCGAATTTATCTCGTTCCGCAACGCCGCACAATGAGCCGGCCTTGTTTTCTTGGCTATACAATTTCGTTGTCCATCCTCCTAGCCCTATATTATACCTACTAGTTTCCCTGTCCGTCAAAATAATGGTTTTCAACCCCTCTTCATCCCCCTGACGCAACGTATTACCTCAGCCGCTGTGAAATAAGCCTACACGAAAATATGATATCTGTATTTTAACTTGTTTTCTTATTTATATGAATTACTTTATACATTCCATCATACAATCATGTTACACACACTACACACGCGTACATGTACACGCCCATGCGTAAATATTATATTATACGCGCTATATATACACGGTTTGAGATTATATAATATTACGTACATACTACATATACGCGTAGATCGTACTATACATACTGCAGTGACTGTGCGCAGAATTTTGACAGCGATTTTATTTTCTAAATGGACTAAAATGTTATAAATACAGTAATTCTCTATATTTTGCTACTTGTCGACTCGGGTGTGATGTCTGATATCAGTATGAATGTAGAAATGTATGAATGTGCTTTAAGATCATTTAATTCAAAACGCAACAAATATCTGCTGAAAATAATGTAAATAGGCGTGAAACATTATTTTATATCAAAGTCGAGTTCAATTGACCAATAAGATAAAGTCTGAATCCCCCTCCATTATATCTTGCACGCCGGATGATCTTTTTTCTCATTCCAACAATACCAACTTCCCATAACCGGATTTTGATATCTCTGTTCCACTTACCGGACCTTTAGAAATCCCACTAAACACTTACAAATCGTTTCTTTTGTAAGAAGAAAAATAAAAACATACTACAATTCTCACTCAAAGTTCAACGAAATATCACGAGAAAACAAATGCATTGTGGTTTCTGTATTCATTGGTTCCTTGATAACATTATTCGAGTGTTCAAAATTTCAAACAATTTTAGACTTTGGAGGATGTTATTTTTACAAGCTATACAAATATTAATACGATTATCATTATATTATTCATTAACCAATATTAAGGATTATAAAGTAATTTTATTAGATCAAAAGTTCATAAAATCATATGCATTATGTACAGTTAAGCCATTCTCTTTTAATTAAAATGTTTTATGTATTTTAAAAGAGCATTATTGTGACCATACGATGGTAAATACCCAAGTAAGCCTATTAAAACATATTATTTGCTTTTTAATTATAAATTAATAAGGATTTACTTTTAAAATAAACTCAATAAGTCTTATTTTTTATTAAGAAAATGTATAACCTGTATTTACATCACAATAAGCAAATAGTAGTATGATGAATAATAGATATCTAATAATAATTATAACAAAACGACAAGTAGATGCTATATAAATTGATAAAATAATTGATTTGTACGAAAAATTCAGAAATGTAATATCATAATATTATTATACTGTTAAAGATTAAAATTACCTTCCGTTGAAATATTTGGAGAATTATCTCCCGGTAGCCATGTGTCATTTATTATAGCACATAATTAATACATAATAAGTACTACTGAAAGAATAGACACAACAAAAAATTTTCGATTTTCGGATTTTGATGATTCTAATACAAATTGTTCTGCTCTATCTTTTAGTTAACTTGATAAAATCTGGTAGCTTTACTAGAACCGAAATAATCATTGATGTCATTATTCTCGCTGAAAGTTTTTAATGTTTTTATCATTTTCTACTCGCTTAAATAATTGACCGACTTGATACAATTTAATCTTAAGCAAAATGACACAAACTAAGTTTTTGTAGAGTACCTACTCTCTATCTATATAGTTGTGAACAATATAAAATTATTTAAATTATATAAATAGAATCAGCCAGCAACCGAATATTCTATTATTACCATAATAATAATTTTGTTGAATTCCTCCTGTTTGATGATCGTCATTTTATTAAAGGCATAATATATGTATAACCATTAAGACCTGTGGTACCTATAAACTACAAGTTTCAATGGGTATATTTTAAATAATATTATTATTTTAATTGACATAGGTATAATTATATTTAATACTCAGTTTTCAGTTGTGCCACTATTCTTTCAGCAAGAAATATACACAAAAATTATTATTTCAGTCACGAACAGTGACATAAGTCAAAATGCTTTTAAATATTTGTTAATAACATTAATAATAATTCATCCATTTAGAACATCTACCAAGCATATTTCGATAAAAATATAATTTAACATATTTCTATCAAAACAGCATACAAATTTAATGAAAATTTGATTTGTGATGTATTTTTTAAACCTTAAATAGCTGATTACCAACAGTTGTGTCACTATTCTTTCAGTAGTTTAATATATATATATATAATTCAATACACGCGATTCTCATAATGTTGATGACTATTAAAATATAACATCGTGAACCTCCTATTTTATTTTCTACCTAAATTGAATAGGTATAATATTATAATTGTTTATGAAGTATGACATAATAATTAACATTATTTTATATTAAAAAATACAAATACTACACAATTAATGTATATTTATTAGGCATCAAAGACTATTTTGCGATTACTAGTAGTATGAAATTGTTTTCAAAACAATTTAATACATAGTATATACTATGTAACGTATATTTTTCATCCAATAATTCCACCGAATTTATATACATTATAAGTACTGGTACATATTATCATATATTATTCAATTGTTTTGTATAAACCATTATATTTTTAAGACTAATATTATATTGTTTATTACCTACGCTATATTGTATCCAATATCTTTGGTTATTCTATATACCCAGGGTTGAGCGGTAATCAGTTTCGTGTATCAAAGTTATAAGTTACCTACCTACATTTGTAACTTGTAACTATTGTAATCAGTAACATAAATGTCAAAAAGGTATCGAACTTTAAAATGTATCTCGTTACAATTTGTATTGTAACTTCAAATAAAAGATACATGTATATCTATATTGTTACAATCAAATAATATTCCTATTGTTTTAAAGTTCGAACAGATTCACCTTATCATACGAGTGCAATAGGCATATACACTAAACTAGGTTAGATTCGTTATTTTCCTTTATGCATAAACATAAATAATTATAATTTTAAATTTGTCAAGTAATTTATGAAATGTATAACCAGTCACAAATATCCTAAGTATCTTGTATCGTGTAACAAGATACACAGTTTTAGTGTAAATTGTAGCTTGTAACCAGTTAGGTATAACTAATTGAGTCATTCGCCTATTCCTGGATAATGGATAGACTATATTATAGTATAATATGTGTTATGAATCGTGCATACAGTTTTAAATCCAAGTTTAACACATTAGGTACTTGATTACTAGCATAATATTATAATAATATATTATTATCAAAACAACAATATTATTAAATTAGGTGTATCGGTTATGGTTATGATGTTATGACGATTGGACAACGAGAATAGAATTAACAAATAACAACAACAACCATGTACATATTATTATCGTTTAATTGCATTGTTAACACATATTACTATTACGAAATGTCTATATTATTGATATAAACTATTAAATACTTTGACGGCACAACTACCTATATTAAAATGCTTCTCGTCGTATCACAGATGTCGTGTAGGTATTTAATATAACTGTTTTAAAATTTGCGTTAAGTAACATACAAATATTAGGTAGGTACAAGCTGAAGTCATGCATCGTAGCATTATCAATGAATCATAATAATTCATATGTGCTGTGTTAAACAATTCATAATATTGCAAATTACAAAAAATAAAAAATGTGATTTCTTATCATTTGTCAATAAATCAAATATCGGGCATAGCCAATATTATACATCATTACATCAATAACCTATACCTACGAAAATGTGCTAAGTCCGTTGTTTCACATTTATTTTTACATTAGTATTGTAATTCTAAAATTTCTGTATTGTATTAAAAATTATTTTGCGTTAGGTCAAAGGTTTCAATTTTTTACCATCATCATTCGATTATCTGAAAGGAAGAAACGAAGGCCAAACATTATTCAATAAAGCAAAACTAGTGGAAAAATACAAGGGATCAGGACATTTACATAAACTGATCATAAATCATACTGGCGCTTAAGGCGCCGCAAGTATGGTTATATGGTTTACCTCCGCATTTCGCTACTGACTCGCGTCCAAAGAGGTTTTTGCATTGTCTAACAAGTATTGAAAATTCCATTAAAATCCAATAGACCCGATAATAAATTAAAATAAGCAATTCATTTACGTTTTAAGATCATTATTATTTATTACTAATATACTACATATTATAGCTAACGGGGTGGTACAGATTTAACATAAATTATAATTTAAATTTAAATAACATTTATATGTATATGTATATTTATAGTTAAATGCTAATTGTTTTCGATTCTGAACGGAGCGATGAATGGTTTAACCACTATGTGTGATTTGTATGTCTGATGTATCTTTAGGAACAGTTAAAATGCTTCAGTTTTAATTTTTACACAGATATTATTAGTATACAATTTGATTTGAACTTCTACCCTGTACTTTTGTAGTTAAAAAGTAAAAATGTAAAGTAATTTTCAAAATAGGAAAAAACAATTAGGGAAATAGTAAATACCTACTTATGAAAAATTTTCCACTAAATCAGTGTTCATAGTCCAATTTTGTTTTTTTTTTTTTTAATCGAAATTTAAAAAATAAATAACTGAATAGATTTGAATTTTACATAAAAATATATTTTTAATAGTATTTTCTGGTCACGATAGGATTTTTAAAATATTTTTACTATTGAAATAACATTTGAAAATTTCCATTTTTTTAAGTTTTGTTTTCGATTTCTGCTTGATAAATTGATCATATGTTTATTATTATGATCGTAATTCGTAAGTAGAAAAAAGTCTGAAAATATAATACAAGACTCGTTATAAATTCTTTTCACCTCATGTATCATTAAAAATAGATAAGTAATCACATTTTTTACAAGCGTTTAAGGATCCAATTTTTATAATACCTGACAAAACTATAAAAATATGTAAATTATTTCGTAGTTAAAAATTTATAAGATTCATAAGTTTAACACCTAAGGTGTGAACTTTTGAAGTATAGTAATAGTATAATATAGTAACATGATTCCTACTAAGTTTTTCTTTTGGAATTTAAAAATAGTTTAACGTAAAAACACATACATTTTTTATGAGTTTAAATTTTGATGATAGCGCTTGATATTCAAACGTTATGTACTCGTATATGGATTTATTCTCAACAGATTTTTTTAGTTTTGTTATTTTAAAAATAATATATTACTCAATAACTTGAATAATAATTTAATATACCCGATAAAATATTCAAAATATTCTGATTAACTTTATGCTATTTGTTTTATATTTTCGAATTTATTTAGTTTTTTTTCAATAAAGGGTATTGAGAATTTTCAAATTCGACCTCCCAAAAGTACTTAATAGATCCACTTTGTTATCAAAAACCTTTACCAAATTTGATAATCTGAACTTTTTTCTACTAGTAAAAGTGTTTCCAGATACAAAAAAAAAACCACAACGTTGTAAAATCAATACATTCATCTCTACGCTAAAAATCTAAAATATTATATTAATTATTATATAATAAATATACCTATGCGATTTGTTTTCGGCAAAAATAAGTGTATACCACTATATATATTATATAACTAGTAGAAAAATCAACAACTTATATAATTAAAAATACATAAAATATCATTAGAATTAAGTTCTAGATGTAAATAATACTTTTATACCAATGGCCATGTCGCCGAAGGTATTTTTAATAATAAAAAACTAAAAATACATAATAATATATCCATAGAATTATAGGCTGATAAGTCGCCTGTACTCAGAATCATTTTTGTATCGTTGAGTTATTATTGAATTCAAATTTGACACATTCATCTAGACTTGGTACTTACTTGGATATTGGTATAAACACCAAAAAAGAGGGATACAACTAAATTTGATCAGGTATTAATCACTTTTAGATGTAAGTGTGGATATTTTAAATCATTAATGTAATGTCAAATGATTGCATATAAAAACCATAGTATCGAACAAAATGCAGCTTGTCCAAGATTATATTAAAAACATTTCGACACTATTTGTTATTTATTTTTTCACCAGTTTCCCAATAACTTCAATGAATTCTTGAAAATTACCACTCTGGACCTCTATTTAAATTTTAAAGTACCGTAAATACTGTCTATATTATGTCAAATTCACAATCAATTGATGTGGTTTTATAAAATATTTTGAGCAATATTTGTCAGAGCCTCATATGCTTCGAATATGGATACATCGTACATTAAATAGATTCTTTGCCAGAATCTAAAACGTTTATGCATATACCCATGGTTGTACAGGATAATGTATAAATTGAAATGTAACAATATAGATAATATTAGTATGAGGTTAGAGAGCCTAATGGGTTTGTATTTCTCATCTTTTATTTGTCGTTTATTTTTATGCCCACTGTATTTTATGAACGGATTTAATGTGGAAACTTATCAAAAATATTAATACTTATCCAACTATCTGGAATTTTAGAGTATTATTACACTTGGCTCAAACTCAGAAGGTTGATCAATTTACATTTTGGTTAACGCACTTATACCAATTACACCAACAATCCGTATAATATGTTTAGGTACTGCTGTTTACAATACAATATGACTTATTAGAAAAATTATAATAAGTACATAACTCTAAACTTTAACACGAGTGTATACAATTTTATTTCTAGTATTTCTACGTTAAATTTGTTGTTATCAACATATTACCCGAGTACTCTAATACATTTATCAGTTAAGTTATAACTTATAAATTAAAATGATATTCATATTATTATTCTCATAAACATTAAAAGTGTATATAATAGATTTTCCTTAATGTTTACAACGAGTAACTTAACAGTTATTCAAAATAAAAAACTAATAAGTATTCTTTAGAAATAGTTAATTTATGTATTCAGATTACTTATCAAAATACCTTATCGTAATGATGCCATTGAATAATAGATTTCAATATTCAGATTACGTTCTCCAGATACCATAACTGCTCCGTTGTTTGGCCCAAGTTTCAAATTTAGTGTGCTTCTATTCATTTTTCTTTTCCGCTCCCAGGTTTATTTCAATAAAACTTAAATTTTTTTGGCTTTAATATAATTGTATAACGATAAAAAAAAAATGGTTAACTATGATATTATTTAATTTTAAATACCTGTAATATAAATGTACTTTTTTAAACTTACTAATTCTTCTTCGTTACGAAAAGGCGTATTTCTTTGTGGATGGTTCTAAAACTAATTGAGTTTTCTGACTGTGTAGATTAAAATTGAAAATAAATAGTAAAACCCAGTTTCAGTAACGATGTTGGAGCTATGAGTTATGAAAATCAGCTACTTCCATTACATTTAAAATCGATAACACATTTCTCACATAGCTGCTCAGTGCACACGCCTAAATCTTATATTTTTCTTATAGAGTGACCTCTTAAAAACTAATGATCTAACCGACACGATGGACCATAGAGCAACGCCCAACACTTAACTCCCAAAAATAAATCTTGGTGTAGTGTGTATACTTGATGGTCTTTCCATTAAGCCATTCGAAAAATATCGTTTTTACGTTTTGACCATTATGATAATTATTATGATCGCATTTATTAATCAAAATTTTCCTACTTATAAAAATGCTTTAATTTTAATCCATTTAAAACATGATGCGTAACACTTTTGCCAAAACATAAACGTGTTGTCTAATGCATCGACGAATAATCACATTGTATATAGTATACGTTAGCTGAATATGTGTGTAATCACAAAAGTATTTATACGTATTAAGTAATTTAATCTATATTTTACTTGGAGTTTTTCTAATTATACTAGACATGCAATTAAAAAATTACAAATTACAAAATGTATTGCCCGAAAAGCATGGCGGTTTTTTTTTCTACGATTCACATATTTTGGTTTTTTTTTTATTTGTTATCGTAATGTTTTATCTGCACATATTATAATAATATGCCCATTGTAATTACTTTTTGTTCAAGTTGTGTTGTGTATACCTAACCTACCTGGCTACCTACCTACGCTTAATAATTGTTAAGAACAAAAAAAATCCTTTTAGTTCGATCGCGTGTCATTAAAAAATAATAATATAAATTTCCATTTGTGTGGTATCATGCATGCCTATATCATATTGATCTCCGGCTATTCTACACCAAATATTATAAATAACCGATCGAATAATAGTTCTGACAACAACACGATTATTCGACCTATATACCTATGTACTTAATCGATAAAACAATATTCTAAAGTAGTGGTCTTCGAACATTGAGTTGACTCGTAGAGCCGTAACCCATTTTGGAAATATATTTTATTTTTTCTGTAAATTTATGTCGGTTTTTATATAAGCAAAAAAATCAAAATACATTTGTAATCAGGCTATAAGAATTACCTATACTGCAGTTATATTGTTTTAAATATGTATACTAAGTAGCGGAGCGAGGATTTTGCTTTTGGAGGATGATAATTTATTATAAGGAAGGCTTAACTAGGATCCAACATAATTTTGGTAATCTGCTGTTTCCATAGGTACCTATAACATATAACATTTTAGACTTTTGCAGCAACCTTGAAACAAATAAAAATGTGTACATGAATTCGTAAAATATAGTATGTAGTATTTTCAAAGAACATTGAATGCGTTTTCCTGAAATGTTGGGGAAGGTAACATATGGTATCAGCCCTATCGGTAAAATGTGCATTATATTAGGTACGTTTCTAGATTCAAAGACGATTGTAGGTCATTTTTTATAGGATGATTTACTATATTATAGTATATCGTTCAAATTTACAAAATTCACAATTGTTCAATGATTATTTTCATTTTGTTTTCATGTAGTCGTTTCGTTTGAAAAAAATGGCAATATAACGATAATTTTAACTACCATTTATTGTTATTTAATTAGGTGTTCAGGTTGTGTACGCCTAAGAAAATTATTATTTATGTGATTTTTATAATTGTTTTGTTCTCTGTTACAGCTGCGAAAGCACACGTCATCGACATTGTCGATCACTAGTGGGATGAAGGTTAGCGGTTCAGGTGGCCGAGGCGATAGCGGCGTAGTGGGCGAGGAAGCCGGCATAGCATTGGTTAGCATACATTCCGACTATCCCCGCTACACCGAAGAACGTACCGGGTTGGTGTGCAAGGTACTTACCTATATCATACTCGTAACCTTCTAATTATATTACCGTAGATATTATAATGTTGACGATTGCCCCTTCCAGCTAGTAGCCAGTGGGTACCTACCTATAAAACAGCGCTTGAGTGTCTGCAAATTTGACTACGTAATATATTTGCCACCTCTCCCGTTCTCCTGCAGATAATATCATTATACCCTCATAAATTTCTACGTATTTACGGTGCAGAGGGTATATTACGAGAGCGCTCGTTTGATACGTAAGTACGACTGGCAGCGTGTGTCGTAGGAAGTAGGCAACGCAAACTCCGCGTGGCCCTCTTTTTTATTATTTTTCTTAACGCATTTAAAAACCTAATTTTCCTCCACCCCACCAGCGCGATATTAATGGACTCGAAAATATCCAACCATAAAAATGATAAATGTTCTACTTGAAAGTATATAAAAAAAAAAAACAAAAACAAAAGGAAAACAATGCAAGACAAATGTGCACCGTTCGGCCGTCCTGAAAACGTTATTCCGACAACGTTCTATGATTAAACCGCAAATAATCATCATCTGCGTTGTGTAAGATTTTATAATATTCTTTCTGGCTCCGTCGCCGACGGCCGTACAGCGTAGGATGTGAGAAAGACGACTTGGAAAACATTGTGGTAATATAGTTTTTGGATTTGAACAAAAACATCCACAATTTCGGTTTAAGTCTTATATAATTGAAACTCAGACAAAACCACGCGTCCAATACACGGCACGAAATAATATGTTGTTTATACATTCGATTATAGCATTATAGCACTATCATTCGATGTCATGTAATCCGAATAAAGTTTAATATTTATTGGTTTCTCCCTACCCCTTCACTGTTTACAAATGACAACAACGCATACAGCACATAATATTAAGTTTTGAAATACATCCGGAGTCACTACTTATTTGTGAACATTAAGCAATCGATTATATACTGCATGTCATACGATAACCCACACCATATACATAAATATTAATGCTATTACAATGATTTACAGTATTGCCAGTGATATCCTCTATTCGAAATTGACTATTTAAGCTATCTATATAATCAATTTTAGCATACAAATTGAGTGTCAGTTTACAATACATTTTGTTACAACTATTTTCAAAACGTGATTAAAATACATAGGTTTTTCATCTTTAATTTTTAATAAAATCTACAAATAGCATTTATGTTCATTGAGTTGAATATGTGAATAAAAATATTCCAAAATAATTATATTTATAAACAAATACCCGTTATTACACATTAACTCCATATAATATCTTTGTAAGTTTTGGCAGAAGTTAGTATTCAAACTCACATAAATATAATTTTCAATGTTGGAATATAGTACATAATATTTTTTTTTTTAAAAACCGATAATAAGTTGTGGGTTTGTGACTTTTAAAAATAACAATTTAAAACTATATTTTAATACAAAATCATTCAAACATTTCACTTAATAACCTTTTGCTTATTGATACATCACCTAACAAATATTATTACTGATTTTTCAATAGATTATAAAAAACTAAAATGTAGTTTTCAAAAACATCTTTTTTTTAAATATGCACTTTTTGAGATTGAATTAATTGATAGTTGATTAGTGCTAATACGATTTACATTAATTGTATCTAAATTAATTATTTATATTTAACTGTCATAAATACATAAATTTATTATTTACGACTTATATATATTATAGGAATATGAAACTGTTTTCTATAAGGGTATAATTGTGTAAAGGTTTTTATCAATATTACTATCTTTGACCAATTGAGTATCCAATTTATTTCAACTCTCCCTAAGACATTTAGCTATTCGACTTATAAGTAAAAATTAATTTAATGATAAATATAATATTATATCCTGTATTCCTGTACGAGAAGATACGATATTAAAGCTACAAAAATAGTTGGAATTTTAAAATAATCATATGAGATGCTTGTCATTTTTGTTATATATCTATATGCACCACTCTGTATATTCAAATAACCCATTTAATTGTATGCATATTATTAATATTCGTACTCTGTGTGTTTATATAACTCATCATTTCATCCTTAAATTAAAATATACAGCGCGGGATATAACTTTGCATAATATAATATAGGCACTATATTATGCACTTCATTAAAGTTCAGTGAAAAAATTATATTTTTACGCAAAATTTAACCTTTCCTGAACGGAAAGGATATAAAAATCTTTATTTATTCCATTTTAAACTGATTCAACATTTTTCCGCCCCACTGTAGGTAATCACTACCGGAGTATCGAGGATTTTCTTTTTGCATCTCGACTTCCTCGCAATTTGCTTAAGATCCTGCGTGTGTATACTGGATTAAGGTCGAGAAATCTGCTTTACGCTGGTTTCCATCGCTCTTCCACTCATACTAACAAATACCTATGTGTGTGTGTGTGTGTGTAATAAAATACCACGCACGACGCACCCACACAGCTGAACTCTCCTCCTCATTTTTAGACGCTTTACTAAAGCTCCAAGAAATCGCTTGGAAGACCGAGTGAAACCTTTGGTAGAATCGATAAACTCGCTCATGGTACCGGTTAGAACAAACGAACCATACATTTTAATGCCAGCAATCTCTTTATGACAATATCTCAAGTGCTTTATTAGCATGTAAAAAAGATAAACCGTTTTTGATAAGACAATAATATTTATCAAACATCATACATTCGGAAAATCATTAATCAAATATTATACTCGTACGATTCGTTGTATTAATTAAAATGTATTATATCCAACGACCCGGCAGGGTCGCGCTAAGTATAAAAATAAGAGCATCATAAAATAAAAAGGAAATAGCGCCTAAAATACACACATAGGCAAAACACACACTTAACTGCCGCAAAATATATAACAGCAAAAAGCACGATTTACGGAAATCAATTTCTAGAGAAAGCCTAGCAAATTCGTAGTAAAATAATTAAGTTTGAAAATACAATAATCTAATTTGACATTTTACAAAGAAGTGTATGGTGAAGTTTTAAAATCATTTTGAACATTATCAACAGAGTTATAGCCAGTTTCACTAGAAATTATTGTAGCGTATTTTCAACAATTTATTAGATAATATTCCCCGCGGCCCGCATTACAATGCACTATCCAACACCTAGGGTACCCAATGAACACAAAAATAAAAAAACATCATCGTAAAACTATGTTCCCGAAATAATAAGGTATCAAATAAAAATTAGTGATATCCCAACAATAACACTCCGCTATACTCCGTGTAAAAAAACGCTAAGTATAAAATATACCGCTTTAAAAGTTGTGATATCATTTATACACTCTGTATATGAGAAGACCGGACAAAAACATAAATAAATTATGCTACTTAAACGTATGACAGAAATTGTGAAAATTACATGGTTAATAATAAATAAATAATTTAATAAATATACTCATGTCAAGAAATTCTCAAAAATAATATTTTGAAAAAGTTATTAAATTCTAAATTATATTGACTAAAAAAATATTGATATTTTAAAAAAATCTAAAAAATAAACTACTTGATTTCGATAAATGTTTTTATCATCAAAGTGGTTTTTATAATCAGATTTACATATTAGCTATTTTGAAGTGACTAAATATTATATATAAAAAAAAAAACTTTTAAAATATTGATTAGAACAAAAGTTATTTTATCTGTCAGTCTTCCTGTGACTCCCTGTAAAGGCTAATATCAAAATAATTTTTATATAATAAAACCTATGGGTTTCAGTATATACAACTGGAATAAATTTTAAATTTAAATATTAAGTACAAAAAGTTAAATGTTCAATTTATTCAGTTGTATGAGTATGGTTTATTTTTTTGCAGGGTACCAGCTTAGTAGGTTCCAGTGGTAATATAACTGGCAGTAAACACAAACCAAACGTCGGATACAGACTGGGTAGGCGTAAAGCACTTTTCGAAAAACGAAAAAGAATCAGTGATTACGCTCTAGTGATGGGAATGTTTGGAATTATAATCATGGTCATCGAGAATGAGTTGGCCAGTGCAGGAGTATACTCGAAGGTAAGTCTATAATATACTATTATTTATAATGTGATCGGTAGGTACGTGTCTATCAACAATATGTAATATTCCCATAGCTTAGAATATGAAATGGTTTATTTTGATACTTACATAAATATTGATATTAAAAACAACATCAATTATAAATAATAATTATTAATTAATATGTCAACATTTCCCAATAAAAGATATCTATAAACGATTTAGCCTGATATACAATTCAAGCTACAATAATTATATTGAATTAATACCAATAGCTTTCATGGTCAAGTAATTTATAATCAACGACAGTACTCATATTAGTAAGTAAAACAATTTTTTGAGTTATATTCAAATGTATTTATTTAAGTACTAAGAGGTGTTAACTAACAAAGATTTACAAGTATTATTAAATCTTTATATATTATCAAACAATCAGTACCTGAATGTTATTTAATTTACTGGAATATTAAGCAGTATAATAGATTCATATAGTTTTATCCTATAAAAAATATGTACAGCCTAATTCGTATATATCTGATGACTAATGAGTATATAGCATACCGATTAAAATTATTATTATTTAAACAACTTTAAATTGTAACTTAATGAAAACGTTATTGATTATGTTATCATGAATAGCTATTACACTTAAATTTGATTTCCCAAATAATATTTTGACTAAAATTACTTCTTCTAACAATATATATTCTAACTGAATACCTATACTTCAACTATAGATATTATATAATTGTATCGATTGCCAATTATACATATATTTCAAAAACTAAATTGAAAAGAAAATACATTAATAAGGTTTCAACTACGGATTCAAAGAAAAACTACATAATATAAAATGTATAATTTTTTTCGCAAACGCATTAAAATATTGCCAATAAAATGAATAGGTACAATTTTATTTCATCAGAAATATTTAAGACAATAAAAAAATACCATTACATATATTTTTGTATAAATATTAGTTTTAGGGTTGTCACAAATACCTATAACACCTGTACAGTCATTACTAATAATTATACTTAAAATAGGTATAAAAATAAGTCATACCGAACAAAACAAACATTTTTAAATCCACAAGTTTTTAAGTGGAAAGGAAAAATTATTATAATTTATGTAACAAATTATTTTAAAAGTCCACAAAGTCAATTTATAGTAAAATCGGGTTATATATTTACTATTCTGAAATAGATGAAACCCACAAAAGTCTGATAAAAATAAAAATACAATAATTACATTGATAATATGAATTCTACTTATTATAATATAATGTAATCGTAAAGTTGTCTTATTATATTCTCATCGCAAAAACAATAAATATCTAATTAAAATTATAAAACTGTAAATACCAAGTACCTACACTTTATACAAAGACTTATAAATGTATTGTGGGCATAGAATAATAATTTAAAACCCCAGTATTAAAAACGTAGTTTCATCCTTTAATTTTGAATTAGGTATACAAAAAAATTTTAATTAAACTGCATAACTTGTTAACAAAAAATATCAATGTTATGTAAATAATTAAACTGTATAAGACAATATTATTGACAAATATCGATAGAATAATTGTATATGAGACATTAAAGCCATAAATCATGAAAGCTTGTTAGGAAAATCAATGAAAACCCAAAAGCATAGTAGTAGACCTTTATTAATATAATAATATAACAACGAATCAAGTTGCATTTCAACAGCTATTGATGAATGGAAAACCGTGTAACATAATACAGACTACTGAGCTTATTTTAAAGATAAAGAGGGCCAAAATGATAGCGGGTAAGTGGTAACTCGGTTCAAATGAGAATTGAACAAATTAAACGGATAATATAATTGTAAAATTAATTAGTTCTTCACATTGCCTTGAACATAAAAAAGCATTGATTCCCTAAAACATTAATTAAGAAATTAATGTTTTAATTTTAGTTTCAAATAGTTAAAAAAGTGTTGTACTCCGGTAAACGAATTAAATTAAGTAATTATAATTGTTTTTAAGTAAAAAACGTTTTACTACGCTAAACTGCTAAAGTACTATGATAATATGCAATATTCACAACCTATGTAGTTTTTAAATACAATTGTAATCAAACGAACCATAATAATTAAAATATAAAACTAGAATTATAATATTCTAAAGCAACATGTTGAACCTCGTGAAAAATATTGGAATACGTTTCACGGAATAAAGTATAAACAATACACATATTTTATAAAAGTATTTTCGTTAAATTTTGGGCACTGTAAACTTTTAAGAATAAGTTAGCGAAAAATAAAAACTTAGCTTGTAAACGCCATTTATTTCCATTTTCATATTCTTTCCAATAACTTAAATAAAATTCTCGAAATATTTCCAGTTCACCAGTTATTACACAGTATTAGCCTCCTATTTCAATTTGGATTTTGGAGTAAAGCAATTTTTCATGCACTCCGCTTACTTCTGCTGCTAACACCCTTCACGTTTAGTTTTATTATATTTACGTCAATATAATATATAGCTGATTGAAATCTTGTTTGCGTCATTTTATTTTAAAATTTATTTAACCATCCGTAATAATTTAGCAGATCTATTAATGATAACCTTAGTACCACACTAATAGTTACCAATGTTCAAGTCAAATTTATTCATATTTGCAATTGAAATAAATATGCTATTATTTTCAGTTTTAGTTCAAAGATTTAATGCCTGATGTAGGTATGCGTTTTTTTGTACGTTGTATAGACTAAGTCCTATAAAAATTGTTAAAGAATGGAGGAAAATAATTAATACAACGAAAAGCCCATAGGAAATAATTAACAAAGTATGAGAAACGGAAAAAATTTCTGAAGAAGGCTATGTGATATGTCCAACTCACAAAAAGGGATATATGAAGGATTGCTATAACTACCTAACAAATAATAGTGATTTTAAGCGTACCACATAAAATGTACTAAAATTTTATTAAGGATACATGATACAGATGAAAGGGAAATTTGAAAATGATGGATATCGAGGTGCTAATATGAATATTTAATGAAAATTGCAAATCTTTACCATTTCGGAAATACAATCAAAATAAATAGCAGAAACTTGTTTTACTTAGTTAAAACTTAAAATCACTGCTAATAGTTTTTAATATAAATATTGATAGTGTATTAAATATCCTTAGAAATAGAAATCAACAGACAATGTCCTCTAGGAATCAATTATTTTTATATTTCCAAAGAACTGAAGAGATAGGAACACTATAAAACTATTATACAGCAGTGCGACTTCTTCGGATTTTATTCATTATACCTACTTACCTACTACGAAATCGACTTAGTTCTTTGCCATCAATAAAATATTCTTTTTAACCATCTTAGCAAAGCGAGTTTCCTGGTATTTTTTTTCTTGAATAGTTAATACCACAATACCACAAATAAATATTGTACACCCCCATTAAAATGCACAATTTAATTTAATGTTTATATAACATGCCCATTGCCCACGGGTTCTTTGTCATTAGGTATTATTCGTATTAGTATATTTTAATAATATATATCATGCATTATTTTATGTAAGTGTTCACGAAATAGTAAATACGATATTTCACATATTAGGTATTTATTAATGTAGGTTATGCTGGGGGAATATTTAAAAATTACAAAGAGATTAATAATATAATCTATACCCACGTTATTTTTGTATAAATACACAATATAGGTACCTACTATAGTACAGTACATTACACAGCACATTGTTACTTAGCTACGCGTAATTAAATATTGGTTAATTAATGAGCTATGTTTTTGAGTGTTCTACTTCTCATTTCATATTAAATGTTGATAAACAAACATGTTAATGATCTTCCATAGGTGTTTTGAACACTTAAACTAATAAATAATTAGGTAGCTGACAAACTACATTATAGTTCATGTACAACCATTCGATTAAAAGCCCTCGTTCTTTAAAATAATGCAGGAATAGAAAAATATTTACACACGTGAATTTATTATTTATATTCAGGCGTTTGCGAATTAGCTCAATGTCTCTACCAATACGAAAGGCCGGTTTAGGTAGATCGATTGGTTGAGATTCCATGAGCATAACATTCGTCACGGTGCTGTCACTATAAATAAGCTAGGCATTACCACCTTGCGACACGATTAGAGTAGTGACAAGATATCTCGATTGTAGACATAGGTAATATATTTCACCGTTATACGAATCGATCTTTTAGTAACAATAGGGGATGATGGAAAATGTTTAGTTGCTGACGGAGATCAATATGGGACATTTTTCAACGAAACTAAAATTCCGTTTGCAGTGGTGTATTATTTGAGACATTTTGCCTTTTTAGTTGCTTTGCTGCCAATATGTACCTAGCTACAAAAAAAAAAAATAATAAAGCCTCAGTTAATAAATTTACTTAAAACCAGTTTACTATTTACTTAAAACAAATAATTTACCGCTAACAAATATAAGATAAAATGTATACGATAAATTGCAAATAAGATATTGATTACGTACAATAATATTTCGCATAATTTGCAATTATGAATATTACTACAGCAGAAAATTATTCCAATACATATCTTATATTAATACTCGGGTATTGAAAAATAATATAAATAAAAATAAATATCAGATAAGTTCAACCTAAACCATAATCAAAGTCCCCTCTCGTCCTATGTTCCATTCAAATCCATTTTATATTTCTAGATATGCTAGGTACTCGTTATGAAGACCATAACTCTCTTCGAAGTTGTTAGTTAATTTAGGCGCGATTGTAATGACATGTAAACTCTCCCGGGTCTACTACAGTACTACTAAACTAAAATAATTCAGTCCGTCGCCTGTTATCATACGTTGTTATCACTTTTTATTTATTTTATCATTAGTAAGTTTTGTTAAAAATGTAGACCTGCTTACTTTTAAGTTATAATAATATTATGTCTGATACCTAATGTGTAAAATGATTATGATTATATGTAAATGTGTAGTAATGTAATTGTTTTTACTTAATCTCTATTCTACTTTTTGCTTGCATCGGTATAACTAATAACGTCTTCCACATTGACAATTTCAATTTCTTCGCATAATGTAAATATTACCTATAAGTGCTGTGCATTTATTCACACTACATTTCCATTTGACTTCACTATACTCGATGATACTGTTGATTGTTAATGAAAAATAAATGAGGACATAATCAACACTTCTTTGTTCCGTTGACTTAAAACATATACAAAACTCTGTTGAGCCATTAAAGTCAATATCGGTCAATAAATATAGGTTAACGGTAATTAAATATTTAAATATTTAAATAATATTATAACAAGTACAGGTTAACAGTAATAAAATTGATAATAAAAATTTTTAAATTTTAAATTTTACACAATCTCTGCAGTGTAGCCAATTCATAGGGTAGCAATAACATTTAAAACAACTCGGGAGAGTTTACACATTTCCTTCAGTTAAACATAATATTGACCCGGGAGAGTTTACACATTTTCTTCAGGTAAACACAAAGTTGACTCGGGAGAGTTTACACATTTCCTTCAGATAAACAAAATATTAACCCGGGAGAGTTTACCATCGGGAGAGTTCACTAGTCTTAAAAATCGGGAGAGTTTATCATACAATCAAGAGAGTTTACCACCGCCCAAAATACTAAAATGAACTTCGTATTCAGAAATGGGAGAAAGAAGGGTCTAAATTAGGGCGGTGGTAAACTGTCCCGATTGGATGGTAAACTCTTCCGATTTTTAAGACTAGTAAACTCTCCCGGGTGAATATTTTGAGTCATTTTGAACCTTTTTTCTCCCATTTCTGAATACGAAGTTTATTTTAGTATTTTACATAAGTACTTCTAATTAATTGCCTATTTCTAAATGATATAAGTGATCTTAGCCTATATTACTTGCTATATGCGCCATCTGCTAATTTGAATAATTTATCTATATTCCATTAAATAAATAAGTACATTTTTAAAAGCTTAAACTGCTGAAATATAGGTTTTTTCCAGATAAAATAATGATATTCATGTATTATAATATTACATGGTCTAAATATATATACAATTTTTACATTAATAATACTATATACCATATAACCATAAGTAAAATACTGTAGAATTTATCTAAATGGCTTTCTTTGTTACTTTTTTTATCGTAAATATACATAAAAAAATCTTCATGTTTATCACGAACTAGTGTCAGTTTTATTTTTTTTAAAGTATAATATAACAATTTAAAAAAGTAATGTTAAGTTATATATGTACTACACGTGTAGAATAAAAATAGTTTTATTATTTATAAGATTTAGGTAGGTAATATATAGACATTTTGAAATAAGAAAACAAGAAGTTTGCTCTTAATATGCTTACATCATCTAGATATTAAATATATGATTAAAAAACCAACCAATACAAATAATTATATTTAAAAATTAAAATAATTAACACCTTAAAAAATAACAGGAATACACGTAAATTGAGTTTAATATTTGAATTACCTATTCGTGTTTTCTTACAACTAATACAATTTTGTTTAAATATGAAATTTAATGTATTCACAACTTGGAAAGGTAACATTTTAAAGTAATAAACTGATAAAAAAATCTGTACTAATAAAAATATTTAGTATCGGATAGTTTATAATTGTATTATATTAAGATAATATGTACTTAATTAATTATCAGATATAGTATATAAATTAAAAATTAAAACAACTTCAGTGTTGTTTCAATTAAATAAATAATGTATGAATACGCATTATGCACTATAGATAGGTACTAAATTCCTTTTTTCAACATTTATTAGAAAAATACAATCTGTTAAATGAATTTACAATAAGTATAATATGCGACCATATAGTTAATTATTTTTACACTAATATGAAAAAGAATAGATTTAGGGGATTACTCAGTAATAGACTTGATGTATATATATTAATAAATAATATGTTTGTTTAATCAATTTTTTTTATGATAATAAAATTCTACACCGGTTTTTCTTTAGTCTTATTGGAGGATTTCCTGGGATAATTTTGTAATTAAGAGCAAATGCATGGTCAATCAGTGGATTTGAATTATTTTCACGTGGGAACGAAACAGTTTGTTTGTAGATGTCACTACTTCTGAGACTATTTGAACTTTTAAGTGCTAGCGGAGGGAATGATTTGAGTCATAAAATGGAACATTTGTAACCATAATATGTAATGATATTGATTTGAAACTTTATATTTTATCAGTATTCGATTTCTTTGCATGACCTAATAATTGAATGCCGGCTTTAGAAGGATTTTATATAGGATAGGAGTTTATTTTTTAGGCTGGATTTTAAGCACTTTCCTAAAAAATAGTAATGAGAATTACGTCTGGAGTTTCTACAGGAGCTTCTTTTGTTTAATATTCCCACTCAGTTTTTTTAGTAATATAAATTTTAAGATGAATAAATTTGTAGTCCACTGTATTTTAAAATTGAAATGATAATAATGGGAGCTTAGATGAAAAAAATTGGAACGTTATCTATTTTTATTTCACCTAATACTGTCAATGTGCTACTTTTAGTGCATTTCGAACTATCGGAAAGTAGTAAATGACGTCAAGTGTATTGCTTTCAATATAAAATAAGATACTTGGTATATTTTGAACAGCACTTTCAAGAATTTTTTTAAAACATTTTACAATAAATAATAAAAATAAGAATAAAAACTTTCGAACGGTATGTTTTACCGAGAGCAAAACTTATTATATTTATTATAAATATAATATATTTAGAAATATTTTCACTTTGTATTTTCTTTACAAATAATGAGCTTTAAAAAAATAAATCTTGATTTATAAAATAGTTAGCAGCTTGCTAAAAAAATATATTACCTGAAGTTTTAAAGTTGTTTAAGAAGTTTATAACAAAAATATTTTTTTAGTACATTGAATTATCGTTTTTTTGTTTAAATTCGATACAGTATAAAAAAACAATTTATATTTATTGCAGGATATACATACATACACATTCATATATGATAAATATATTCGTTTATATTATACATGATATATATATACAACTTAAAAATTATCTAATGACGTATTTTTCTGGTATTATTTTTGTTAAATCTTCATTTGTTTTCAATATTATAGACCTGAGTCTATTTAACTATTGCATCTTTAAATGTTGATCTTTTTTGTTGTTACAAGAACTCGAATTCATGAATATTTCACAATTAATTATCTTACTATGTTTTGTAGAGTTCCTATGGCAACGTTATGGTTATGGTACGTTAGACGTTAGGTAATATTATGCTCAAAAACTACTCCTTTTTTTTCTTGAAAACAATTATTGTGATTTCAATAAAGAACAATTTGTTATAATACAAGATTGAATATACATATTCCTAGTAATAAAATAGTTAAACACTTAAAATGTTCGGGATTAACATTTCTCCTTAGTTATTAAATCATAACATAGGTATCTAATGTAAAATAACTATAATTTTATTTTTATTTACAATTATTATTATGTTGCTACTTTTTTCTACTGAAGTATTAATTATTTTTTAATAGGTACATTCATGTCAGAGATCTTTTTTATGTTAACTATTATTATAATTTATAATTATTCAATGGTGGTCGAAATATTATTTCTTTTGAATCTTCACTGTAATTTCACTACCTTGTCTTTGGTTAACGATTGTGGAAGTTTTTCTGTACTCTTAAGTATCCAATTTGTCACAAATCTCTTTTTTTGGTTTTTATATTATAATTTCGCTTTTCTGAAATGCAACTTCGTCTAACGACTGAGGTATTCAGGAAATGGATAAAACCATTTATATCTTCTGAACATGGGAGGTATATTCCACAGGTACTATGATACCATTCCTTTAATTTTTTGTCGGGACTACGGAAAAGCCATTCTGGAGTCTGATTGATGGATCTTTGAAAACACAACGCTATGTACGTCACGCGAGAACCCGTTACTAAAGACTTTAATACTTTTCGCATAAAATCTCCTGGAATTGCACTTACGAGATTAAAAATAGAAGCTATACAAATTATTAACAAAATTAACTAATTAAAATATACATAGGTACTTGTGCATAGTAAACTTAAAATGCTATGATAATATCATTAATCTTATAATGATATTATGATATTATGTGTTATAAATAAAAAAAGTAATTAATATTTTTTTTTAAGTTATAATTATTTTTGTATTCTATATTATACATTTATTATTAATATTTCTCGTGTATAATTAAGTATATAAGTTATATTTAGGATCTTATTTTATATTTTGTATACAATAAATAATATTATAAAAATATTGCTCTAAATGTATATTATCATTGAGTATAATATATTCTTCATATAAAGATGATAATGCACAAAAAATCTAAAAGTTTAATATTTTTAAACTCTTATTGAAAATAAATATAATTACTCAATCCAACTTAGAATAAAGTAATTATCACAATATAAATTTATTATAGGTGGCCTAGTGTGGCACGGTGGTTAGCTTTCAATTCTGTTGTCAAGCATCAGGTAGTGTCACTAGTTCCCGGATGGGTGATCACCCTGGTTTTAGTAACGAATTCTACATATATAGACGTTTCCAACCAACCGTGCCCTCCCCCATGATTAAATATCTACAAAATAACCTACAATCCTAATAAGTTATAAGTAATGACCATAGATGAGTTGAAAACTTAACTCAATAAAAAAAAAAAAAAATAAATATAAGTACACAACCTCCCAGTGTTTAAATTACTGTTATATTTTCAAAATATAAATTAATTTAGGGCAAAGCAAATTATTTTCATGGTATAACTGTATAAATAAATTTGGAATATTTCTTTAAACGTTTATGACAAACATATATTTTTTTTAACTAATAAATAATAATAACTATTGTTTTTCTTAAGCTCGATTCAATTTGTGTTTTTAAATTTTTTCCTAAATGTTGATCACACTGATAATATGAATACAATAGCTTATTATATTCTCGAATAAGCTCAAAGGTATCTTAGCTCACGTAACTTACATTAAAATAGCTTTAGAAAATTATTTCTGAATATTAAACTATTAATTAAGTATACGGCTTTAATTTATTTATTTATTATATAGGTATTTGAGGTCCCAATAGTTTCAATAATCAAAATGATTTTAATTAGGTACAAGTTCTGTAATAATACATGACTACAAGGGACTCTAAATAATTAACAATACATAGTACATAAGTATTGTTAATTATTTAGAGTTTCATGTATTATGGACATACAATTTTTAAACACTAGAAATTATTATAGATTAAGTTTGTTTCACTTTATTTATAGCTACGCGAAATACGGAATATTTAATTAAAAGTACAGAGTAATTAATGATTCACATACCGCGTGTAATACTGCCGGAACACTTCAATACAAACTGCAATGAAAAATCGTTTTAAATAATGATAAGAATATAAATTAATTAGAGCTTTCAAAAACCTTGGGTATTATTTATCAAAATTTACTCGCAGCATTTCCATGAGAAACCGATTGTCAGTATATTGCGTTTCACAAAACAGCAGAACAGGGTACCTACCTAATACAGCAGCTGTAGCTGTCCAGGAAACTAAGACACATTGTCATCTTACATAAATAGCTCATCGCTTTTGCTTAAATCAAGCTTACACGTATTTCAGTCATGACGTGATATATAACAATAACGATTTATCGTTTACTTTAATTAAAAAAACATCTATTGCTCAATTATTTAGAGTAAAATTCCATTGGGAAATTTTTGGTTTTAAGTATACCAAACTACTAACAATATATTAATCCAATAAATTGATTTATTATTATTTTTATTGAAACACAATAAAATAATAATGTAAATCCCATACAAATCAGTACTATTGATGTGGTCGTAATTGCACACCAGCCGTAAATATTACAAAAATAAATAAGTATACAACATTATAACAGTAATGAGTAAATGTAATGTTGTATATATTTTAGTATAATTAAGATAAACAAAATGAAAACATTAAAAATAGCTCACTTAAAATAAGTTGACTGAAAAAAATCACAATACATTGTCGTATGTTAGGACTATAAAAATTAGTAACATTTTTTTAAAATATTGAACTTGCATACCTGCTATAGAATGTTAAATAATTATAAGTATTTTTCCATTTACCTATACCAGGTAATTAAAAAAAAAATGTGAAAAACCGTATTAATTGAACTACTCGACATAAAGCCTTTTTGGTTTTTAATTATTTAGTTTCTGTGTTGAATTTTGTAAATCGCCAAATTAACTAACGATTTTGTATTTTAGAAATGAATAAATAATAAGAGAAAAAGAGTGTGGACAACGTACACGCATTGCATTAGAAAAATCAATTTAAATAAATTATTTATGGTTTTACACTACTCAATAAACGTCTTGACCGCATTAGCATTTCGACGAACAATGTTAGTTTTTATGAGATGTTGAGATTAAATATTATAAAACAAATATATTTATTCATTTGGTCCTGATAAAAATTGAACTTTTATAACAATAAGTGTACAAATAATACACTAGAAAATAAAATATTGAACTATAAAATAACAAACGAAAGAGTATCTAACTCGAATATAGGTAAAAAGATTGAATTAAAATTATTACGTTTTAACTATTATTCACAGTACATTATAGTCATTTTTACTGTCTAAGAACCATCTAAATGTTATTAGACATTAATTAACAATTATGTAAAATGGTAAGTTTTACATTGCAATTTAATGGTTAGCTCTATATTTATATGTGCATAGAACGAAAATTATTTATTGATTTCCTACCTTCTTCTAA
This sequence comes from Sitobion miscanthi, assembly GCA_008086715.1. NCBI lineage: Eukaryota > Metazoa > Arthropoda > Insecta > Hemiptera > Aphididae > Sitobion > Sitobion miscanthi. Next base: position 38,571,647 of record CM017798.1, read on the forward strand.
TATAATAATAGACGCTATTGAAACAAAAAGCAAGTTTTGCTAAGAATAATACCTAGTTAAAAAATTTAAATGATAATTTACTGTATTCTTAAGTTCAAATATTAGTCAAAATTAATCCCACCTAGGACCTTTATTGTTATAGTTGATCTTGGGTCTGTGATAAAAACATGTTACCCGATATCGCTTTGTTTGATTATGAGTGGTTCATTCCATTGTTCACAGAAAAACCGGCTGTATTATCAGTTTATATCAGCTCACAAAATAATAGTCTAGGAGCTACTGACGGGTTGACCTCAACTTTTTTACCTTCCTTGAAATTTGTATGGCTAATAGAATTCGATAGAAAAATCGGCTGATTCGTAGACTAGCTCGGAGGGGGAGGAGGTGTTTCAAAAATCAACTGACTGAAATAATTAAAATATGATGTTGTACACAATTTAGATACTAACGTGTGAAAAACAGTTATAAATTATATGAACTTAATAATTTATAAACAGTTTTATATTTATTTAATTTTATTGTTTTTTACATGTAAGAATTTGAATTTTCATCATCCGAGTTTTTTAACACATCATTTAATTATTTTAAATCATTTGATGTTGGTGACTGAGGCGCTAAAATCAATTGATTTTCGAGACACTCTTCCCCTTCATCATACTGGTCTACAAACTGCTGATTTTTCTATCGTATTCGTTTAAATATCCAATTTCATAAAAATTTGAACTTAAAATATCTAAAAAAAAGTAGTGCATATTTTGTCTTACTATGCTTCTGCAAGAAGTAATAACAACTGATAAATATTATATTGAATTTTTTAATAAGTTATTAAAATTAAGAATGTTTTTTTATTATTTTGATGAAATTCAAACGCTTATAAAAACGTATCTTTAAGAATAACTTATGTTAGAAAATTAAATTGTCCAGTTATTTGATCGAACATTGTGCTAACTTAACATTAGCTTAATACTAAAATAATATTTATTTTTTTCATTCAAAGAAAAAACTTATGAAAATTCTTGTATTAAATTGTTAAGCCTCGTGTACCAAGATTAAAAATGTTATGAATTTTTAAATATGTAATAGTTTAAACAATTTTCCTGATTTATATCGATTTCATAAAAATTAACCTTAAAAAGGCTTAAAAAAATCATGGCTGTATTTTCGATATTTTTTAATTGCTGTAAGAACAATACCTATGAGAGGATTCTTATATTACATTTTCCAGCATTTTTCACAAAAAAAAATAAAAATTATATTAGGTACACATGTCTGTGTACATTTAATAATAGGTTACTTATATCTTACAATTCAATATAGGTATCAATATGATAAGTGATAACTAATAATAACTGAAAAAAAAATGTATTTTCAAATCCATTAAAATACAACTATAAGCTACTACTTTTGAACATCAATATATTAATTGCTTTGGTTATGAATTTGTAACTACAATGACATAAATGCACACATTATTACCATAGCTCGTTATTATTCCCATATACAATCATTATTAATACCTATATTTTTATTCATTAAATACGAACCATTAATAACATGCAGAGTTATAAATGTTTTGATTTACAGTATAAACCGATAAATAATTTTTAATATATTGAAATATAAGTATCGATATATTAATATGATGATATATATTTTTTTAATTTAATAAAATGAACAAGTCTTGGAGTACCTTAAATACTCTTTTGAGAATCCTCAGTATTTATTTAGAAAATTTGAAATTCTTTATTCGTGTAAGTTTTATACACTTTTGAAATTGAAGCTAAAATTTCAAAAATGTTGCATCAGGGACGATTTCCAATCATAATATTATTATAATCATCTGTTCCTTTAAAATTGTTTAAAAAAATATATTCGATACTGTTACATGATGTTAATACCTACTTGTTATTCACATAACTTACATTTCGCAGAACGAATCCGGTATGTGAATTCAATACATCCACAAAAAATATACTAATTTGTTTCCTGGATTTGTAGAACTACTTTATTGAAACCATGTTTTTATTTAATGCGTATGCCATTAGAGTTTGAGGATATTTTAAGTTCCATGAAAACCTTCCTCTGAGTATCCAATCGGTAAAATTTAACTTTTTTATTTATACAATATACGGCATATACAATATTGCAACAAGATAATATTTGCAATAGTTTTATTCTTATATTATATTGAACATTTCAAATTTGAACATATAACAATCATTATAATTTATGATTCACATTTACAAATTGTATTAGATTACAATTAAACGTAGGAACACCTAGGTATACAATAAAATCCATTAATTTAATAATTATTTAATTTATTTAATCCCAGAAAAAATCTTAAACTCACAAAAACTAATAAAAACAAAAACGATACATTGTCTCGATTTTATTACATTTTATAAATTGCATATGTATATAGGTAATATCCATTATGCTTGTGTAAATCATATTATGCATATTAATAATAAAATATTTTTGAAAAAAATTAGTATAAGCATGTTAGGGCTCTATCACTGGATATAGACGCTCCCCTCATTATATTATATCATTGTACTTTTTTGTATAATATATTATTATTATTACTGATGCACATTGATTGTATACATTATTTGAAAAAAAAACATATAATTAACAAAATATATATTTTCAATAATATTTTTTTTTATGAATTCAAGTTTCTTTTAAAAGAATGTAAACTATTTTAATTAATTCATTTTAACAAAAAAGTTTAATTTATTGGAGTTAAAAGAATGGGTAGGTACCTATAATAGTCGATTTCCTATAATTAGTCATTCAGTTTTCAAATTAATTTTGTTCAAATCATTATGTCAGTCGTCAGACTTGACTCAGTTCATAAATTAACTTTGTATGCAACTGGCAGTGAGCTATAATTTTTGAAATTTTGATGTATCAACAAAATATTTCGGAAACTTTTACACGTCAAAAACATTATAGTAGTTAGTACGTACATTTTTAAACAGAATGTACACATGGTCATGCATCCATGAATCTAACGAGACGTGTAAATTATACACTGACGTCAGACGTATATTCTTAACACTGCCTTGAAACAGGGTAAATTAAATAACTTTGGTAAAATTAAAATTTTAACTTTAGCCTACTTTACTATAGAAACTAATGTTATCAATACAACCTAAAAATATTTGATTAAACTTACCACGCCTTAGTACGAAATATTAATATACCGAAACATTTTGTATTACCCTAACATTATGTATACGAAAATGGTAACAATCATGTGCTATTTTTTATTAATCAAAAATGTATTTCACTAGAACTCTATAGTCTATATAGCACGGAGAAATTACGCTCTGCGCCTCTATTGTTTATTTTGCGTAAAAATATTTTCATTGACTTTTATGCATACAAAGGGAACAATTTATTTCTTATAGGTGGGAAGTTCCCTTTATTCCTGTGTCAAACCGCACCATAACCGGATGGATTCAGGATACTTGCACATTTATTTCACCCATTTTACTACTGTAAACCGGAGTTTCGTTGGCCCGGAAAAGCAGATCCGTTACCGGTCAAAAATATACACACGCTTTGTTTTACCCACATATTTTCCATCTCACAGCCTCCGGGGTATAATACTATACACACCATATATCTATCTAATAATGTATCTCTATGGGTTCTTTCTTTTATTATTACTCGAAATCGTGGCTTTATCTCCTCCTCCGATTCTTCTCGCAGTGGAATGTGGTAAAAGTTCTTTCCGGTCAGGAGAAGTTGAGGAAAAACCGCCAATTAAAAATGCATCAATTCTTCTGCACATAAAACATACGTTTTCCTAAACATCCGGTTCTCGTTAATTTTAAAACGAAATAGAGTAACAGAAAGTGAAATCTAAATGGGAAAAATGATTATTGGTTCACTTTTAAAAATATACAACAACAACAACTTCAAACTAAATCCAATTCGATATCATTGTATAGAAATAATAATATTCATGTTATCACTCAATTTAAATAGTAATACTACCTAAATAATTCGATTAAATCAATGTAAGACAAAATTTGCCTGAAAAGACACCATATATTGTTATGTACTTAATTTAAAGTAAATAAAAACAGCAGATTTAGAGTATTTTAATATATTTTCAGTCCTGGCTCAGTTGAATAATTTGTGAATGTATAATATTGTATTTATCACTACTAATTGAAGTGTGACATAAACACATTTATCTTTCCAAGCTAAATATGTATGAGATTAAATTTATTAGATTATATTATATCATAAAAATCAATTGATTATGTTTAATATTAAATTTAAAAATATAAAATATACATCCATATCCACAATAATTATAAACTAAGGTATTCCACTCATTATTTAAAATCACATTTGATGACAGTTCTTCAAAATAGTTCACTCGTTCAATCGTTAATAGTTTTTCTTTTTGATTAAAGAAACTAATTGAATAATTAATAAATAATTATGGGTAAGTACCTACCAACTAAAATCGAACCTCCATAGGTAGGTGAACCTGATTAAAACTTTTGAAGCAGTGTACCAAATTTTATTTTTTAATGTGATGATTTATAATTTTTTTTTTTTTAATGTAATATCACAACACATCCTGGATCATTATACCTGGAGCTTAAGTACATAAACGAGGAGATACGAGTGGTTTACATCCGGTCTACATAACTTTTCCCATTTTCCGTAGTTATTGTATCGTGTTTCACACTTGTCAGTAAATAGTAAAACAATAAATTTTAAAATGATTTCTCAAGTAGTTATAAAATATAAAATATTAAAATATCTGTATAAAATGTACTATTTTTGTCCGAATGAAACTTTTGAAGCACTCTTGTTCAACCGAAAAAGATGGATACACAAAAAATTAAAATTAAGTTATTGCATCGGTATTAAGTACTCACTCCTATTACAGCATTAAAAAGTATACAGTTATGTCTAAACTTCTATTTTTAATCATAAATTAACCAAAATATTACATTCCCGATATCAATAGGTAAGATATATTATATATGTAATAATTAATAAAGTAGGTAAAAAGTTCAAAAATTAGGTAATTTATCTGGATGAAAATAAAGAGTATGTTTTGAATATAAACTATAATATACTTATGGTATTGTTCAATAAAAAAGGTTTGAAAACAAAGAAAAAAAGGTTGGTTAGTGGATGTCACTCTGCTGTAAAGTAGATTACAAGTGGGTCGCTGTAATGGATGGTGTTAAATTTGAATTCAATGATTCTGAGCGAAAACGGTCAGTCAGCCTATGATACTACTAAATATATTTGATGATATTATTGTGAATAAAGCAATTTATATATAACCTATTTACGTGGAACCTTGTTTTAAAATTTCAATTGTTAGCTATAAAATGTGAACATTTATAAATTTTTAGCTACAAAATAATTATTAAATTTTAAATTTGATAAGTTTTGTAAAAATTCGAACTTTAAATGCTTATAAAAAAAAATTGTGCTATGTGTTTTTAATATTTATCAACTGCTATTGTAATAATATATCAGGAGCCTTGCATTACATTTTCACGCTTTTTTACTCAACAAATACAATTTAATTGATATTTATAGAAAAAAAAAAACTAAAAAAATTTAAAACTGACAATATCCGTAAACAGCTCAAAAAACGAATAACTGTTAGTTTTTTAATAACATTAAAATAACAAAACCGCTACATGAAAAATCATGTGAATATCCAATATTGTAAAAATATGAACTTCAAATGCTCATAAAAATTTAATTTGATTTGCTTGGAGACATTTTTTTTTTGATGAAGGTAGACAGACTTATGAATAAACTTGTACTACATTTTTAAATCTTGGATTTAAAAAGAAAAATTTTTATGAATTCTCTACTCAAAATAATTTGTTAATTTTCGTGATTTTTCCTTTAAAATGTTTATAAAAAAAAACTATGACTAAGGATTTTTAATATTTTTCAAATATCATTGTAAAAATATATAATAGGAGCCTTGCATTAAATTTTCAAGCTTTTTTACTTACAAATATAGTTTTATTGATATTCATAGAAAAAAAGACTAATAAAATTGGAAACAGAAAATGTTCCTAAGCAGTTCAAAACAAATCAAAATATTTTGAAAATTTTATCATGTATAGAAAATGCAAATAAAACGACCAGTTACATGTATATACGTTCATTTGTTTTAGAGTTACACCAAAAACCAAAACCGATTTTGTGGAAAACCTATTTTGCGTAAAAATTCGCCATTTTCCTTAACTGTTATGTTGTTTTTCCCGGCGTTTTTAAAAACTATTGTGAATTTTAAATTTTGACGTCCCCGATGCACCAACAATATTCACTTTTCCATCTAACAAGATACTGAAGTTGAAAATCGAAGCATTATGTCGACTACTTATGTACACAGACACAAAAAAAAAAAAAATAAAAAAAACACACATCAATGTAAAATCAATATATTCATCGTTCCACTTAGAATCTAAAATATATATGATTAGTTTTAATAATATATTTACAGCAGGTACCAATATAATATTTCAACAATCTTTGTATGCTTCGATGAATTGCTTAATGATACCTTTGAGATACAATCTAATTTCTGATATCTTTCATAGTTTTTGATGGTCAATAAGACAATAATAACAATACAGTTTTATATTTTTGAAGTTTTGACTTTTAATAGATTGTCAACTTTCTACGTTATTTTATATTTTTGTTGTTTTTTTCATGCATTGTTTTCGATTATTTATTTATTTTAAAACCATTTTCATACACTTAAATTGATTGATGTATCAATAATAATCTTGGTATTAATGATTCTCTAAAAAAAAAATAATACCCAAGATCCTATCTACTTCTGAAATAAAAATAAAAATAAAATCTAAAGCATTTATAACAATTAATTTAAAAATTATACCTATTTACTTTGTTTATTTTAATTTTTAACAATTTAATATAATAATAATATATTAACTTTGCATATAACTATATAAGTATTCAGTTTGTTTATTATATTTATGTTAAAATGGAAACGTTTGTACTTCTATCTGCGTGCTTGAACAAAGTTATAAGTATAATATGCATAGATTTTAAAAACATCATTTTCTTTTGATAGTTGTTATTCATAGTACTGCAAAACTTTTGTTTGGAAAATTTCCCCCTGACGTCCTTGCCTTTAAAATATTTTCTTGTCCAAACGTTACCTCTTTTGCCATTACAAAGGTTGTTAAAGTTTTTCTGAACAGACTGCTGTTTGCTAGAAACTTCAGTCAATATCTGACAAGCACCGTTGACCAAATTCTGCATTATTTATGTGGAGGTTTTATAGGAACTGCACAAACAACAACAATAGGTACATATATCAACCGAAGACTAAAATGAGGGCAGTTAAAAATTTCTTTTGTTTTTGTGGATATGAAATTTAACAATAGAAGAGATATTTAAAAACAATTGAATTACAAATTATCTATTTTATTTTTATACATACTACATTTTTTAAGTTTTCCAAGTAGATTTATCAAACATAAAAATGTATATTACGTTAATAGAAACTAAAAAAAATGTTAAACAATAATTTATGTGAAATTAAAATAGTTTTTAATTCTTTTCAAATTACCGTATGAATAACTTGTACAGTTGTACTTAATATTAATTTTTTTTTTTTATACTATATACTCGAAAACAGTACATGTTTGAATAAAAAGTCCAACGGTTGGTAAAAAAATGAATTTAGTTTGTTCTCCATGACTATGATTTAATATTTGGTGTGCTTAAACATTAGAAAAAAAACAAATACCTTTATCCATGCATGATATTATTATATATAAATATATAATAATGTACAAATCAATTTTATCAAATCTATATACGTATTTAATGTACTTATACAATGCAAGGTTGTATAGTGTAGGACATAAAAGTACTAAACCGGTAGTCTTTTGTTTTTATTATTATTTTACACACTTTTTATGTACCTACAATATTTTCAAAGATTATGTTGCTATTTTCTATGCTCATACTATCCACCAACCAATATTTATGTACAAAAAATAACACTATTTTATCGGTTTGTCGTAAAAGTCAAAACTTAGTTTCAAAAGCTCGTAACCTGAAAAGCTTCCTGGCCCCCATCATATACATTCATTTAATACTATCGCTAAATATCGGTGGGTATAACCTGTAAAACTGCTTTCTGAAAGTCTGACACACTGCTTAAGTTTGACAAATCTGTGGTTAAAAGCTTTCCAGTTTACACCCATCCCACAGCGCGTGCTTGGAAGTATATTATTTCAATGTATTTATTTCATAGAACTTTATTATCTCAGAAATAGAGCACTGTACCATACGTTGTACTGAAATAGAGAAGGTATTTTCTAAAATTTAGAACATAACATAAAACTCCACGGTTTTGATTGACAATGAACTTATCGTCTTTAAATATTTAGGCGCTTCATATTTCACCAAAAAAATAGCCATCATACTACAAAAGTTATATATCAAAATAGAAGACCCACTTTATGTTTTGGATAGAATAAAATCTTGACATTTACAATTATATTTGATTCATAAAAAAAAAAAAAACAAATGTAAGTATGTAAACAGTAGGTACGTTATTATAATAATATATTATATATTATAATTGTACTATAATTTAAAGCATTAAACATAAACTTCATGACTTATCTAAAACTTAATCACATGCCATATTAATAAGATTCAATAAACTATGAAGATTACAAATAATTAAGAGATTATAATATAGAAAATATATAAAAATTAGATTACTCATATTGATACATTATATTATAAACACTAATAAGGAATGTTTTTTTTAGAAATAAATTTATTATTAAGTGATTAGTGATTAGTTCAAAATATACACACATTTGTAGAATTGAGTAGAACCAATTATATTTTATGTTTGTTTATTTTAAAATTATGATGAAAGCATTTCATTAGCAATTATTATGATTTTAGAAGAGTTCAAATTAAAATTAAAACAATGGAAATATGAACATCAAATAGTAGGGTTACGCAGAACTACATAATAATAACACTACATAATATGTGCGTAACCCTACTATTTTATGTTTATATTCATTTTAATATTATTAAGGTAATACAACCACAATTTAACAATCAATTATAAAATATCATTAATAAACAAAAGAATTCTTTGTTGTCTTATTAAATATATATTTATTTTCGTACTTTTTTACGTTATAAAAAATATTTAACACAAATTATTTCAAAAATCTAAAACAATATTTTTTTAAGCTATATCAGAGTTTTAATAAGAAATAATAATAAAAATATTTGAAAATATGAATCAAATAAAAATAACTAACTGTTTTCAATTATAAAAACAAATTAAAGAAATATAATCGTGCATTAACAGTATAATATTTATAAATTCCCAATTGTTTAATATTGGTTTACGGTAATTTCGTAATTTTTGAGAAAAAAACATACAAAAAGGAAGCAAAATCAAAAATTGATTTTCGATTTCTAATAATAACTTTTAAGGCCATATTTAGGGAGGCAACATTGGACTGTTGGCCCAGGTGGATGGGCTGTCTATTTTTTTTTAAAATGTCATTGTCTTAGTCTTATCGTGATTTTATTAATTTATTTCCCACATTTAATACTATATTTTTACATTTTGTAATTTGTTATCGTGATTTATAAATTATAACTATCATTATCTTTAGCATAAATGCTTTAACTGTATTAACTCTAAAGTGATTTAACCTCCACCATCAATTATGATAATATAATTAAATCATTTTCTGAGTCACAATCCTGCAGAATCATAATTAAAATGTTTTTTTAAACAATTTGTGTTACCCCTGGGCGGAGAATTAATACGGACTGGATTATGTTAAAAATATCATACTGCAGTGGTGCTTGTTAACAGTTTTACCGATTACTATGTTTAAAACCTTAAAAATCAAATCTCTCAATGTTATCAAAATATTTTTTAATGAATATACAATAAATATATCGTGAAAAGAATAAAACTTAGTTCAAGACTATTTCTGAACTCTGGTATTCATGTTAATTCTAAGCTTTATTAAAAGTTTACACCACAAAGAATTTCTACACAATACGTCGTTTAACATCTACCACGTAATGTCATAGCCAAGGTTATGTTGTTTAAAGCAATACACCAACAAAACTTTATAAAACAATTAGAAATCGTCCAAAATAAAATTATAGAATATTATTGCGAAGTACAGATTACAAAGCATTAGTAATATTGAACTTAATTAAAATACGAAGTATAATAAAGAAGTACATACATTTATAATCAGAATCTAAATAATATATTAATACATAAGATTAGTTTATAGGAAATACTGAAATATAAAATACTTTTACAATTATTATTCTATGTACTATCTGACTTTTAGTCAAAAGTTTTAATTTGAGAAGCCGTTAACTAATTTGTATTATTAATTATATTATTTAATAGTTTATGGTTTTTAGTATTGTTAGATTGTAAGTTGTAACTATGTACACCAATAAAATAAATTAAATTTTGTATTCAAACTATAGTTTTATTTTAATATTTAATCGATTAAATTTTATAGTCAAAAGTTTTACTTAAATACTAGAAATCATATAAATACTTTTAACTCTGCAAACATGTTTTGTATCTAATTGCAGTATTGCACTCTATCTGAACGCGTTTATTTGATTTATTATTTACGAGTTACGACCAATCATAAACATAATAATTATCCACAGGCCTTAGTTTTTAATTTGTTTAAACTAATTGAAAACCCACAATCATAATAATATATTTTGAAATTCAATCGGTCACACTTGTATAAAAATTAGATTTATGGCGATTTTAAAAAGTAAATCTAGTTATTACTTATTTTTACTGCGAATGTATTTATTTTTTAATGCCTAGCAGACGTCCCTGTAATATATACATTTTGATAATCGAGAGTATCAAAGACAATATTTCTCTATAATATAATAATATAGTAATAAAATGTATAATACTAAGTTACGTTTTTATGATAAATTCCAATATCAACGGGGACGGTCAAAGAATAAATTATACCCGATTTTCATTTAGTACATAATAGGATAATTTTATTGACCGGAATCGAAATTGAATTTGCGCCTAACGCCTATAATACATCTCTACCCGCCACTTCCCGTTCGATCCGTTCCTGTCGGCATAATAAGTACCAATACCCCGTACCTATACACATATTCGATTTATATCCGCCGCCCCTGTTTCAGTGTGGAGAAGAAACGTCGGGAAAAATGATTATGTGAATATATTATAACATCGTGGAAACGTAGGTAGTATATTGCCTACTATATACACATATTGAGTAATATACCATTATTACTATATATATACACCCTATGTCCATAATATCACGTATGTATATACTATGTATATGGTATATATAGGTATATACCTTATATATATATATATATACGTCATGCGTGTACGCGCGCCGTGAAGCCTATATATTATATTATGTATGACGTCTGTGATACCTACATAGTTAATGACACGGTGCGTAAAAGGTTGAAATTATTGTTGGATAATTTTATTCGCTGATAAAAGAAACGTACAACTGCGACCAATGAAAACCGAACTAAATAAAACACCGGGTAATGTTTATGTATCAAACCACGTATTTATATTTATATTCTGCTTTATAAAAGCCAGATGTTATTTTTTTTTATGTTTATGTTGTTCCAATATTCGGTTGCCACGTGCTGGGAAATCGGGTGAAGGCTATACCGTATTCCACATGATTATAACATTGTATAATTTACAGGTCTACATAACGGCCGTGGAAAAAAGTGTGTAACATTATGCACAAATGGACGATTTTCAGTCTTTTACCGTACAACGGTTTAGGGTCAAGGTTCCGGATTGATGTGTACATGTCATAACGACCTGATGACTGCGTTCCGCTTTTTATCACTTTTGTTTTTCACGAGGAGTTTAAATTAGTTTTCCAGAAAATTGGACTGATTAAATTATTAAAACTGCAATATTGTGGAAGATAAAACACGGTTCCGGTGGCAGTATAAATAAACGGCAAAAAGCCCGCAATTTTTGTTATATGAGTAGAAATTTAATGTTAGTTACAACACAGTTTCGTACTTTGACTCGGTTGTGAGTTTTAATATCAGTTTCATTATCTCGAAATCGTTTCTAAGTGCGTGGTTTTTTAATTTTCTTCTTTTGGCTCTAGTTAAACAAATAGCGTTCGAAATTTAATTATTGTTTCAGTTATTTGAAAAATCTGTGTCTGCCATTAAACAAAATTACAAAGTTTCATTATACTACGTTACTACATATTTAATGAAAATAATTAATTAATATTAAGACATTTTAAACATTAAAACAAAACTTAGTATCGTAATATACTCATTATATATTATTTTTTTTTATCAATTTCAAACCTACAATATAATAACTACTCAAGTAAATTAAATTCATTAATAATGTTGTTGTATTTTCTATGAAACAAGTAATAACTAACTAATTAAGTTGTGACTTAAGTAGTTGCATAAATAAAATAAGACTATGAAACATTTCAAATGACATGTTTATGACAATCCTGCTTGTGTTGAATGAAGAATTTTTTGTAATGTTAAATATATAATTTTCCATATGAACCGACATCATAACAATAGTAATCATTAACAGATTCTCTTCGTGCCAATAGGTTTTTGTTTAGAAATCTTAACCAATGATTAATTGATGGACCTATAAAAGTGAAATAAGCTTAAGTCAATAAAATTTCATTTTTTCACTGTTGTATTTTGAACAAATCCTAATCAAATTAATCGTGTATTGCGATGTATTATTTATATATATTATATTAAACATACATTTAGAACAACCAAACAAGTATACAGTTTATTCGGTTTTAGTTTCGAAATAATTCTGAAATACTAAATAAAATACAATTCAGTGTATAGGTATTTCAGTATTTTCATCGATTGAAAACTACTTTTTCAACATTAATTTGTACACGAATTAAACCTCCACAAAAAACTACAAACATAACTAAAAACAATTGAATAAACTAAAATAAAAGCAACTCAAAGAAAAAATATTTATTTTTTTTTGATACCTCGTTATAATATTCTTAAACTCGACATATTTTGTTGTATAAAATTAATTTTACCGCAAAAATAAAATATTACCCTACCCATCTCATCCGCCATCTAGCACTCAGCACACCTGACACTGACAATTTTTCACTTTAAAACAACGAAAATATATTATTCAAAGTGAACTTTGCCTGTATATAATAATTATATTTAAAACCGTTTAAGTTGATAAATGCTCGTACATAATATCGTTCAATTTACAGTGAAAATAAATGGCCGTATAAATAAACTGACATAAACTATAACATTATAATATTTTTCTCGTTTTTCTTCTGATAAATACATTTGAACGTCAGGATTTTTTTTTATATATTATTGGAAATAGTCCAGAAGGTACATAAAAAGCAAAGTATTATACAATTATTATTAACGATGCTTACGAATTTTTAACTATGTGTGCACAAAATGGGCGTGAGAAAACTATTATCGAATTTCATATCAAACTCAAATAACTGCCAAGTTCTTCCAAAACTCTCAATTTTAATGGTGTGTGTAATATGTTCACCAAATTATTATTAAATTTAACCAGTCTTCCAACAAAAGAATAATGCTTACACGCCTCGTTTTTGGTAACCACCCTAGTTTTAAATCAAAGTATATTTTTAGATTCATACCAATGTTTTTATACTATCTTTCTAGTAATTATGAATGTGAAAACTAAAAATACATTTTTGTCTTTGGAATCATTAAAGCGATAATTTATAAAGTAGCTATTTAAAACAAAATTCGATGTTTTTTTTTTTTTTTTTTACCTAATAATTTCTAAGTTATTAATTAAATTATTGATACTTTTTGGATGAATAATAGTTAATACGTCGCTATTTGGAATTTAAATAATAATTTTACTATATTAATCCAAACGTGTCTTCAGAGATATTTTCATATAATATTCACAAAAATTGTGTTAGCAATATTACTATTATTATTATTATATCTTTTTAATTTACCTCTTAGATTTTCAGCTTGAAATAAAAAATTGATACTAATAGCTACTTTAAAAAGTATACCTAAAATTTGTATTATAAAATAAATAGCATTAACTTAAAAGAAGTAAATTATTCAATATTATAAAGTTATTATGCTTCTTAAGTTATTTATAAAATAAAATTAACTTTAGACACGTCTCACTTTATTTTTTCCCAAGCACAAAATAAATGAAACAATTTTTTTACTGATCATAATATGATTATAAATAGTAAATTTATTGGATAAATCAATGTTAGGAACCAAATTCAAGGATTTATTCACCTTTCTTTCCACTTTAATGTATGATATTACCTATATAAAAAAAATCTTGAGACCTTAACAACTTAGGTCTAAGACGTATATTTTTAACAAACATAGTAATAATAAAAATATACTTTTTAAGTTTATTGTGGTTTTTTTCTTAAGAAATACGTTTCATTTAATTTTAAAAGCATTGGCGCCATAAAGTGTCCTATCTGTCCTTTAACCTTTTGCAACAGACATTGGTTAAATTTTGTAATTTGTTTATTTTTTTTTTGCGGTTTTGTTGTTTTTATTACACAAAATGTTATTTATTCACCATTCATCAAGCATCTTTTAATTTCCGTTTTAAAATAATCCATTGTTTTTCATTCACAGTTTTATTCTAAGAGAATTCCAACATTTAAAATACGATTCGTGAGACATAAAATATTTCTCCAAATAATAAAAATTATGTCTTATAAAGAAATACAAATTAACAATATATAATTAAGTAAATCTTGGTTAAAATAAAAATTTAAAAGTTAATCTAAAATTACATAAAACATTAATATGTGTCATTTTTATTTAATAATTTTTTTTAATATCATGAGATAGTAAATTATTAGTGACTATCATTTTTAATTTCAAAATAATTTTTATTATATTATTAATTAACGTTTATAGTTGGTACAGTAAGTATATATCTATTATGTTCATAAGATAATAATACTAAGTTACTATTTATACAGAATACGTATAATTTAGGTGTTTATAGTTTGTTCATGTATAATAGAGCATGCATACATTGCATTTGTTTTTCAAAAAATGTGGTCAGGAGTACTTTTAAAAAAAATGATTAATTAAGTATAAATGTATTCATAGTTTTTAAATACTTTGTATGTTAATTTTCCATCAATATTTTTAAATATCATAATTTTTTTTAACTTTCTTGAATTTTTATCCAAATATTAATTGTAAGTTATAAGACAAAATACATAATTCAGTCTACAATTATAAAAAAATAAGCGTACCAAAAAACCATATATATAATTTTTTTAAAAAAAACGCAAACTAATTTTTATAAAACGCATACACAACTGGCACGACACCAATTATATCGACTAGTAAAGGATCAATAAATGAACCAAAGACCTAAGCCAGGCGACTGGTCTGGGTTAATTTATTAATGGCATATAGTGGTCGTCGTGAACGCGGTAGAGGTATGGTAGTCGGGTGGGTTGTAGGGATAGAGGGTTGGGGAGGTAATGTCGCCAATGGGAGCGCCGGGTATCGTTAAAGAAAGGGTCCTAAAAATATGTTACGCATTTGACACGGAAAAAAAAAGCATTAGTAAAAATGTTAAGTTGAGCGTGAACTAGAGTAAAATCTCGTGTATTTATAATTATAATTTTTTTCATCCGTCTGCTCAATCGAGAAATCTGACACGATTTATGTCGGCAAACGGTTTCGTGGAGAGGGGCGTGGTGGTAAAAAATTGCATGGCTGTCAGAAAAGCGGCTATGATAGCAACGGCAGTGGATAGATGCGTGTGGATAGATGCGTGTGGTAGAAGTGGGTACACGAGGGGACATTTCTCCGACAGACGGACTGTTACTTGAACAATTGCCAACCCCCTATTGCGCCCCCACTAAATTACGGAGGTGGGGGTTTTTTGGCTCAGGAAGCTCGCCAGTCTCTTCCTGTTTGTGATGTATGTTTTTGTCGTTCACACACCCCCGAAAAGCGGTATTATTGTACAAACGCATCTCTCTAATACGCGTATATGTAATA
This sequence comes from Sitobion miscanthi, assembly GCA_008086715.1. Classification (NCBI taxonomy): domain Eukaryota; kingdom Metazoa; phylum Arthropoda; class Insecta; order Hemiptera; family Aphididae; genus Sitobion; species Sitobion miscanthi. Next base: position 38,587,811 of record CM017798.1, read on the forward strand.
CGTAGAGATATAATAATATATTATACATTTTTTTATCATAGTTAACGGTCGTGCTCAAATGCTCGTTAAGAATAACTACAGATAACATAATATACGGTGCGTAAAACGCCAAAAATTATAAAATTATAAATTTTTCAAATCCCCCGAAACATTAAATCACATAAGATGGGATTATGCAGCGTGCATTAGTTTTATGAAAAATATTTGGTGTTCCTCTTCGTATCTTTTAAAAACTCTCATATGATATATTATATTTAAGGTTCACGAACAAATACACGTGTCTGTCATATGAAAGATTGAATAATGAAACAAAACAAATATTATATATTCAATAGGAAAAATATAAAACACTGAATTTGGTCATCTGGAGTATACAATTTTAAACATACCTTTCGATAGTGGTTTGCTCATATTATCATGTCAATACATATTAAGTTATCGCATAATTTTATATATTCAATTTATATACAAACATAATACGAAATATGTTTCATCTCAGAAAAGTAGTATAAAATAATTAAAAAATGGCTATTTATTAATATAGTTATAAAAAGTTATAATTTTACTTAATTTGGATACCAGCCTAATAGTATGTGACATAGGTAATACTTATATTTTATATTATGTTTAATTTATAAGTAATTAAATACAAATTATGAAATAATATGAACAGTTGCTTTAAGGGGTTTTCAATAACCATTTTTATTTTTTACTATTATTTTGGTTCAATTTTTTACAAGACAATAATATTTCTACTTCTATCTAATATTTCTTATTATTATTCTTATCTTAAAAATTTAAATAAATCCAAATTTTAACACACACACACCTATATTATAATATTATATTACACGAAGTTAAAGTATTATTAAAAATAATGTGCTTAAAAATATGATCGAATACTTTATTAAATAAAATTATAGTTATCTCAAATTGAGATGTTATGACATATTAATTAAGTGGGTTATGAATTGTATGATTTAAAGAATAATTTTAAGACATAATGTTTCTTAATACAATTTAAATCAGACAAATAAATTAGGTATATTTTTCCTATTACTATTTTATAACTATTAAAACGTTCTTCATTATTCCAAAAGTATTATTAACCTATAAACACTAATAACATTGAACATAGGTATCCACTACGTCCGATCAACAAAAAAAAAAATAATTGTTATTTTTCAACACATAAACCCTGTATTAAAATAAAAGATACTGTAGGTACTATAGTAATCTAAAAAATTTTTTATCAAGCTCAGGGTAATTTTGAAGCAAAAAAATGTGGTCATGACCTACTCAAGTTTTACCCACATAGTACCTACCTATAATATCAGGTAACCCATTTCTTTTTTTAATTTGGTTAAAACGAATTTTTCAGGTGACATTGATTTCTTTTGTATTTGCTATATAATTTAGTTTTGAAACTTACCCTAGATACACTGCAAAAAAAATAATATAAAATAGTGTGTTTTTTTTTGTATGTATATTATGTGCGTCGTGCCAATTTTTATAATTAACAAAAAACTTTTAAAAAAACAAGATGGTAGTTGTCTGTACGAGCTGTGCGACCGCCAATCGGGTTGGATTAGTGTGTGGTAAAAAAAAAATAGCGAAAAAATCTTTTAATTCGTAGTTGAATTGACTTTTTTTTCTATTCCTTTACAATATAGGTATAGGTACCTACGTGCATCACACACATAAGTACATTTCACACGGTCAACTAAAAAATATAATTTAGTTCGTATACAGTGGTAGTCTACTGGCCCAGTGTGTACCGTTTGGAGCCTGTTCCATTTGTCTATGCGCATATTATAATAGGGCTTATGTGTTTTTATTTTTGTTTTTTCTGCGTGTGACTACTGAGATAACGTATACCACCTACCGGAGTCGTTTAAATGGGTTTACGTGTGGGTCGGAAATAAATGCACTGCGCGACTATATAATATGACAGTCATTAAACGAAAGAAAACACGAAGCTGGGAGGAAAAAAAGAGATTATTCGGTCGGAGACCCGGGTCAGTTTTATTGCACGCCGATCTCACCTAATCCAAGAAGAAATCTGAAAATAAAAATGTCTGAGCAAGAAATGCGTACCTATATAATGATATATATATATATATATAGGACGTGCAGATACGGACTACGGACCTGCAGGTTCGCGCATAAAACCTTGGCTTTAGCACTTCGGATGATGTTTTATGAACACCGAGGACTGAATTCCCTCTCACCGATGTCGACGGTAAATATTTCGCACCGGTAATAACGTATATAGGGTATTTTTTTTTATATATCTATATATAAACATTCCCGGTTACGCTTTTGGAGTTCGGAAACCTATGTAACGATCGCCACAGACGCCCCTCGATCGCTCGACTCTATAGTAATATATGTAGGTAGGTACGTCCGAAGGCAATCCCCCGGTGTGTGTTGACCGATTATTTGTTTTCACATAATATATACGTACAATAACCAAACGGTTATTATTTTCATTTATAAAAAAAATATTAACACCCAAATTAACATTTTCACATGGAAACTGTATACATGTATAAAGTAAGGCATCGAAATGGTATTTTTAAAAACCAAAAAAAATTTAATCAAACATAATAATATACATAATATTTTTTCTTCCTAAAATTTGACTTTAATAGTTAAACTAATTATTATTGTTTCAAATATGTTGATAAATAAGGACTCATCAATTATTTCGAATGAGTATCTACATATTTTATTTAAAATAAGAACAATAAGTACCTACGTTGTATATTATTTTAATATATTCAGTGGTTAATAGAATGGTAAATATCCAACAAAAATGTCACATAGTCAAAATAATAACATTATAATTATTATTTGTGCGTTTTAAAATATAGATACATATTACATGCATATAAATTATAATTTCCATATACTTAATAATTGCGAGAAGGGAAATTATTATGTGCATTTATTCGTTCACAGCCATCTAATAACTTAGAAATATAATTTCAGTGAAAAATATAAGTTTTCAAGGAAAAACCACACACTGCTTAGTCCAACAATTAAAATAAAAAAATATCCATTAACTTATTAAAAAATAAACTCTAGACAGTTCAAATGGTAAATTAAAAAATAAGAACACATTTAATCTTACAGTTGTTAAAAGATGGTCTACTTTAGACCAGAAAATAAAATAGTTCTGTGAAGCATATCTGGGAGGAAGGCGCAGGGATGTGCTCGAATATCACCACAAATGTTAACGGTAATGAATACAACTTTGAAAATGACTGATGAGTGATGAAGGTTAAACCACTAGAATCATAATGACAGGCTTCACAAAATATAGTATATAAGCAATACCATTAGTTCAAATAACTTGTGTAAACTCAAAAACCAGCGTTGCATTTGAATATACAGTGTCTGTAATTTTTAAAAAAAATTTCTCATTAACTGTTATAATTAAGTTGTTGTGTGTCCATTTAATTTAATTAGCAAGCAACATTAGACCACATACTGTTTTTGTTAAGACTATCCATGAAACTCAAAGGTCAAAAGAATATTAATTACGAAAGGGATACTTAAGGACTTAGGCTGTTACAATGTTCAAGTACGTGGTTTTAGGTAGGTACATTATTTAAAAATTAAAAACAATAATCACAAATTATGTTTTAATCACAATGAAGTAGTTATGTGAAAAGTAACTAAATAGTTTTGAGAAATAAAAAATTATACTAAACTATACTACTTTGTACCGTTAAGTGATTAACATAAATAATTCAACAAATAACTTAAAATTGCATGTTGTTTTTTTTTGTATTGTATAGCACTATTGAGAACACTTATTTTTAAAACTTTATTATGAAACATATTGTTGTGTTATAGACACAAGCTGACAGTATACAGATATCAATTTTCTCTTAAAGTCCAAGTACCATTTTAAAGTTTCGGCTGACTCAATAATATTTGACCGTCTGTATCTTTTTTCCTGTCCTTTTCGATTTGGACAATTTCAACATTCCTGTTAACCATACAATAACAGTTATATTGGTTGAAAACTTGGATAATGGATCTACTCGAAGACATCACAGTTTTTTTAGAAAACAATTTTCATTTGTGTGCTTGAGAAATAAAAAAACTGTTGGGATCTATCCAAAATATGTACCCAAAAAACCAAATCGATTCTGTCATGGTCACACAAGTTATCTTCTGAATTATATATATATTATACGGCATATACTCGCGAGTTTATAATATATAATATATATATTATTATTGTATATATTTCCTCTCTTCCTTCCGTCTCTTTTCCCTTCTTCCGGTAACTTCGACCTCCGGTAGAGAAATGATGGATGACAAAGTTGTCTTTGTTCCCCTCCACTCGAAAAACCCACTGCCATTTCCAGAGGAACAACGATGATACACGCGAATTAATACGTCCGCTGACGATCATAACTCATTGTTTGACCGAGATGACAAGGCCGAGATATATGGAAAAAAACATGCATCCCATATATGGTAACAAATTATACGATGGATCATATACATCGAGAACTGACAACATATATGAACTATGTAAACATCAAACACCAATGTTAGAAAACTTTATCGATTAAAAACAATTTCTGGATGATATCAATATCCATATCATTTTAAATAAATCATAGATTTTGTTTTTACGAATCGGATTCATTTTTTAGGTACTAAGATTGTCTTGACAACAGTTAAGAATAAAAAATGAATGATAACATGACATACAACACATTTAGGTACTTATATTATAACAATTTACTTACAACTGTAATAAATATGCAACCCAAATGTATAATTATGATTCTAAATAATTTAAAAATCTTTAATGTCAATATAATATAAGCTTGTATAAAGATCATATGCATACCATTATTAAAATATTTCACTAAATTTAGTAATACTTATTGTAATAAGTTTGAAAATATTTCTAGCTGTTATTTAATAACTAATATATATATATATTTAAATACCGTGTGGGATCATGTGTTACTGTTAATTAGTTCTATACTATTCAAACCGTATAAAAATCAATAAAAATCAATTTCATTCAAATAACTAATAAGTAATAATTACGAAATTTATTCAAAAAACAAAAATTAGTTAAAATAATCTTTTTTTTGAAACATAATGATTAGGCAGTTGTAATGCTCATGACAGATTATTAAACCAAATAAAAACAAAAATAAAATGTGAACTTAAATTAGTTCTTAATGAATACCCATACGTAGATATGTATTTTAAAATTTATTTTTTTGTGTATAAACCATTTCAATTTGATATTATTTTCAATGAATATACTATACAAAAACTGATATGGTATACTATATAGATGCATAAGAGATAGGTCAATCCTTTGAATAACTCAGTCACTCGGTGTATAGCATAAAAATATAAGACGTATTCAGAGAAAGAAAAAATATTGGTATGAAAATCGCACATCCTTTGATAATCGCTATGGCGAAATGTATAGTAAAGACGTGTTAGAAAATGTAGAAATATTCATACACGTACGACGTACACCTCACATATTCTAAATGTGATTTATGAAAAACCATATTCGACAAAAACTTATTTCCGTCGTGCTTTCTGTTGCAGACGTCATTCTATTCTACGTCACTGAAAACGCTCATATCCGTATCCACCATCATTCTGCTGGGTTTGATCATGGCCTACCACGCGCTCGAAGTACAGGTAAGCTTAAAAACCTTTGTATATTATGTGCTATAAAAAATTGTGCAAGCAACCTTCAAAGTTTCAACTGTGTCAACAAAAGAAAAAAATAATATACGTCACTCTAACTAACATTTAAAATACAATATCGAGTAACCGGAACATTGAAAAGAAATCTTTTCAAAAACTTTACTTGAAAACTTACTTTGCACAATGTAACCACCGATGTCAGGTGTAAATGTTATTCAGTAGTTTCATATGCACCAGGAACTCGATCGGAGGTTTCTCTCTAGCTTATAGGGTCTTCCGTTATTGTTCATTCCGAAAAGCAAACAATCAACAAAAGAAAAGTTTTCACTAACTTTAATTCGTGTAGGTATCATAAAATAATAAGTATTATATGGTTCACTCAATATTATTACTCAACATAAGCATATTTTTTTGTTATTATTTACACTTTTCCTTGTAAAAACTTATTAAGATAAATCTCATTTGAATAACCATTTGTTAAAAAAAATAAGTTATATTTTTTTAACATTCAGCTCACATACAAATGATTAAAATAAATCAATAATTATTTTTATAATTAAAAAAGAGGGAAAGTAGGTAATAAGTAATAACTCTACTGTACGGCTGTACAGTTGTAGCGTGTATCTCGTGATTGAGTAGGTCACTGTGATGGATGTGTTAAATTTGAATGCAATAATAAATAATTGCATACGAAAAATAATTCTGAGCGGAGACGGTTTGTCAGCCTATTATCATATTATTAATATATTATAATATATGAATTTGAATTATTATAGTAATTTATTTTACTAATGGTAATACGATATAAACCATGCAAGTACCTAATTCGGAAATATAAACTAAACAACTAATAAACGAATCGTCGTTTGAATATTGAATTTCATTCAAATTTTAAATTCAAATGTCTATAAAAAATAAATCGGTTTTATATTTTTTAATTTTAGTGAGAACTACTGTGACAACCTTTAATTCAATTTTCAATGTTTTTAACATAACGAAAAATTTTATTGATATTTATGGTAAAACAGATGCGGTGATCATGTGATATAAACGTAGCACGCTCATTGGCACAACTAGGGGGCTAGGGGGCTTAGCCCTCCCTCCCAAATATCCCTTATTAAATTAGATATAAGCCCCCTATAGGTTATTTTTAATAAATAATTTTATTAGCATCCCCCCCCCCAGAATTTTAACCCTAGTTGCGCATATGAGCACGCTACTCAATATTTTCCACTTTGATGAAAATTTATGAATCATAAATATGTATTAATAAGTAACCTATTACCTAGTGGGAATTAGGTAATTTTTACATTTCATTCTTTTCTATATTGATAAATAAAACGTTACGCAAAATCGGTTAGAAAATATAAAATATCTGCACCCAACCCAAAAACATATTTATATTAAAAAACTAAAAAATATGTCTATAACTGATTTCCCTTAAAAATTCTCGTTTATCCTTCATTTTTTTTTTGTTTCCCTGATTACCTATTTTGAAAAATACAGGACAGTTTTAAATTTTGATTTCTCATAAGCACAAACTAGATTCAATTTTTTTACCAAAAACTACCCTCAATTTTGAAATTATATTATCATTTTAATTTCTTTTCGTGTATACAGACATAACAAAAAAATTTAATGACACACATTGTAAAATCAATACATTCATTGTTTCACTCAGAATCTTAATTGTCAATTAAGCTAAATAACTTTATGTATATTGCAAAAATATTTTGAGATTCAACCATAATTTAATACTTATTAATTCATTATATTTACTATTTATTTAAAAACGAAGTGAATTATTAGATTATGTTTCAGTGTGTGGTTCATTATGTCAATAATTTTAATAAAATAATTTTAAAATAAATTTATCAAAAACTTTGAGATTAAAATTATGGTCTATTATAACATAATATGTTATAACTGTTTAAATGACTAATTAAATCATTCGTCGCATTATAAAAAGAATAATTTTAAATTAATACACATAGTAAATATTCTAAACTGAATTCCTAAAACTACCTGCAAAAAAACTCTGTAAATTAACCTAATGTTGAATCATGAGTATTGCCTACGTTAATATTAAATTATAATATATATATATATATAAATATATTATAATTGTCCGTCAGTTATATACTCATTATTTTAAAACCAATTGTTTTCTTGCACCACTCAAAATCTAATATACTTCATTGTAACCATCTAAATTATTTTGTCTTTTCGTTGATACAAAATTCTAGAAAAAATATTATTATTACATATTATAACCCCTTTTTAAAATAAATAAAATTTTAGAGGGTATTCTGTGTTAATTTTGTTTGACCTTGTTTCAGTAGTAAGAGTTCGTTATCCGAGAATACATGTAAATTATTGGACAATATTAGTTTAAAGTACGAAAAATAACAAATCTTTTTGTGTGTAAACAAAAGGCAAAGAAATATTGGCATACCCTGAAAATGCATTTGAGACATTTCTCCAAAAACATAAAAACCACATTATCTGATAAGTCACTTTTACTTAACAAAGCTATTTTTGGCTGACACGGTGAGTGATTTGGTTATTAGTCACAAGGGTCGTATTTAACAGTCATCTCTCGTTGCTGGTTGCCATTTTTAAAATATCAAACTTAGCTTTAATATCAAATTTTCTTATATGTTATTATTATAATACTGTTATAGTTTGATAATTTGTGTTATCATTCCTAAACCCTGGCGAACACTGTAATTTTAAATATACAATAAAATAATTATTATTTGTAATTGGCTATTCAAACACCACTGTTGCAGGTTTTTGTTGTTAAATGGAAATATCAAAACCATTGATAATCTACAATTGCGAGTATATTTACTCTCTTCAATTTATTTTTACTTATTTCGTATAAATGTATAATATAATTTTATTACTAGATATCGTATGGATACACGAAAGAGCATTCAAATGCAAAATGATAGTCAGGCCATTGAAAAGGGAGACAGTTTTGTTTGTAAAGTAGAATCATGTAGAACATATTCAAAATGACCCACAAGCCGACTCTTCTTGTTTTGAATATGTTTATTATAATGTTATCTTCTTCTTATATATTATAATGGTTCCAAAAGTATACATTTATATGAAGCGATGATAGTTTATAATTTAACCTAGTCTACCTATAGCGTAATATGCATGCACATCAATTTATAAAGAAGCAAATTGTCAACACACATTGTATAAAACTTTCCAGCACACTTAAGACTGTGCACAAAATTTCAACACAAATGTAATTGTTTTGGAATTAAGTAATCTAAAACAAAAAACTTATCTAAGTCTAAATTATAAGTGAGCTAAATTATTTTGATTTTATATGGTCCATTCAAAAAATAAAATGTTCAACTAATAATATGCATTTTTATGTAGGAGCTACCTATATAATATAATAATAGGTATGGGTTTTTGATATTATTTTATTGAACTACGGGATAACATAAACAAAAAGAACAGTACTAAAATGTAATTTCGTTAATATATAGTTGATATAAATAATACAAATTACCTAATTTCAAACGTGTAATATAATGGATTTCCAAGAACAATCGATTTTTATTTATTTAAAATCCTTTTATTATCCTTATATTATTATTCTGACTTTATTTGCTCATAACAAGTAAGAACTTTATGGTCTTATGAAACTATGCCAGCAATAAATGAATAATATAATTTATATGATAATTTCTTTCTCATCACTTGACTTAAATTTCCTATAACGGACATGAAAAAACTATTTTTAAATTGTATAGTATAGTTTTTACGGTTTTTAGAGCTAAAGCTATTTTTACTATTATTATTACTGAGATAATTTACTTATTTTTTGCTATTTTAATTTATAAACTAAATTATGTTTAAAATGAGCTAGGCGTGTGGGTTCATTTTTTTTTGTTTTTCTATACATAATACGTAAATGTAATAAAAACATATTATTATTATTATTATTATTATTAACAATCAAAATTAATGTGAATATACTATATATAATATCATAAAAGGTTAACAAAAGCATGAAAATAAATAAAATTCTGTGTCGTTGATATATTTTTTTACAAACTGTATGGTTTAATGACGGGGTGATATGGAAATTAAAACGATGGTAGGTACTATAGTTTTCTGAAAGAACGCACTGTGGAATTTACTTTGGGTTCAGACATTCTTTTACAGCAATTATTGATAGTGAACCTGACCAGACCGGATGGCGTGGAAATATAATATATACGTATAATTGGAATAGTTCTGGTCGTTGTTTCCGGCAATAAGAATATTATAGTCCCTATGGAAATTATTCAGTAAAACCTGCGAATATTAGCGGGGCCTAAAGTAGTTAAGTGCAGCAACAAGTAACCCCCTCCTGAAATCGCACGCAAATTGCACCCAGGAAATATTATAGTTTTAGCTCACTTATAAACATACACATACAATTGAGTATTAAGCTATTTTATTCCCACCCTAAGTTGTTTAGCATAATACACAGTACTGCGTGCCAACACTAAACCCACAAATTCAGATTATTTCTTGTGACGATTGCCATTGAACACGATACCTTAAACGGTTCTAACGGCGAAGAAGGACAGGTGGAAATATGCTGAATGAAATGTTCAAAACGGCAAAGTATAATTTGACCCTTGCATTAAGTTCCATTTGACATTTTTTTTAACATTTAACTAGAGTAACGTGGTCGGGGGAGACCTATGATTACGATAGCAGTTAACCAGCAAAGAATGTTTATTCCTAATAGATAAGTTGCCACAGCTGCGGATTGAGCACTATTGCTAGAGATTTTTATCAATAAAAAACACATTTGGCTTAAAACCCTAAAATTATTAATACGTATATTTCAATTCGTATTTTACTTTATGTCTATATTATAGTAAGATGGAGCCGTATGTTGTACTTTTAAGTTCGGATGGTGAATGTAGAACTAAATTCAGTATGTGATTTTATTAAAATATAATTATTTTGATGGAGGTACCTAAAAAGTTTTTATACTGGAGAATTGAGATAATATATTTTATAATTTATTTTGGTAAACTCTTCATTGTGTAATTTACATGATATAACAAACGTACACTATCAGGTACCACAAAATATTACTTACTTGAAAGTTGAACTGGCGTATTACATTACAATATTATTATATATTTTCTAGCTTAAATTATAAACCTAATTTAATAATAACAAGCGTATTTTCTAAATGATTAATACCGTATAAAATATTGTACACATAAAAGCGTAAAAAAATAAATTCATCATATTGTTTATTTTTTCTCTGAACGCAGACCTCTCGGCTCTCAACTATGAACATTAAACAGTAATGAAAATATTATATGTACATTGAAACCGGTACTTAACATTTTTTTATCAAATAATAGACCAATGAAAACATAGAAATTAGGAATTTATAGTTCAAATTTTTTGTTTTATTTGATGAGTAAATAATACATTTTTATGTATTTCCTACATTAAGGCACTTTTTATAAAATTCTTCTAAAAAAATTCACATGACATACACATTGTATTGGAATAGGTATGTTATTATAGTTGATATTATTTTAGTTTAGAAAATTCAATGTATTTATTCTTAAAAAAATCCCACATCACCCAAAATCATCACAAAAATTATTGTTTACGGTATTACCTACATAATTATAGTATATAAAATACATAGGTACATATTATATAGTATAATAGAAGGTGGTTTGAAAATTGTGACTCCCCCCTCCCCGAATTTTTTTGAGATTTTTACAAATTCTGCGTAGAAAAATAAATTGTTCATCTAATAAACACGTGAAACGGCTGATTAATATGAAATATGAATATTATTCGTATTATGATGATTTTAATAATAACACGACAATATGGAACGTATTTTAACATCGATATAACCTTGCAATTACGATATCTCGGTAGTCGATTGAATAATGTTTTTTTTTTGTGGTATCACAATATTATGTTGATGTGGCGGTGTGCATGAAAAGATTAAATGTTTCGATGTACTCGTAATTACTAATTTTGAGTTTTGTAGCGTACTAAGTTTAAATATAATAAATCAAAAAAAAAAAATAACATTATTATTATAAATTAAAATGTGTCCTAAAAATGAGTGAGAAAAGAAAAAATCCTAGTATTATATCGTCCTTCCAAAAAAAATCAAATCATATGATTTGGCGGTATCAGATAAAGATAAAGATGTCAATCCTGATAATCCACAGTCTCCTCCCCGCAAAATACCAGCCGAAAATAAGTATTTTTGTTTTTTGTGCTTTAAGTCAAGCAATACACGTTTTATAATTATGTCTAAAATATTAATAATTTCGAGCGGCTCTTGTACAGTAGTACCTATAGGCTATAGGTGTAATGAGCATATAATACTCAGCCCCCCTCCCCCTCCCTAGTAATTTCAACACTTATGACTGATATAGTACGTACACATTTATACATTTTAATTCCATTTGGAACAATAACGTATACAACAATACAAGTAATAAGTAGGTATTATCCATATAATAAACTTTTCGACTTTTATGTTTGAGAGCAAATTCCGAAAAATATATTTATATACTGATTTAAAACTGACGATCGCTGCTTTTTAAACCGTTTACTCATTTTTACGCAAACTTCACAAGTTGATTTTATATTATATTTTATTCCAAGTACCTCAATAGGTTGGCTTTATACCAAATTCAATAGTGGTTTTATGTTTTATTTTTGTAAACCTCCTAAAAAGTTCTATAAGTAGATATATCGGGGAAATAGTCCTCCGCTGTTTACTCTTTTGTTGAAGTAATGTAACGCATGACGTGACTTGAAAGTAAATGCTGTCAAATATAAACCGTCAGAAAACGTACGTTGGACCACTAGCTGATATGATCAATAAATAAAAGAAAAAATTTGAGGTAACGCCCGAATTACTTTATTACTAATCACGAGCAAACAATTTGTATTTTATTAAAACGTTGGTAGGCACCACACGAACAAATTCAAATACGTCGGTGTGTTATTTTAATCATCGTTTGGATGTGATTTTCAATTGGAAGTACAGTAGAACGTCGATTATATCCGAACTAATCGGGAGCGCACCTATAGTTGGGAAACATGAAAGTCCGGATACTGGGAATTTATATTAATATAATATATATATATAGGTACATGCACGGGTATTACACGATATATTGATATATATTTAATATATTCATGCACATCACGAAAATGCATAGGTACATAATATTATTATAATATGATATTTGTAACTCAATACTATTGAATAAATTATTATAATACACATTAATTGTATTATACACGATGTCTACATGATTACGTGTACAAGCGTTACAACGCGCTTATTGATGTTTGGATAACAGATCGATCTGATACGTGAATTGTATTTGCTATTTGTTCGGATAATAGAGTGTTCTAGTATGACAAAGATTCAAACAATCGAGGCTCTACTGTATAATATTAATTTATGCGCAACACAATGAAAAATGAATTGTATTTAACACGTTTCTCGTAAAGCGTATACTTCAAAGACATAGTTAGTTATAATGAACTATGCGTCACATTTGAAAAGAAAACGCACGGTTGTACCAATAAATATTTAATTTACGGTTAGATAAATGTCACGAGAAGTTACAAAATGTAAATGTCATAATATTAACTTGTTAACTGATTTTCGCCGTTGCTCCAATTCCCATTTTAAGCCGGTATAGAGTGTAATTAAACATTATAATATTGTTTGATCTGAGACAATCGCACAACATATTACTATGCTAATATTAAAATATATTACAATTATAGTAGTTTTCTAAATGATACTAATAAGATTCTGCCATTCGTGGCGCCGTTGATCTCTATATTATAAGGTTGCGAGCAAACTTCCAAATTGTCGATTTCCCATCGGATTCGAGTGCTTTCGGGAAGCAAACTTGATGCGAATGTTTGCATTTTAAGACAACTGCAATAAGTATCTGAAATTCAGAGCCAGAGATAAAAGTAAAAGCCAGATATTCAGTATCGCCTTTAATGTTCACGTGGTGTATATTTATAATAATAATATATTTAGTACGGACCTTATTATACTCTGCGATTGATCATTCATTTTTTAAAAAGTTTTTGCGCGAAAACTCTAACTATAGATCACTATGATATCAATCGATAACTATTTCGTCATGAATTAAATCAATAATATTCTATACACCATACGTATACTATACGGTTTATACTATATATGTTATACGACCTGTGCACTACGCTGTTCCTATGATTACGATTTCGTGTATCCATTCGGTGCACTCATATTTCTAGAGACGCTATATAATGGTATATCAAAAAATGCTTATTTTTCCGATCGACTTATTTTTCAAGAGTCATAATATTTATAACAGTACGATATTTTTGAAGTGTTAATGTTTATTTTTTCATATTTGCGTGATACTAAACTGTATAGGATTGAACGATATTATATTTGCACGGGCTATACACCTGCAATAACGCGAGTGGACGTTTGTAAATAAACGTGCGGTATGGTGGTGATAAAAATATAATATAAAACAAAACAACAGTGATAATAATCGTCGTACGTGTACTGTATTAATGAGTAACCTATAACAGCAGCAGCCGACGGGGCGTACATTTAGCACTTGATAGGATACGACAACATGCTACTGCGCTGCCGTAGTCACAACGACGACAGAATAATAATAATAATCATCTGTATCGTCGTAGAATAAAATTGATCGGGAAAACAATGCTATACGTGGAATGACTAAATAGTTGTCTGACCATTATCGGAAAAAAAATTATTTCAGCATTACCCGAACACGCTTCTACAGCTGCAGCAGCGACCGGGTTGTGATTTATAAGAATTTCGTAATTCTTACTACTTTCGACATTGACGATGGGGGGGGGGAGTCTCTACGATTGTGAATATTGAAAAATATAAGGTCAGAACCCCCTCCCCCCCCATTGGCTTTTTATTACCTTAGTAAAAAGTTTTGAGAGGGTGGGGGATTTTTCGATTTCCCCTCCCATTTAGATATGTCGTTTTTTTTTTTTGATCCCCCCCCCTTTCAGAAATCATGTCTACGGCACTGCATACGGTGGGATAGGTTCTCTCTCTCTCTCTCCTCTCTCTCTCTCTCTCTCTCTCTCTATCTCTCTCTCTATCTCTCTCTCTCTCTCTCTCTCTCTCTCTCTCTCTCTCTCTCTATCTCTCTCTCTCTCTCTCTCTCTATCTCTCTCTCTCTCTATCTCTTTATATATATATATATATGTGTGTGTGTTATCATTTAACCCTCAATGCCGTTATACTATGTAAACATAATTTTAATTTTGCGCCCACAGTTGTTCATGATTGACAATTGCGCGGACGACTGGCGGATCGCGATGACGTGGCAGCGGATCGCCACCATCACGATGGAGCTAGTGATCTGCGCGATCCACCCGATCCCCGGCGAGTATTACTTCGAGTGGAAAACCAAGCTGGCCAACAAGCACGGAAAGCTGGAGACACGGTGGGTGCCGTACGACGTGCCGCTGTCGCTGCCGATGTTCTTCCGGCTGTACCTCATCTGCCGGGTCATGTTGCTGCACAGCAAGCTGTTCACGGACGCGTCGTCCCGCAGCATCGGCGCCCTGAACCGGATCAACTTCAACACGAGGTTCGTGCTCAAGACGCTCATGACCATATGCCCGGGCACGGTGCTCCTCGTGTTCATGGTGTCCCTGTGGATAATCGCCAGCTGGACGCTCAGACAGTGCGAGAGGTAAAAACCAACCGACCGTCGCGGCGCGCCAAGCGACCGTCGAATTTATTATGATATTACATTATTGTTATTGTTATTAAATCGTATCGTCAGCACTGCAGTGGCGCTGAGTACGGACTTTAGGAGGGGCTCATTAAATCACCTGACATTACACGTGGGTAAAAATAGTCGATTGAACTATGAGACCACAAATATAGAGGCTCCACTAATATGTAAATTTAATTTTTACGAATTGCTTATTAAAAAAAAAAACCATCATTACAACCGAGATTAATTTAGACGAATTCGATTTAGTTTTTTCGGACATTTGCTTGTTCATGTGAAAATCAAAAACTCAATTTTAGTATTTTTTTTAAAAATATTATTTGAAAAAATAACACAAAAGAAAAGGTATTTTAAACATTTCAAAAATTGATAGTGACCGGGGTAGGTCATGCGTACTTGGTCATCGGTCATAATATAACTATAGTCAGAATCGAAACACATTTTTTTAACAGAACTCTGCGTCACTGTAGTATAACTTTATTGAAATCTACGACACAATGGTTATGTTCCGAGATGATCCTCGGCGATTATTTTTTCGGTATTATTGGTCGGGAGTCTCCGATTCCGCATCGGTACAACTCTTTGTATGCGATTGAAAACTAACGGATGCCTTATCGATACTCGGTATATCATATTGTATACTGTACATGATATCTGTATACATCCATAATAATATAATATATTTCGATCAACGCTGTTGATCTAATTGTTCGAGCGATTTCACTTGCTTTCGTTGTATAGTACAACTCCCGTTTTCGGTCCGTTCGATTGTGATCTTCGGACACTACAGAAACTTTCTATATTATATTATGTTCTCTGTCCGTCGTGGGATTAATAATAATATTATATTATACGTGATAAATACCGAGTTGAGCCAATAACGGTGTATTCTATTATAGTATAATATTATGATTGTAATAGACACTTGCCCGCCCGTGTATCAAAAATAATACTATATTTAATATCGTTTTGCAACAGTTCAATGTGACGTCAGGCGTGACCGGTCGCGTTATTAATTGATGATCGATCTCCGATCAGTCGTATGTGTGTAGTAGCGATAAGAAAAACGATATATTACTTGAACAAATGTACAAGTCAAAACAATCATATAAATGTATTTTATTGAGTATAATAGTACTACCTAGGTATATCAAAAACAAAGAAAAAATTCTATACAAGAATACAAGCGATACAGATACCCGTATGATATTATGTAATCGCTCATCTCTCTCCTCTATCGCTTTGGTCTAGGATACGTATATTATGTATTGTTGGTATACGTTTTATATCTAAAACAGTATATTAGGTATTATACGAAACTATAAGCCATCGCATTCAAAAAAAACGATTCTGAGTAGAGCCCGGGTTAAAAAACCACAGGTGTCGAGATTCCTTTAATATTTTATTTTGGGTTGTCCGTGTTTTTTTTCTTATACGTGACTTTCATTATAGAGCACTACTGATATTGAAAAATTACCTCTCAAAAATAACATCTAGACTAAAATTACTGATATTAAAGTTATTTACGTAAAACAAATTGTAGCATTTTCACTACCCGTAAAAAATATGTCCATGGGGAAAAAATGCATTATTGTAAAACCAACATAATAGCTCTACATATCTAAAATTATATTTCAAGATTCAACTTCTAATATTTTTTTTTTGTTTTAAGCTATTTAAACTTAGACCTAATTCAAAACAATGAATCGTTCCTCTTAAAAACATAAATACTAAGGTATACATAACTGGTCAAATTTATAAATCGTATTTAGACTGTTTAATCTTACAAAACTATTTATAATGAATTCGAATATTTTCCTGAAACATTTTAAAATCAACCGTTTCATAAGCTTGAAAGTGCAATAACATTTTTGGATTCTGAGCGGAGCAATGAATGTATTGATTTTACAATGATGTGTGTATTTTGTTTTTGTGTGTCTGTGTACACGATATAAGTAGTTGAAATAATGCTTAGATTTTCAACTTCAGTATCTTGTTTGATGGGAAAGTGAATCTAGTTGGTGCATTGGGGAGGTCAAAATCTCATAATCCCATTAGCGTTCAAAAGCAACGAAAAAAAAATTAAGGAAAACCAGGAATTTTTACGCTAAATCGGTTTTAAACAAAATCAATGAAATACATGAAATTTTCACTGGTTATTTATATTAGCATTTTTTATACTCAATAAAATTTTCAAAATATTTTGATGCTGTTTACGGACATTTTCAGATTCCAATTGTTTTAGTTTTTTTTTTCTGTGAATGTCAATAAAATTTTATTTGTTGGATAAAAAAGCTTGAAAATTGAATAAGTCTTCCGCTTATTATTTTTCTCAACTGAATATTATAGTGTATCAACATAGTGTGTCGTTACTGAAAGTATGCAATTTAACCACAATCAGTAATTTCTATTTCGTTCAGTTTCTTAAACAAAAATTAAATAAAAAATAACAATCACCTATATAATTGTTTCTTTTCATAAAATTATCCTAAACCTCCATCAAACAGAAGACCGTCGCAACTCGCAAATATCAGTAGGACGAAGAGTGCTACCTGGTGGTCTGTTTTGCGTGTTCAGAGCTTTTGAAACAATCTCTATGGTGATTACTAACCCATATAATATTGTATTTATATATATTTCATTGCTTGGTTTGCGACTGTTAAAAGGACGCGATATTTTTCCACTCACTCAAAGTATATGCTGGCCGAGCAAAACTAAAAACATCGTTTTCACCAAACAATCGACTAAACTAGTACCAAACGCGTTTTTGCTCTCTTTCTACATTTTATTCCTCGGCACGTTGAACAAATGTCGGTAAAAATCCAAACCTTTTTCATTAGAGTACATACATAATATATACACAATATGTGTGTATATATAAAATTCAATTGTACCCCTCGCGTTTGGCACAGTAAAGTGCTTTTTTTTATAAAAATGTACGCATGCAATATTTGAACAGTCATGTTATTTGAAAATAGCAACTAATTCTTCAGAGACGACGACCAGACATTGTAATAAAATTAAATTCCGTCATTGAAAAAAACTGAAACGTGGCAGCACGTCACGTTACTATTTCATAAAAAAAAAAACATCTATTTAACAATGTATAATAAACCATTGGCACTAAGAACAAATTTTAATAATTTTTAAACGCCAAACGTTGATATTTAAAAATTACGCTAAACAATGCGCAAATGTTAACCACTGATAATACGTCAATACGTCATATACGTCATATCCATTCAAATCTCTCATAACAATAATAAAGTGTTTGGCGTTTCGTAGGACTTACAACTGCACTTTGCCGTGTTCTGTGTTTGGCTCATATTAATAATATGATTACAAGAGTTCATTATAATTAGACGAAACCCCAAATCGTTCCAAACATTAAATACGGTATATACACTCGTTTGTTCGCCACACAACGCCCGACTTATTCCTAAAAGGAAAAACTAATCAATGTACATTTGTAAGCAGTACTTTTTTGGCAATTCATCACTAAAAAAACACCCCAGTACGAGCGTTTCCAGTCCCCTACACAAAATCACGATATGACATTAGACAACGCGTACGCCGATAAATTTCAAACCTAATAACATTAACACTTATAGTAAATCAGATTCATTCCAAAAACATCAGAGAATATTTTTTCAGTACCTATTTTATTTTTTTATTTTTTTCTGTACCACGTTGGGAATATTATTGAAGACCGTCATCTGTCATACGTGCTATACTCTTCATATACAAACATATACCACGCATTCGCGCGTAGGTAATTTCGATACGAAATTCGTGTAAGCAACTCCTCCCACCGGACGTTTTGGCAAAACTTTGTACGTATCTCAACTCCATTTGTCGAACGCTCGTAGAAATGGCAACATTTACCGCCAGTAATTTGCATTGTGTACCTACAACGTATGAAGGTCATATATGTTGTGTTGTACGCTCTGGAAACTAACAAGCCAAAACCGAAAACCGATGGGAAAAAAAACGTAAGACCTTATTCGGAGATGTTTTCGACATCTATGCACGACAAAACCTATGGCTTGGTTTTCCTGCAGTTGAAAAATATAGTATTAAATACAGGAGTTATATAGTAGCTTAAAATGTTTGTCAGATACTCTATCGTTTTTGGACACATTTTAAAAAAATAAATAATATTACTATGCGTTGTAAGACATTTTTTAAATGTTCATTATTTGGCCGAAAGCAATTTTCCACGTACAAAAGAAATATATTATTTTCATATTCAAAAGGTGGTCAACCTACAATTCTGCTAAAATATTAGGTACTAAATATCATTATACGAAGACTTTTTATATCTCTGAGCAAGTTATCCAATATAGTCACCTTATAGATTTAAAAACTCATATTTTCAAGTAATCTGTTCTCAATAGGACTAGACCTTACATATTCACCACCTCATACAATGACAATGCCGTTTATATATATATTTTTTTTTTATTTCAAACTCACATTCAGGGCTGTCAATTGATTGTGCACATTTTAGATATTTAACATGCAATTCGAATGATCATTCACTCACAAATTTTTATAAAGGCCAGCTTTGCACATTCAAACATTGGCACACACGTTTAAACCAGTTAGATAAGTCATATTAACCCAACCAGCTGGTCCTAAATTTAAATTCGATGATAAACCATAGCATACGAAAACCCGTTCTTTGCGTTGTACCAGACTCTATTTCTAAGGTTATTTTAGAATTTACTTATTTTACTATTAGTTATAGGGTAGTTTATACCAATTTTTGCAAAAAAATATCCCATTTATTATAAAATAATTATTACAATATAACGTATAATATTGAAACAGACTTTTGTTTTCTTTCTCTGGCCCACGCGCAACATAAACAAAATTCATCCGCGCAAAATATCTTTTTTAGTTTTTGAGTACCTAATCCTAGAGGAAAATCACTCTTTATAAAACTTATAGAAAATAATATTTTTGTGGGTATGACATATCAACTTTTCTAAATATTGTTTTAAAACAATTTAATATTCGTTTAAATTTGTGAAACTTTTTTTTTTACTTTTAAGTCGAATATTAAGTCAAATACCTAGTAATAAAATAAAATACTGCATTTCAAGCCAATAAAAATTATACTTTATAATTTTTGAAATAGTTGATTTTTAAAATATTTCTCAAAAATCATAAAAAGGATTCTACGTGAATGCGTTTTATCTATGTAGCACGTGAGTCTGAGAGAAAAAACAAATATTGTGCTGACATTCTTTTAACTTTTTAGTCAATATACCGACGCGACGTACCATAAAACGATGTAAATATTTTCGTCACAATATAAACAGCTTGAAATTAGTCTAAACATTGTGTGTTTTCTAGATTGTTTTGAAAAGTACTGGGAAATGTTGTGTTAACTTGGAATCCATCTCGGTCTAATTGTTTAGGTACCAGAAATCGTCTACTACTCCGAAAACTGACAGACACAGCTAAGCAAAAAAACCATGCATCATTTTAAAACCAACACATTCGTCGTTACGCTTAGGATGAACGATTGCAACCCGTTTTGATTTATAAGGAAAATCATCGTTTCAAAAACATTTCACTGTTAAGTAATAATAATTTTTTTATACAATTCATACTTGTTACGAACGGTGATTACTGATTTCACGCGGTATGTAAAATGCCAAATTATCAACTCACAGCGAGCCGGTAACTGAGATGTTAATATGTTCGTTGGTGAAACAGTAAAAAAAATCGAACGGCCATTCTTTCCTCGTCCGTCTCTCAATCGAATTTCGGGTTTTTTTCATTTACGTTTTTGTTTTTTTGCGCCCACCAGTACGTTATCGTGTATAACATCGCGCGATGCAGTATAAGACGAAATTCCAGCCGTGAATCTCTATCCCATTTCCACAAGTGCGTGTTACACAGTATAATACTGCAGTTGAGAAACGAGTCTTGATCACCTCCGGGCCGTTACCCGGGGATTACACGCCGGCAGTGCTTTAAGGTGGAATGTGCATGGTGGAACCTGCATTATTCACGGGTGCCATGTAGGAATAGACACTTTCATACGCTGTTATTTAGAAATTACTAGAACTGTCTGTACCTGTATAGTATACTTTATGACGTGGGCGTGTTCGGGAAATCCGAGGAAAACCTTTGAAAATAATCGTGAAACTACCTGATACGCATTGCATTTTTTAGTATGACATGATATTATAGGTATCAATAGTGTTATTGTTAGTTAGATGACGTTGGTTATACGGATTTTTATGCGATTTAACTGAACTGTGCAAGTGTGACCGCTGTCAATGCGTTGTCAATGGTTCGCGGCACAACGTTGTTTATATTTTTATGAATCATAAATATCAAAATTACCGAATTATTGTAATAATATATCAACTGCCCGAAAAGATAATATGTAATAATTCGATATCCTCTGATGGTTTGGAATATTAAATGTTATGCCCACATATTGTTTTCTACGTGTTTCGATATCTATGCGCTAACAGTATAGGCGCCTAATATTTCTGATACATATTTTATAAGATGTGCAAAACCGTGCCATGTTGTTTTTAATATAAGAGCAATCAGTTTTTAAATATGTAGGCAATTTTTTTTTTAAAGTTCCTAAAATGAGACGTGTTTTATATATCGTGCTCTATATATGTTCGCGAACGGTTTACCAAATAACAGATAAAATTTCCTCGATTTTCACAAACGATTATCATCCCCAATCTAGTTCCTTGTGTGGATTTTTTTTATGTTTAGTTCAACTTTCAAAGTGTGTACAATTTCTTAAATATGAAAGATATATTTTTTAAAAAACAGCAGTAGGTATCTACGATTTTTTAACTATGAAAATACAAATATTGCAGTAAACATTTTTTAAATTTTACACAAAACAAGCTATTACAATATTCTATGGTTATCCAACAAAATAAGCATAAAAAATGTTCATTATGTGAAAAAAAAACCAAAAGTTTGTGATCAAAAGTGTGGCACGAAAAAAGATTCCGTACGAATAACTAATTTAAATAAATTCTGAAAAAACGAGTTTTTGTGTTCAATATATGACATGAAAAATATGTTTGCGCACATAATAATATTCAAAATGTTTTTTTATTTATTTTTAATACGATTTCGTACGACTAAATAGTAACTAAATTCACCGCAGAAACTAAAATCTCGGTATTTTATTTACGTGTGAATTTGAAATTTAAAAGGACATACGCAATCACAGAGTGTTATAAAGTGATTGAATTTTATTAAGAATAAAAATAGATGAATTTTTGACATTGAACTGTTGCAAAACGTCTGTTAAATATCGAGAACATAAAATACTTTCAAGCAGAAAATATCAAAATATTTTTAAAAAATATGTTAGTTTTCGTCGAACAAGAGGCGCAAAAATAGACAGTAACACAATTTCAGAACATCAACAAACTACACTGTTATTTTAACGTTAAATAATTAAGTTAATATAATTTATCTTTAATTTTAATCCATTTTGCTTACCATTCTAAACTAAGAACATACCAGCCCTACAACCTAAAATAACCAACACAATAACATAGTATAGATTCATATGTATATTTTATAATTATACAACTGGTAATAGCATCGTATCGTAATGCTAATTATTAGGTTGTATAATAATTAAACTGAAAAGTGTGAAATAAAAGCGTTTGAATAAAAATCCACTAACCAACCGAATACTAAGGTAATAGTATAATTAAGAACTACTACGCTCTTATTCAAATTATAACCATTGTTATACAGAATAACTATACAAGATAATTTTAATAACAAAAATCAATAATTAAATAAAATTCCAAAGGTTTAAAACCTATTTTAACATGGTCATAATCTCTAACTTGTTTGGAATAATAGCTTGTATTTATCCTGTATTTTATTCGTGGACCGTAATGTTGCCAAGTAATTATTCACTCGCCACCCGGGTATATATAGCTGTGAGACAAAAGAGAGGCGTTCCTCGTTCGTCGTGCTTCGAATGTTCTTCCAGTTAACCGAGTTTATCTAAAATCCTACATTTATAAATCAAATATAACTTAAAACACTAATCATATAGCCCTACAACTAAATGTATACAAGGGTAGAAATGTTTATGGGAAGGATAATTGAATTTGGAGACATCCGTCACTACCAACAGGTTTATCTAAATACAAACACTTTCAAGTACCAATGTATTATATGACATTATACTAAACCGTAAATAATACCAATACCAATACGCAAGCCAAGTGCCAACTACAACAGATTTAGCTTTTGTAAATCGGCTTTGAATGTAAACATGTTTTTATTGTTGTAAGTAATTATTGGAGCAATTAAATAAGACATTAGTAATTAAGAGTGGGTGGTTAGTTAACGTAGAGCGTAGGCGGTATAAGTTAATTGTGTAAACACTGTGGTACAAATAACGTAATAATAATATTTACATAAAACAATTATTATTTTAATTTTAATATGCATAAATTTAAAAATCTCACAAAACTAATAATAGATTCATTTTCAATATTATATACGTTGTACATACTAATTGGTGATCAACAAATAACTGTTATAGTGTTTTTATTATAATTTTTCATCATACGTGAAAATAACAGAGATAAATCGGTCTTTGTAATAATTATACTTAACAACGTTCCTATTTGGTCTTGATAATTTCCCCGGAGCTTTACCATTTAAAAGTTTTTTTTTTTTTACCAAAACCCTGATTAAGTATTCTTCAAGAAAGATCATGCATATTTTAGTTCTCTAATCTCAAAATGTTCATCTCTTACTCATAATTCTTCGGAATTCTAATAAAATATTAATTTTAAAACTCTGAAATATTAGTATTTCATGATATTTTAAATAAAAAATAAAAGCCATTAAACTGTGTAGTTTGTCTGCCAAAGTAAAAATAAGTATAATGCATTTTTATGTATAAAGAAACAGTATATTCAATTCAGTTTAAGACACTTACAAATAAATAAATTATTTATTCATTATAATACTAATTAAACTGCTGCTGCACAATAATACATTAAATTTCGACACCAAAAACCAAATGTTTGCAGTTTTTTTTTACTTTAAAATAATTTGACCATATAATAAAAAAAAGCTGTATAAACCCATAGTTAATTATCTAAATACGTCATAAAAATCTAAAAATAAGTATGATAAAAACAAATTATAATTTCAAATAATATTTTAGTTATTAATTTTTCTTCAAAAAAATGTTGGGAAAATATTTACAAACAATGTAAGTCCTTTCCACTGTAATAAATCGTTTAAAGTTGTAAATGACTTTCTAAGCGTCTTAGCAGACATTTAATGTCCGGCATTTATCAGCTAACGTCTTAATTTTTATCAGTTACGCAGTTTCATCAATCTTCGAATCCTTCTAAAAACGACATTTTTAACGATCATGAAAACAGTCATACTTAAGTTTTTGTTTTCCAAACGTCGCGATAATATACACTTTGAGTTCGAGTGATTTTGACGCGTCATTTCAGATCTCGAGTATACTCGAGCTAGTATACTTGAGCTTGGAAAGCAGTCTGCAAGAATAACGAGGAGGAGTTTTTATTTTTTTTTTTAATTCTGTTTCACTTAGTTGATTCTTTATGTACTAGAGCAAGAGAGTAGAATATTACTACATTAGGACACCCCCTTTTGCTTTTCATCTTAATTATCAATTTCCTTCAAGTTATTTGTGCTTTTTTTTCGTCTGTTAAATTAATATCCGGTTATTTCCTTCCGTTCGATTTTATATCCCCATCCATAGCCATTTCAAATTACTCTCGGGAGCAATTATTCTTCCAGACAAACAAATGCACTCAGCGCGTACCCGCAAAATAAATAACAATACCAAAAATAATATGCAGGCTGATACGGTTGATGGGGGAGAGGAGCAATCTCGCATAAAACAGCAATCAAAACTCACTTTTGAAAACGAATAATCATTTTGATTATACTTTCATTAGTAATGTTTATCTGTTGTTCATTTTGTTACCCCACTACCACAGACCACTACCGTGAATATTATCCGTTGCCCTTTTCGACTCTGCACTGAAAATTTATCGTCGAACCCTTGTCGCCAACGATTTTATTTCCATTAAAATTCCACCGAGGTGCACTCGTATGTATAATATATATTTTATAGCTGGTAGCGAATTTCGGTGGTTTCTCGCGTAATAAATTTGTCCAAATTAAATCCACCAATCCAATTACCGTCCCAGTGAAATTCCTCATCAGGAACCTCTGCGGTAGAAACGCTGTAAATGCCAATGAAACATTTTTATCCACTATTCTAAATTAGTGTCATTATGAATGGTATTGTATAACCTAGTCGT
Organism: Sitobion miscanthi; assembly: GCA_008086715.1. Classification (NCBI taxonomy): domain Eukaryota; kingdom Metazoa; phylum Arthropoda; class Insecta; order Hemiptera; family Aphididae; genus Sitobion; species Sitobion miscanthi. The sequence goes on from CM017798.1 coordinate 38,613,708, forward strand.
GGTGGCGATGGCATTATAATTGTTCCAGCTTAGCATCCAAAACAAATTAAAGTAATTTAAAACGACTCGAAAATCCGCTGTGCGCAATATTAACCTACGTGTCTGTTCTTAGGCATGTAATTAACACGCCTAATATAATATTATATTATACGGTATGCGCAAATGTACACGAAAAGCGTGACTTTAATAGAAGTTTTCCCTAAAAAATTATCATATCGACTACCTAGTATCGTTGGCTGTGGCTGTATGATGGTATTTATTTTTTAATATAATATTATACGTTAGTTATTTATAAAATGTCAAATAATATCATAAATTACATTTAGTATTAATGTGGGTATATACATTTATAACTCATAAGTTATGACGCTTCTAACCTTAGACATGATTAAAATGTGTTTAATATTATGAGAATAAAATTTGAACACAAATATAAGAGAACTTTCTGGAAAACCTTAACTGCATGTTGCTCAGACATTTCACAGTAAAATTTGATTGAAAATATCTACTAATACAAAATTTAAACACTAATTTCACAAAATAATATAATATTTGATATAGTAATTTTGTTTAGAGAAAATATGTCTGTAAGAGTTAATGAAATGTATTTTTACAGTGGGCTGGTATGTTGAGTGATTGCTCGATCAAGTTAGGTACCTGTGACTAGTATTAGTGTTCACCTCATAGAATATAGATATCCAACACAAGATCGAAACACATCCGTTGCTTTCTCATACGGAAATAACTCTGGATACGTGCGTCGTTCGTAGACCTTACAATTCCCAGCGGTTTTGTACATTTTTTTTAAACGCCATTAACCCCTAAGTCCTAGTCTGTACTGAGATGTTCGTGGTGCAAATAATAATAACGAGTACACGCATTAATGAACAAAAATAACAACAATAAAAATAAAAAAATATATATCTCCCCCGATATTTTTTCTTCCTCGGGATTTCTTGCTCTCGTTATTAATCACTATATAGTAAAAATGTTTGAAAACTAGCATTACTCATCGTCTTTTTTTTTTTTTTTTTGCAACTAAACGATTTGATATTTTATTTTGTTAAATACAAAATAATACTAAGAACAACAACAATAATAATAATAATAATAATAATCATCGAACGCATTATTGCGTAAACGGAAGAGGCAATCTAGCGTCACTGCTATACTGTCCTGCCAGTAGTATGGACATTGTATATTGCACGCAGGTTCCACGACGAGGACCACGCCAATTACTTGAACTCGATGTGGCTGATAGCCATCACGTTACTCAGTGTAGGCTACGGAGACATTGTACCAAACACGTACTGCGGACGAGGCATCACGCTCTCCTGCGGTATTATGGTAAGATTAATAATGACGAACACACACACACAATACAAAATAAACGCGCACACGTGTGTGTGTGGGTGCATACACACTCACACGACACTTACACACTTACACACACACACAATACACACAATACATCGACACATATTTACAAACGCGGCGCCATCGTGTGCTTTTACTTTTGACAGTATAACCAACCACCAATCCACCTCTTACTCGTGACCGAGGGAGAGAATTGTTACTTCACAAACTCTTCATCAACACAAAAACGAAAATTAAAATGTATAATTAACTTTAACAATTAAAAGCGGACTGTTTACTCTGGAGCTTACGAAATTGGAATTGCGTTTATAGTTTATACACGCGTTTAAGCGCTGTACGACATGGTGTTTTCCGTGTAGTTAGCGAATCCGGAAAGTCGTTTTAAATTTCCCTCCTCCCGCCCCGAATTTCCCGTCGCACATAATTCGATTAAGCTTATATTTCGAATAATAACGATCGTAAACCAATTTTAATAGGGGACACACCCAACCAACACTGCCATAGCCACCACCGCCGCCGCCGTAAATTAATTATGTCCTGGCACGAGCTTCTGCTAACTTTGTAGACGCGACACAAAGTTTTAGAACTTTATTTGCTTTAAAAAGCTATTTACATTCATTGGGAACCAATTGAATTGAAAGCTTTCATACGTTCTACACTTGTGTCCAGTAATAATATTATTTTTTTTAATATATCAAAATATGGTTTCTATTTCAGGGGGTGCGGGCGTAATTGAATTCCGAACACTTGTTAAACACTTTATAATGTAAATTTTTCATTCATCCGTCCAGAATTAACTTACAAAACTTATAAGAATAATAAAACATTAACTTAACGAACGTTGAGCACGTCCACTAATATCTTGGATTTAATAACTTCCAAGTATCAATTTTTACTGAAAAATGAACATGCCATCATAATGTCGTATAGTTTATTTAATATATATTCTTTTATGTCATCATCTCATATAGTAATCGTATTTTATTGATAAACACTATCATTAAGAAATGTTTAAGATAGTAGGACGCCCTGTACATATTTTTATATTATTTATCAGGGGTCCTATACGATATCTAACGAATTCGTGTTGCCTGAAATACGATGAAGTTTCACATCAAAGACGAGTAAATAAGTCACGTTTCATAATAGATCTTCTACAAAATAGAAAATACTCGCACTCCTGAACTCGTGTAGATATTTCAAAACTTTTTTTTAAATGTCATCGTGATTGGATAAATGGGTTAGAACGCATAGTTCGGGATCCCTGGGGCTGATAAACAACCGAAGCAATGAATTTCGTTTAATGTATTTCAACCAGTATTGTCATACGCGTCAAAAACGAATGGAGAATGAACTCGTGTTTAAAATTGTGTTATTGTCTTTTTTTACGCATCCTAGTAATAATTTCGATACGGAAACTGTACATATCGATGTGTTTTTGGAGTCGATAGGAGAAAGATAATAAATCATGGTTCATAAGAAATATTGTAATATTTATAATTTATAATTTAATTTTTTTACTGGGATTGGGTTGTGATCAATACTACACTGTGTCTGGGGCTCTGTAGGTTTCATGATGAAGATCACGCTAACCTGCTGAACTCCATGTGGTTCATAGCGATCACGTTCCTGAGCGTGGGCTTCGGAGACATAGTGCCAAACACTTACTGCGGTCGTGGCATTGCGGTCACCACTGGCATAATGGTAAGACCGACTCCAGAACAACCAAACAAATATCCCAGTGGCCTCAAATTTAGTGGCCAAAAAGTCTATCCAGCCGATAGCGTCCAACATTTCTAGCGTGCTTGCTTGGAAAATGCATTAAATTAATTTAGGAAGGAATACTATTGAGCGATGTCCAAAAGGATTTAGATTTTAGAGTAGATGAATTGATTGGAAACATAATACAGCGTCTAAGGGATTCATAGAAAATAAACATTTTGGTTTAAACTATGTATATAATCAAAAAACATAGATTAGTGTACCTATATACCGTTGTTAAACATTTATATATATTATATATTTCACGAGCTAAAAGAAGACTATTTAATGGCGAAACTTGTAAGATAAGATAATATTAAAATTGTATTTATTTACTACATGCTTTTAATGACAAACAAATATTTTGTACATTTTCATAATTATTATAATAATGATAAACGCTTCCTAATAGTTAAGTATAATAATTGTTACTTTTAATGCAGCAACTTATAATTTTTCTGAAAATATTTATATGCGTTTATGATTCATCTGATATTTGACTTTGGTTAATGGTTATTAATTATAAATATTTAATTATATAATTATAGCTAACGTAATGAGTCTGATATTAGATTAATATATATCGACATTTTTAAAAATATAATGACTTCCAATATTTTAAAATTATACGATGCCATTTAAAATTTGAAAGTTGATACTATTTTAAAAAAATAAGGAGGATATAAGAAATTATGAATATAATTTAATGAAAAAGTAACGTTTGTGTTAACAGTTCTGAAAATTGTATGCTAAATAAAAATTATAAATGGGTATATTCGAGAAATGCCATATTTTACCTACAGAAAACCATCCTGTATGTAAATATATATAAACATTATACATATTATACTTTGTTTTCCAACTCTGCATTCTTCCTCTCGCATCAAACATGGTTTTATATGAATCCCTTTGATATAACAATAATAATAATTACATGTAAAAGCGTTTCAAAGTAATTATTTTAAGGACCGCTCATATGATGCAAATTCCAAGTGTCTTACTTGAACATTCCGAACACCATGCAAAGCGCGTAGAAGTGCTTTATAAATATATAAAGCCCCTTGTACAGTAGTTTCAATAGCGCTTTAGATACAATAATATTATAGATATTTCGTAATTGATGTATACATTGTTGATACCGTTGTGAAAATCACAAGTGATATTGTACAATTGTATTGCAATTATTTGTTATTATTATTATTACTTAGAAATTAGACACTTCTACATATATAGACGCACTGTCTTAGATTTAGGTATAGACACCATAATATAAATACCAACAAAAAAATAATATAATATACTACAGTCGCTGACACGGCGTCCTGAGTAGGCAAATGTGGTGTCTCGATGCACTGCGTACGGATATTATTATGCAAGCCCCATTTAATTCGAAACCACATGCCACTATAATATTATAGTTAGTTGTTAGATAATGTGTGTATTATATTATAATAATTGATTAATCAAAAAATAAAAATAAACAGGATAGTATGAACTATTTTTGTATATTTTTTTATGTGAACACTAAACATATCTAATCGCCATGCAATGTCAAATGTATCACGCTTTGTCTAACACTATTTTGCCTCATTCACGTTTCAAGAAAATAAAACATGGGCTTTAAAACAAAATGAAAACTCCACTACAATCATAATAATGTGTAAATAATTTTTCGATTTTTCACTAACCCGGGATGCACGTTGTAATATTATTTTATTTTTAACTGTACAGGAACTTCTTTGTTTAATATTGCATGAACATAATAATATACGGTTTAAGTGGGCATTCAAACGCTTGTTGATTTGTATAAATTAAAAAAGTGCACTCGATTATTTTCTACAAGAATACTTAATGTTTAGAGGTTGATATAGTGTACATCCAAACACGAAACACCGAAATGTATTCGATGAGTTGGAGCACATCTGTAACTGTAGTACAACGACTCCAAATACACATTGATATTATAATGGAACATGCTTTAATTTTTCACGGTCCCAATTATTTTGCCAAATGCCAACACTAATGATATTTTAATTCTACGTGGATGAATGAAAGAAAAAAATAACATATTTTGTTTAAAAGTCGACTGAGCAGTGGGCCGGCAATTACTGTGACATCGAAAATTGGATCGCACCAATGGACTTTTCCAATAACATCAGTTACCTAGTCCTTACTGTCAATCAGAGTTAAACAAAAGAGTTAAACACTACGCTTTTAATAAATTTAACTAATTGATTAAATTATAAAAATAAGCATTAATTTCTACTAGTACATAAAGCCTTTTAAATTGCATGAATAGAGCTATTATATTATAATATATTATATTATCATTATTATTATTATTACTATCATAACATCATCATCGTCGTTCCAAACAAAAAATATTTTAAAAAATGTACCCCACTTACGGTTTTTGTTATTCTTTAACCATCATCAATCATTTATAAAACAAACTTCCACACAAACTTATATTAATAACTTTGCATGAACAAATTTATGTTGGCTTTGATCATCAAACACAATAAATAGACAACTATACTAACTATAATGTAGTGTTGTTTTTCTCCCTTAAAATTTTTCCTCCAATTTTATTTCGACCAACAATGCTGATCTTAAATAACTATGATTTAAATGATGTTTCCAGGGTGCCGGGTGCACAGCTCTTCTAGTGGCTGTTGTGTCACGAAAGATGGAACTCTCTAGGGCAGAGAAACACGTCCATAATTTCATGATGGACACTCAACTTACAAAACGAGTACAATATTGAATAATTTGTATACTATTATTGTGGATGATTTTTTTTTCATTAGAAACATATTTCTCTTTCAGCTGAAAAACGCTGCGGCCAATGTCCTCAGGGAGACGTGGCTGATCTACAAACACACTAGACTGGTGAAAAGGGTGAATGCAGGCAGGGTTCGAACACACCAACGAAAATTCTTGTTGGCCATATACGCGTAAGTATAAAAACTCAATATTACCCGAAACGTTTGAAAAGAGAAATTTTCGGCAGAAAAACAATTACCGACTTGAACGACTTAAAAACAATCATAAAATGGCCATCGTTATACCTATTGTTCGAATACAATTATATTTAGTCTCTAAACATTTTGTTATTGTGTTTGTAGCACACAGCATATTAAATGCATTTCTTTTTCGCGACTTTACCGAGTTGAATAGAAAATAATAAGTTGTTCCAACTCGACGCGCTTGTGATAATTAAATACTAGTAGTTTCCTGATGAACAACTACATGCCGTACACAAACCCTTTTCAATTAAACTCTTCAATTAAAACAACCGCACTGCCCTCAAGGGGATAACAAGAGTTTTTATTTTATCAACAATCGTATACCAACCGAGTGCGAACATTTTTCAAGTAGACAGTTTGAAAGATAATACTCGATATATCCACCAATGGACGGTATAAAACTCGGGTGTTATGTTTTTAGTTTGAGATAATAATATTTTCGTGTTTACCTCAGGTTGAGAAAAGTGAAAATGGACCAAAGAAAATTAATGGACAACGCAAATACAATAACAGACATGGCCAAAGTGAGTAACAGAAATTACCTGCACCGTACCAATAAATATGGAGGATAATGATTGATATATTTTTAGACGCAGAATACTGTTTATGAAATTGTATCCGACATGAGTAATCGATACGATGCGTTTGAAGAACGTTTGGTGAATCTCGAAGATAAACTGGTAGCCTTACAAGAACAGGTAAATAATATAACTCCATATTGTTTATTGATATATCATATTAATGTCATTCCCAGTTGGGAAAAATAATATAAAATAGTATCAATTTATACATTTATTATACGGTATACGTGCAATATCGTGTTCGGAATATTAAACATTTTATTTTCAAATCAATTACAATAAAAAATAATTCTTCATCGGCACGGTACTTAAAGATTTATTTACTTCAAATTATTTCTTCTGCCTACTAGAGACTAGGCACAGTCACAGTTATACGGGCTTACAATTTCGTTGAAATTATTTTGTTTTGTTGTTATAACTATAAGAATAAAGGAATTTAATCAAACATAATATAAAAAAACAATTCGAAGTCTAAATGAACCATGTATAATTAAATTATACAGCTATCAATCCCGTAAATTATTTTACATAACCGAATAAATTGAATGTATTTCAATCGAGTTATACAACTACAGTTACATAACACCGTGTTACATCAAATTATATTGTTATGTAATTGAAACTTTAATTAATTTCTTGACGTATTTGAGGTTTATAAATATAACTAAAGTTTTACATTATAATTTATAAACAATTATTTCAATTAATCTGAATATTATATAATTATAATATATATTGTTACAATTTTTATATTGTTCTGAGTTTATACATTCACCTTTATCTACACCAACATTATTCTTTAACAAGCAATTATTGTTTTATGGTAGAGTACAGAATATCTTATTGGTCTCTACACCGCCAGGTAATTAGGTCAAAATTAACATTTTTTTGTTTTATCAAGATTACAAAAATTAAATAGTTATTTTCCAAAAAAAAAGTTTACTAATGACTTCCAGCCAAGCGGACTTTTTTTGGATAAATCTTTAAAAAATAATAATAATAATAATAATGAAAAAAAACCTATTATAAAGCCGTTTATAAACCCTTGCCAAATGTCAGAAAAATTCCACTTGACTACACATATCCGAGCGATTGAACCTTATCTACATTTACAACGCTGTAACGTATAACGGACTACACGGAGTGAAAAAATATGGATATCGGTTAAACGTCTTTTGCCCAATTTTATTTTTATAATATTAAAAAAAAAATCCTATTCATGACACGCATGAGACATCTTAAGTGATATTCTCAGTGTGAACTGTACACCGAAAAGCCTGACCGAATCAGAACCACGTAGGTAGGTAGGTACTGTTATCGTTCGTCATTAGTCATAATAACACTATACGAATATTTGCCCGAATACTACATCGTTTACTTTGACGGTGTTTCAAATTAAACTTGTCGAGCACCTAATCGAAACGATAACATTCGTATGCGTGCGTCTTGCATATCCGATCCCACTCTTGATATCTGAAGCTGCTTGGGTAGGGGGTGTTGGGCGTTTGAGTGGGAGTGTGGGAGAAACTAACATAACGTGTAGCCGGTGTAGGTAAAATTGTACTTACAATAGAGTGTCATCCGAACTGACAAATGTGAACATAAGCCCATAAGCCCCGCTTTCACTAAAGTCTCCGTCCAATCAACTTTCTGTCAAGAAATCAGTTTTATTCCCGGTGGCAAAATACAATAGATATTATGCTGACACAATATATTAATGTTTGAAGAAATCATTATTGTTATTAATTGTTACCAGTCGACAGATGGTAATCATCAAAATGGACTTCTGCGTTTTTACTATATTTTCATTGATATTTGTATACATACATTTAAGTCATTGCTTAAACTTTAAACTCCATCAATAAAATTATTATCGTCGTGACCTACAAAAATTAAAAATATTAAGTATTAAATTCTCCTGCAATAAGTGTATTTTCGTATCTGATGTCTTTATAATACCTATTTATAAACTAATACACTACATCATCAGCTAGGTACCATTAAAATGTCATAATCGCGCGAAAACATTGAAAAAAATTGAATATCTCGAACGTTATTAATTAGTTATGACTATATTATAACTTATGACTTTGTGAGAATTATTTAAAGGCGCGTTGAGCTGACGAGAGGGGGAGTGGTAGAAAAACATTACGCAGGGAACCCTTGTTTTTTACACGGTCGGCCGATTATATTTAGTGGTGTGGGAAAAACGGTCGTCCGTAAATTGCTGAAGATTACGAAATAGAAGGCGAATGGTGTGGGTGGAGGGTTGAAATCCGTGTGGAATTCGTGTGACGTGCGCGCGTCGGTCCGATAATCGGCGAATAATAACGCGCGTGACGTGTCTGTGCAGCTGGAGCTGTTGCCGGAGATCCTGACCCGGTGCATAGCGCAGAACCAGCAGAACCTGCAGAACACCAGCAACCTGTCGTCGACGACGGAGTCCAGGCGCAACTTCCTGCACCCGGAATCGGCGGCCGCGGTGGCCACCGGCGGCCTGATGCAGCCGTCCGTCTCGTCGCCGGCGGGCAGCATGACCGGCGTCGGCGGCAACCCGCTGATGTTCCCGTCGTCGTCGGGCGCCCCGGGCATGATGTTGGCCATGGGCAACGGGTCGACGGTCATGTCGCACTCGCGCAGTGTGCCGCCAACCGGTGCCGGCGGTGCGTCGCACTATCACTGGCCCACCAGTCCCATATTGCCGCCCATCAGCAGCCGGACGCCGCATTTAGTGCCCGAGCCCATCCAGCCGTCCAGCTGAGCCCACGCCCGACCGCCGCCCATCGGTAATTATTGCGTTATTTGTTATTTTTTTTATTTTAATTATGCGTACTTAAAATATTATGTAAACCGTCGATTATCACGTCGCGTCAGGTCAAACGTTTCTAGTCTTGGCATTTTTTTTGTTTTGTTTTGTTTTACTACCGAACGAACTGTTTAAAACTGTGTTTGCCACGAACGCGTAGGTATCATAAGGTTACCCGACGGCGGTTAACCGATGCATTTTACATATCTATAGACAGGTACCTATATACCACGGGCAATAGCAGTGGCCGCGTGAAGAGCTATCTTGTGAGGCGGCCGCCCCGTGCAAAAGTGGAGGTTGGTATCCCAATTATGCGATCCAGTCTCCGAGACCTGTGCCGGGTTGCATGAACAATCGTTTATTGAATCAATAGCGAGCTAACGGTCCCTTAAACATGATTTAGTGGCCCATGATTGGTCCATAACATTTCATTGAACCATAAATATTAATTCATTTTCATGCGACCCGGCACTACAAGGCTAGACTATTTAATAAAGTATACTTGTATAATCACATACAACCTGCGTTCAAAATGTGTGAAAAAATAAATGTAAAAAGTGAAAAAATTGGTACTTGTTTAAAGTACTTATTCAAGGTAATTGCTTCGTAGGAAAAAAAGTTCATAGCCGTTATATAGGTATTATACTATAAACATATTTTTAATTTAAATTTTGTAATATTATAACCTGTTTACAAATACATTAAACATTTATTACTAGTTAGGTACCTACTTTGCTCAGTTATTTAATATTTTACATTATAAACGTTTCTTATTCGTAACTTTTTGTTAATAAATCGAATTGATAAACCCAAGTAGCTAACCTAGTGAATTATTTTTATCTTATTTTCAATTTTTTGTTAACTATGATTTTTAATACTGTACTTTGTTATGTTCATTGTTTTGGACTTGCATGACATATGATAATATTTTAATAGTATAAAAACAATAGCATACCTACTAAAAACAATAAAACTGAGCTGCGCAACTTCTAGAAAATTAGCAATAGAAAAATATTTAAAAAATGAACTTGTTACTTCTATAGTTCCTGAATCAAACGATTATGATATCATGACATCGTTGTACACTCGAGGCCGTGAATTATATTTCACGGCGAAATCTATGACGGTGAGAAAGTAAGAAATCCGAATTTAACGCTGGAATCATACCTATTATAATTCCCACCCCCGCCCACCCATTTACCCACCCATATAATACGATATTGTGATATGCATCCGTACGTATACAATAGGCAGGTAGGTAGACATATACTTTTCCCGCTACTATACACTGCCTTTATCAAAGGTATATCGATGATTACCGTCGTCGCCTAAAAGTGTTTAATCTCGCCGCACCGTATCGTAAAACGAGACCGTTCTCGTTATCGACCCTACAATAGGGGGGCTTTTGCTATCTCTGCGGCGCCTCCGGGTTTTATTACAATGCCGCAATGGTATATAAAAGTAGGTATCTACCACCTACCTTGACACCTCGTGTCGCATGTGCGCGGCGCACCATCGAGCTTTTCGTGATGAAGAAACCGAGAGTACTTACCGTATAGGTACGCCGCGGAATCCGTTACACCAGGAAAAGGAGAAAAACCTAGTCTTAAAATCAATAATTTTAATGCGTGAGTGGGCGGGAGTTGCGAAAATAACCGAATTCGCGTCGCGCGTCTTTGCACTCTCTGCAGCAGAGCAGCACTACACCGTGCGAGTGTTCTGCAACAGTGGCTGTAAAATGGCTATTATCCGGAGGATCGCTCGAATTCAATAACACAGATGCACGCGCGTTTATAATTAATTTCGGTCCGTCGCTATAAACCCATTACATGCATACATACATACATATATCTACATTCTACACGGGGTAGTGCAGTGCTTTTAAACATGACAGTTACCCATTATTCATAAGGATAAATGCGATTCCAATATATATACAGTATCAGACATATAGAAACCAACTGCAGTACCAGCGCTGCTGCAGGCCGGCCACACAGAATGACGTTTTTTTTTTTTATCAAATTTCAAATTACAGTCATTTGTCGACAAACGTACATAAATAATATGGCGATGTTGATTGAATCCGTTCCATTTTGCCGACCTTAAAATACGGACGAATTGTGTTCGACCGCATTTTTTTTTTTTTTTTAATACCCGATTATTATAGTTATATAGGTATTACCAATACATAATATTGCTCCGTTCGCGAAGGTCACGCCACAATAGTTGATTATTAATTATTTATATCTATGTGCCACAATATTCCTCCCGCACAACCAAATAACAAGACATGATAGGTAGGACATATACCTCTATTCCTACTACGATTACTGAAAATATGGTTTTTAAACCTCTATATTTTAATTAATAATTTATTAATAAATATCATACTGTCTGCCTACCTACGACGCTGCACGTTGAATATTACAATTTCGTGTACATATATATATATATAATAAGGTGCTTTTTCGAATAATTAAATCATCCGCCGTTATATTTACACCTGCGTCCTGCAGCAAAGGAGCTCGGCGGGATTTGCTCCATCTCTTTCATTATCATACAGTTGCTTTTTCAAAACGCTATAAAACAAAAAAAGGTCTTTGTACCTTTATATATCTCACCGAGCGCATAACAAGGTATAAACTTCTATTTTTAATTATTAATTAATTTTTCTTTTTTCAACCCGTCCTATTTAAAACGGAGGTAGATGCACGGTCTTGTTTACTTTTTAATTAGGTCTATCTATATTATTATTATACGGTCGAACGGCGGTATCCACTCCACGCCGACCCTAGAAATGTTGGTTGTGAAGACAAAGAGTAGGTATACCGTGGGTATAGGGAGGAATGTCTAACAGCAGTCCAAACAAAACACCTTTAGACCACATATTTCTGTTGGTTGGCAAATAAAAATAAAATTAATGGCCCAGAAATGTTTTACAGTCTTCGTATCATAGGTATTAAAGGAAACATATATACCTACTAATACATCTGCTTTATTCGTTTCTACTATCTATCCTCTAATTGTAAGTAAGGTATCATAATATATACCTATGTGGATGGTGGTTATAGCATATTACATGTGGCCGGTAGGTAGGTTGAGTTAGGTACCTATCAAAAAAATGACCAACCTAAACGAACTAATTTACTTTTTTTTTCAATAACTGATGCTTTTAAAAACAAGATTTCAAAATTATACCTATATATTATAATATAATATATGCATTATATATTTATGTAGTGTGCACCTACATTTCGTATACCAACCAGATATCCAGGTGTGCAGAGTGAAGATTTATTTGTAAAGGAGTGTAATAAATAATGATTAGGTACCTATCCACCACGTAAAGAGCGTAATACATAATATTTCCCATTTTTCATTTATTTGGTTTCTTTTTTTTTTTTGATTTAAAATATGGAAATAGTATAATCCAACAACAATAAGGACGAGAATAAAATGTTATTTGGATGGATATACGCATTACGCACTTACTTTTTATTGTGTACAGTATACCTGCGTAATACGGGGAGCAGCTTACAACCGTCTCGTTTTTTATTCGAGTGTCCCGAAAATAATCAAAAAACAGGACAACATAATGAGACTACAAATAAAACACGAATATAAAAAAACGTACAGTTATGTTAAGCTATCGCTGTGCCGCACTAATAATTTTCGCGCCACGCCGCCGTTTTTCTCAGTTTTCGCGTACAATCGCGTCACGTACGTCACATGTATTATGACCAAATCATAAACTTTTCCTCTGGCATTCGACCAAACTCTATTTATCTCAATCTTCGAACGTGGTAGTCATACGCACGCTATTATAGTGTAATACATATATTATAATATCGCTAACCCAAAAATATTTTCACACCGTTCCACAAGATAGAAAATTGTGTTTATCATAGCGTTTTCCGTTGCACAAGCCAAAACGCGGCTTAATCTAAAATACGATTTTCCCGATGTTCACTCCGGAGCGGAGTAAAAACTTGTTCTCGTTTTCAATTTTTTTCATCACATTACCACGCGATTTAATGGACAGTGTCTGTGATAAAACAGTAGGTAGCCAAGCTTAACTTACGACGTTGAAACGTTTATTTTCTTAGGAGGTTTTTGAAATGTTTTTATACGTTTTGAAGTATGTTTTAGGTAGGTACCTACGCCAAAACGACTTACACCATAGTGTATACCACTTTACATTTTTCAAAAATCTACTACCTACCTGCAGTGGCGTGTCCGAGGTATTATTTTGGAGCAATCGATCCTTCAAAATTGTTGGTTGGTGGGTGGTCCCCCCGCCACAAAATACCTGTAGCCTCCTAGGTGACTAGGTATATCGTAGAGATATCATATCCGATTGGCGATTACACAAATCGCCACGGATGTATACACATATTTTGTAAATTTTTTATTCAAACCTTTTTGCTCAGCTGGAAATGCCGTTATAAACATCAAGGGTTTACTTTGTATACATCTTTTGTCCTCGCCAAAAATGAGTTCAGCACACCACTGCTACCTACTTGCTAGTAACTTTACGGAGGTCACATTAAACTCCGATTTTTTTATCAACTTTTAATAATGCCAGAAAACTACCGTTAAGGTATAATGTGAGAGATTGTTTGTGACTTTGGACAAAAATCACAGACAAGCGACCTACAGCGACCGAATGCCGGATCCGCGCATTCAAAGGCACTCCAAATTATATTCACTCAGCTAATAGGGTCATAGGGATGTAGTTGATTGCGTATAGATAACCTGGACAATAATTTATAGATACATAGATACCATACATCTCCGAGCTAGTCAATAGATCTTGCGAGTCATTTATAGTTTTTATTGTCATAATTTACCATTGTTGACTTAATGTCTGTAATGTTTATCTTATTTTATTTTATTAGTTAATCTATTCATTAATATTGATGCCATGTTGAATTTTATCCCATACACTCTATTTTGTTTATTATATTTATATATTTCAATATATATGAGTCATATAATATGACCCTCATAGCCCCCCCCCCTCCACGGTAGATACGCTGTTATGTACGTTAAAATAAATAATAATGTTAGTATTAAATTATTATTATATGTTTAATAGTTTTCTACATGTAAAACATAAATTAGGTAAATATTAAACTTTCTGGTTTGGCTGAAAAGGGAGCGTTACCTACAATTTTGGTTGAAAACGATCATCTATCCGACTGGGAGCATGTAAACTCCATCATGAGAACCTTTTTTTAGTGTAAATTCCACCGGTGAAAAAAAATCAAGAAACCGACACTATACAGATTATAATTAAACAAAAAATCATAATTGTATAATAATAATTATCCTTATTAAATAAGTAGGTATAATATGCCAAAAAATATTTAAAAAAAAACTATAATCGTTCAAAGAAATCATACAAATTGCAATGACCAGTATTATGTTAAAAATAATGATAGACAATTGTAATAACTAATAATCAAAAAATATATAGGTATATTAAATTATTATGACATTATATGTAATATGTATAACTTATAATATTTTGAGCTGTAAACTAAAATTATGAGGTACAATAAATTTGTAGATATTCAAACCATTAAGTCTAATATAAATCCGTTCTTGTAACTATTTAGTATTTATAGCTTTCTCTAACACAATAATTTTGAATATTTGAGTTTACTTAGTAGAGAAATATCATTTAGTTTTACATAAGGAAGGCCTTAATACTGGCGGAGTTTCCATATGGGTACCCTTACAGGTAAGAAAATAAAACTGGCGGAGTTTGCATTAGACCTTTTCATTAACTTTTTATCCAACCGGTATTCTGGCGGAGTTTACAATAGGTAGATATGCCCAAAATGATATTGCATGGGGGTAAGTATTGTGTAAACGGTTCACCCCATGGGACGATAACGCAAGGAAAAAAAAGAATAAAAAAGATATGCTCACAATTATAGATACACTCATTTTTATTAATTGGCACATGCATAAGCTATAGGTGTAACGTATAAGTATATCGTATCTATATGATGAATAGAAACAGGTTGTAACAGGAAAACCTGACGAATGAAATAACTTTTCTTCTAATCAATATGTTTATAATTTATTGGCACTAGGTATAGGTACTGTATACGTACTATATAACATTTTTTATTTTATTTTTTAATACATACAAAAAATAAAAAATTTCAAATCTGTTTAAATTTATATTGAAAATTACAGAATATAGCCAATTTTTAAATCCGGTTTCTAGAATTTCAAATTTTTTTGGAGTACCTAATTCATTAATTTGAAAAGTAATAAGTTTTAAAAATGTACATAAAATATTTAAAAATAGCTTATACTTTTTTAATTTAAAACGTTTTTTATGACTGGATCAACTTTGCCTATCAAAAATAATGAGATTTCCAAAAATTGTAAAAAAATTAACTACAGGACTCAAATAAATAGTTTTACAATCGACATTTTTTTAAAAATCAGATTTCAATTTTTTATTTTCAGGTATTGAAAAATAAAAAATGTTATAGGTACTATACGTGCAAAACAATTGTATATAAATTAATAAAAAAAAGTTATATCACTTGTCGGGTCTTCAAGTTACACACTTACACCCCGTAGATTATAGACGATACTTCGTACATTTTATATACAACTTACTTCCGCTATTTATATTAATATTTATAATTATATAATTAAGTTTGTTATCGTCACTCGGCCGACCACCCGACCCCGACGTACAAAAGATAATTATTTAATACTTACGTTTTTGTATACTTCTAGGAACAAAATTATGTCAGCGTTCATTTTGAAATCAGCCGAACGACTGGAAAAACTATTCAAAATCGTCTACGTAGAACTTATGTCGACGTTAATATAATAATATATTATTATTGTTAAAATACTTAAGTAGAATTAATTAATGTTAAACACAAAAAAATACTTTGTTATTTCTACTAGAAATTAGTAAGAATTGCTCAGAATATACAAGTGGATTTTAATATTACGCATAGGTCACGTTCAACGAGATATGTAGAATTGTATACGCCGAAACGGCTTTTATTTTGATTTTGATTTTTTTTAATATTGTTAAAATTTATAAATTTATAAAATTAAATATTAAAATGTAATTATATTATTAAATGTCTTTATAGGTAGGTATTTTATCGCTTTAGAATAATTGCGCGTAACGTACATTATTATATTTTTCTACGAAAATCGATTCTAAATAACCAATAAAATCTTTATAACAATATTAAATATATAAATTAATAATTAAATAATCATTCATAAAATATATAATAATATATTCGGTAGAGCTTCTAAATGTTTTAAGAATTAACAATTTGGAATAAAATATAATTTGACTATACATAATAAATATATATATGGTGTCCAAGCGATAACTCTTGAATGAACGAATAAATTGCAAACACATTTTATACACATTACAACAACAAATACAAAGTTTAAGGAACGTGCACCAAATCCCCATGGTTAACGTACATTTTATTTTTAAATAATATTGTTTTAGATTATATCCAAGTTTCGAGCGAAATTAAAATTATAGTTTATCTTTTTTTTTTTTGTGTGTCACCCATTTGTTTATTTTTTTTTTCTACTCGTTCTATAGTGTTCCGGTATAATTAGGTAAGTGAACAAAAAACTAGCTCACAGAAATTGCATAGTATATAGGTACTTATGTACTCGTATATATACCACATTGTATAATGAGATACTTGCATTGACTATAATTTAATGAAGTTAAAATGAAATTGAATCACTGTATTTAAAATTTCAACGAAATACATATCATAGTGTTTAATAGGTTTGAGCATAGATTATATTATTTTCTAATAAATCTCAACGACTCGCTGGCAATCCGATAAGTGATTTTACAATATTCGCAAGTTTTTATAAGGGTTCACGAAAACAAAAGGGGACATTTTGAATCAGGACCAAATCCGTAATTATAACTTAAATATTATATATATATTGCTATTATATTATTATAGTTCATTATTATTAAAGTAATTTTAAATGTATTCAATGAGCGTTAAGTGTTAAATTTTGAGTATCATACTTACGTTAGGAACTATAAGCTTTATGATATTTCACGTTTTCTTAAAAAAAAAAATAAATAAATAATAAAATATTGAAATTCATATTATATAGCTATGTTATATATAATATACCTATATGATATATACTTAAATTTATACCCCTGTTATTGTTTACATTTTCATTAACTTTTTTTTAAACTTATTTAGAAGTGCCTTGAGTTATCTTTAACTTTTACATTTCAATTTGTTATTATTAAAACAAGTATTATTATAATTTATTAATGCATTTAAATTTCATTTATTTGCTGTGTAAAAAGTATATTTTAAAACCCATGAAAGTTAAATGTGCCTTAATGTGCTTAGGCCAAATTAAGTTAATGAATTTTTTTTCTAAATACTATATGTAGAAGGCATTACAATTATTTAGTCATTTTTTTAATTTGAAAAGGGTTGAAAACAGTGCAATGTTTCATGTCCATTTAAAATTTTTTAATTTTATCAACCTACTATAATAGTTGTATAAACACCGATGACGAACCACTCAATGTTCGCACTCCAGCAGCACATCATAAGTAGATCCAGATCGAGTAAAACAAACACAATTTATTAAATCAACTGTCACACAGTTGTCTTCTCAGTCACAACTCAAATAAAACTAATCTAAGATCTATAGAATAAAAATATTTTTAAAATAAAACTTGAAGTATTATACTTTTTTCCACATACTGTACGGAAAATAATATCGCTGCCAATTATCTTACAAAATAAATATTATGTAACAATTTAGTAATTTTATTTTCAGGTGAGTAATCCAATAGTAGGTATATATATTATATTAATACCCACCTATTACAATATTTTATTTGTATTTGTATAATAATAATTGTATCCTATTAAGTATTAACTCTTGTATCCATTACATTATGTTTATACTACTTACGGTCGTTACTTTTTCGATTTTTATGCTATGTTTATTAGTTGGACAAAATCAGCACAAATAGTTTTATTTTACTTGTAATACCTAGCATACTATTATTCTAAATTATATCTACATATTAATATATATACCTATGAATATATTATATATGTATATTAAATGTATGTTTTCTAAAAATCCCTTTAAGAGATTATACATTAATTATGTTATAAATCATATAAATTGATGGTGCAAACTTAAAAAACAAAGTTTGTTATGTGTACTTTTTTTTTTCAATTACTTAGAGAATTAAAAATTAAATACTTATAATAATGATGAAACAGTTCCGATTTTGTGTATTGTATCGTATATTTTTTTTGTACATGCGATGTAAATAAACTGTTGAGTAGTATGTAATTTTTTTTTCTTCATACCACAAATAATATCAAACGTGTTCAGTATTACTAACTATATTAGGAACTTATATTTTATAAATATTAAACTGAAAGTAATAGGTAATTACTAATTACTACAAACTATTAGAAATGCCAAATATAACGATAGGTATTTTATTAATATTAATGACATTAAACAATATTATACTTTATATTATTAGAATACAATTATGTAATCATTTCATCTAAATTTAAATAACATACAAGTACATCAACGATAAATATAGATTAAAATACATTTGTCTTGTTTTAAATTTATTGTATTAAGGAAGTACATTTAATTTAATCACTTAACATTAATTACCTAAAAGTCGTGTACAATTTAAAGTAAGTCTTTAAAAATAATTATAATAATAGTTCATTTTATTTTCAAGAACACCAAGTCAGTTGAAGATAAAATAACATAGCAGTGGGAAATCAGTTTAATATTCCACAAAAAAATTTTCAGATAAGGTACATAAAAATCCAAACTAAAATATTATCTGAGTATAATTTTATGAAATACAATTATTAATTAAGTAAATATAATTTTTAAACCAACTTTAAGAAATCAATAAAACAATATACAAATTCTAAAATATATATATACATACTAATATTTAATAAGGTATAACAACTTTTAACATTTTGGAATACTTATTTTGTCAGTTTAAAAGATGAACACAATACACATGAATACAATTCATAAAGGATTTAAAACTCACTAGTGTGGTAACATTTTCAAGGTATCAATAAACATACTTAATAGTTAACTTACTAGGTATATATTAACAACAGTGTTTATAAGACATGTAGTACGTACATGTGTTACTGAACATAAAAAAAAAATATTATATTATAATACAGATGTAGATATACATATTTACAAATTTAAAACATGTAAAATCATCAACACACAAGGTATGAATTAAGATGCTATCGTTGTTTTTATTAAAATACATAAGATTATACTAAATAATTTTAAAATGTATGATCCAATCAATTTATTTTATGCGAGTAGAGTTTAAATAATTTTTCTATTAAAGATTGCAAAACATTACAATCCTTTATTATATCTTCCATTATTTCTTCTAATAATTTTGTATCGAAGTCACCAAATAAACAATCAACTGACAGGTCTTTAAAAGAAAGCTTATGAACATTAGATAATGTTATCTCAATACGAACCATCAATAGGCATTTCATGTTATGTATTACAAATTGAGCCTTATTATCTTTAAATGTAACACAATATAAATCGCTTACATAAGACATATTATTCATTACTTTACTAATAAAGTCAACATCTTCCAACAAAGATTTTAATAATAATTCTACATCTCTTGAAGTAAAACATATTTGCTTATACACCTTTGGGTTATATTTTGATAAGATCCAATTTGTTCCAAATTTTACTATTTCATTTTTGGTAATGGTCTTTGCGGTAAATAATATATCCTCCACTTTAAGCAATGAATAGTTATTAGAAATATACGAATATGTTACTGTCAAAATTATATTATTATCCAATAAATTAAAAATCCATTCTCTGTTTGTGCACTTATCAAGAGCTAATTTTTTTTCAATAAATTGTTCATTCCATCTTGTTAAAAATTCTAAACATTCATTACACAAACTTTCTTTTATGGATTCTTTTTTAATCAATTCTACTTCAAGTTCATTACCAATTGCTAATTGTTCATTATCTAAGCTCATGTTAACAATATCATTTTTAATAGGACTTTGTTGTATAATATCATCCGTGTTTAAATCTTCTTCCATACTATTGTGAATATTAGGTTTAGACGTAAATGAAGAACAAGATAAAGGTACACAATCTCTATTGCTGTAACTTCTTTTTCGATTTACCAGACATGATTTTTCATTGTTTTGAAACATTTCATCCGATTTTGTAGCTTTATCTTCACTACAACTAGATGAATGATAATCTGAGTTTAAAATATGATTGGTCACTATATTATTGTCAGTTACTTTAATAGAGTCGTTTTTATTTTTTCCTTCATTTTTTTTATCACCTTCTTCAAAAATGTCATTATCTTTGACTAATTCATTTAAATTTGTTTTGTTTATTTCTAATTCATTAGGTGTCATAACAAAATTTTCTTTATTTGTTTCTAACATATCGCCATGTACAATATGTTTATTAGGTTCTTCACCTTCTTTTGAAACAACTAAAAGTTCATTGTCACTTTTAAATTCATGATCAATCGATATATCCATTGATATATCCATTTTACTAACATTTTCAAAATTCCCTGAAATATTATCAGTAGTTTCCAATTCATTTTTTATACATGGATCTTCAACAGGTAGTCTTGGTAATTGTGTCGGATCTATAGATTTTTTTGGTTTTTTCCTGAAAGGTGAATTAAAGTTATCTTCACTAATTATATCAAGCAATACAGATTGGTGTTGGCTTTTTGGAATTAATTTTTTTTCATAATGGCTAGATACATCTGATTGTAGTATAGACAGATTATTAACGGATACTGGAATCACAGGACTCGTTCCCTTTTCTGATTTTGGTTCATAACTTTCTTCAATGTCCAATGAATTATTCAAGATACTGTTATCTAGAGATTCACTATGAGTAAATACTAAAGAAGCTGGACCAATTGATTTTCTAGAATATCTTTTTGGCTCATATTCTTCAACATTGACGGATGTATCTTCAATTTCAGCAGACTTAGTTGAATTACATAAAGATGTTTCTTCTTTTTCAGTAGACTGAGTTGAATTATACATAGATGTTTCACCTTTTTCAGTAGACTGAGTTGAACTATATAAAGATGTTTCACCTTTTTCAGCAGACTGAGTTGAATTATATATAGATATTTTACCTTTGTCAGCAGACTGGTTTTCTTCAAGTGTTTCAGATGCATCCAATACATAGTCATTAAAAACAAATGTAGGAGCAATAGATTTTCTAGAGTATTTATTTTGATGATTATCTTTGACTATTCCAGATGTATCTGATAAGTTTTCAATTACGAGAGACTGAGTTTGATTAAAAGCAGACATGGCAATTGATTGTAAAGAACACTCTTGCTGCTGGTTTTCTTCAAGTGTTTCAGATGTATCCAATACATCCTCATTAAAAACAGATTTAGGAGCAACAGATTTTCTAGAATATTTATTTTGATGATTTTCTTTGACTATTCCAGATGTATCTGATAAGTTTTCGGTTTCGAGAGACTGAGTTTGATTAAAATCAGACATGGCAATTGATTGTGAAGAACACTCTTGCTGCTGGTTTTCTTCAAGTGTTTCAGATGTATCCAATACATCCTCATTAAAAACAGATGTAGGAGCAACAGATTTTCTAGAATATTTATTTTGATGATTTTCTTTGACTATTCCAGGTATATCTTCATTTTCATAGGCTTTGTCTTGAACAATTAATGGACATGTGTGAATCATTGTTTTTCTTGAATATTTTTTTGGTGGATGTTTCTCAACAACTATTGATTTATTTTTTTCGAGATATTGATTTTCGTCTAACACAGAAGTATGACCATGTAATGTTTGTTGTAGAAGTTCTTCAACTTCAACATTTGGATTATTTTCTGGAGACATATTTACAACAAATGATGAACCTGTAGGGAATATAGATATTCTAGATTCACTATTTTGGTTAGTAATATCAATAACATTTGAGTAATTATCCAGCACACTTTTTTCAAGAATACTACCATCTTCTATTCCTACTGTCGTTGGTATTGTTGAATGATTTTGTTCGTTCATAACTAATAGTGGATTTTCAACATTTACATAACTAATATCAAATTCATTACCTTCTAATGTTGGATCAATATCCATTGAAACCATACTTGATGATAATTCTTCAATAAAAGCTTCTCTATCATCAGAATTGTTTAACACACTACCAATTGTTTGATGATCTAGATTATTTTTTTCTAATTTTTCAGTTTGTACAATTTCTAATTCACAATTTTGTTTTTCTTGAAGTTCACAAGATATATCAGCTGATCCCATACTTATAGAATGTTGACTATATTCATAAACCAATTCACAATTATCTTCAAATGTTTGCCTATCAGGTAATTGTGTCAACTCCATACTCATGCATTTATAATCATCATTAGACAAAATAGATTTTGAAGATTTAAGTGTCATATTTTGCCCAGTTAATTCCATATTACTTGATTGAGTATTATAGAATAGGTTAGATTTAGCATTAGCACAGGTGAAATCCATACAACTAGAACTTGAACTTACATTCGAAGGATTTTTAATAAGCACATCAGATAATGGTGTTGAAGGTTTAAGGCCTAATTGACTAACCGGTTCATCATCACTTTCATCATCCAGTGTTTCAGACATTTCAGTAGAACTTAAGGAAGTACAGCTATTATCCCCTGTTATAATTTGGCCTACTTTTAGTGCTTCTGTGAATTCCATACTATTCTCCGAATAATCTGAACTGTAACTAATATGCTCAGAACCATTATTATCAATAGTATAAATGGTATCTGACAATATTTTACCAGATAGTGCTTCGGTCATTTCCATATTATCATTTGGACTTTCATACTCAATAATAATACGGCCATTATCTTCTAAATTGGTACAATTAGTTGATTCAATGCTAATTTGCGCATCAGATTTCTCAAACTTTCCTGATAATTTAGGTTTTTCTGCATTTGAAGAATCAGATAACATTGAAATTTGCTCATCAAACATAGGAGCTTGATGTACAGTTAAAGATGTAGCACCTGTGTTGTACATTTTTATTTTATTCATTCCCGAAAAACTTACTTTTCTTTTGGCCAATGTTGCAGTATTTTCATCGGCATCTTGATCAACTGATTCAATTTCTTTTAGTGGTGCCCGCACTTTGGGTGGCTTCAGTATTGAGCTAACAGACTGGCGGCTAGCCATCTATAAAAACAATATATTTTTTATTTTATTAATAATAATTGTAATACCTAATAAAAACTACAGCAAAGCATAAAATATAAAATTTAAAACAATTAATAAAAATTAAACTTGTTAGGTACAAACATAAAAAATGAATTCCTATTCATCCAGGGATAAAATCTATGACACAAATGGTCGAATAAAATGTTAGCAGACGATTAGAATATAACATACAATATGCAGACAATGCAACTGCTAACTACTCAATCCAACGACCAAAACCATTCACCGCCGCAACCTACTAACGTCTCGTAATGTGAAGAGAGAAACACCAAACGATATATGCACAAAAATGACCCATTCTCTCGTAGGACAGAGTATAGATTATTTTCTTAGTGGTTAAGAGAACATCGCATTCAAATTTATTCAATTCCCAGGTTGTCACAATTATTTATTTATTTATTTATGAAGTACAGACTTATGCTCAATAATCTAAATAAGCTACAATATGATTGACATTTAAGTTAGTACCTGTGTTAAAATACTACTCATAGCAAACTAAATTAGATTGAGACATCTTTATAAACAAATTTCATGATATTAATACAAATACAATTTAAAGGTTTGTTGCCTTGTTTGTTTCTTAAATAATTAATCGAATATAGGTATAAGAATAGGGATAATAATATATTATTGGAGCCCCCCCCCCCCCACCACAAATATTTCTTAATTTAATTTCGAACTAACTACCAAATTATGTTAAGTGAAATTATTTTTTATTAAAACAACCAATTTGGGTGCTTATATATTGTTATACAAATGATATTTCTGTGTTAACTGAGGTTATAGAAGCTTATTTCATTTAAACTATACAATAATGTTAGGCATTAATATTTGATGCAGTACTATTATAAATGTTATTGATGTTTTGTATATCACTTTGGTAAAACTACAATTCCAGATTCTGATACCGTATAATTGGGGCAAAATCATCTTTTTTCTGTTATTGCGTCAAAATAATGCACCATCACATTAATTATCATTTAGAAACCTTCCATCAATTATTTTCTTAACATTTCCAAAAATTCCAAAAATCATCTAAGTTTGAAGAATATAAGTTATTATTAAGTATTGTTTAATTTTTTATAAAAAGTCTGCTACTTAGAGTAGTTTAAATGCCGTATTTGTTTTGAACATTCAAAAAAAGTAATAAATAGTTTTATGAAAATGTTGCAAACGAAAAAAAAATTGCAAATGTATTATAATTAAATTTAATACTGAATTAGAATTCAGAATTTAATATCTTCAATGTTATTTTTAGTTTTTTTATTAAGTATTATTAATATGTGTAGTAATAATAAGTTTGAGAAATGAAGAACATGTTATACCAACATTTTAATGTAGGTATACTGATAAGTTATCTAAGTTTGACATGAGTTGAACAAGTAAAATAAAGGATTAAACCATCATCAATCACTATCTAGAAAAAGTTGATTAATTTTTAAAAAACTTGATAACATATTATGAATAGGTAGTTATAATACCCTCCCCGTCCTGGACAATTAAAAATGTTCTAAAAAACTTATGCAACTGTCGGCAAGTAATTTATACCCAACTATGTTTCAATTCACAAGACGTGTGGACAGTGTGGTGATCAGTATTCGGTGTACCCACTGCCTAGAACAAGGTTGAAAGCCCAGAGGGTCAATGCCGATTGGTGGGCAACATTTACAAAATGCATGCGTTACAATAAAATATTAAAATATGGTAAGGGCAGTAACGGGAATTATAGCGTACAACGACTACGAATATTGTTAAAGGCGATTTGTTGCACACAGCACGTCGCATAATATTATGATTTGAAACAGTTACTTACTGGGATTTTAGTAACAGTACAACAGTCAGTAGACGCGATCAGAGGAGCGGTCCAAAACTTTTGGGACGGGCCCAAGTGTCATGCAAAACGACGAGTACTAATAATTAGACGCGAGCACAATGTGTACCTACATTGAACTGTAGTACATAAATATATATAAGTGTTAAGCGTTCAAATGGATTTTTTCGACGTCCGACGGCCACAGCGAGTAACAAGTGACGAATGACGAACGCACGATGCCCTGTTGACACGGACCCCTCGTAAACGGAATTTATTATGAAATCAAAACCGAAAACAAATAACAACAACAACGAGCGTGCAAGATACCGTTAAATTGCGCCTTTTTCGAATACCGATAGTCGACGGACATAACAATAATGTTTTTCGGGGTTACCAACGACGACTAACCTCACGGGCATCGGGCAGCGACAACGTTGGCCGCACTGGCCGCAGCCCGCGCTGATAACGTTGTGGTTGTACTGTTTGTACCACGGCTCACCAGACGGCACACACCAATCAGTACCATTACTATTTACTTTGTAGCCCATCACCTATAGATAGGTTTTCGTTATTATCGTAAATAATAGTAGTCATATAATTAATTATATAGAAATGACTTATACGAGCTTATAAGTTAATAGTTATTACTTGTTACTTATTTCCCAATTCCTTATGTCTTTCATCGCCACTGTGCCATTGTTTATTTCGTTAATTAATTCCCGTACTCTCGGCGCGTGACAATAATTGTTATTTATTATTTTAAGAACAACACGATATCCGCGCCGCGGACAACTACAACTTGTTGGATACGGGATTACGGAAAATTTCTGACTCTTGATTTCGTAATCCGTTGCTATTTATCACCGGTGCGTTCTGTCCTCGTGCCGAACGATGGTACTGACGGAGTGACCTTTGCCTTAGCATTTTCGCCGATCACTTCTGAAAGTCGCTGCCGTCGATGGTGAGGCCATGTCAACAGGACGAACGGCATAACCAGCAGCTGCTGACAATATTGACAAGACACCTGCTCATGGTACATCGGCAGCACCTATATAGGTCTGTGAGTTTATTGGCACGCAGATACGAACAATAAGTGTCTTAAATAGTGAGTGTGTGCTAGTGGCGGCAAATGGTTGCCATGAAAAAATTGCATAACAGTCGCGGAGCTGAGCCCACCACGGACGCCAGCGAATCGGTCAAGAAACTGTACAAGTGAGTAATAAGGCTCTGTGTGCTACCCTTTTTTTGTATTCACAACTGTGGTATGTACCATGTTTATTGTTCACCCTTGTGCGATCCTCATCCGGATGTGATCCTCATCATACAATTCTATCACAAGGTTTAATCCTGTGTGTAAATCATCCCCCTGCCATTTTTAGTTCTCTATTTTATATTTTATCAAGTTTTCTTTTCAAAAATTAATTTTGGTAACTATGTAGGTATACAATCATAATAGCTTGTAAGGTAAATAAAAAATAATATAATTGCTAGGTGTTTTAAATTTAGTTATTAAAATGAAATGAAAACAACAATTTAATCTATTATACCTACCTATGTTATTAAATACTTGTTTAATATTGAATTTCATATTTGAAAATATACATTCATCAATATGATGACATTAAAATTTAATGTAAACTTTACAAATAATGTTTTCAGGAGTATAAATGATGTTTCTCATTTTTTGGATGATCAACGTGGCAGATCTTTATCTTGCAAAGATCTTTTTACCGCTACTGTTGATACACAGCGAATAAAATTAAAAAACTATTGTGAAAGAATGATGCTTGCAGATCCACTATGTTATGGCCGAAAAGCTGAAGATATCATGTGGCGTAAAACTTATTATGATGTTTATTCTACTGCTAAAATTTTACGCAAAGTAATGAAATAACTAAATTTTTACCTAATATATTACCATTATATAAGCATGTGTACTCGAATCGGAATAAGATCATGACCCGGCGGCAAACCGTTTGGCGTCAGTACGCGCAGCTGGTTTCTTATTGGTTCCGCCGCACGCCTTCTGTATGAAAAAGTGGTAGCGGCTACAACGGCGTGCGGTGGAGGAAGTTGTTTTGAATGCGCGACTGGTCATGATCTTATTCCGATTTCAACATACCATTGTCCATTTTATTGATATATTATATATAAATATATAATATATTAGCTGTTTTTTCCCAAAATACCTATTAAGGCATTGATTTTATTTCAGAATAATGATTGGAATCACATGGAATTGGCACTAATAGAAAATCATTTTCAGTCAGGCATTGGCAGTTATTATCATTTACTATTCAAATTTCAAGCAGAAATGAAATTCAATAAGCCTGAATTATTTGATTTTTATCTACTAATTAATGATGATACAGATAATAACGTCAAAAAAGATCATATCACTTTGTTGAAAAAGAGTGATATTGGTAAATTAAAACATTGATACCTAAATAAATAATTGTATTCATCTTATTCCTTCTGAATTCATTAATTTCAGGTAACAAAGAAGAAGTTGGTATGAAACAATTAGTTTACCGCTGCTTGATATGTTTGGGAGATTTGTCACGATATATGTATGAACTAAACAAACTAGATTTATATTATTCAACAGCTTGTCGGTATTACAAACAAGCATTAAACTATAAACCAGCAAATGGACTTCCGCATAATCAAATTGGACGATTGGCATTATCCAATAACAAACATTTAGATGCTGTTTACCATTATGTTCGATGGTAACCTATAAATAATATTATAATAATAGGTACATTCATAGGGTTGTCATAAATACTCAAACAGATTCAGGGCATGCAACAAAACTAGCAAATTAAGTCTTAACTACACGCGCTATTTTTTTTTCAATAATTATCAGCGTAAAAAATATTACATGCACGGCATATATTGTTCACCGACACAAAAATAATTAATTATGGAACTTTTTTATGTTGCTACAAACATTTAATGAAAACTATCTTCTAACTATTAAGTATATGATATAAAAAGGTTAGATTAAGATAATAACTGAAAACGATTGTGAAACCAAATAGAACAAGATAAATGGGAAGTTTGGTATACAATATACACCAGCACGTGTAGTTAAGGTTTAAATATTATAATAATTTGCTATTAATTAATTCTGCATTAGCTACCAATTTTTTTCTTTTTTCATATTATCCACTTGTAAAACACTGAGAATTTGTTTATGTTTTGTAAGTTTAATAAGTAAGCCTTTTTTATGCTGTCATACACCGTGATAAACTTGTATATAGCCTTTCAATACAATTGAAATAAAATGTTTTAATTTGTTGGTACTTTGATTCAAAGAATTCTAGTTTATGACAACCTATACATTAATTTTATAGTTAATTCTAATGTTATTTTGAAAATTTCTAGTGTTTTTAGCATTGAACCATTTGAAGGAGGAGAAAAAAACTTAATATTATCATTGCAACAAAAGTCTGAACCAGTGGGAAATATATTTTTAGAAAAACTGTTTTCTGTTTTTGATTTATGGTATACTGGAAAAAAAGATAGTGGGCAAGAATTAGATAAAGTAAATTTTACTTCCTGCTATATTGATCTAATAATATACATGACATATAATATATAGCATTTAAAAATTACCTTTATAGATATATTCTAGCATTATAAGCCTTCTGCAGAATTTTGATGATTTTAAGAACAAAAATAATACAGCAGATAAAAAAAACGGAATTAATAAGGAAGATGCCTTAACACCTTCAGTTAAGGATACTATACAATTTTTGTCAACTAATGAAAATATATTCAAAATTGTTGTTATCATAATAGCGTGCTTAAACAAGTTACATAAAGAAGGTAATGCTGATTAAATTTAATATTTAATAATTTATTGTTAAGAGATATAGAGATCTCTTTATCCATACAGAGTGATTTTTTAAGCATGCTCACCCCCATTTTTCATTGCTGGCAGTCAGTTGCAAAGCGATATGTATTATCAACACGTCAAGCATATTTTTCCATGTTATTCTAAATTTGTATATGCTCTAGTATTTGAAAAACATTTAGAAAAGATCTGTGTTGTTACAAAATTTTATTTTTCAAGTTATAAACCCCTTTTTACTCCAAATTATTTAGCGGATGATTTTCTTGATAATTTTTATGTATGTGTCTGATGAGTGGTTTCTGAGTTATTACAATGTTTATACTAAGGATAATGATACTTAAAAATGGTTTCACAAAAATATAATAGCTATATAATGTAATATTAGATATAGTATTTATTATACTTGGACCATTCTTATAAATTATTTACTGGTTGATCAAAATTGAATAATTTTAAAATTATCCAAGCCTTCATTTTTTACTTAGTCCATTACCATAAATATATTGTCCTTAGTACACAAAGTAAGTAACTCAATAACTAGTAACTACCCACTCAAATTTTGATTTAGATGTATAAGTCTCAAAAAAATACCTGCAAAATAATTTTAAGTGAAAAAGAGGGGTTCCTATTTTAAAAACAGAAGATTGTATTGTTACAGTGAATGTCAATTATTCAAAAATATGTTCTAAAAGTGTAATTCATATTTTCAAAAATCATAATTTGAATAAATACATAATTTGAGCATGAATATAGGGCAATCATGCTTAAAAAATCATTGTGTATATGTAAATATTGATGTTTCTTTATCTAAAGTTAATAATCTCTGAAACTTCTGAATTGTTTTCAATAAAAGTTATAAAATAGATTCCTCGAGATTTGGAGAGTTTTTATATCTTATTTTTTCAACCACTATAAATAGACACCTGAACTTCTTTTCAGCACACAAAAACATAATATTTTTGATTATTGGTTACATGTTATCTACTTAATAGGTACTTATAAGTCTTAGAAAAAACCCGATATGTTATTGAACAAACACAGATAACTATAGTAAATAGTAGGTACCTATAAATATTTATGTGACAAAATAATATTTTGTAGTGTGTTAACATTTATTCAATGCAATATTCTGTAACATCGTTACATCGGTTTCATTAATATTTTGAATTCGTACCTACCCAAAATCAAAAATATAGTAAAATTAGTACATAAGAGTAATATTGACAAAAAACCAAAGAAGGCTGTTTAACAGCAGTTAATAATTATTTAGATTTTATTTTTTTCTTGTACATATATTTATGTTGCACATAAAATATATTTTCTAATTTAATATTTATTTTTTATTTTTACATGTTGATTTGCCCCTTATTTGAGTGTTAAATGTTAAAACCCTTAAAATTTTTTGAAAATGTCTCATAAATAACACTTATTTCCAGAGTCTAAATACACTTTAAAAGCTGAGTTATTCTTTTTATCACTCATGGAACACTTAATTGGTCAAAGTGTAACTTACTGTGTAAAAAACTTACCGCAGTTAATTAATCCTAATATAGACCATGTAAAATTAAACCGCCGACGTCGTAGACGTGGTTTTAGACAACATTCTTCTCCAGATTCTCAAGAATGGAGTGGAGGTTAGTATTTTTTTAACTAATATGCAATTTCTATTATATATAATATTTGTATATATGATTACAATAAAATATTCTAGTACCTAAATGATCATTTGAATTTGTATTAATATTTTAAAAACAAAATTGTATGATAATTAGATGAAGCAGAAAGTGTAATAAGTCCTGATGACGAATCAGATGATGAAAGTGAAGAAGAGATGTTAATATTTGATATGAAAGGGCCCAATGATGACAAATCCAAAAATGGTTTGTAACAAAAATATTTGTTGTTATTAGCTAAATAAATGTGTTGTTAATTTTATTACAGAATCTGACGGGTCGAATGATAGTGGTACATCATCATTTGGTTGTGAAAATAAAAAAAATTCAAAATCTCCGTTATCAAACATACCATTTATTGAAACCATAAAGGTATTAATATTTTTATTTTTTTTTTTTGTCTAATAGATTAATAATTACAATCATTTACTTTATTTTAGATATATTTTGATTGGATTCAACCAAACATAGATTCCATAAATCCTGAAGCTTCAGTTGAATTTTTCAACAATACTGTTACACTTTTAAATTACTTGTCGCAAGCTAATATTGAAGACTCATTCTTAGACATTGACACCAATCGATTTATGTTACCAGAAGAAGTGCATTTACGTGGTATGACTGTTTTTTCCAAGTTCAAAAAATATTGTGGAGAATATGATCACAATATTTGTACTAAAAATGAGGTAGGCAATTTTTTTTCATCGAGCATTATTAAATATACTGTCTAATATGAATTTGTACATTTTATTTCATATTTGATGTAACAATAAACTTATCATTATGAGAAGAAACCTCAGCAGTTAGTTTGGAATACTGTTTAACCATTTTACTGCTTAATACTTATTTCTTCTATTAGTAAAAATATATATCAACTTCATTTATTTAAAAAATGTATATATTTAAAACAATAATAAATTTAAAAAGCATATAAGCATATAATATTATTGCCCTAGAACATATTATTATTTATTTATAAATGTCAATCAGCAATTTTGTGCTTACAGTTTAAGTTTTAGTTTACAAGTAATAGATATTTAATTTATTATTTATAATACACAGTAGGTCCTAAAAATCTCATGAGCAGATACAGGCTTAACCGCTTATGTACTTTGAATTCAATATTTATTTCAGGTAATTTATTAACGACCACAATTAATATAATATAATATGATGTTAGTTTGCCTAGGTCTGTTTGTTATGTAAAAATGTCTACTGCAAATACCCATGATATTCTTTAGTACTGTTGTATATATTATATCTTACTTATTATAAATCCATCTTTACTGACATTCTTAAATAAATATAAGTCATTCAAAACTGGTAGGTTTGTCAATTATTATTTTTAAAGCCTCACAATAGTTTAAAATATAATGACTTGGTTTGACAAAATGTATAGGCCATACCTTTTAAATACTTACTATGGCAAAATCATTAAAGTTCGTAAATACTAAGTGTATTCAAAGTGTTAAATAAGTATTCATTAGTTAATAACAACATTATTATCATTCACTTTTTATTATAGGGAATGGTTCGATTAATACATATATTACATTGTGCAGAAGAAATAGCATCCAACAATGTATTATTCACTTATGACAAAATCAAAAAATGGTTTTCAATATGTGGTTCTTTAAAACAAGTGAGTATCAATATAATTTTTTTAGTATACAAATAATTCATCTGCATATTACTCAATTGATAAAAGCCTTCCAAAGTCTATTAAACAATAACATATGTAGGTATATATACTAATATTACATTTAAATAATACAATTTAAGTTAGTTATTACTTGTTATGCTTATTAAAGTGAATATTTTAGATTCTGAGCGAAGCAATGGATGTACTGAGTATACGAGTATGTGTGTTTTTCTTTAAATCTATGTACACGAAAAGTAGTCGAAGAAATGCTTTGTTTTTTAACTTAAAGGATGGTTTCTGATACCAAATTGTATATAGTTGGTACTTTTAAGAGATCTCCTTAAGAGTTTTATTTTCAAAATTTCCAGTAGTTTTCAAAAGCGTCAGGAAAAACAAAACAAAGACTTAATAAAAAAAACCGGAATTCTTACGGAAAACCAGTTTTTGACAAAATTAATTAGGTTTTTTAGTAGAAGCTCAAAAACAAATAATCATCTCCAAATGTTTGTATTAACATTTTGTATACTTGGTATAATTTTAAAAATATTTTTACTGTTATTGAACTTTTTATAGACATTTGAAATTTAATTTATTTTAGATTTTTCTATAAAAATTGATAAAAAAAAATTTCGATATGTCAAAAACATAGAATAAAATAAGTTTTCTCATTGGTACCTTATACTGTAGCCAAAAAATCTTAAAATCTATTAACACAAATTGTATTGTTACAAATGTATAAAAGGTTCCTTATAAATTTTTATACTGAAACCAACAATTAAATATATATTTAATATTTTTGGAAAATATTGAATCAATCTACCGTAGTACTAATAGTAAAATAAATTACTAATGCAATATCAATATAATTTATTAAATTATATCTAGTAATATTGGTTGATAGGTTGTCTCCGCTCAGAATCGTTTGTATACAATAATATATCATTGAATTCAAATTGAATACATCATCCATTAGAATGACCCACTTGACGCTTACTATACAGCAGAACATTACATTACCCAAGTCCCCACCATTTACTATTAAATTTGTATTAAAGGTTTTTATTATTAAAATCAAAAATATAATTTATATTGGTGGTTTTAATTAATTTAAAACATAAACTAAGAATTTTATATTATGCTTAAAATCATTGACTTTTATTGATTTTTTAATCACTGAAACCTTTACATACCGGATACTCTCAGTTACTGAAATTTTGTCCGCTACTCGGAGGTGTTTACTGTTCCGAGGGTTGTTTCTAGTTTGTTACAAAAGAACACACGTTATGTGGAGGTATGCGCTTTTTAGAGGTGCCTGTTAAGGAAGCGTTCACTGTACTCTTCTACTAACTTAAAATCTTTTCTGACATTTAATCAAACTGTAGACAAAAATCTATTGTTAACAAAGTAATAATGCTATATTTAAAATAATATAGCCATTGAATTAATCAACAAAATATAGTGGTCGTAAAAGTGTTGGCTTATAAGTACCTAAATCAACTATGTAAATGTAGCAAAGTAGTTGAGCACCTATATCCCAGATTAAAAAAGAAAAAACCGTGTCTACCAGTCTTAGGATTTCAGTAGAGTTTATGAAAGTAGCAAAAGGTTTTTCTTTTTTTTTTTTCGTTTTCTGCCCTCTGAAAAATACGACATTTACTGCGACAAACGAAAGCGCGAGATTGGAATAGCAAAGTCTGTCTTGTAAATATTCATGAGACTGTATAGAAGATAAAAACTAAAATATATATATAAAAAAAAGAAACAAGAAAGAAAACCTGCCCTTTTCACAGGGTATATAATATATATTGAGTAAAATCCACCCCTAGCTGTTGCAACACAATAAAGCAGTTTGAAGATGTTGAAAGCGGATCTCGCCAATAACGATTCCAACAGCGTAGTCGGGTTTATATTATATCTTATACTTTCTTCTTTCTCCTCGGTTTCCCTTTTCTCTCTTTCTTTCCTTTACGAGCTTTGCAGCTACAAAGTGATCCGGGGGGATGTGTCACCCTCGCCAGAGCCGTCAAAGTTTTTATGACCGTCGACCCGCCCCTTGTGTGGCGCGGGGAGGCATAACTGTAATAGCTGGCATGCGGAGCCCCAATATTACGCTCCTTACGCGTTTTATGGGTTTATTTATTGCGTCCTCTAAAACTCTTATTAACAATGTCTCGCACACAAACGACTGCGGCAGGGTTGTTAAATCTTTTCTTTATTGGAACTTCTGCTCTTTTATACCCTCCCCCCTTACATTCACTTTCACAATGAAAATTAATTGTAAGAGCTCGCGTTCAAGACCTAAACTTATATTGACCAGTGACACACTATACGACTATCGCCAGCCAATTGACCAATTTATTATACTTTTATGGTTCAAATATAGTTTTAAAATACACGTAATTTATTATAAGACCTACTGGTTAAGTAATTTACCATGTTTTTCAATTATAGCAATCTATAGGTAGTTGTTATAACGTG
Source organism: Sitobion miscanthi (assembly GCA_008086715.1). Taxonomy (NCBI): domain Eukaryota; kingdom Metazoa; phylum Arthropoda; class Insecta; order Hemiptera; family Aphididae; genus Sitobion; species Sitobion miscanthi. Next base: position 38,649,093 of record CM017798.1, read on the forward strand.
TTTTCAGTGAGCATTAAATAAAATGGTACATATCATCAATAATTATTTTCCTTAAGTACCCTGTAAAAAATAAATAGATTAAGGTATACTCACTGTTATAAATAATACAAATAAAACAATTTTAGGGTACCAGCCTATTGAGTATTATAATTAAAAAATATTCAATTATATTACAAAACAACACAAATAGATTATTAAAACAATTTTTACGTAAAAAAAATCCATAACTGTTATTAACTCTATGTTTTATTCTCTATTATCCTTAAGCAAAAAACAAATATATGATAATAATTATATATTGTAATATACTCCACAATATGTCAATATTAGCTGTTGTTATGGCATTTCTATTTTCTAAATAGGTAGGCAAAATAAAAAAAAAATTAATTAACGTTCAACAATATTTCGTAGTAAAATTAAATCACTGCATAAAACAGTAAAATACCAAATGACATTTCAAAGTGTGCAAACGTCAACACCTTAATGAAAACGTTTAGTAAGTCTAAGGCAGGACATAACACATAAACAAGTATATACTGCTTTTGTTTATTCTTTGAGAGTTAAATTTCAATGAAATAAAATGTACCCCTGCTTCAGCCTCGGGGGATGAAAGAATCACAAGAATCCCGTCTCCTTTTCCCATTTAGTACAGTAATAGCTTTAGGAAGCGGGAGAGAGAAGCGAGCAAAAGCCCCGGCGTTGTGCGGGCGTGTCACCGTTAGCCGGCCGGGCAAGAGGACGGAGGTCGGGGAAATTTATAACCGTAAAGCTTTGAGGTTAGGGGTCGTAAGGGAGCCCTTTTGCCGAGCGTTTAACCGTATTCCATTATCGTCGTACGGTCTGCCGGTTTTATGACTATATTCGAGGGACGATAAAAGATTCCAGACGTATTAAATACGGTCGACAAAACGGAAACTAGAATGAACATGGACTCGAATCGCAGACGACGGTTTTATCGTCTTCACTCTACTGTAATAGTAGAAGTAGTAGTAGTAGAGGGGCGGTGGGAATCGTAATTTCAGAGCAATTCTGGAACGTTATAACCGTTGAAAACAAATAAACCGAACGTCGTCGTCATAAGACATTTTCATTTTATCATCGTACCGCTCGTGTACCTCTACCTATTTATACTCTATTTTATTTTCGTGTTTTTCTTATAGACCGACGAAAAATCATTAAAGAACGCGAAACGAGACAAACAACTCGTGATGGGTCAACTGTGGCTCCGGTCAGAAGTGGACAATCTGGAGTACAAGATGAAATACTCTTCGAGAAAAAAGTCGTTGCCCACATGCATTGTGATCGATACAGATGCTTTGATTAATTATTCGTTAATAATCAAGAAACTTGTTAACAGCACCAAGTTTATTGTAGTAGTACCCGCAATCGGTATGTACCTGATACCATTGATTATCGACATCATTGTTCGCTAATAAAATAATTATCAACGTATTTTGTTTGTTATTTATTTTTTTATTTTTGTTTCAGTAATATCGGCATTAGACGAGCAAAAGAAACTAAGCAAAGAAGTCAGGCTGACTATACGTTGGTTAGAATTTCAGTTGCAAGAGGGAAACTGCAACTTAAAATCTCAAGGAATACATGAATCACTACCAATTAAACTAGACGGTCCACCGAAATTGAGCAAAGAAATGTGGCAAGCAATTATTACTTAAATTACTTCAAAGTGTTCCTATCAATGTATTCATGGTGTTTTTTGTTATATTTACAGTAATTTCAAACATATTTTGGAATGTTGCAACTATTTTACAGAAGAGTATGGTGAGAACACAGGACTTGTTACGTTAATTACAGGGTCAGACGACCTAATGGAATCACCAGAGTTCATGGAAATGGCCAAGTCAGTCAGTGAGTAGTTGTTTTCGTTTATAATTAATGTTAGGTACATGGTCTATATTTTATGATGTTCATTATTTATGACTGAATATTATTTTTAGAAATCAATATTGAACACATAAAGACATTCCAATACCAATTAAAAACAGTGAAAAACAAAGGATGAAACATGGTTTTGGTTTAAAATATTGATTTTTATTGTTCACTCAATGGTGCATCAATGTATACAATGACAAGAATTTGGTTGTCAATCACACCGCGCTGTTTTGAACACGTGGACCAGATTTAACTTTCGGGAATATTGAAGACCTCGATCGACTTATTATTTACATCCGTTACGAATATATAATATATAAATCAAGGTTAAATCCAAAAACGAGAAAAATGTTTTTTTTATTATTATTTTTATTGTTATTATTATTGTGTTGTATATACTTTGCATACAACATTATTATATAAAGAGCATCTCAAGGTATAAAATGTTGTATACCTGACCGATGATGACCATTTAACAACTGTTCGTCACAACGACTGTGTCCATCTTTCCTCGTCGTGCGTATACGACGTGTAGTAAATCGCGTTAGTATACATGTAGTTTTTTATTTTATAAATATCCTTTTTTTTTTATAAATTTAATACATTTGAATGTTATCATTTTATCAATATGATGTTTAACTTTTCTTTCTAAGGTTTTTGTTTTCATTTTATAGATCTTATTTTCAAACGATTAAATATAGACTTAATAATGCATGTAGAAATCCAGCTTGTCTGTCTTTTTCATTATTTACCCACCTGAACCTCCATGCAAAATCGGCGATTATTGTAACGTCGTTTTTATTTTTTGGGGGGTGTGGCACAGCGGCACTCGTTGTTTATCCAATGCTCCTTTTGTTTATCCGGAGGAAAACGATTTTTGAAAAGTGTTTACCGACCGGAAGTTAAGTACTCTCGGCGGCGGTGTACGGGGTTACCAGCCGTAGTTGTAGTGGCGGTGTAGTGTGTATTATACTCGTCCGACCCTGGATCGCAGCTATGTCAACACTACACCGGTGCCGTTCTGGTGAGCACGCGTGCTCCGATTTGTGACGCCACCGGAGATGAGCAAGCGAAATTAAACGGGAGACAGGTACGGGCGAGGGACGCTCGATCGCGACGTCTCAATAATAACGACGGCGCCGCCGACGAGAGGGTTGAAATGGCGACGGAGGCGGTATTTATTTTTTTTCCACGTCCACCCAGACCATTATCGTTTTACAAAAGGCACGACGGCGGCGTGTGTATTATATAAAGTAGTGTGGAATATCTAAATGTACGTGTGCATTGGAGTTATGTGTGTACATGGGGAGCGTCGCGTTGTGTAATAATAATAATTAGACGAAGGAGGGTGCAGCCGGTGTGCGTGCAGCGTGTACACGCCTCAAACCGTACATGTACACGGGGTCGAGCAACCCCTTTTTTCGTAATTGTTTGCCGCGCCGAGTGTAGGCACATAATATAATATACGCGTGTATACTACGCAATAAGGTTTTTCTCCCCCTCTAGTGCTGCTATACAGCTATCTGTTAATCCGTTATATTTATTATTCCCCGTCGTCGCGGTACTACAACCGGCACACGGCTATAGTTTAATACGCCATTAGCGTTCAATTTCGCGTGTGTGCGACGAGGGTTTATGTACATATTATTATGTGCGTGTTTTTTTTTTTTTTAATTTTCCACTCGCCCGGGGCGGCCGCAAAACGAATGGGGTGAAAAATGAACGGGCCCTAACACACGCCCGGCGAGGATAATCCGCGGGATTAATGTCAACAATATTATTCCGCGGCGGCGGCGGTCCGTGCAAAAAGACTGTTAGTCAAACTACACACGACCGTATAATATATACATATTATTACTTCTGTTATCGTTGTTATCTACGTCGCGCCCGCCGAGGGGTTGCTGTTCTGTATATATATATATATACGCAGTAATTGCAGAGTGTGTGCAAGGGTAACCTAACCCAGCCAGCGCCGGCGACAACGCGATATGATAATTTATTTCGATGCGGATTCGAATTTCAAAATATCTATACAGGTATACAAAATATGGTAATACGCGCGTCGGATGATTTCGACTCGGACATTCAGTTTGTATTGGTAAATGGTTATGCGATATTTTTACAACTTTGTTTCGGGTCCTCGTAGTGAAAAATAATTAATTTTTAAAAAAAAAAAAACGACATATTTTGCCCACGAATATGTTTTACAGCTTTGATACACTCGTTTCCTATTTATAAATAAAAAAAAAACGTTTTAAATAACCTAATCAGAATTTGTTATTCGACGATTGTGGCCAGCTGTCACTGGACCAATGAGGCCAATCCAAAAGTTTTCACGCTGTCGGATCGTGTATAATATTTAAGATTTGTGTGCACATCTGTACGGTCTCTGCGTAATCCATTAACAAAGCCTGCTGCATTGCGATACATCAACTCTATATGAACGCCCTATGGCCATAAACGTACGATTGAGATGTTTAATTTTTTTTTGAAAAAATGCTGTGATTTTAACGAAATGCCGAAAAGATGGACTCAATGAAAAGTACTTATAAAATCGTAAATGTGTTTGACAATTTAGATTTGTATTTTAAATAACAATTATTATAGGTGACATTAGTAACATTTTCGTGAATGCCATTCATGGATGATTTCTCACATCCGTCTTTTCGTGTAAATATTGTATTTATTACCATTCACTAACGTGCTTATAAATAAATATCTATGTAATTCTCCCCTTATCACATATACTTATTGACTATTGTGCTATATATAGGCATAGATTATAGGTATAAATAAAATAAAGTAAAAAAAGTAACATTTTAATTTTCTCGACGCTAGCCCAAAAAAATGTATAATGACGAGTTGGCTTTACTATAAAGACTGCAATATATACGTAACCACGATGTCCACGATTGTTGATAAACAATCACGCATTTGGATATATTCTGTCGAAATAACACCTTTTGTTGTTGGGTTATAGTATGTTATAATTTTCCTCTAAACGTAACGTCGTGAACATAATATAATGTAAATATGGTGATTTAATTAAAATTCATAAATGCATAAAAATTATTGAAATATTGCCTTAAAAATAAATATCTCACTCGTAAGATAACTAAAACATATTATAATATGGGTATTGGGTAATTACGTTAGATTATTATATGGACATTAGTCATTAATACATTATATACTTTTTATATTACAACAGTGGTGTAGCTAAATAGCCTATCCAGGACGCCGTGTGATCGTCGTTTTATTTTTATTAAATTAAGCAAAATCACGAATAATAATGCAAAATGCATAGTAGAGTCGATATGAGGCTTGAAGAATGTCTTGGTAATCAAAAATTGCATATTTCTCAAGGATGTCAATTGTCAGCTAACTATTTGTTTATTCCTCTGAGCCTTACAACAGCAAATTTGCGTTCAGCAGAACCAATCTTGCGCTGCAGCTGGATTTAATATTATTATAGTAACCTAAAGGTTAGAAACATTAACTATGTATATGGCTTTTTTATGATATTTTAATTGTTATGCAAATTATGGGTAAGTATTTAAAATACCACGATAAAAATATTTAATTATTTAAATATACATAAATTATTTAAAAATTACATACTATGTGGCAGAAAATGTTAGCTATAGGTACTTAAAGTTTGATAATAGGTCAATTCACTCTAATATTAAAGCTGACAACACAAGATTGATTCGGCTGAATGCAAAATTGCCATGTTGTGTGTGGGATAGAGAGAGAGAGAGAACAATTAGCAGTGCACTGGCATCCACTTACCCTAACGCCATTGGTATTTACAATTATTTACCTAATTAAAAACAGTCCGAGCCGTGGTCCAGAGTATAGACAACTTATACACTAAACGCTGCAAATATTATACAGATACACATTTTTCCAAACAAATTAATAGTGTATACCATATTGGTGAAATTTAAAGGACGGCTCCTCGTCGAAATGCATCATCCTATTAATCGATCGGTTAAGGGAGTGCTCGGCGATAAAATTATGTTTAAAGATAGATTAAAAATATCGAGACCGGAAGCGTGGTGTCTTAAAATCAACCTGGCTATAAGTAGGTACATCGCGGGACAGTCCACTGACCCTTCAAGTGTGCAGAAATATAGGCAATGCATTATCATTTTAAGTCTATATACCGTCCCGCGAGAAAATATTTATACAAAAAACAGCTGTTTAGTCATTAAATGGGGACCATGATAATAACGGTAAAAAAGTTACCTCGTCTGTATAAGTAGCGTGGTATAGGTAAAACACACACGGTCAATATAGACCGAGTGGAGCGTCATAATAATTTGCGTAGGTATATCATAGGATTTATAGGCGTTTCGAGATCTGTGACATATATAAGTATTACAAAAAACTATATTATGCTTAAAATAACAAACAAAATCGACAAAATGTATCGAGATCACCCCGATTTACGGTATATAGCAATTGATATGTAATACCTACGTCTACAATAGTATACTCATAATAATTGTCATAGAAAATGGCCGAAACGGTGTTTTAAAATTCGGTTCGATATTTGCCTTCGCTCGATTCTCCGATCTTCACACAAAAAAATATCCGAGAGCCTTTCGACATGCCCGGCTCACGCGATAATATCAAGTGTTCAAAAAGTTTCGATGTATATACGCGCGGGGTACGGCGATTGATAAGGAGGATTATGATAACGACATCAGCACATCCAAACACACGAAACGCCTCGCATGTACGATGATAATATAATGGTGAACGTAACTACATCATTTGTATACGTACGTATATGGTCTTGCGATGATGTTATTGCAGTGCATAATTACGGGGCCGCGGCGAGGGAGATCGAGTGGCGGCGGAAGCGGCTGCACAAGAGCCAAGAGAGTCGGCCCTCTCGCAAAACACTGCAAAGCACCTAAATATATATATGTATATATAATAATATATTGTGCACAGCAGTGGCAGTGTTAATAATGCCCATCAGTGGCGGTTGGGTGGGTGGGTAGGTGGGTTGTACTAACAGTAGTACAATACCTGCAGGTAGCGCGTCGTATGCACACATATTTAATATTATAATTGTCTTCTCCGACGGCCGAGACCCGCACGCGTTAAATACGTTTCGCGGTGTTGCCGGGTGGAATAACGTTCGTCGTCGAGTGGTGCACCGTTAACGGGCGGACGTGTGGAAGGAAGGAAGGAAGGAAGGATGGAAGGATGGATGGAAGGAAGGAAGGAACGAGAACGGCGAAAGGGAGCGCCTTTATAGTCGTCGTCGCCACCGCGGGTTTTATTTAACCGAGCTTTTTCGTTAAGTATCCGACGAGAGCCGGCTAGAGAGCCTCGCGGTCTTGTGTATACATTTTATAGCGGAAGAACGAGACAGAGAGAGAGAGAGAGGAAGTGTGGGGGAGTGTACGATTGTTGCGGGGGGGGGGGGGGTGGAAGGGAGCGCTTGTTGTGTTTTTGCACTCGGCGGCAAAACTCTTTTCATATTCCCCTTTTGCAGTGTGCATATATATATGTGTGTGTGTGCGTTGAGGGCGGACGACGGAGAAGGTATGAATAAGAGCGTATATACGTGCACAAAGTCAGAGGACAGACACGGTGGCGGCATCCTCCTCTATATAGGTATATATGATAATATTATATAATATAATGACTGTGAATCTCGCTGGCGCTCTCCCCTCCCCCGCACTCACCCGACCGCTGCAGCTAACCGGGAATCGGTTCTCCTCGCGGAGCTCCGGCAACACAATTATTACCCTCGAGACTCGGCGGCGGCGTCGGCGGCATCCCCGTCGCCTTTGAAGAAACAGACGAAAGTTTTTAATTTGCAGCGTCTGAAACACTGCGAATCCCCCAAGGCCCGTCACCGGGTAATATATGCGTATATATATATATATCAATGATATACATCGCAGTATATATAGGTAAGCCGCAGGTGCCCGTAGGCCGTGACGCCGGGTGTACGGTGTATACCGTATACCGTGTATAAAGATATATATATATTAGACATGCAGTCTGAGCTCAGCTGCAGTCGGTCGCCGGGAAAACTAATATAAAAAGCCCGAGGCGGCGTGGACCCGAATCGCGGATTTGCGTATCCCCCTCGTACGTTATTATACACATCGCGCACCCCCCCGTGTGAGCCGTATGCATACTCGCGTGTATATAACCGCCGACGAAATCGACTGCGACGATGGGGGGGGGGGGGGGGCGGACAGTAAAAAACTGCGACGAAACTCCGCACGCCTATATGCTCGTTCGGTCTTATTCGGCGATATTTATACGAAATAAAAAACGAAAAGGGTTATTGTCGTGTTCGGGACGACGACGACGACGACGGCCGACGACGGCCGACGACCCGCGACGGCGTCGCCGACGTCCCTCGCGCGCCTTTGCGGTGGCGGCGGCGGCGGCGATGGTCGACCGCATTTGCGGCCAACTCGAACGGAAAACGCATACACATGTTACGCGCACACCGCGTTAATGCGACTTTCGGTTTGGGTCAGTGCTCCCCGCGAGCGCGCGCGCATATATAATTTACGATATATTCGCGACTACTCTCGTGCGAGCAGTTTCCGGCACGATAATAATAATAATAACATAACACCACGACGTATATATCATATACTGCACACACACATTATCAGAGATGGCAGTGTAACGTAACGCCGTTACTTTGTCATAGATACACAATATTATCGTCGTATCTCGTTTAATACATTTTAACATAATAATCGTATATGCGTTCGTTGTGTAGCTACAGCTGGTTCCGTCCGCGGATACTTTTTCGCGGTGTATCCAGTGCTCGAATTGGGGGGGGGGGACGGAGTCCGCTTTCATTTTTTTCATAGATTTCAGCGTCCCCCTTCGTTTGATCAAGCGGGGAACGCTAAAAACGAGTCCCCCTCTGACCCCCGGGGGTGCTTACTTTTGAACGGTGTATTTGGATTTTTTTTTTGTTTCGGTTATTTCTATTTTCTATAGCAAACTGCAGAGCGATGGTTATTTTTTCGCAGAAAACGGTTATCGTTGACGCACGATGTAGATAAAACGGTGTAGTCACTATCATATTGTACGTATGGATAGTGTATTTCATATACGTATGAACGATTATTACCGCCGCGGTGGTTTCATTGGTTTGTACACTACCACGGTTAAAGATATCATGTCTACCTTATCTCTATTATCTACAAGTGTGATAATTTTGAAGTGATTTCGGTTGTATTGTCGCCGTACACGTGTTTCTACATTCTACTTTTGAGAACTTTTTGTTTAATTTTCACAACGGGTTACTTTACAATTTATTAGCTATGGAACGGTGTTTTTTGAACTAAAACCAGCGTCCGTCCTCAATTTTTTTTCCAATTCGAGCACTGGGTGTATCTCTTCGACCTTTTTATATTGTATACTATATATGTGTGTGTGTGTGTGTGCGAATTCATTTTTCGGCTAAAAACATCAATTATTTATTCAAACAACTGTAGACACGTTTTTGCGGGAGTAACGATATCACGATTTCGATGTAGCTCGTTTTTATAGGAATCGCTAAACGATTTTTAAAGGATCTGCACTTTGCACGGGCGTGAACTTTTGTTGTTGAATTTGTAACGAAAAGTAATAATGGTGCATGCCTAGTTGTGTAAATGATTTAAAGGTAGGTATTACTAGGCAATATTGTTGTCATCGTTCTGGACGTCCGACAAAGATAAATTAATATTATTATCGTCCCTTCACGCTCGTACGTAGTATTTCTATAGACATTTCTCCAGTTCTGCGTTTTTGTACTGCGATTGATAGCCATCTACGCGATAATTCTTCCGTCCTTTATAATATGCTCGATTTAAAATCTTTAGGAGATAGAAAGGTCGATTGAAGGTTTGTGTTTTTGTCGAAATCAATCAATCTTCAAACCGACGCTCCTACAATATTAAACAAAGTCCCTTTCTAGTTTCTTGTCCTCCCGTGGACCTATCGCCGTTTCCATTCCTTTCTCATTTCAGCTTGCCTTGTCGCTTATTTATAAATAGTCCAATGCTAACAAAAATAATGTCGACTTATTATTCCCCGTTTGATTTTTGTATCGTTTTATGTCGTCTAGTGGTTATTGTTGCAATAATTATTTCTATTGTTACAATTCCATATTGGTCGACTTCGCTCATAATTGTAAATTTTTATAATTTATCTTTTGTCCGTTATCTATAAATACTCGAATCGGGTCTACCCGTATCGTAAAAAATAAGTAAATACATTTTTAAATTGTGGACACTTTGTTGGTTCGTTCGTAAGTCGGGCAATCATTAACTAACGTGTGACTTCAAACGCTTTGTTCAAAATACGTTATAGACACGTTTATGATAACATGTAATGCATATATTATATATTGTGACTTCTAAATAAAATGTGTGTAGTGCATGTATTATGTATACCGATATAATATGCACGTGTTTGATATACATAACGTGAGAAGCGTGAAATCAAATCACGCGCGTATACGGTTTTTGGTGGGATTGCGCAGTGGGGAAAGGGGACGCCGAAGAAAAGTGTTTCGTAACCGCCAAAAACTGAGGAGCTGGGGGGGGGGGGCTCACGACTCGTGTTCCAAATATAATATACCATTTTATCAATCTACAGAGACGAACGAATAAGGGTTGTACGAGTAAACCTGCCGGATGTATAGTGTGCGTATATACATATAATAAATGTTTATTATAATACGAAGAGGTATAATATTATTATTATAGGTACCTTATACAGTTTACGTGCCGCTGTTTTAGAGCAGATCGATGCGGGTTCGCATATGAGTGCAGCGCCACGACAGAGTCATTAAGGGTTAGCCACCATAAATATTATAATATATACATATATGATGTGTGTGTGTGTGTTTTTATACGCGTAGGTTACATTTGCATCGGTAGCTATATTAGATTATACTATATATGAAGGTTTCACCCTGTATATACACGCTTGTTCTTGGCGATGATAAATTGAATTACTCGCAAAAGGGATTCTTTGGTGGCGCACAGTGCGGAGCGCGGTGTATCAACGGATGAGGCGTCGGTGAAGGGATACGGTTAGGGCGAGCACCCCTCGATCTATGATACGCGGCGACGGTTATTGCGAGTCTAAACAAGAAGCCATATTATGTATATATATATATATATTTAGGTGAAAATAAATCTATATGCATACAGACGCTGAGAGAAACTTCGGTGGAGACTAATAGCACCACCGCCACCGGGTATATATTATTATTATTATTATTATTATTATTATATCTACGAGGGTCAGGAGGATAAGTTGATCAAAGACCTCGTGTCTAAAGCGAGATTTTAGCTGGATAACGCTAATTGGGATCAAAGTGCCCCGTCCGCAGTATATAATGCGCTGTTGGACGAGGCAGCGTTGCACCGCAATAGAAGACGACCGAAGGCTTTATACCTCCTATACTATACGTCGTGTATTGTGTGTGTGTGTGTGTGTGTGTGTGTGTGTGTGTTGCTGTATACAAAAACCGTATAATTATCATCGGAGCAGCATTACAGCTTTGAAAGCATTTATATATGTATATATAAAACAGTATTTGAGGGTTGTAGGACTTAAATTGTTTTTTTCTGGCCGGGGTATTTAATACAGGTACTGTATATTATGCATGCTAAAATATAAAAAAAAATCGAGTTGGTTATACGATATCGTGGGAAGAGGGGGGTGGGGACTGCACGAGTGCCCTCTTCCAATTTTGACAAAAATATAAGGTTGCAAATTTTTTATGCACGTTGCCTATAAAGTTACGAATTAATTGCAAAATGTTGGTACAAGTTTTGTGCATTTATCGTGGTACGGAGAGACCAATACTTCACGCACGTCTGCAATGGTTATAAATTCGTTTCGTGTAACGTTTGAAAATCGAAATTGAATTTTGCATACTTCATGGATTTTACAGTTATGTTTTTACTTCTTTGTGACATAATTTGACTCCTGTAAAAATGCAATATAGGATTTATACGTTGGCTTATTTCAATCGATAATTAATATACTACGGAATATCGTCGTCGTCAGTCGATTGTCTGAACAGCGTCGTCCAGCAGGTATCAATTACCGAGGATGCATTATTACAATAATAACTATTTAGTACTAATAATCAATAAATATATATATATTAGTTTATAATATGGACAATTATTGGCTTAGTTCGAATATAATATAAAGATTGTAGAGACCTACATTATCCACAAACATCTGTCCATTTCATTATGTGCGTACAATATGCCTACGCACTGAACGGAACAATGAGATTTCAATTACCAAATACGATTCGTAACTCATCACTGCTTTCAACCTCTAAGTTAATCAGTTATCAAACCTCACACAAATAACATAGCTATATGCAGCTGCTACATAAGCGATAAGCCAATAAACCTACAACATACTGTAAGTACACCCTTTATACTTATTATGATTATTATATAACAAGTAGGTAGTTACAATAACCATATTATAATACATCATATATTATACGAAAATCGTTTGTTACTCGATTTACCCTTATGGCACGAACACAATATGCAATATATAGATACCTATGTCTGTGTATACTCATACTATTATCATTGCGAATATAATCATCGGTACTTGTGTTACAATATTAATTTCTCCTCAGCCACAAATAATGCACACAATATGATTCTGATCTCATTCCAACACGAGTCTCGAAGGAGATAATCCCCATCAAGATCAATTTGTAATTAACGTTTTTAACCAAATATTATTATGCAAAAAATATTTAAATGATAGTAAATGTCATTGGTCATTATATACTTGAATACTAAATGATTATAGAACTATACTATTTAAAGGGAAATGAACATTAAAATCTCATTTAATTTACTATATTAATAATGTTTTTGTAGTTTTTGCGTTGTTACTTAATTCTTAGGTAGTATTATAAGGAAAAGATTTCCGAAATATTTATTTCAATTATGAACTTGAAACGTATTGGGGGTAGGTAGGTTTCTTGTTTTCTAATATTTTTCACACTCGATATGATATCATATGATCCATAAGGATATCGTACAAACGTTTAATCGATAAATTGCCGTATTATTGCATGCCGCGACGTTTGTAATTGCACGAACGTAATTCGAAAATATACGACATCAGTCACGCAGAACGATCATCATCGGCTATTCAACAAGAAAAATATGGACTTTTCGATAAATTGTGAGGATAGTGGTCGGCGTTCCTCTAAAAGGATAGACTGGACGCAAACGACAGTAAAAGTAGGTAGGTATAATAGGAAATAATAATCGACCGATTTATTTTATCAATTAATTTACCATTCGAGCGGCGTGCAATTAACCATACATAATATATTATAACGTTATATACCTGCTGTATTATATTTATACTCTTGCACCGCCTCGTATAAATCGCGATATTAGTATTTATCCGAAACCTGATTTATTTGTAAAGGGCGCCCCCGCTCGTTTCTCATTAACCGCGAACACGCACACGATGGTAGTCGTGTACAGTGCACTACGGTGCAGAAACAAATGAGTCGGAAAACCGGTCGGATGAGAGAGAAAAAAAAAGAATCGAAAAATGGAACCCGCGACGGGGGCCGTTACCGCGGCGTATCCGGAGGGGGGGGGGGGGTCTATTCGTAAATATTTTATACGTTAATTTATTAAAAAATGTTGTCGTCCGTCCTCCTATATTGTAGCACAGTACAAAAAATATATCTGTCGTGTAAAATAGAAAAATACCACGAACCGCGCGACGTACGCGACGCGGCCGCTGTCATTGCGCGTTTACGCCCATATAATATTGAAAATCGGTAAAACGCGATGTGACAAAAACAAACGGAAAACGACATCGTCACACGGACATTGTGATAACACAGAAGATATCATAGTGCCCCGCGCGAGTGCTCGCGATTTCCATGTGCGCACTGTACAACTGCAGTGTATATAATGTGCACTATAATACGCCGTGTGGCGGTCGAGACTTGAGTGTTGTGCACGCCATCCGGTCGTATTATATTATTATTATTATTATTATTATTAATATTATATTGTATTTCCTTGCGGTTTATGTTCGTCGACAAACCGTGTGCTTACATAACACAACGCGTATTATACGAGGTGATTCGCCGACCGTGCTCGCCCCCCTACAATCGCAGTGACTTTGAATTTATTTTGAATTCTGATGTTTGGCGTTTTAAAGCGCACTGGAAAACCGTTTTTTCACATTATCGAATTCTTCTAGGCGTACAGCTATACTGTCATTGTGCTGCTTTTCAGCGTCCTGCGGCGATTATCGGTAACTTCTGTTTTTTTTTTTCAAATAAGAACCTCCGTTTCGCCGAGATATTATATTCAGTGGATGGTTTTTTTTTTCAAATCATTATACACCCGATTTAAATTTTGAAAGAGTAGTTTCTCGATTGATGTTTACGCCAATGGGATGGGTAATTATTATATTTGTCCTTAAAAATGGTTTTACAAAAATATAAAATAGACGTAATAATATTAGATCTATCATAGTTTATCGCGCTTGGGCCATTTTTACAAATTTATAATGTCGATAGAATAATATTAATCCCCAAAATATTCAAACCACCGTTATCGTGGATCTATTATCTTTATTCCTTAGTACACAATATTAAATAACTATAAACTACTCGTGCAGTCGTACGCAGTTTGATTCTGATACTTCAAGACTTTCAGAAAAACTGTACACTAAGTGTAATTTATAGAAGAAAAGGGATGTTCTCATTTGAAAAACAGAAGTTTGTAATCTATCTTTACAGAACATTTCTTATTTCTTAAGACTTAAGTAGTTTGATAATATCATCTTTAAGTATATTTAAAAATCCAAAAATCTAATTTTCAAAAACTGCATTATTGAAGAAAAAAGGGGTGAACATGCTTGATGAATCATCCTGTATATCATGTATATCGCAATATTTTGCACGACAAAGGTACCTAGTCGCTGTTTACAATTGTGCAGAATATTTCTTCATATACCCGTATTATATATTATTATAAATTAATAATAAGTTCAATTTACTAAATATTAATAAATGATAGTATAATGTCAATATATATGTATAG
This sequence comes from Sitobion miscanthi, assembly GCA_008086715.1. Classification (NCBI taxonomy): domain Eukaryota; kingdom Metazoa; phylum Arthropoda; class Insecta; order Hemiptera; family Aphididae; genus Sitobion; species Sitobion miscanthi. Next base: position 38,664,113 of record CM017798.1, read on the forward strand.
TATAAACGTATTACTACACTGACAGAGCAAGAGGGAGCACTGTAATTATAGCACTCCAATATATAAAATTAGCACCCCAAAATTCACACGTTACTTAATATGGGCTTTTGTAATATATTTATAATTCGAAATAAATCAGAATGTATTTTAGTAACAATCAAACCTAATTTATATGATAATAAATACATAATATATTTAGTATAATTGCATAGAAATAAATTCAAGCTGGTTAATTCTAATTTTTTTGGCAACTGTTGTAAGTTTATTTTTCGTGTAAATGTCATGAAAATACTTATAAAAAATAGAACCAGAACCCAATCACCTCTTATAGATATATACGGTAAAACATGACAGTTAAATACCCATATTGTTATCTACCGTAAAAAATGACGTATACGCATTTAATCAAAAAAATAAATAAATATCACTTGCCCGTCTAAAATATGCGAAGACGCAAACGCATTATATATTATAAACCATACATCTTTGATCATATAGACTGTATTACCGATATTCGCCTTCGAACAGATAGTACCTCCCATATCTCATTATTAAATAATCGCCCAAACTGGGGCTTCACTAATAATATCTCGTACGTTCATTTGTTTCTACTGTTATTTATTTATTTATTAATTATAAACGGGCGTGAGCCCATGATACAGATATGTATGGTGTAATGTTGACAAAAATTACATACTAATTTTAAGTGTGGTACATCGGTACAAGCTTACATGTGTTATATATAAAAACAAAATAAAAGTTAAAAGTATAATACTATGGAAGAAATGACGGGTCCTCATTGGCTAATTTCATCATACGGTTTATTGGATCGTTTTGTAAATATTTTGTAGGACAATGCGGAATAAAAAATGTATGTGTGTTGCGGGTGCACTTAACAGGAACTTTAAAGTTAATTAGAGCAAGGAGTGAAGGGGAGTCAACAGATCCCGATAAGATTTTATTAAGAAAAGCAAGAGCATGCGAGCGGCGACGGTCAGCTAAGGAAGATAAGTTCATGAGACAGAGTAGAGGAGTATAATCATGAGGGGGGCAGTTAACATTCAATTTATAGCTTCATATGTCATTATATGTCATGTCTTACCGATATTCGCCTTCGAACAGATAGTACCTCCCATATCTCATTATCAAATAATCGCCCAAACTAGGGCTTCACTAATAATATCTCGTACCCGCGTTCATTTGTTTCTACTGTTATGATATTATTATAGCAATATCACGCAATACGTTATATTATTTATATCGTCTAACCGTCTCGTAATCCCGTTTGAATTTTTTTTTTCTTTCCAACTCGCGATCGTCCGTCGAGCTCTGCGCACGCCCCCTGCCCTCCCCTCCTGCCCTCCCCTCCTGCCCTCCCCACCGATACGACAACAGGTATTACACACGCGTGTGCGCGCGGGTACATCTAATATAATACCATTAGGTCGTACATTATGCACATGCATATAGCGTGCGGTATTATGGTAGCGGTATATGGTGGGTATGGGTGGTATATAACGAGTCGTATACGTATGGATCGGGCGGTTGTGTGTGCGTGTGCGGCGGCGGAGTGTAAACTCCCGGCGGACTACTATACATAATATACATTGGTATTCGTATCGCGATTTGCTCGCACATAGCGCGCGCGCGGGGGAGGTGCCGGCGGAGAGGAGCATAAGTTTTGCGCGTGTGTGTTCGTGCGCCGCGCGTGTACGAGCGGAAAAGCGTCGGCGAGTATGCGAAATAAATCGCCGCAACAACAGCACGCCCGCGTCTCGCGTGCGTGCACCGGCGGTGCGTCGAATGTTATACATCATTGTTATCATTACGCTGTTGTTGTTGTTGTTATTATTTTCGTGTCGTAATGCGCGCCCCGAGAGCCGCCGGTAACTCGCGCTCGTACGATGGCAACTCGTTCGAAGAAAACGATTGTGCGCGTCACAAAACCCGTTTGCCGATGTTCGCGCGCGCACTCGTCGCGCAATACGATAATTGAACAATATAATAATAATAATAACATACAAGAGAAATACAAGAGGAATTAATTTACGAGAACGTAATTTGAAAAAAAAAGATTAAATTACAACGTTTCGTATTATGTACCTGCCTACGGTATATTAATATTATGCCCTGTGCGTGCGATACTCGTTATTATACCTACCCATAAAATACCATGGCGGAAAACCACTTCGTACCCGGAGCTCATAACCATTCCGCGAACCGTGAAAAACGCGTTTGAGGAGCCGTTTACAACGACTCGCTGCGGGCCGCAGAAATAACGTACAATTTCTATATACATCTCGGCGGTGAAAACGTGGAAACATAATAATAATAATAATAATATAATATAAAACTAGACGCGTATAACACTGCACCGTGCAAGTGTATGGGTTTGTGTGTGGTAAACCACATGTAGTATTATGAAACACACTCACGAATATATTGTGTGTGTACGGTTCAGTGTAAATGTGTAATGTACATAGTATAATGTACAGACTGTTCAGTTTACAGAGTGCAGAGTGCCGAGACGACTGTGAAGTAGGTTAGGTACATATATATATATAATAATATGCACAGTCGGTTGTCACTTGGAAAATATGATGAGTGATTTTTCAAATTTTTTTTTTTTCAATCGACGCGAATCCTCTGTTTTGTAAATATTACAACGATTGCGTTTACCGCGACGAAAGAAAAATGCAACATGGCCAATAATATGTCATGCCTAATAATTAAAAATGATGTAACCTACATTTAATTTATTAATATATTGTAATTTGTAACATGCCAGTAATTTTCTACCGTGTACGATTTGTTTATCGCCGCGCCGTCAGTATACGTACACAAAACCGAATAATCAAAATATAAAATTGTCCTCCCCCACCCAAAAAAAACTCGCTCTAGTTATAACATGAATATGAGTGGTTAATATAAAATAATAATAATATATACAATTGATTTACAATTATTCAACCTTATTAACCCCTTGGCTTTATTATATTATAATTTATAAGTAATAAATGTGTGGAAATATTATGTTCAAATCAGTTAATTCTATTTTGCATCGGTATAAGTTATATTATTTAATTCGTGTAAATAAAAAAAGTTTATTAAAAATAGAATCCGGGATTCGACCACTACAAATAAGTTTATCAAACTCCGCTTATATTCAACCTTCGACTCGATCGTGTCCCCTTGACTGAACGCGATCTATGAAACTCGACTTTTCTGCGCTATTTGTTTTATTTGCACGAGTCGTATATTATGGGCTTGATTCAATAGATTTTCAATTAAATATCATAAACCGAACTCCAAAACCTGTTCGACGAAATTAGTTTTTCGGTTCCGCAATAATCAATGTCATTGTTAAAACGATATGTAATAACTGTTATTAAAAACTAGTTATGTATCGGAGGTATACTTAAACCTATAATAATATTATCGTATCGACGTGTGTTTAAATAAAACATAATGATATGGGGAGTACTTTATTTTATAGCATAATATCTAAGCGAGTCCGAGGTAATTACATATATTAGATGTACCGGCGGCATCGGGTCCTGTGATGCATACTAAAGTGATTTAAATCGATCAATAATTGGGTATAATTCAAAGTGGCAAACGGCCGCGGCTTGGAAATTATGTCGACACGATACTTCATCGAATTTTCGCCGAGTTTAACAAATTATTGTGTATCCTTCTATGGCCGTTGAGTGGAAATCAAAGAACAAAGCACTCGTCGATGCTGTTTTAACACCAAAAACGCTTAACAACGTACATATTTTTAACGCCGTAAAAATGATTGTTTTGTTCTTAGAGATTTATGCCTATCTGTATATAATATTATAATTTATAGGTATACATTACTATAGAGGAATATTACCAGATCTTAGTCACTCACACTTTATCTATGTGTGCTCTGCACAGCATTATACACTCTTCTACGATTATTTTTCTCTGGTATAAATATGACGAGTAGGTTAAAAAAAAAACCACTTGTTATCGATTTCAGTATAAGCTTAAATATCACCGTAACCCAAATTTAATCAAAAATATATTGTCGTCAAGTGTTTTGGCAAAGCCTTACCCAGATTCTAAACTTTTCAAATGTTTAATAATCTTATCCTTGTGTCCATGACTCCATCATGTCGATAATGACCTTAGATTACGCGATGATTTGAAACAAAAAAAAACTCATTTGAATTTTTAAAAATATTAGATATGTAGGAAAATATTATTATAATAACTTACTATTTAAACATTTAATTAAATATAATATCATACTAGTAACAACGATAATGATTGGAATTCTTATTATAGTATTGCATAAATTATATAAAGTATATTATATAAGTATTATATAAATATTTCAATAATCCTGTTATAGCTAAATGCTCCCAAAGTTTTTTTTTGCCATGGTTTAGAGATTAGTTCCGTTGCTTAAAGATTTTTTCATAATATATTATATTGTATGTATTAATATTATATACACTTATATATAGCCACATAGGTAATAGGTTTAAATTATATATTTAATGAAATGGTTATGAATTGTTATACAATGAATGTGGATAAACGCTCGACGTATACTGTTGACGTAAAAGCCAATTGAGGTTTATTATAATAAATACGTTTTTTTTTTACCCCAGTTAGTTTAAAGTTGGAATCTTGAAAACATATTTTTTGTCGACTGTCAAAAAAAATAAAAATAAAACAAAATAAATAATAATAAAAGTTATAATTTATTCGTATACATTATATCCGACGGTCTCTTATACCTAACACCTTTTCGGAGTGCTACAGAAGAGAAAGAGAAATACGGAGATGAGATTTACCACTATTCCGCGAATCCACCATAGTGCAGAGGGTCTCGCTGTCTCCGTCTGACAGCAACTTTGCCAACGACTTGTCGAAAATGCGTTGCCTTAATAACTAAACGGCAAATGTTTACGAACACCGCCGCCGAAGGCTTTTGAATAAATCATCGTTTAAGCTCGCCGTTGCCTGCAGATCTGCATATTATTGTGTATATATATTATTTTGCATTTTGTACACAGTGAATTCGTATATATTATATAATATATTGTACAAAAGCAATTTTAAAATTCGTATACGCCTCCGTGAGTGTTGTATACGCCGTGGGGTGGGGGAACCGTGTCAACTGGAAATCGCTTTAAAAATCCAGTCGAGAATAACGCGGTATACTCATATATTATGAGAGTATAAATGTATATGAATATTGAATATAATATATATAATATGATGGTATAAAAGACTTACTTTGAAATTATTATTTCATATCTTTAAATCCCAAAGACAACGTACGCCTAACCTATATAATATACAATACACTGCATGCATAACGCGCACAATAAAATACACAATATTATAATATATTATACAAATTACAAATCATAGTAATATATAGAAGCCATCTCTTGCCGCGGTATAATATAATATATTATGAATAATAAAGAGTTCTTGGTAGTAATTTTTTTTTTAAAAAAATGTAACGCACTCCATTTGTGTGTGCATATCATCATTTTTTTTTTTTGTCTATCCACTCGGAAACAACATGAAACGTGACGTTATACGATAAACGTAGGTAGGTAGTCATTTTTATTTTCAAACTCGGTGTAATAATAATAATACCATCATAACACCTATGACCTATAATATGCCCCATATTACATTATGTTACCTATACTATATGATAATATTTATCTTTGTTGTCGCCGTCGTCCAGATTTTCAGATTTGTCATGTGTTACGTGCACATAGATTTTTCGATTATTGTCTATATCCAACATATTGCATAATATGAAATGCACACCACGCCCTCGGTATCGGTGCAGTTATTATTAATACAGTAAAAATGAAATTTTATATTGAATATCGAAATGAAAAAACGCTCAATGGCCGTTCGTTCGTTCATCGCTCAAAAGTCAAAGCTTTATAACCGAATGTACTGAGTCTATTTTAGGGATTTTTGTCAACAACAAATCGGCTTTAGATCTCCTACCCTATAAATCTACCATAGGTCACGAACTCACATTTACATCACTTTAAATGGCAAACATTATCAATTCGTTTACAAAAGTACCTATAATATTCAAGCTCTTTGACCCAACGAATGAAAATGCTATCGACATTTGAAGAAAAAAAACTAAAAAAATTGTAAACTGAAAATTATCGTAAACAGCTCAAAACAAGCAAAAATATTTTGAAAATCGTATGGTGATGTTTAAAATTAGTTTTTGTCCCTATTTACTGTAGAATATGAAAAATATCGAGTAGGCACCTTATATTTTTCAAAAATAAATATTGTTCTTATACACAGTGAATTAGATTAACGGTTTTTAAATACGCCATCGGCAAAGCAAAACATATCGCCAACAAAAATGATCTCGGCGTCGCAAACAAGCGTTCAACAGTGCGTTACATTATTCCCTATACGAGCGAAACACAACAATATCGCAACGCGTACAATAGGTATATGTATAATTGTATTGTATAAATAGTGTGGTGTGTTATATTTTACAACGTAGACTCTAATAATATAGTATAATATAGTTATTTATTTTGAAACGTATATAGTTAACCGTTCTCGTTTCATGATTGACAGCGACGGCTAACTGATGACCGTATACGACCGGCACGCCGCCCCCATTTTACCTATAATATACCATACGCGTACCTATCCGCCAACACACACACACAGACGTAAATTATTTTGATGTATCGACGCCGCCGCACGATGTAAGACTCGGGTAGTCGGGTGTGTACAAAGCGTTTTCGTATACAATGATCGTTATTATTATTTTTTTTGATTCTTTGCGCGTTTATAGTATAGAATTAATTATAATGAAAACTTAAAAACGTGTTACACGCGCCGGCCGCAATTTCCTCGGGATATAAAGTAATTACGACACGTATACAGGGTGATTCATCAATAACGCTGAACTCCGTAATTCCATAAAATATAATACGTTAATTAAAATTTTTCTGATTTTTGGAATTTTTCAAGTAAGGATTATATTTTATAATACATATATTTTTGTAGCGACATGAATTCCCTTTTTCCAGAAAATAAAAATACTTGTTCTGAATATTTTTGAGGAGATGAATTTGTTGAAAATGCGCTTTGATGACATATCAATATCGAACTGCAAACAAGTAGTTTCTGACTTTCCGAGTTATTAATGACGAGTATTATGATTTTAAAATGTTTTATGGTAATCAACAGGACCTGGCACCCGCGTGTGTTGTTTCCGTCTTAAATACGAACGACATTTGTGACCACTGATTTCAATAGGATGCTGTTAGTTTTGATATTATAGAATAAATTTACCTATTATAAAACTTTTAAGTAACAACATTATCTTTGTTCTCTCGTTGGTTTTTTATGATGTTTTAATTTTTAAGTGAGTTATGAGTATGTAAAACATTAATATTTTTAAAATGCTCATAATTCACTTAAAAATTTAAATATCGTAAATAACCAACGAGAGAATACAGATAATGTTGTTACTTGAAAGTTTTATAATAGGTCAATTCATTCTAATTTAAAAACTAACAGCATCCTATTGATACTTGCGAACGAAACTTTCCTATGTCGTCCGTGTGTGAAGACGGAGACAACACGTCATGCGGTGCGTCGATATTTTAATTTTAATATATTAAAATATTAAAATTTGTAAATATTTTCCTAGTATAATATTTACTAGACACCAAAGCCTTAGACTAAATATTACATAGTATAATAATATAAACATTATTTTGTGTGTTAAGCCATTAAAACCGACATCAAGGACTCTAAGTCATTTTACTAAGACCTATATAAATTAAGTTTAATAATTGATAACCAAGAAAATACTAATTTAAATTTATATTTATATTTGTAAAAATCATCTGATTAACAAAATACAGTAAAAAAGGGCGGTTCTCGTTTGAATAACAGGCACAAGACACTCCTCAAAAGGTATAAAAAATCTAAGTATTTGAAAATATGGTCTCTAAGTGTACGCACTTAAAAATTACAAGCATCTGAATTTGAGTAAACGTATAATTAAAGGATAAAAAGGGGTTGAGTTGAGCATACTTGACGAATCGCCCTGTATACTATGTATTTGTGTAGGTGTGCTCGTGTGCAATTGCCTTTGTTACATATTTTTGGTGTTTAATTTAACCCTACGATTTTATCAGCTACACATTATGCCATACTTTAAATAATAATATAATACGACTTATATACGTATATGGTGTAGGAAAGGCGAGCAAACGAAATATGTAAAAACAAGTATATGACTATAATAATAATAATAATAATATTATTTTATGTGAATAATATATCGTATAGAAATAGCCAACATAGACCAATATAGAGGTGTAATATAATATGGGTATAGTCTTATAATAAGTAAGTACCTAAATCGTTTTAGATAATAATATAAACTTATAATACATGCTGTGTAGTATGGTGTGTACGCGTGTTTCATTATTCCCGGACGGCGGACGGAAATTAATAATTATCACGAAACTAAGTCTATTCGAAAAGATAATTATGTATTTATATGTACCTACCCACCGAGTTCCTTTATAATATTATACGCCATATAAACCGACCTACCGCCGCCGCAGCTGCCGTTGTTGCCGCAGGTTGTTCGACTAATATTCCACCGACTAATGACATATATTTTATGTGCATGTGTGTGGTTTCAACCAATCTGTACCGCAGTCATTCGTTATTATACCTGTATAACAATCTTGTTTTTTTTTTTTCTCTCTACTCTCCTCCAAATCGTATCCCATTACAATAATATACGCGCGAGTTTTAATGTCGTGAATTCCACAGCGGCCGCTACATTTAATTATTATTAGCTCGACAACAGTTTCATATATATATATATTAAAGAACTATCTAAAATATTATAAATTATAATAATATCATAGAGGCTATAAGCTATATTATATTATAGTACACTCGAGTGTGTTTACGTACTTGGTTTTGACGTGAAAAACACGTGTTACCGTTAAGTTATCGTTTTACCGAACAAGTGTACCTACGACGATTTACATGCATATATTATTATATAATATTGTGTATATTATATTTTATATTAATGCGATAACGATATTTTATAATAAAAGGTGTACACAAAAACCGAGAGGCGTTGGGCCTGTAACATAAAATTAAATAACATAATATGTATATATAGGTACCTGCTGAAAGAATTTCAAATTAACATAATACACAATATTCCAAATACGTTTAATATAATATAATATTATGGTAGGCACATTCATTTTACAAAATGCAGGTTACCTATATTATTTGCAGACGGCTGGTAAACGAACGTTTTTGTCGTAATTAAAAGGGCGTCGTTATGAAAACATATATTATACAAAAAAATAAAAAAAATAATGTAATCAATTTCATAGAGTTCTCCCTCATCCATTGCGGCGTTATTATCGTGCTATTATGTAGGTAGGTAGGTATATAAGTATATATGGGTATAGTGAATTTTAATTGGTGGCGTTTTGAATAATTTTCATTAATTCTTCTATATTATTATGTTTTTCTTACTGATTACATCCCATATACATATTACTATTATTATTTAATATTTATTTATAACTGGTATAATTAAAACGAGTATTTCGTCGTGTACCTACCGGATGTATAATAGATCGGTACCATAACTGTTAACTAAATAATATATTATAATATACTCATGTGTATTTTATACTCGGAGCAGTTGGTCTTACAATGTTTTATTTTTTTTTCGCGTTAAATGAGTGTTCAAAAAGCTTCCAGCAAAGCAATCTTTAAAGATCGGAAATCGAGTCTGGACTGAACTTGCAATTTTCCAATTTTCTCGACGGTTTCTCTATACGCGTAATGAATGACTACCGACCGCCGTCGTACGTGTTCGAAGAGTTACTGCAAGCATGTGCGGGTTTCACATAGCTCAGCTCGGCATAGTTTTTGAGTGTGGTTGTTTTTAAATTTAATATCACAGTACAATTAATATTATCCTAGGCCGAGTTGAGCGATAAGAGACGATTGATATGTCTCTGCCAATGAGGTTAGGTACTACCTACGTGGCTTTTTTATTATTTTAGTAGATATGTAATAATATATTATAATATATATTGGTTTGTTTGTATATTTAATATATATGTAGGTATACAAGTCGTTTTAGTGTGTTTGTCCTCGTATACGTATAACAGCCACTTACTTAAAGGTTTGCATACTACTCTACCTACTTAAACTTTAACTATTGTTTGAATACTTAATGGAAATCGACATGTATTCTTCTTTCAAACTGAATTTATATATTAGCTCTATAAATTGGATCTCTAATATGGAATTACCTAAATTAATTACGTTTAAACATTTTATTCAGAACATTTTCGTGAGATATATTTGCACCCTTTATATATCAATATATCATGACTTTATTTGTCTTTTGAATTATTAACAGATAGTAAACAATTTAGCTGTTAGTTTTGTTATTTTAGTTCACAAATTAGTAATTTTATAAGTTATAACTATCTAAACAATATTTACAACAAAGTTCAATCAATTTAGGTAGGTAATTCCAATATATTAACTACCTACCTATATTTATATTACAAATTGAACAGTATTATAGTTATTTAAAGTATTACACTGCATATATAAATAATAAATACATACATAGTCAATAGTCATATAATAATATATAGTTTGATATTCTCTAAATGTCTTAATATTATACTGTACATAATGAATTGTTTTCAAATAGAGAAAAATGTTTACTGCTCTTATCTGTTTCCTGTGCATTAAATATTTAAAATGTCGTCACACAGTGACCACACAAATGGTTTGATTTCATGCAAAAAAAAAAAATGTTTTTACGGATCGTGTTAAACTCATTTTCCAACGTTAAACAAATTTAAGACAACCAAATACCCAAATATACTCGGTAGATTTTAGATTCTAAGAATTTTCATTTTTGCACCAATGTGGCGATGTTGTTTCATATCAAAATAAGAAATGTAACACCAAAGAAGCAAAGGAAAATTACTACAAAAACACAAGAGTCCACCAATGTTTTTCACCTTTTTTCATTCAGTCTTTTTTTCACTGATATTTATGGCTTTAACTACTATTTGATCAAGTTCCTTAACTCTTAAGTGCACGTAATATATATCCCGGACCAAACTCTATAGGCCACTGTGCAACCAGATATCTACCTATATTCAACTTTTCAGGTCATTCCAATATTTTCTAATATATTTTCCACCGTTATGCTAACATTTTATTTTTTATATTAAGGGCTGTTGTGTTAAACAATACAATTAAGGTAGACTGTTAAAATTTTAATTTTACTAGTAGGATTTTAAATGAGGAAATCGTTATGAATTCTCAAATCCAAGTATCCAACTATTATGAATACCTACACATATTATAACAATAATATAAATAATACATTTCTTTTTCTGCTTCCACAATAGGCATATTTTTTCAACGATATTTGGTTGACAAAAATAATATTTTAAAAGACAAAATAAAAATAGGATTGAATATCAATTTAATCATTATTTTAACAATATTATCTACACGAAGTACCTATACTAGTATTTATATATTTCCAATGGTATAATATTTGTATATAAAACCTACAATCGTCAATCACAACCTTTTAAAGTTATATTATTTTAATATTTTAATAATTGTTTTCAATTATTTACATTGTAAATACTAAATTTAATATTTCCCTTGAACGCATTGATTTATAATATACGTAGATAGATCAAACGATTTGGTAATTCAAAGGCTATAAGCACATATATATATTATATTATATAATAATAAATATGATATATATACTTCATCGGATGCATGCACTGTTTTAATTAGACATGGCTTAATGACGCGTATTAACTTTGTGAAACAAAACTAATTTATATACGTGTCAATACGATTAATGAACGTACATTTGAATTACCTACATGGCATCGTGGACTTAAATTAAAAGCATTTTAATAAATATTAATAAATGTATACCGCTGCTGGGCCAACGTATTTTTTTTTGCTATTCTGTACCTATAGTACATCTAGAATTTTTATATTATACATATAGTCGACTATTGGAATATTTGTAACTACCCAATCAAATAAAATGTGTAAGTGTTCTTGTTGTTGATATTGCTTTATTTGGTGTAATATATTAGTCTTTGATTACGTCATGTTTAAACTTGTAGAGGTATACCTATTTCAAAATCGATTGATACTTATAGAAATACTTATATATTTACACATTACAGACAAATACTGCAAATGGCATAGATGGTAGATAATAAATAATAATGTACACATGTACTGGCACTCAGGATGAGTGACGGTTGATTCCAATATTGTATTAATATACAAATAAAGTGACACATTCAGTGAAAATGATTTCGTAACGTATTAAAAGTGGTACTGATATCTTATTGTGTTAGCACTATTGATGTCTTATGGCATATAGGTATATTATATTGACATGTTCCGATGAAGATAGTAAGTAGGATAACAATATTATTATATCGGCATTGGCGAACCGCGTTTTATAAAAAATAAATATAAATATTTTTAATATAAAAATAACATTTCTCACTGAATACGAGCCTTGTCAAGCGATCAATTGATGAGTATATACAACCTATATATTGCAACACATTTGAAAGGCCTCATTTTGTTTAATTGTGGATAAGGTTTGACAACACGCATTACTTAATGTTATAAATTAAATAACTAAAGCATATTATAAATTATCATATGAATTATTGGTAAAATTCGCCTATAAAAATAAGTCTATGTAGGTAAATTAAACCATTAAAAGATTATAAATACTTTTGTTTTCATTTGGATTTATTACTTTTATGCCAGATTGCATGAGCAATCACTAAAAATTTAACTAATCAATAGTGAGCTGATGGTCCCTTTAAGGGGATTGGAAGCGGTGAATTTGTTTTTTTTTGCTAACACACGTAGAACATGGGAATTTAGACAGTTTTCACAACAACATACCGACTGACCTAGTGAAGCAATAAGAATTCTAAAAACAGATTTGAATTTTCATCAAGTCTACTTGCCATTGACTCTCCCAGATTTTTGATTTTTGATTTTAACTTTCTTAAAAATTTAAATATTCCGTTTCCTTTTTTTGTACGTTTTTTTTTAAGATTTAGGAGGATAAAATCAAAAATGTGGGAAATTTGATCTCCCGTAGACATGATGACAAATTCAAATCTATTTTTTGAATTTGTATAGCTTCACTAGATCAATCGGTACGTTGGAATGAAAACACGCCTAAACTGCTATGTTTCACGTGTGCTAGACAAAGAATGAAAATCACCGCTTCCAATCCTCTTAACATGATTTAGTGGCCCAAGATTGGTCCATTTAATTTTATTGAACCATTAAATTTATAGATTTTTCGTACAACCCGGCATTATTGTTTCTGAACTACTGTACAAGTTACAATTCTGTTTTGTTTATTTTTGTGCGTCTGGCATCGCGTTATTCATTTGTTCCATACCAACGCGGTTTATGATTAAAGCATTAGGCCATCTACATTGAATTTCCGTCTATAGACAGACAATAATTAGGGAGGTACCACTCAAAGAAAAATTCAATAAAAATTTCGAAAAACGTTCTTCGAACTTTTGTTTTCACTTTTTGCCACGACAATATTTACGAGGGGCACACGTCTATAAACACGTGTGTACGCAGCGGCGATAAAAATATCGAATATAATATCGCCGTGGATCGAGATATTTTTGTTTTTAGTTAGTTGCTATGAAGCTTTTATTCCCATAAATACCATGTGAGGACGGAGGCCTTATATTATATTCATGTGGTCGAGGACGCTACATATGCGTGTTTTGTCTCAGTCTTACAATCGTATACGGCATAACAAATTTTCGTTCACTAGTTTTGATCGTGCAGTGTAGTTAGTTTTGATATGAGCGTGAATTGACCTATTATCAAAGTCTCAGGTAGGGACATTATCTGTCGTGTGTCCATTGCAGACTGCATATAGTGCGTCACGATGATATACCCGAAACCAGTAGGCAATAAAATACGACGATTGATTTTTTGTTTTTTGCGGGGCAGCAATCTAAGTGTACGGCAATAATGATGATGATTTCGCAGCCCGTATGGATGCCAACGAATATTTGTACGTATTGTGAAAAACATCGAAAACACAGTTGACGAATGACGATACTATACAATACCAAACGAGCGGATTGTGTGTAGGCATGCAGTACATATACGTAGGTATATATTAACGGCTATTATAACGTGTACAGTAAAACGACGAAGGCGAGGTGTATCTAAATCGATTTTTTTCCTCTCCAAAACGAATCGGAAAGCTATTACTCGTACGAGCGTATGTATAATTTACAACACTATAAAATAATACGACGCGCGCGCACACGGGTACGCGTCCGACACGACTTAAGTTCATTACCCGAGGCGAACCGTTTCGTAAATACGTTGTAATATCAATATTAATAATAATAATAATAATAATAATAATAATAATAATAATAGGATCGCGCACACCGCATAATATATTGCGAGCCCGACTGGCGGCGGAGAGCATCGCCAAATCTATTAAACGGAACGGCGGTTCGCGGAAAACGTATTATTCATCCGTTTCGCCGGCCGCCGCCGCCGCCACCGTGCACGCAGAGCAACAGCCACTTTTCAGACGGAAATGATTTATAATATATTATAATAATAATAATAATAATACATTAATGTACACGTACATCGGGTGCGTACAATACGATAATATATACATAATAATATTATAATACACGTCATTATATAGCTGTTGCGGTTTGCGCACTCACAAGTCACAAGTACACGCACGCACATTATTATATACATATTCGTGTTGTGCGCGCGCGTGCGCTCGTGACGCATACGCGCGTACGCGATATGGCGCGGTCCGCGTATAAATCACAAGTGGTGTACACTGTGCACAGGAACGAGAGAAAATAAATTTACATACGATGAGAAAAACACTGAGACGTACCCGCGTGTGCAGACGGTGGTGTGATGTGTGCATGGGATCCAACAGCCGACCGAGACCGCACATTATTGTATAATAATGTGCATCGAATGAGCTAGTCGAGTATTCGTATTATGCTGCATAGTGCCTATAATACCTGTATAGTACGATGAGGAGATCCTTTGTGTGAACACACATTTTATCCAAAAAATATTAACGTTTTTCAATGTATTTTTTTTTCACACGTACTTTAAGTCGTCACAAACATAATTTTTGCTAACGATTTATATTTTTTCGCTATTTTTTATTGCATTTATTAAGTTATTTACCTATTTGGAATGATGCCACGAATGTCTTATTTCTTATTCCTAAACTTAGTATATTTTCGGAATACATAAAAAACAAATTTCGAACGAGTAGTTAATAATATATAAGAGTAAAAGTTAAATGAGCCGAGTGCAGTGGAACGGGAGTTGAGGAATCCCGCAAATATTTGTCCACTATCCGCTCGTTTAAACTTTTAAAGTTTAAATAAATCTATAACTAATTGGCTAGTATCGTTCAGAATTGGATTTTTATGTACTCAAATTCTCAGGAAATTATTCTGTTTCATACTATGCAGAAATTAAATATGTGTTCTCAGTCCAATGCAATTTTAAAAAATGAAATTAAAAAAAAAAAAACAGTATAAAATAAAAACTATTTTAAAGAAAACGCGGTGTTCACTTAAAAAAGAACCATCTTGTATACGGGAGTATATAGCCACGTGTATTACATAATATATTGAGTAGGTATATATTAAAATATGTATGTTCGTATATTATGCGCGAGCGGTGGCGAGATGCTGAGATCGGACCACGACGTGCAGGTTTTCGGTCGCACGACATCCCGGAGGTGGTGACCCGTGACGGTAACCGTGGGCTGTATGAAAAAATTCAAAACTACGCGTCGAAAGCACCTCTCTGAGTACGACGACGACGACGACGACTAAATCTGCTTCCACCACCGAATATACTATAATATATTACATAATATGTTGTCCGTATATAAAATTTAGCACTATTATATTATATGTCACCTTGCAAAAGCAACAAAACTTAAAACCCGCCATATCGCGGATGTGGTTGCGTTGTACACTTTTATATACTATATACATATACGT